>CAJNDT010001946.1:190000-830000 GCA_905221615.1 Symbiodinium sp. CCMP2592
CAACCACGACGAAAGCAACACCGACGACTACCACGACAGCAAGAGCAATAGGAACAACGACAAGAACAACCACCACACCAACAACAACCACAATCACAACCGCGACCATAATCAAAACGACAACCACAACGAGGAAGCTGGAGCGTCTGCCGAAGCGAAGGGTGTGTAGTTGTTGTTTAGGTTCCTGGCATGTTTTGCTTGTTTGTCTTTCACCCAAATTGTTTATCTCATTCGCTGTGTGGTTCTTCTGGTGGACTTATCGCCAATTTCGTTGTTTCAAGGCTGTTGCTGGGAGTCCTCTGTTGTCTGGGCTCGAAACTGCTTCAAGCAAAATCAAAACATGTGGTTTGGGAGGACGTAGACGTCTGACGTTCATTAAATACAGTCCGCAACAGGCAAAGAACAATCAGCTCATTACATAATCCTCATAATCATCGTCGTCATCACCAACAGAGGGCTCATCATCATGTCTTCTCAATCGGCATCATCTTCGTCGCCACTACAAGTACCGGAAGTTCTGGGATCATCAACATCATCAGCATCATGATTATCACCACCATCGTCATAAAACTGTTATCCCTCCCGACCTCTGTACGCAAGCCTCTCAATGTTCCCAAGTCCCCTTCGTACCGTTGGAATCCCTTGAATCCCGTCCTCGGTCAGATGCTCAAAGACCGGCAGTGGTCCTGGATCTGCCGTTTCCAGTTCACAATTCAAAGAATTCCAAGCAGGACATCTGTCTGTAGGTCGGATGGGTCACAGCTTGCCGGACTGGCACAGAATACAAATGGCCCCACACAGCGTCAACCTGCTAAGAAAAAACTCTGCCAGCCCCTAGTTGAGGTCTATTTCAAAAAGTAATCCCACTAGATTGGTAGCAATTTACAATTGCAAGGTCAAAGGATCTGCAGGGTAGGAACGGGCTGCTCCGGGTCAGTTTGCCAAGGTTTCGGCGCTGTACTGGAGGATCGCGGATGTGGGGCTATAGGCTATAGGCATATACTAGATGTTCGGCGGCAAGCCCCAAAACCAAGAGGTTGGGTGGCAAGCCTAACCCTTCCTCCAAAGGGGATGCCGGCACCAGCGAAAGAAGGCTGCGATTACTCTCACTGGCAAGATTATACCCCTACCCATCTGGCTCAAGCGCCTGTGCGGGGCAAGGGCTAGAGGGTTACTGGCCGCAAGTCGACCAATATGCCCGCTCCGGCCTGACGAACCATCGGCGGACATCTCTGAGCCTTTCTTGACATGGAGCTGGAAAAGGAAGGTTTAAACGGTTGAGTTCAGGCAATCATCAGTGCCCTGCGGTTGGTGAATCTCGGGCCTAGGTGCTCGTCCCTGCACTCTCTCTGGCTTCATGTGCTGATCTCTGGGAAGTGTAGTTACTCTGGATCCTGAATTGTTTGGAGATCTGGCATCGGCTCGCGATTCGACCCGGGACTAAACGCATATGTTTGAAGGTTTAAGTTTTTCGCCATCCCGCATGGCAAGGACCAGCCCACATAGCAGGGTGTTGTTGCAGTGAAGAAATTGAAGTGCTTTGTATATATATATATATGCACACACACACACACACACACACACACACACACATCGCTTCGCCTGGGGTCTGGTCCCGGTTCGCCTATCACTTCAGCCGCGCTCCTCGTTCGACAACGCGCAAATTATGTTAAAATTCTCAAAGAAAGGATTCGCAACCCGAAACCTGCTGTAGTTCACCACAATTCCATAGAGCCCTTGACCGGGACTCGTAAACACCAACCAAACCTGATGACCCTCAATGCCTGAACCCTCAACGGGCCGTTTCAACCCGATAACCCTCGAAGCATAAACCTTACAGCCATTCCACCCTGAAAGCCGGTTGTAGTTGCGAGGCCACCATAGGTACATCTACAAGACCATAAGGGAGACGAGCAAACGTTCCCCAAAGTGCCAACGGAAGGAACAAGAACCCTCAAAGTCCGGTGGCTCTTGTCATGTCATGGCCCGTCGCGCCTGAACCATCTGAAGCCAACTCCACGGAATCGTCTGTCAAGGCTCAGGCTTCCGGGTATAGGCGCGGCTCTGCGGCTCTGCGTAGGGCCAGGGTTGTTGTTTAATTAAAACAAATCCCTCTTAGTGGAGCTTCCGTCAGGGTTTCTCTGAAACTAGTGAGGCGAAGATCGCAGAGAGTTTCATGTGGAGAGCGTGTACGGCAGAAGTCGTGAGGTCGGCAAGAGTTGGGGCTACTGGCCAGGCCAGGACTCAGAATTCACGAACTGCTTAGTTTAAGGACTTCATGAACACCTTCCAGAGCGCGGTGTGAGATGCCATGCAGGTATGACTACGTGAATCATGCTAGACTCTGCTAGACTCTACTCACCATGATACCAATGATACCCCATCTGCCACCAGCCAACTCCAAGTCTTCATGAGACTCGTTGCGCGCAACCCGGAATAACAACAACCGGGTGAACTTAGTACGGAATGCAACGCATGCAACAAACACACACACACACACACACACGCGCGTACACACACAGACACGCATGCACAAACAAAAGCCATCCGTCATGCTCGGAAGGCCGTCTTGCACATCGATAACAGCATCCATACTCTCAGAGGAGGGTGCTAGGCTGGATAAACCCGGAACGCTTGCAACTGCAATAGTCTGCAAACCCCACTAGCAGAGTGAGGCCTGCATGACCGTGACACATGCGTTTGTTCTTCACTGAATTCATCAAAACTGCTTGCGGTACGATTGTGCATGTCAGATGGGGCCTGCCCCTAAAGCCCCAACAAGCGAGTTCATCCGAGGTGCCCCGGTGCTTCGCGGGCACCTGGTTCCGCACGACCATGAGGACGCTCCTGCTTCCAAGGCTTGAGTTTCCTCAAACCCAAACCCTGTAACACTTGATATCACGTGCTTATCGGCTCCTTGTATTGTGATGCTGCAATGCTGCTATATTGGTAACCTTATGGACCTACGTTGCAGTCATGAACGGGACTCGGACTTCAAGCTTGATGATTCGCAGTGTCATGTGGCTTTCGCGACTCCCTGAACCCTGGGCCCGACAACTACCATCAGAACGCAAGGAAAATCACAGACCTAGTAGGATTCCGGAGCAGATTTTGGGATGCACTCAACCAGGTCAGTCGAAGGCTCAATCATTCACGCGGCGAATCTTCAGATCTGGCTTTTTTGGCGGCTGGGCCGAATACGTGGGCGATGGATACGAATGCATTGCAGAGCTTAAGCAGTTACTCCTTGTGCTCCATCCTATGAGTGGGCAAGTCCGACAGCCTACAACTCACAAAACGGGCCAAAGGAATATACTCTGGAAATCTAACCTACTGGTCCTTTCTCCGCTGGTGTCGTCGGCGTAATGAATTCCGAACCTGAGCGCTGGCATCAAACACAATGAGCTTGTTATTGGCAACAGTAGCAAACACGACAACCCCAGGATATCAGCTTGGTGGTCAAGAGATTCGACTCCCACAGGGCAGAGGGAGCCCCAAACTCAGAAGGTTGTTCCCGAAGGCTGATGCGGCTTGACTTGCCAGCCGCCCGAACTCTTGTAAGGCTGCAGGTATGGATTCAATGTGAAATGCTGAGACCTATGCTCCTAAACCCAAAGTCGTAACCTTGACCTTTGAACTGAAAAGAAAACCCTCCCGAACCCTACCCTTAAGCCAAACCTGGAAAAGGTAATGAGGTGCACCAAGAGGCTTCAAGAAATGTCCGTGGCTTTCCACACATTTGCGGATCGTCTCGAGCCTCGTTGGCTTCCAACAGCTGAACGGCAGAGAATTCGATCGTCTACCTGTCTACCTGCCTTTGACGGGGATTTGGCAATGTGGCACTGTCCGACACTGTACGTTGTGCTCCCGACACAGTGGTGCGGATATCTTCCTGCTGTCCGCCTCCCAATCATGCTCCCGGTATGGCGTGCATCTTCCGGCTTGGGAGCCTTCCGGTGCTCTTGGACTTGTTCCGCGGTCGGTAAGGCTTGGACACTACTCGTGGTAGCATCTTGGTTCGAATGGTGCTGTGTCGTCGTGGACAAGGAATAAAAGCAATACTTAGTATCTTCATTTGGGTTGAAACGGTGTTGTGTCGTCGTAGACAAGGAATAGAAATCAGTACTCTCAGTACTTAGTACTTCCTAGACGATGTTACGACTCCACTCCGAACAACAGTATACAAACGCTTAGTACAATAACTGGTCGAACCAAGATAATGATATTAAGTATTGCCTAGTGTGCCCTGTCTACGACAACACAAACCCGTTCAAACCAAGATAAAGGTACTAAGTACTGCTGGCCAGCGGTTTGCCCCTCTAGCACAAATTCTCTACTGCCGTCCGGGCGACTTACCCATCTTTCTCGCACCCGTCCACCTGTTTTACAGTCCTTCCCTCCAAGCAGTTTCTGAGCTTTACGACAGCAGTGGCAGCAGGAAAACGATGGTCACGTGGCGTGGCCACCGAGGCCAAAACAAACATTGTCGTCAGAGTCACAACAGTACATACCTGGTTGGACCGTTAAGTAAGATGCAGTTCTACAGCAGCACTAAAGGTTCGCCATAGTCGACATGTCGGTCGTCGTGTCGGTGTTGATACAGGCACTGGGACTCGTCGTCCTCTGAATATCAAGAGCGCGAACGAATTATCCGAAGGCCGTACTGGTACATGTCGCCATGGCAGGGTGCTCGTGACATACTACAGTTAGGGTTTACATAATATACATATATATATATGTATGTATGTATGTATGTATGTACGAATATATACATGATGTCCATATATATATATGTGTGTGTGTGTATATATATATATATATCTGTATATATATATGTATATATAGATACATGATATTCATTTGTTTATTGATACATACATACATACACACCTCGGTGGGTAGGATTATGGCTCATTTACCCTTCGATAAATGTCTTCAGCGTCACGGTGGTGCAGTTCACAATGCTGCGCCCTTCATATACGACGCTGCAGGCGAGCAGCGGCCCTTGTTGAGGATTTTCGAGATCGAACAGGTATCCGATCCTCTCCTTCCGACATTTGGAAAATTCCGGTACTAGGATGGTGGAACCCTGAGTCACCACACCACGGATACAACGAGTGGGGTGTTGAGAAACAGGCATGCGAACTCTACTGCTGCGAACTTCTGCGTGGTCCGTGAGAACTGTGCGACCGAGACACATCCTTTTTCGAATCTGCAGACTGAAACAGCATGGAACCGGCGAAGTAATGTACCAATCCCTCGGGGATTTCAGGGTACAGAGCCCACACAGCACAGTTTGTCCGTGCCTTCAGTTGATAGCTCCGCATGAATGGCGGGAAGGCTGAAACTGGCAACGTTAAAATACTAGCAACATTTTTGGGTTCATCGGACCTCTGAAGCACGCCTGGGATGAAGCCATGCTTCAATGATCTTCGCATATCCTATACTTCGAGGTTGACAGTCTGCGTTCCAGATGTGTAGCCCCCTGACGGTCCTTTAAACTTCTAGGAAAGATCTAGCCTAATCGTGCAGAGGGACAAATGAAATGATGCTAGCTTAAGCAACTGTTAACGGGAAGAAACGGACAAAGGAGCCGGAACCCTGGTCTGTGTTTTGCTACACCTGATGCCCGGGACCAAACAAAACCAAAAAATCTATTTGTTGGAAACGACACATGCCAGGAAAGGAGGCCAAGCATAGCAAACGGAGCAAGAAGCACACTAAAGGCTTATCATGGAGGTGCTTCGAGATGGGAATCCACGGCACCAAAAAGCTTTGGCGCTGGAGCTTTGGAGCACTCCCAAAGCTTTTCTCAGCTCTGCGACAAGCCGGAGCCCGCCCTCAGTTCGGTTTCGACTCGCACAAGGCCGCCAAGGGGTTAGTTGCACAAGGTTTGTGAAGCAAAAGATCGAAAACATGTCATAGCGCAAACTGCAAATCGACATAGTCTTTAACCCCTCCATAACCTCAGTCTTCCTTGAACCTCCAATCTGCCTCAACGCGACGCTTCCTGCTAGCAAAGTACCGGGCGAAACACAACCCTTGCAGATGGTCATGCACATGGCGCAAACGTTGGCAAAGGTTCCCAGGGTCTCAAGGATGCCGCAAACTGCCTGCCTTCCTGCTCTGTGAACGTCAAGTCCACAAACTCACTGCCCCAGAGACGTCTGGAAGCCAAAGGGGGCTCCTCAATTCAATGCCTCCCGACATTCCCCCTACATAGAAGCCCGTTCTGCTAACAAGCAAAGTCAGGATCTGGGAGGGTGCTGTGCACTGTGCACGACCTCTCGAGGTTGCCTTGAAATGGGCAAAGAAGATCTATTGGCGGTTCCGAGTTTTCCGAGAAAGGCAGTGAAGCCATGCACTGGAACGAAGTCGGGCCACCGCTTCTGCAGCGTATGAGTTGCTCAAAGACACGCTCAGGCTGGCACTGCAAAATCGGACGATCCAGGTACGGTCCTGCAGGCGGGTCAATCTTAAATAAGAGCTGGTGGCGGTAGGGCGTCGGAGATAGAATGAACTAGAAACAGTTAGTGCCGACAGAGTTTTGGTGTTCCGGCCCGCAAGTAGGAACTTCACGCAGCCGCACGATAAATTTATTATCATGTGCCGGGAGCCACCAATTGCAGCAGTCTTCCACTGCAAAACAAAAACCTCAGGAAGAATCAGCCATACACTCTGCAGGAAGAACTTGAAGATTTCGTGTGGCCTCGACAGCTTAGAGAGCCTCAAATGGGTTCCTGAGGTTCAACTGCGCGGCTGATACCTGTGGTGTGTAAAAGGAATCGGAATCTACAAGCAGTAAGCTCTGTCTCCCTACAGTAGGCCCAGGGCCGGAACAGTTGTGGGCTTCGAGATGCAATCCAAAGCACTTTCCAAACCCTACTCTGGCTCTCATGATGCTCGAGCCGTGGCTGCGGTGCCCGAATCAGCAGGGTAGCTGATGCTCGTAATGCTCTCGTTTGGGCGTGGTGTTGCTGGTGCTCAGCTTGGCCACCGCGGAACACAGTCGGTGGTGTTCGTGGCCTTCTCTTCATGACCCCAAGCCCAGCTGATGCTCATGATATCTCATGATGCTCGAGCCGTGGCCGCGATGCTCCCAAACGAGCAGGCCAGCTGATGCTCACAATGCTCGAGCCGGGCCGCGGTGCACCAAACAGCAGGGCTGTCAGCCGATGCCAGTGATGCTCTCGCACACTTTCATCCGAGAAGCAGGCACGGAGACATGCCGGCAAAGTGCTGACTAGTGTGGGTCGTGAAGCATCGTGCCCGAACCGTTGCCACGGATTCATTCAACCATTCACGGTACAATGGCTTCTTGGTAAGCTTGAGAGGTCGTGCTTAAACGGATATCATTCCACGTTTTCCGATGTTGCAGTTGGCGAGGTGAGATTCAGCCTGAGGCTTGTTCGATTGTGAAGCCAATATGAATCATTTTCTCACCATGGTGAAATGAGTCAGCGTCCGTGGGAATAGGCCCAGGCAGGACCAGCTGATGCTCATGTGTGATGCCCCAAACACCAGGACTTGCTGATACTCGTCATGCTCTCGTCGTGCAATTTGTGCTGGTGCTCTGGGTCTTGCTCTTGCTGTATGCCAGGCCAGGACCAGCTGATGCGCATGATGCTTGAGCCGCGCACGTGATGCCCCAAACACCTCTCGTCGTGGATTTGGTGTTGCTGCTGCTCTGGGTCTAGATGCCCCGCCACGGACGATGCTCTTGCCGTGCGCCTGGCCACAAAAGGACCCACTCTGATGACCCCAGGTCAGGACCAGCTGATGCGCATGATGCTGAGCCGCGCACGTGATGCCCCAAACACCAGGACCAGCTGATGCCCGTGATGCTCTCGTCGCGGATTTCGTGCTAGTGCTCTAGGTCTTGCTCTTACTGCATGTCTGGCCACCGCAGCACCCAGTCTTGATGACCCCCAGGCCAGGACCAGCTGATGCTCATGATGCTTGAGCCGCGCACGTGATGCCCCAAACACCAGGACTAGCTGATGCTCGTGATGCTCTCGTCGTGGATTTGGTGCTGGTGCTCTGGGTCTTGCTCTTGCTGTATGCTGGCCACCGCCGCACCCACTCTTGATGACCCCAGGCCAGGACCAGCTGATGCTCATGATGCTTGAGCCGCGCACGTGATGCCACAAACACCAGGACTAGCTGATGCTCGCGATGCTCTCGTCGTGGATTTGGTGCTGGTGCTCTGGGTCTTGCTCTTGCTGTATGCTGGCCACCGCAGCACCCACTCTTGATGACCCCAGGCCAGGACCAGCTGATGCCCGTGATGCTCTCGTCGCGGATTTCGTGCTAGTGCTCTAGGTCTTGCTCTTACTGCATGTCTGGCCACCGCAGCACCCAGTCTTGATGACCCCCAGGCCAGGACCAGCTGATGCTCATGATGCTTGAGCCGCGCACGTGATGCCCCAAACACCAGGACTAGCTGATGCTCGTGATGCTCTCGTCGTGGATTTCGTGCTAGTGCTCTACTGGTAGGTCTTGCTCTTGCTGCATGCTGGCCACCGCAGTCTTGATGACCCCAGGCCAGGACCAGCTGATGCTCATGATGCTTGAGCCGCGCACGTGATGCCCCAAGCACCAGGACTAGTTGATGCTCGTGATGCTCTCGTCGTGGATTTGGTGCTGGTGCTCTGGGTCTTGCTCTTGCTGTATGCTGGCCACCGCAGCACCTTCTCTTAATGACCCCAGGCCAGGACCAGCTGATGCTCATGATGCTTGAGCCGCGCACGTGATGCCCTAAACACCAGGACTAGCTGATGCTCGTGATGCTCTCGTCGTGGATTTGGTGCTGGTGCTCTAGGTCTTGCTCTTGCTGTATGCTGGCCACGCAGCACCCACTCTTGATGACCCCAGGCCAGGACCAGCTGATGCTCATGATGCTTGAGCCGCGCACGTGATGCCCCAAACACCAGGACTAGCTGATGCTCGTGATGCTCTCGTCGTGGATTTCGTGCTAGTGCTCTACTGGTAGGTCTTGCTCTTGCTGCATGCTGGCCACCGCAGTCTTGATGACCCCAGGCCAGGACCAGCTGATGCTCATGATGCTTGAGCCGCGCACGTGATGCCCCAAGCACCAGGACTAGTTGATGCTCGTGATGCTCTCGTCGTGGATTTGGTGCTGGTGCTCTGGGTCTTGCTCTTGCTGTATGCTGGCCACCGCAGCACTTTCTCTTAATGACCCCAGGCCAGGACCAGCTGATGCTCATGATGCTTGAGCCGCGCACGTGATGCCCCAAACACCAGGACTAGCTGATGCTCGTGATGCTCTCGTCGTGGATTTGGTGCTGGTGCTCTGGGTCTTGCTCTTGCTGTATGCTGGCCACCGCAGCACCCACTCTTGATGACCCCAGGCCAGGACCAGCTGATGCTCATGATGCTTGAGCCGCGCACGTGATGCCACATGCTCTCGTCGTGGATTTGGTGCTGGTGCTCTGGGCCTTGCTCTTGCTGTATGCTGGCCACCGCAGCACCCACTCTTGATGACCCCAGGCCAGGACCAGCTGATGCTCATGATGCTTGAGCCGCGCACGTGATGCCACAAACACCAGGACTAGCTGATGCTCGTGATGCTCTGGTCGTGGATTTGGTGCTGGTGCTCTGGGTCTTGCTCTTGTTGCATGCTGGCCACCGCAGCACCCACTCTTGATGACCCCAGGCCAGGACCAGCTGATGCTCATGATGCTTGAGCCGCGCAAGTGATGCCCCAAACACCAGGACTAGCTAATGCTCGTGATGCTCTCGTCGTGGATTTGGTGCTGGTGCTCTGGGTCTTGCTCTTGCTGTATGCTGGCCACCGCAGCACCCACTCTTGATGACCCCAGGCCAGGACCAGCTGATGCTCATGATGCTTGAGCCGCGCACGTGATGCCCCAAACACCAGGACTAGCTGATGCTCGTGATGCTCTCGTCGTGGATTTCGTGCTAGTGCTCTACTGGTAGGTCTTGCTCTTGCTGTATGCTGGCCACCGCAGCACCCACTCTTGATGACCCCAGGCCAGGACCAGCTGATGCTCATGATGCTTGAGCCGCGCACGTGATGCCCCAAACACCAGGACTAGCTGATGCTCGTGATGCTCTCGTCGTGGATTTGGTGCTGGTGCTCTGGGTCTTGCTCTTGCTGTATGCTGGCCACCGCAGCACCCACTCTTGATGACCCCGGCCAGGACCAGCTGATGCTCATGATGCTTGAGCCGCGCACGTGATGCCCCAAACACCAGGACTAGCTGATGCTCGTGATGCTCTCGTCGTGGATTTGGTGCTGGTGCTCTGGGTCTTGCTCTTGCTGTATGCTGGCCACCGCAGCACCCACTCTTGATGACCCCAGGCCAGGACCAGCTGATGCTCATGATGCTTGAGCCGCGCACGTGATGCCCCAAAAACACCAGGACTAGCTGATGCTCGTGATGCTCTCGTCGTGGATTTGGTGCTGGTGCACCCACTCTTGATGACCCCAGGCCAGGACCAGCTGATGCTCATGATGCTTGAGCCGCGCACGTGATGCCACAAACACCAGGACTAGCTGATGCTCGTGATGCTCTCGTCGTGGATTTGGTGCTGGTGCTCTGGGTCTTGCTCTTGCTGTATGCTGGCCACCGCAGCACCCACTCTTGATGACCCCAGGCCAGGACCAGCTGATGCTCATGATGCTTGAGCCGCGCACGTGATGCCCCAAACACCAGGACTAGCTGATGCTCGTGATGCTCTCGTCGTGGATTTGGTGCTGGTGCTCTGGGTCTTGCTCTTGCTGTATGCTGGCCACCGCAGCACCCACTCTTGATGACCCCAGGCCAGGACCAGCTGATGCTCATGATGCTTGAGCCGCGCACGTGATGCGCCAAACACCAGGACTAGCTGATGCTCGTGATGCTCTGGTCGTGGATTTGGTGCTGGTGCTCTGGGTCTTGCTCTTGTTGCATGCTGGCCACCGCAGCACCCACTCTTGATGACCCCAGGCCAGGACCAGCTGATGCTCATGATGCTTGAGCCGCGCAAGTGATGCCCCAAACACCATGACTAGCTAATGCTCGTGATGCTCTCGTCGTGGATTTGGTGCTGGTGCTCTGGGTCTTGCTCTTGCTGTATGCTGGCCACCGCAGCACCCACTCTTGATGACCCCAGGCCAGGACCAGCTGATGCCCGTGATGCTCTCGTCGCGGATTTCGTGCTAGTGCTCTAGGTCTTGCTCTTAC
The DNA here is from genome assembly GCA_905221615.1 of Symbiodinium sp. CCMP2592. Taxonomy (NCBI): domain Eukaryota; class Dinophyceae; order Suessiales; family Symbiodiniaceae; genus Symbiodinium; species Symbiodinium sp. CCMP2592. Next base: position 201,211 of record CAJNDT010001946.1, read on the forward strand.
TGCATGTCTGGCCACCGCAGCACCCAGTCTTGATGACCCCCAGGCCAGGACCAGCTGATGCTCATGATGCTTGAGCCGCGCACGTGATGCCCCAAACACCAGGACTAGCTGATGCTCGTGATGCTCTGGTCGTGGATTTGGTGCTGGAGCTCTGGGTCTTGCTCTTGCTGTATGCTGGCCACCGTAGCACCCACTCTTGATGACCCCAGGCCAGGACCAGCCGATGCTCATGATGCTTGAGCCGCGCGCGGTCTTGCTCTTGCTGTATGCTGGCCACCGCAGCACCCACTCTTGATGACCCCAGGCCAGGACCAGCTGATGCTCATGATGCTTGAGCCGCGCACGTGATGCCCCAAACACCAGGACTAGCTGATGCTCGTGATGCTCTCGTCGTGCATTTGGTGCTGGTGCTCTGGGTCTTGCTCTTGCTGTATGCTGGCCACCGCAGCACCCACTCCTTGATGACCCCAGGCCAGGACCAGCTGATGCTCATGATGCTTGAGCCGCGCACGTGATGCCACATGCTCTCGTCGTGGATTTGGTGCTGGTGCTCTGGGTCTTGCTCTTGCTGTATGCTGGCCACCGCAGCACCCACTCTTGATGACCCCAGGCCAGGACCAGCTGATGCTCATGATGCTTGAGCCGCGCACGTGATGCCACAAACACCAGGACTAGCTGATGCTCGTGATGCTCTAGTCGTGGATTTGGTGCTGGTGCTCTGGGTCTTGCTCTTGCTGTATGCTGGCCACCGCGGCACCCACTCTTGATGACCCCAGGCCAGGACCAGCTGATGCTCATGATGCTTGAGCCGCGCACGTGATGCCACAAACACCAGGACTAGCTGATGCTCGTGATGCTCTCGTCGTGGAGTTGGTGCTGCTGCTCTGGGTCTTGCTCTTGCTGTATGCTGGCCACCGCAGCACCCACTCTTGATGACCCCAGGCCAGGACCAGCTGATGCTCATGATGCTTGAGCCGCGCACGTGATGCCCCAAACACCAGGACTAGCTGATGCTCGTGATGCTCTCGTCGTGGATTTGGTGCTGGTGCTCTGGGTCTTGCTCTTGCTGTATGCTGGCCACCGCAGCACCCACTCTTGATGACCCCAGGCCAGGACCAGCTGATGCTCATGATGCTTGAGCCGCGCACGTGATGCCCCAAACACCAGGACTAGCTGATGCTCGTGATGCTCTCGTCGTGGATTTGGTGCTGGTGCTCTGGGTCTTGCTCTTGCTGTATGCTGGCCACCGCAGCACCCACTCTTGATGACCCCAGGCCAGGACCAGCTGATGCTCATGATGCTTGAGCCGCGCACGTGATGCCACATAGCTGATGCTCGTGATGCTCTCGTCGTGGATTTGGTGCTGGTGCTCTGGGTCTTGCTCTTGCTGTATGCTGGCCACCGCAGCACCCACTCTTGATGACCCCAGGCCAGGACCAGCTGATGCTCATGATGCTTGAGCCGCGCACGTGATGCCACAAACACCAGGACTAGCTGATGCTCGTGATGCTCTCGTCGTGGAGTTGGTGCTGGTGCTCTGGGTCTTGCTCTTATGTATGCTGGCCACCTTGCATGCACCCCATGCTGGCCACCGCAGCACCCAGATGACCCCAGGCCAGGACCAGCTGATGCTCATGATGCTTGAGCCGCGCACGTGATGCCCCAAACACCAGGACTAGCTGATGCTCGTGATGCTCTCGTCGTGGATTTGGTGCTGGTGCTCTGGGTCTTGCTCTTGCTGTATGCTGGCCACCGCAGCACCCACTCTTGATGACCCCAGGCCAGGACCAGCTGATGCTCATGATGCTTGAGCCGCGCACGTGATGCCACAAACACCAGGACTAGCTGATGCTCGTGATGCTCTCGTCGTGGATTTGGTGCTGGTGCTCTGGGTCTTGCTCTTGCTGCTACTGGCCACCGCAGCACCCACTCTTGATGACCCCAGGCCAGGACCAGCTGATGCTCATGATGCTTGAGCCGCGCACGTGATGCCCCAAACACCAGGACTAGCTGATGCTCGTGATGCTCTCGTCGTGCATTTGGTGCTGGTGCTCTGGGTCTTGCTCTTGCTGTATGCTGGCCACCGCAGCACCCACTCCTTGATGACCCCAGGCCAGGACCAGCTGATGCTCATGATGCTTGAGCCGCGCACGTGATGCCCCCCAAACACCAGGACTAGCTGATGCTCGTGATGCTCTCGTCGTGGATTTGGTGCTGGTGCTCTGGGTCTTGCTCTTGCTGTATGCTGGCCACCGCAGCACCCACTCTTGATGACCCCAGGCCAGGACCAGCTGATGCTCATGATGCTTGAGCCGCGCACGTGATGCCCCAAACACCAGGACTAGTGGCCGCAAGGCCGTGCACCGCGGCCCGGAAGGTGGAATCTCTCGCCAAGGGGGGGAAGTCCGCAGGAGCTCCTTTGCACTGACTGTTAGCGAGATCGAAGGCGACATGCCTGGCAGTTCCCGACGAACGTGCCGCAGCTAACGGGTCGAGGCCATACGATCAGCTAGCGGACTGCTGGGAGGAGCGCACCTCCAGATGTCCCCGGACTTACGCCGCTGGAACATTGTGCGTCTTCGAGATAAGCCTACTGGATCAGATCGACACGGTGAGCTTCAGGACGAGCTCTGAGCTCACGGCTGACGGTAGCGAGATTCGGAACTTATCGGGCCGAAGCATGTAATTGGCGGACGGACTCAGCAAGCTGTTCGACCACCGTCGTACCCGCGGTGGTAACAACAAGAAATGCTCAAGCGTCTTGGGTAGCGCACCACAAGAGTTGGAGAAAGCGCACGCGCACCTTCGAGACCCTGACTGCGACGACTTCTTGGTGTTCCCGGAGCCAGACTCTGAGCCCAAGAAGGCTTCCGCGGCCGAAGTCGCGAAAGGGCAGCAGCTTTCAGATTTAGGCTTCCCAGCTTGGTTCAACAAGCACCTCAACACTCGATAGCATCGAATTTGCTTGAATCTGCACGAAAACCAACGACATCTGCCTCCGAGAAGGACCGAAAACGGTGGCGCTACTTCACAGGCAGGGTTCGTTGTTCAAAGTTGGGCAATGAAGGTGTTCAAGTTGTGTGTGAGTGTGTGTGTGTGTGCTTAGTCGAGTGCAGATGGTTTCGGGAACTGTGGCAGGCATAGCCGCCATGGTCATCGAGCATTTCAGAGATTCAACCTCAGGCATGCCTAAACGCGCGCCGAAACACTGCAACATACCGCAAGCCTGCAGTCTTGTCAGCCATCGTGTGTCGTTTGTTCGGGAGAATCCAAATCGTATGTACCCCGCGACAAAGAGATGTGGAAAGGAATCCTATACCACAACACTGAGAATCATGCTATTGCGGTACACCAAACACACACAACAGAGACAAGAATCATCACAGACAGACTTGCCCAAACAACCACCAAAAATAACAAAATTTCCTACTTTCCGTCGGAAGTGCATGTAGCTTGCTCCCTGCCAGCCTCAACTGCATGGCACGTACTTCGCCACGCACTTCCTCGCCTGCTTTATAATGCACTCGCACATGCAAGTGCCACGTGATGCGGAATCTTCGCATGATGCACGGTGTTGGCTATCTTGCGATTGCTTTGCCGTCGCTAGCTGGCGTAACCAGAAGCTTTGGCTAGCAGGCATCAATGTGAGCAGAAGCAGGCTCAGAGGTCTCATGGCACCTGTATGTATCTGTCAAGCCGTCACACCATCTATTCAGATCTGTACATGTGTGCGCTTGAGAAAAAAGAGTATGATGATGTACACCTTACTGGTATATACAGCCTCCTCGCTTGGCTCGGGCTTACAGCGTCAGAGGCCCGCTTAGCGGGCAAGCTGCTGCAAATCGCTGCAAGTCAACGTGTCCAAGCCGGGTATGTTGGGCATCATGTCACTGATGTCTGGGAACCCGATATCAAGGTTCATGTTCTTCAACGGCGAGAGAATGGCATCTACGATGCCTTCCAAGAGGTTCTTGACCGGAGTGAGGATGACATCAATGGCCTCCTCGACAATGGCCAAAATCGGGGCGAACAAGGCCTCAAGGGCGCCTGTGATGCCTTCAATGACCGACCGAGCGGAGAAGCAGTACTGCTTCCAGTTGATCCAGCAGTGTGGGTAAGGGATACAAGTCCTGCCGCATCATGAGCGCTATCAAGGGCTGCGAGGCCACACAGCGCTTAACGTAAACTCTACGTTACATGATATCCTATGTACGCCATTGACCATTCTGCGCCACGCGCTACAGCTGGAGGATCGTCTGGCATATGCTACGTGACGTCTTACATGCACTACGCGGGGGTTGGTTGGATCAACCGCAATACCACATGTGCAACATGCATTAGGCAAGGGATGCAGCAGAATGGAAAGGAGTACTGCATGCTACAAACGTATAGCATGCCCATAACATGTACGTACATTTACATATATGTGTACACGTACATGTGGCCTACTACTCATGCTGTACAATGTAAAGTTCACGTAATTAATGTATTCTGCACAGGCTAACGATCCATTTCTAGTTGAGTACCATGCTAACATCACACTCGCCATCATCACCATCATCATCACATATCATCACCATCAGCAGTGAAGTCAGCATGATCATCACCCCCCAGGTTGGAGTGGGCCCGCTGAGCCGTGCGCCCATGTGAGTGCCCGTGGCCGGCCGGTGGGCTCACGGGACCTTGACCCGTGCATCGGTCCTTTCTCATCTCATGTACTTTGACGCGCTGTATGCACCGAAGTGTGATACAAGGTATGACAGTGCATCGAAACGCATGTTGAAGAAACGCGCGACCTGTAAAAGAGACGATGCCATAAGTCACGTATCATCTACATACATGATACACATTTCGCAGTACACAATATATGCCACATTTCATGTATTTCCATGGTGTATTCCATATGTCACATGTGATATCACATATTTAATGCAGGGTCTATCTAACATGTACTGTACTGCCTCTCTATGTACAGTACGGCCGCACCCCCCACCCCCCCCATGTGTAACCCCTCTCTTTCGACTCTTGAGAGCTTGGGGAGTGACGGAGGAACCTACCAAGCTGCCAAAAGCTGGGAAGGAAACCTGCCAACACACGAAGATTGTGCCACGGAGCCTTTGGAGCCTACCTAACAACTTACCAAGAATCAAGATGAAGATGTGAACTTAAAAAAACTCCTACCAACCTGTCAAGAACTGGCTCCCTGCTAAATGTTGTTCCCCATCCACGACGCCACGACAACACTTTTGGCAGGGGACTGGCTAGCCCCCTCCCTCGGCCCACGACAGTAAGGAGCGAGGTTCCCAGCAAAGTCTTGGTCTTGGTATAAGTTGGAAAGGTTAACCGTTAACCAACCCAGGTCTAGGCACCGCATAATGGAGGGAGCTTTGGAAGGGAATCCACCAACCTAGAACTGTACCGAGACTCGCGCAGGGAAGTAGCCTCGCTATCAAAATTTTGTTTGCTACAAACAAGTTCCCTTCCAAAAAGTTCGCGAGGAAGACCTCTTCATACGGACACTACCAACCTACCAACACGCCGAAATGTTAAAAAGGGAACAACACTTCCCACCAGCTGTTGATCCCTAGCAAAATCTTGCTAGGGAGCTATGTTCCGTACCAAAGTATTGGTAGGTTCGTAGGGTACTTGCTAGCGCTGAAGCGTCCAGAACTTCGGTAGCTTTGTAAGTTGGTACAAACCCTGCCAGATGCCTGTTGGGTCGGTAGGCTCTGTAAGTGCTTCGGGCGGTTAGTAAGCTTCCTACAAAAACCTGCGTAGGTTACGGACTCCTGACCAAAAACGTATAAGCGTGAAGGCTCGCAACATGTTTTTTTCAGTTGGTATGCTCCATACCGAAGTTTTGGTAGGTTAGCCCAGACGGTTGGGCAATTTTTTGTAGGTCGGTGGACTCCGTGTCAGATATTTGATAGGTTGGTCGGCTTACTGCCAACACTGTGCCAAGCTGGCAGCTTGCTCTCTTGCGCTCTCTCTCTCTCTCTCTCTCTCCCTCCCTCCCTCCCTCCCTCGCTCCCTCCCTCCCTCCCTCCCTCTCTCTCTCTCTCTCTCTCTCTCTCTCTCTCTCTCTCTCTCTCTGTCTCTCTCTCTCTCTCTCTGTCTCTCTCTGTCTCTCTCTCTCTCTCTCTCGGGCATGGGGGCCTGTCAAAGCCCCCGGGCAGCTTGCCCACCCGATGTGTTATCGGGACGAGGGGAGTGAGAATCGAGTGTGGATTATGGCGCAAGCTAAAGCCCTAAAGTATACAATAACGAGCTGCCAGGATTGTACACTCTCAAAGGACACATGCACTCTCTTGTAATGATCCCCCTGCTCTCTCTCTCTCTCTCTCTCTCTCTCTCTCTCCGTCTCTCCCCCTCTCATAAACAAGCCCGCGTGCCTTCCACAGCATGAACGCCAACGAAATCCACTCCAGCGCCTTCTGCGACCCCATCCCGGGCAGCTAATGCACCAATTCCAGCAATGATGCCGGGTTTCACAAGCGGGAACAGGAAAATCCACGCAGTGCTGCTTGTCCATGATGCCATTGAGCTTGGACATGAAATCATCCATTGTGCTGACGACCGCCTCAACTCCCTTTAGAGCCGTGATCTCGGGGAAGCTCAGGCCGGGGATCTTGAGTGGACACTGGTTGAGGAAGGATGCCTCGAACTTGCTCACGATCGTGTCCGAGATCTTCTTCACCTCATTGCAGTCAAAACCGCAGGTCTTTAGCGGACCGTCATTCTGCGCTTTTTGCGCCATCGCACCTATCATCGGCAACATGAACATCTTCCCCCAGTCGTCGATGAGCATCTCCGTGACATAGAAGCTGTTGCAAGTTCGGTAGACCTTGCACATGGAACCGCTATCGCAGCCGCCACACCGATGCTTCCTTCCTGGATATGGGTCACACTTCGCCTTGATATCAGATTTCCTGAGCCGTGGTGGGAAGCAAAAAAGACTCCATGACTCCACGTGGCCTTTCATAACGCCTGAAACTGTGCGGAAGTGTACTCAACAAAGACCCAGCTTCATGAGGAAACTGGGATAGCAGCAATCCCAGTCTTCGTAAAGGCTTCCATACCTGTGTCTTCGAAGGCACAGAGGATTTGACGAGACCAGATTGACTAGATGGTACGACTTAGTATTATGTCATTATGCTTTTTTGGCACATCCTTAAGAAAAGTTCTTCAAAAATCATCCGACCAGCAACGCTGACTTCTTGAAGTTTTTGATTGAGTTCAGAGGGCCCTCGGTCCCGGTGTGCAAGGCCGCGAAGGCGATGTCCAACTTCTGAGCAAAAGGACCGATGTAGGGCAAGTTGTTGAACTTCTTTGCCAACGTGGACACGCCGCCGGAGACGGTGTAGATGGTCTGAACAGTGTCACGGACACTGACATAATTGCTCTTGATGGCGCAGATCGGTACCTTAATGGCTGTAATCTGATCATAGCACTTGTTGAGACGCATCATGACCCCCATGAGGCTGTCGATGGCACTGATGCAGGGACCGTCCTGGACGTTGAGCCAAGCGAGGATGGTGCTCTTCGCGTACTCTTTTGCTGCCATCTTGGCCTCAAAGTTAGCAAGATCCTTCCACTTTCCCTGCATGATCTGGTTGAATTGCCATAGATCTAAAGCGCCACTGCGGTTACTGCGGTTGCTGCGGCCACAAGACGCTTCTTGGGACTCCACAAACTCCACGCTCTCAATCTCCTGCAGAAAGCTCCCAGCAGCTTCACCAATGGGATCACTCCTGATGGTGCCATCCACGACCTCATCGTCATACTCTGGGGTGTCTGAATGGTTCTGGTCGATGTCCTTGCGCACGCCCGGAATCAGGCCGATGGATTCGATAGCCTGGTCCCAAGCCTTCTGGACGTCCTTCTGAGCATCGGTGATGTCCACGTCGTTGTTCATGTCAGGAGTCAAAGCGGTGATAACGGCAGTGGTCTCGTTGAACTGGAGATCGCCAAAGAATTCCGTCTGGTTGCTGCTATAAACCGAGCACTCCCTCGACTCCATGCAGGCCAGCATTTCGTCTGGAATAGCCTCCAGGCCAGTGATGTTGGGCAGGCCGGCCAGGTTCCTCTGAGCTCGCGCAGACTGTTGAAGAAATGCCTCATGGAACGAGTGCGAAAATGGTCGGTTTGTGGATTCCTGCAAAATCGTCACGGGTGGGCGCCTCCGTTTAGGATCCAGCTGCTTCACCGCATCGCAGTGCTCACGGCCGGGCCCGTAACAGTCGCTCTTGCACGAAGCGGAGCATGGAAGGCAAACAAACGTGGCTTCCTTGTGGTCCATATGTACGAAGGTCTTGTGCAAATAGCCGACGCCTTTGCATGGGTTTTCCTTGTTGATGTGCTTCACAACCAACACACCATCCTCACCTGCTTCCTCAAGGATCTGCGCCTGCACTTGGAGCTCAACACGAGTCCCGAGTGCGGAATTGAAAGAACAGGGGCCTCCTATGTTGGACTATGCTGGCAGCCTAATCCAATATTCAATCCTCCGCATCCCTAATATCTTGTGAAAGTGCAGGTACCCTCATTTAGTGATGACAGACCAACGCATGACCACCAGGATGACTGGCGGACGACATGGAACAACAATTGCCCAAAAAGAACATGCGACATTCACCCAGGCCTCCATGCTCAACATCGCACGCTGCCGGGACTCGAAAGTCAATCGTTGGACCTGTAGTGCTTCGCGTACTGTCAATTTAGCTCGTGTTGCATCCAGGGCTCACATAGTGTGGTTCGCAAGCTATATGAACGAACAGTAGACAAGGTTTGGGAGGCATGCACAGCATGAGTGGATAACAACACGGTCCTCCCCATGAACAGAAGTAGTTTTTCATCTCCAAACCTCCTCGAGGGCATCCGCACGGAACTTATGGTAGCTGCGCTGCTCCTCTTCTGACATGCCCTGCAAGAGGACTTCGATCTTGCTGTTGTGCTGGCCCTCATAGAAGTCTTGATTGAAGAAACCTTCGTACTCACCCTGCGTCTCCTCGGATTCCTCGACCTCCTCAAGAACCGCGTTCTCCTCCGTGGGTTCATCCTCTTCAATCCAGTTTTGCTGGTACAGCTTGCTGCAATCAGCGAGCTTCCAGCTTAACAAAGCAAGAAAGACCCATTGCTTCATTAGGACTGGTCGAAGAGATTGCGCCGGGTATTGGCGCACTCGATCAACTGTTGTGAAAATTTGGCGCACAGACGTGCTTGCCAGCCAGGCCGCGGAAATGATTGACGAACTGCGCTGAGGCTAAGATCACTAGGGGAATAGGGGAACAGCACTGGAACAGCCATGCCACTGCGCTCTCCGCTTGTCGACAACCAAGCTGAGAACTTACTCTAAACTGCTCAGATCTCAAACTACAACATGAAATGAAGCCAAGACAGAAATCTGTCTTGTATGTATCACTTATGTACTTTTGAGAGACCCCATCCAATGGTGCTTGGATTATATGCTTCGGTTGCAAAGATAGGGGAGTTTATAGCCTAGCCAAGCAAGGAAACAGTTGCATTTGCCTTGATAGCCTCTGTTCCAAGGCACCTGATCTTAGGATATTTTACAATACGTATATACATGTGTATATATATCTATATCTATATATATATATATATATATATATTAGTCTAGTCAATAGCATGTATGGCATGCATGCATGCATGCAACGAAAAGCATCTTCTGTATATATATATATACATACATATACATATGTCTGTGGACATATGAATTTCTAGCGTGTTTTTGCAAAACTTGGCTAAGTTATAAGAAGGATAAAGACTTAATGCCTATATATATATATATATATATATATATGTATATGTATATGTACACCCGCGCACTTAGGCTTGGAGGGTAGATTACATCACGAAACCTGTTAAGTTTGATTTTATCACCCGTTATTAGAAAACAATGCTTCATGTAGATATTTTAGTATTCTGAGATAGTATACAGATACTGTATGTGTCCATATGTTCTGAATATCTAGGATAATGTTTTATACGGCCCGGGTATCCTCGTTACGAATTGTATAATGTTCATTGGTACATACGCTATCAGCACTAGCTTCTGCAAAGACTCTGAACATCTCAAAACTTCGGGATGCAGTGTTGTGCTGAGCTATTGTCCGGCATGTAGGAATGAGCGGGTGTCTTAAGGATCTTGATAGTCTGCACATCGGCACATGTATATGTATGTACATAAACGAGAGCGAGCATAAGGTGACTATGGACTTATTGCTTGCGCCGGTAGTTCGAGAGGAAAGGGCATAAGATGGAGCACCTGGAAGAGATGGTGCGAACGATCCGGGGAGCTCCTTGGACTGCATTCGTTTTGACAGTGATCGAGAAAGCACCGGTGCACAGAGTCCTGGGTGCGATCGTGAATGTGTTTTGTGAGGGAGGCTGAGATGCTGACGGATCGTGGAAAGTACCCACACGTGGCCGATAGACTTGCAAAGATACAGAAGGCACTAGATCGACCGATTTGTCTAAGAAGATATTATAATGATGCAAGTATGCTCGCCGGCAGGTCTGCAAGAAGGATGGTTGTGATGTCGCCCCGCCTTGTGCCCAGCCACCCACAGGACTAAGGCAGCGGTGGTGTTCGAGTGCCAACAGTCTGGAAACTGGCGAAATGGAGTCCGCTTGTTTCGTATGCACTGCCAGGATTCCTTCTCATGCTGCGAGTCGTCATACCGTGCTGAATGAAATCCTCGTAACTTCAAACTCAGCGTATGTGTTTTGCCAGGCTTCTATGCTGTACTTGCAAGACTACAAACTCTTGAGCCGCACCAACACCAAGAACTCACGGAGAAGAACGCCCTGCTCAGTTCTGCAGCGACCATTCACGTCCCCCGAAAGCTCGGACGAAAACCCGAAAACGCACGGCCAAGATCACCAAGTTGGAGCCCTGGCTTCTTCTGCACCCGGAAGTACCAGCCGCTCAAGTCGCTCAGATGGCGGGTGAGATGGTCTTCGAAGCTGCACGAGCTGCTCTCGCGGCTCCAAGGTTTCGGGCCCCTAGCGGCTGACCTGGGCAGCATCGGCTTTGGCTTTGGGGTTCGAGGTCAAGGGTACTGGGGTTCAGAGTTTAGGAGCTGATGCGTGGTTCAGCGGGGGAGCGGGGCACCTTTAGAAGCTTTCGGACATGAGGCCAACTTCAGAGTCCAGGGCCACTGGTATCGGTGGGAGCCCACCTGACACCTGAGGCAGCCTACAGTTCTGAAGCCCAAAGCGGCTAAGATATCGGGAGCCGACCTACGCAGCACCAAAGCCCTTAAGCTTTAAGCCTCGCCAGCCCGAACACCCCGGTCAGATGCCTTCGATCGAGCTTGCTGCGAGCGCAGACGGCTTTAGGCTGATGATCAGATCCTGTCAGGCCAGAGCGCACTGGGGCTGGGCTGGATTTTGAAGGTTCGAGGATGCTCAAGGCCTTGGGGACGTGGGTTTGGGAATAGAGTTTTCGGCTTGAGGGTGCAAGCGTTATTGTGTTTAATTCCTGCTACACCCGTGCTCTCGGCGTAGGTGTTGGGGCTTCAGGGTTTGGGTAGTGGACGACGAGGGCTCGTCTTGGGTAATCGGCGCCGGTGTGACAAGCAAGACCCCCAGCCCCGGCTAGAAGATCCCGAATGCCCGAACGAAATCGGCGGTCCTTTTGGGAGATCATCCGCCAATGCTTTGGAAGCTGCACAAACAGGTCCTGGTGCAAAGTGGTGATGTTGTGATTTATTTTCGCGTGGCTGGTGCAGGAAGGCACCGCATCACGGAGCTGTGAATGCCGGTGCCGCTTGCTGCTGCGACTGGCACACTGTTGGAGCATGGCCTGGAACACCCTCAGCCCCAAGCCCCAAGCCCTATAATGTGGAGCGTGGCACTAATTAATGCATCTTTTCAGGGGCTTATTCGAGCCACTTTCAAAAAATACATGGCGGCATAATGAATGCGTATTTCTGTTGGTAGATTTTTTGGCTGGGGTTGCTCCTGTCTGCTGATGGTCAATGTTGAGGAACCCACGACCGTAAACCCTCCCTCCAAACCTAAACCCCCCCAATTCCCTTCTCACTTTAATTAATCAAAGTCACCCAAACCCTGAGCCAGCGCCCAAACCCTGGGACCCCCCAAGTCCCTTCTAGCTTAATAATCAAAGCCGCCCGGACGCTGAGCCAGCCCCCAAACCATGGGACCCCCAATTCCCTTCTAACTTAATCAACGCCACCCATCTGAACCCTTCGGTCACGGACACCAGACAACCGTTTGTCGCGGGGGAGGGCCCACGAGTTAATCGGGCCGCCACATTTCGGTACAACAACCCGTAAACCTTCAGCTGTGTGGCCGCAGACCAGAGGCAAGCTGAGGAGCTGGCATGTCTACTTTGAACCAGCGTCACAACGTTCCTTGGTACAGGCTGCGGGCGTGCGAAGCTCAAGGCTTTGGTCGGCTCAGGGCTCAGGCACGCCGCGAAGGGCTTTGAGGTTTGGTGCAGGTAGCGTTTACTCGGCGATCATCACGGGGTTCAAATGTTCAAGGGGTTGGGCGGCGACGGTGACTGAAACACTGAGTTAGCTGGAGGCGTGAACCCCTGAATTCCGAAACCTCAGGCCGAATATGCGGGACAGACTGTAAGCTCGAGACCCTTCCCGGTTACTCCGTTAAGCGTATCGGCCGCCGCGCTCTAAACCCCAAACCCTCAACTACCAAAACCCAAGTCCCGGTTAATCCTGACAATCTAAAGCTTAGTCCCTTTTTTGTTCCCCAAACCCCATTACCAAATCCTCACGGCCGAGGCACTTGCAAGCATTCTGGTGCGGACCTTGCATGATGCCCAACGCCAGGAGGGCTGTGCATGCCTGAATTTTGTGAATGCCAAACAGCGGGTCACCCATGGCCGGGTTTAGGAAAACCTGTAGGCTTTTGGATTCCCAGGCAACGCGGTATTACAGGGTTTAGGGTTTACTTTTCTTTTTGTTTGCTGTCAGGTTTTGTTTGGGTTTGCGGGGCTAAGGCCTTTTAGGCCCTCAGGATTTGAGTTGAAAGCGACTTGCGATTGAGAAGAGTCAAGGCACCCGTAGCCCATTCAGGAATTTTGTCGAAACGAAAGGGCAAACCTTGGACCAATGACGCAGGCAGCGAAGGCGTGATGCAAACAAGCACTGAAATTAAAGTACGTCCCATGAAGACACATCCCGCCACTAGGGCCACTACGATCCGAAAGGCATCAAGCCTCAACATCCTCACAATCTGACGACTGCACCACACATCTCGAGAGTGCGACCGAAACCATAACATCCCAAATCCGGAAAGGCAGGAAACCCTACAGACGAAACTCACCCTGACCTACACCCACCGGCCGAGAGGCGTTGGTGAGCGGCGCCTTCCCGCCCACAGCCTGCAGCACCTTTGTCAGAGCACCAGCCAAACTAGACGTGACATGTTGAAGGCAACATTCCGAAAACCCAAACGCTACACCGTCCATATATCAATAAGGGATGGGCATTCGGCGTTTAGGTCCTTAACTTTTGGCAAGCTTCGGGCGCTCCAAGATTCGGCAGATGGCAAAACTTAAAGCTCTCGGGCTGCTTGAGTTCAAAGGGGACTGCAAGGAAGGGCCGAGGGTATCGGCCAAGGAAGGGTTGGCCTTGGATATCCCTGGATTGCAAGCTCCGGCCTTCGTGACGGCCCAGGCCTGGGCCTTCTCTTCCTCGCGGAGCCGAGGAGCTCAAGGCCATGATTCTGACTTCCCTTAGATCCTAGTCTGCTGACGCAAAGCAACTTGAACCTGATCCTCCTCCTCCTACCAGCGCCCGAATGTCCTCTGAGGGTTTGGGCTGTGCAGGTGCAGGCGACGAAGACGCCGCAGGCGCTGAATGCCCGGCACACGGTAGAATATTGCCTGCATGGGCTCGTGAACTACAATCTGACGCACCGAAACCTGCATCGACTAGGTTTTGGGTCGGGACTCAAGGATTCCTCATGAGCCGCAGATGAACATTCACCAAGAAAGCAAACCTTTGATAAGCGTTGCTTCCAGCAACTTACTGTTTCCTGGACAGGAGCCTGGAACCACGGCCGCTTCGCCGGAAAGCTGCATCCTGTTCTGCAGCCGCGTGGCAGGTACCATCACCCTTAGTTGCGAAGGCATCGGTGATTGCATTCCAGGAGCACTCCGACCTCACAGGTCTCTACTGCAGTCTTTTCCCGGGGTTCACGAAGGCTGAGACTTCATGACTTCCAAGATGTCCTCCGTGTACTCGCAAGGCTAGTTGTCGTCTGTGAAGCTCTTCAAGCCAACGACAGAAATACCGCAGGACAGGAAGGACAGGGAAGCTACGGAAAATAACTAAGACCGCTCCGCAACAAAACTGCAAATCCAAGATTTGTCAAAAGACACCTGGCTGCCTGGGCACGGCTCCTGAAATGCAGCCTCGGAGGGCCTGACAGCTGCATGAAACCTGAAGGCTGCTCACCCAGTCAAACTGCTACTGCTCGGAAAGAAGCCAAACAGAGTGGTCACCTTGACCCTTCGGATGGCCGCAAGAGGGTACGCCAAGACATGGAGAATTGCAAAGGAAGCTTTCTTACTTATCTCTCGATGACCCGAGTCACCCTAAAACTTGAAACCCAGCACAACCTATTCTCGCAAGAAGCGTTCCTGCGGTCGCCCCTAGCTTCCCGAGCAGCTTGTCAGGTGCCTGACTGGTAGAGAGAGAGAGAAAGAGAGAGAGAGAGAGAGAGAGAGAGAGACTCCGCTTGGAAGGTAAGCAAAACATACGAGATTATACCAGTCAAATTTGGAGATTCCTGTGACAGAAACCATAACCCAACAAAGGCAGAGGGCCAACGAGAGAGAGAGAGAGAGAGAGAGAAAGAGAGGTAGAGAGTGAAGCTCAAGAAGCTGGGTTATGACAGGATGCATATTTCATTGGGCCGTGTGCAACAAACAGCGCGCAATGCCCTCCCTCCGCAAAGCACCAACCAAGATCCCGTGAGCTTGAAGCATGATATAGAAGATGTCTCCTCCCAGCCGTTGGGGCAACTCTGAAACGGAATTGCTTGTACGAGTCAACCGAGACAAAGAAGTCGCAGCAAAAATGCCAGGACCATTCGCAGCTCCGGAAGACGGAGCCCACCTACTCCTCGAAGCCTCCTCAGCACAAGGCAACAGCCCGCGCGCCTCCGGATGACGCGGACCGTGCCTGTGGCAAATGGGCAGGTGCGGGGATTGGGCTCCTCGATCCATGCCGGGCTTGCCTGCCCCCGCCCCCCTGCCGCATGAGATAAACAGCACAACCTCGAATCACCGAACTTTGAAAACTTTCTAGACTAAGCTGATGCCGCAGACACTCTGACACTCCGGCTGCCACCGCTCCGGCCTCTCGATCGGCAGCCTGTCCGGTTTCGGAGCAAAGACCAAAGACTGTCCAAGGACCGACCGATGTCAAAGGTAAGGGAGTAGCGGCTGTAGCGGCTGAGGAGCATCAACCGCTCAGAATACTCCACTCTCAAACCCGAAAGACTAAACATACCATCACACGACAAAGTAAAACCACGTATGATGCAAACCGACATGAGATTTTATTGATTGACATAATTCTTCAATATTCGGCATCTCGGGGTATGACACGGCCTCATGTCGTGGTGCAACAGACATCACGTGGCAGCATATGATATCAGACGACGAGGTGAAAATAATTGATTACACGCATTGAAAAACTGCAACACAACCGATGCCCATGGCGTAAGCACCGCAACGTTCTGCTCTGCAACAAAGCCGATACACAACACTCTAAGTCTATTGCATGCCAGCACCCTGGGTCTTGACTAGTGCCTCAGCGCACAAGTTTTCCGCATGCATAACTACATACAGACATACATACATAACTACCTTCCTTCCTACATGCATACATGCATGCATGCATACTTGCATTACATGACAGTACAATATACTACGTTTGATTACATTCCATCCATGCATGCATACATACATACATACACACACATAGTTTACCTACATTACATACAATACATGCATTACATACACGACATATGTACATACATACGTACATACATACATACATACACATCTACATATATATATATATATACATCAACGCATAGACACATACCTACCTACCTACATACATACATACGGACATACTTACAGACACATACGTACATACATACATACGTGCATGCATGCACACATAACATAACATCACATCATATCACATCCATACATACGTACATGCATACATATATACATACGTACGTAGGACCTTTAGGGTCTATTTGACGTATGGCTTTGCTTTGTTTATCAATACTATATCAATTCAGGCTTTTCAGATTTTAAGGATTTTAAAGATTTCAGATGCTTTTAAAATCTTTAATTTTTGAAAACCAAGCTTTTCAGATTTTAAAGATTTTAAAGATTTTAAAGGCTTTTAAAATCTTTCAAATCTTTAATTTTTGAAAACCAAGCTTTTCAGATTTTAAAGATTTTAAAGATTTTTAAAATTGTCGGTGGCCTGGAGCCCAGACCTAACGATTTAAAATTTTAAAAATCTTTAAAATCTTTAACTTTTGAAAACCAAGCTTTTCAGATTTTAAAGATTTTAAAGATTTTAGAGGCTTTTAACAACTTTAAAATCTTTAATTTTTGAAAACCACGCTTTTCAGATTTTAAAGATTTTAAAGATTTTAAAGGCTTTTAAAATCTTTCAAATCTTTAATTTTTGAAAACCAAGCTTTTCAGATTTTAAAGATTTTAAAGATTTTAAAGATTTTTAAAATTTTAAATAGGTGCCGGTGGCCTGGAGCCCAGACCTAACGATTTAAAATTTTAAAAATCTTTAAAATCTTTAAAATCTTTATTTTTTGAAAACCAGCTTTTCAGATTTTAAAGATTTTAAAGATTTTAAAGGCTTTTAATATCTTTAAAATCTTTAATTTTTGAAAACCAAGCTTTTCAGATTTTAAAGATTTTAAAGATTTTAAAGATTTTTAAAATTTTAAATGGGTGTCGGTGGCCTGGAGCCCAGACCTAACGATTTAAAATTTTAAAAATCTTTAAAATCTTTAAAATCTTTAATTTTTGAAAACCAAGCTTTTCAGATTTTAAAGATTTTAAAGATTTTGAAGGCTTTTAAAATCTTTAAAAATCTTTAATTTTTGAAAACCAAGCTTTTCAGATTTTAAAGATTTTAAAGATTTTAAAGATTTTTAAAATGGGTGTCGGTGTCCTGGAGCCCAGACCTAACGATTTAAAATTTTAAAAATCTTTAAAATCTTTAATTTTTGAAAACCAAGCTTTTCAGATTTTAAAGATTTTAAAGATTTTAAAGATTTTAAAGGCTTTTAATATCTTTAAAATCTTTAATTTTTGAAAACCAAGCTTTTCAGATTTTAAAGATTTTAAAGATTTTAAAGATTTTTAAAAATTTAAATGGGTGTCGGTGGCCTGGAGCCCAGACCTAACGATTTGAAATTTTAAAAATCTTTAAAAATCTTTAATTTTTGAAAACCAAGCTTTTCAGATTTTAAAGATTTTAAAGATTTTAAAGGCTTTTAATATCTTTAAAATCTTCAATTTTTGAAAACCAAGCTTTTCAGATTTTAAAGATTTTAAAGATTTTTAAAATTTTAAATAGGTGTCGATGGCCTGGAGCCCAGACCTAACGATTTAAAATTTTAAAATTCTTTAAAATCTTTAAAATCTTTAATTTTTGAAAACCAGCTTTTCAGGTTTTAAAGATTTTAAAGGCTTTTAAAATCTTTAATTTTTGAAAACCAAGCTTTTCAGATTTTGAAGACTTTAAAGATTTTAAAGATTTTTAACATTTTCAATGGGTGTCGGTGGCCTGGAGCCCAGACCTAACGATTTAAAATTTTAAAAATCTTTAAAATCTTTAATTTTTGAAAACCAAGCTTTTCAGATTTTAAAGATTTTAAAGGCTTTTAAAATCTTTAAAAATCTTTAATTTTTGAAAACCAAGCTTTTCAGATTTTAAAGATTTTAAAGATTTTAAAGATTTTTAAAATTTTAAATGGGTGTGGGTGGCCTGGAGCCCAGACCTAACGATTTAAAATCTTTAAAATCTTTAAAATCTTTAATTTTTGAAAACCAAGCTTTTCAGATTTTAAAGATTTTAAAGGCTTTTAAAATCTTTAAAATCTTTAATTTTTGAAAACCAAGCTTTTCAGATTTTAAAGATTTTAAAGATTTTAAAGGCTTTTAATATCTTTAAAATCTTTAATTTTTGAAAACCAAGCTTTTCAGATTTTAAAGATTTTAAAGATTTTTAAAAATTTAAATAGGTGTCGGTGGCCTCCACCCAGCCCCCAGCCTCTAGCTCCAGCCCCCTGACCCAGCCAGCTCCCAGCCCAGCCCCAGCGCCCGCCCCCCAGCCTCCACTGCCCCCTACACTGGTTTTTGCCCCTTCCCTTTACCCCCAGCCCAGCTCCAGCCGCCCCCCTCCGCCAGCTCTCCGCCCTCTACCCGCCCCCGCCAGCCTCCACCCCCAGCCCCCTTCTCTGCCCCTGCTCCCTGCCCCCTTGCCTTTGCCCCCACTCTCCCCCTTGCCCAGTCCCAGCCGCACCGGCCTCCACCCCTAGCCCCAGCCAGCTCTTCCCTCTGCCCCCTGCCTCTGCCCCCCCTCTACCCCCTGCCCCTGCCCTCCGGTGCCTTGCTTGCCCATCTGCCTCCTCCCGCCCAGCCCCAGCCTGGGCCCCCAAAATAAGGAACTCAGAGCCTCAACCACCAGCTTTGCTAAGACTCCCACCCCACACCAGCCCAACCCTCTTTTCCAGAACTCCAGAACAAGGCCCAGCCCGCCCGAAGCCGCCACCAAGAAAGAGCCGCCCCAGCCGAATCCGAAAAGCGCTAAGTTGAAGAGCAGAGGTTTAGCAACTTTGCGTGACAAAATTTGGTGCGATCGGGCTGCGACCTTGTCAACGTGCTGTAAATACCACACTAAACCCGAGCAAAGGTTTAGCAACTTGTGTGACAAAATTTGGTGCGATCGGGCTGCGACCTTGTCAAAGTGCTGTAAATACCACACTAAAACCGAGCACGGGTTTAGCAGCTTTCCGTTGCAAAACAAGGGCTAGGGATTTCACACATGCGCTGGTAAAATCTGGCGGAAGTGATCCGTGATCGAGCAGAAGGCCTGTAAATACCGCGTTAAAACAAGGGCTTGGGATTTCACACATCCGCTGGTAAAATCTGGCGGAAGTGATCGGTGATCGAGCAGAAAGCCTGTAAATACCGCGTCAAAACAAGGGCTCGGGATTTCACACATCCGCTGGCAAAATCTGACGAAAGTGATGGGTGATCGCGCAGAAAGCTTGTAAATACCGCGTTAAAACCAAGGCATGTGTCATGTTTCTTTCTTTAAGGCGGAAAAGATGACACATTTCCGGCCTGAAATGTGTCATGCTTCTTTCTGTAAGGCGGAAAAGATGACACATTTCCGGCCTGAAATGTGTCATGTTTCTTTCTGTAAGGCGGAAAAGATGACACATTTCCGGCCTGAAATGTGTCATGCTTCTTTCTGTAAGGCGGAAAAGATGACACATTTCCGGCAGGTCACTTCCGCCAGCTTTTGCCAGCAGATGTGTGAAATCCCTAGCCCTTGTTATAGCGCGATATTTACATGCTTTCTGCTCGGTCGTGGCTCGGGCAGGGAAGGCTGGGCGTGCGGAAGCAGGCAGCCGTGCCCACCCACCCCGTCCCATCCCACCACACACCTCACTCCACCCCTCCCTCTTTATCATCCACCTCATCATCTTCATTATCTTCCTCCTCCTCATCCCTCGTCCTCCTCCCATACCCCTCCCTCCCTCTCCCTATCCCTCCCACTACCCCCTCCCCTCACCTTCCTCACTCTCCCCCACCTCCACTCCCTCTACCTACCTCTCCTCTTCCCCTTTCTCTCTCCTGGAATCTCCACCCTCCCCCACCCTCCCTTCTCTCCTCCTTAAATATCCCCCTAAGGTTTTGTGAAAACTCAGATCCCAAAACTAGGGGTGTCCCCCTAAAGGTTTTCATGACAAGTAAGTGCAAAATTCACAAATCGCAAGGGGTGTCCCCCTTAAGGTTTTGTGAAAATTCAAATCCCAAAACCACAGATCTTAAGGGGTGTCCCCCTAAAGGTTTTCATGACAAGTAAGTTCGAAATTCACAAATCGCAAGGGGTGTCCTCCTAAGGTACTGTAAGATCTCAGATCCAAAAACCACAGATCGCAAGGGGTGTGCCTCTCTCAGGTTTTGTAAGAACTCAGATCCAAAAATCACACATCGCAAGGAGCGTCCCCCTAAAGGCGTTTGTAAATGATCCACCCTGTCCCTCTCACTTGCCTCCTACCTCCCCCACTCCTAACTCATTCCTTCCCTTCCCATCTCATGTCTCCCCACCTCCCATCACTTTTTCTCCCATCCACTCATCTTCTTATCATCTTCTTATCACCTTCATCACTTTTTAGTTTGTCTTATGGGGTCTATAGAGCCCATATAGAAAAGCTTCATAGACATATAAACCTTACAGATCCTCGAGATAAAGAACTTGTAGGAACCGCTTATTTTTCCACAAATGGAATCCTTTATAAAAATATCTTTGAAAGATCGATTATATGGAGCCCTCATACACAGTCTTTATATACTCCTTATAGAAATCTGTAGATCCTCTGTACAGATCCCCGATATGGAACCCTTTGTAGAAAACCCTTCGACTATACAATCCAAAGAACGCACCCACCCTCCACTCCCTCTGCCTCTCCACCCATCTCCCCACTCCCTCCTCTTCCCCTCCCTTTGTCCACCCGCCCTCCCCTAATCCGCGCTTCTTCATTCACCCGTAACCCTTCCTGATTGCCATCTCACTCTGCTCCCCTTTCCCTCTGCACCTACCTGCCTTCACCTCCCTCTTCCCACCCCTCTCCCCACCTTTTCCTTGCGCTGCCTCTACCTCCTCTCTCCACCCACCCTCTTCTCCCTGTTTCTCTCCACCTCCGCCCGGAGCTGGCCCTGCCTCAAAGCAAGCCTGGCGTGCTGGCCGCGGATCTCAGCAGGCCCCTGCCCACCCTCGAGAGCCCACCAGGCTCAGCAGGCCAGGCCGCAGGCAAGCTGCGAGCTGGCCGCCTTCGGCAAGCTGTCTAACATTGTTTCTTACCCCTGCCCTTTCACTCCTTTCCAGACCCTTCTGATATGAGAAAAATGAGAGCAGGAGGTCAGAGGGACGAAGAACAGCTCTCTCCATTACTTTATCTCATCTGCTTTGACCCTTCCCTTTCCTGGCTCCATGCATGCCCTCGCGAAGAGAAGAATAAGAGAGACAAGAGGAAGAGCAGAGAAGAAATTGGTTTCCCCTCTTTCATTACGTAGCATTTCTTTTGGCCACCCCCTCCACACTTCTCGTATCTTCCTCTCTCTTCTTCCTCTGCTGGGCTTGAAGCTCTTGCTCGCCCTCTCCGCAACTCTCTTCTTTCTGTCGAGCGGACGAGCGGTGGGAGAGGAAGGGCACAAGGTGAGTGAAGACGAGAACACTTCTTCCTTGTCTTCCTCCACAACCTCTTCCTGGTTTTTTACCAATGAGACGGTGAGATAGGACAAGCAAGGCACTTTCGACTGCTTTCTGCATCGCTTCCCCTCCCCTCCTTTCTCTCACTCTCTGCCTCTGTTTTTGCTGGTCTTTCTCTCTTACTTTCTCTCTTTGTTTCTGTGTTTGTTTCCTTATGGCTCTCGTTCTTCTTCTGCCCTTCTCGGATTGTCTCTCCGCTTCTGTTGTCTTTTCTCTTACTCCCTTGTCTTCTTCCTTGTGAAATGTCCTTCTTCGACGGGAGGCAGGAAAGGCAGGAGGAGAAGGAATAGGGGGCAAGCGATTCTTTCCAAGCGAACATAATAGGCGGAGAGAAGCGGAAAAGGGAATGTGCAGAAGTAGACGGGAAGGGAGGGAGAGAGAAAGAGGGATCTGGAGAGAACAATGAAAAGGAGGATGGATGAGGTGATGAGAAAGAGTGCCCTTCGCATGCCCTGAACTCTCCGTTTCCTTCATTTCTCCTTCCTTATGATGAATAGGGTAAGAGAAGAGGAAGAAGGCGAAGGGCAAGGAAGTAAGAGAGGCGAGCGAAGGAGGAATTCTCCTTTCTTCTCCGAACCGTCTTCCCGCATCTTACCGCTTCCTTTCTGTTGTCTGCTCTTCTTTCCTGATGTCTTCGCAGAGCGTTTCCTCCTCATCCTTTTCTTTCCTTTGGTCATTCAAATAGGACACGAAGAGGAGACGCGAACTGATTCTCCTTGCTCCTTCTTACCACACTCTGTTTCTCTACATCCCCCTGCTTTCCTTATACTCGGTTTGGTGTTCATGTCCTCGGGAGGCTCCCTTAGGGATGAAGTTGGTGGCTTCCAGAAAGTTGTGGAAGTGCCTGAACGCGCCTACAAGCCTCTTCAAGCCCTCGCGAGGCCCGGAGTCCTTTGAGACACGGCAACACTGGTACTCTCTCGCTTCCTCTTCTGTGTCCTTCTTCCTAGTCTTCCTCGTTTCTCTTTCTTTCGCACTCGACTTCCCCCACTCTCTGTCTATGACTTTCTCTCTTATCCACTTTCACCTATTGCCGCGCTTCAGTCCATGCCCTAGCCTTCACTCCTTTCCAAACCCTTCGGACATGAGCAAGCATCAGGAGAATGAGAGGAGGAGGCGAGAGGGACGAAGAACAGCTCTCTCCGCTACTTTCTCTCATCCGCTTTGACCCCTTCCTTTTCCTAGCTCCATGCGTGCCCTTTGCTAAGAGAAAAACAAGAGAGAAAAGAGGAAGAACAGAGGAGACAGGGGCTTCCGCCCTTTCATTACGTAGCTTTGGCTTACGCTTCTTTCTTGTGAATTGTCCTTCTTCGTTCTGAGTGATAGAGGGAGAAGGACGGGAGGCAGGAAAGGCAGGAGGAGAAGGAATAGGGCAAGCGATTTTATCAAAGCGAACATAATAGGCGGAGAGAAGCGGAAAAGGGAATGTGCAGAAGTAGACGGGAAGGGAGGGAGAGAGAAAGAGGGATCTGGAGAGAACAATGAAAAGGAGGATGGATGAGGTGATGAGAAGAGTGCCCTTTGCATGCCCTGAACTCTCCGTTTCCTTTCATTTCTCCTTCCTTATGAAGATGAATAGGGTAAGAGAAGAGGAAGAAGGCGAAGGGCAAGGAAGTAAGAGAGGCGAGCGAAGGAGGAATTCTCCTTTCTTCTCCGAACCGTCTTCCCGCATCTTACCGCTTCCTTTCTGTTGTCTGCTCTTCTTTCCTGATGTCTTCGCAGAGCCCTTCCTCCTTATCCTTTTCTTTCCTCTGGTCATTCAAAAAGGAAACGATGAGGAGACGCGAACTGATTCTCCTTGCTCCTTCTTACCACACTCTGCTTCTCTACATCCCCCTGCTTTCTTTATACTCGGTTTGGTGTTCATGTCCTCGGGAGGCTCCCTTAGGGAGGAAGTTGGTGGCCTCCAGAAAGTTGTGGAAGTGCCTGAGCACGCCTACAAGCCTCCTCAAAGCCCTCGCGAGGCCCGGAGTCCTTTGAGATACGGCAACACTGGTACTCTCTCGCTTCCTCTTCTGTGTCCTTCTTCCTAGTCTTCCTCGTTTCTCTTTCTTTCGCACTCGACTTCCCCCACTCTCTGTCTATGACTTTCTCTCTTATCCACTTTCACCTATTGCCTCGCTTCAGTCCATGCCCTAGCCTTCACTCCTTTCCAGACCCTTCTGACATGAGTAAGCATCAGAAGAATGAGAGGAGGAGGAGGTGAGAGGGACGAAGAACAGCTCTCTCCGCTACTTTCTCTCATCCGCTTTGACCCCTCCCCTGTCCTAGCTCCATGCATGCCCTGCGCTAAGAGAAAAATAAGAGAGCAAAGAGGAAGAAGAGGAGAAAGGGGCTTCCGCCCTTTCAATACGTAGCTTTGGCTTACGCTTCTTCTGGCCACCCCTTGCCCCCTTCTCTTATCTTCCTCTCTCTTCTTCCTCTGCTGGGCTTGAAGGTCTCCCTCGCTCTCTCTGTATCTCTCTTCTTTCTGTCATTTCTCAATCTCGTCCTTTCCCTTCTCCAATTTCATTCCTGGTTACCACCTTTCCGCCAGACAAGAAAATCAAAGAAAGGAGAGCGGGCGAGCGGTGGGAGAGGAAGGGCACAAGGTGAGTGAAGAGGAGAACACTTCTTCCTCGTCTCCCTCCAGAAGCTCTTCCTGGTTTATCACCAATGAGACAGTGTGATAGGACAAGAACAAAGAATGAATAGACGTGGAGGTCAAGGCACTGTCGGTTGCTTTATGCATGGCCTCCTCTTTCAGTCTCTCTTTTTTGACTATCTTTCCCTCTTATTTTCTCTCTTTGTTTCTGTATTTCGTCCCTTATGGCTCTTTTCTTGGATTCTCTCTCCGTTTCTTTTGTCTGGTTTCTTACTCCCTTGTCTTTCTCCGTGTGAGTCTTCCTTCTTCCTTCTGAGTGATAAGGGGAGAAGGACGGGAGGCAGGGAAGGGAGGAGGAGAAGGAACGGGGCAAGCGATGGGACAAAGAGAGTGAGAGAAAGCTAAAGGTAAATATCAAAGCAAGCATAATGTACTAGGCGAGAGAAGTGGAAAAGTAAATGTGCAGAAGTAGAGAGGAAAGGATGGAGGGAGAGAGAGAGAGAGAGAGAGAGAGAGAGAGAGAGCGAGCGAGGGGGAGATGGACAACACAACGAACACGAGGAAGGAGGAGATTATGAGGAACGTGTCACTTGCTCTCCCTTAGCTCTCCGTTCTTGTCGCTTCTCCTTCTAATTGTGAAGAAGCCTAGGAGCCGAGAAGAGAGGGCAAGGGCAAAGAAAGTCAAAGAGCCGAGTGAGGGAGGAATCCACCTTCCTTCTCCCAAACATCTTCCTCCATCTTATGTCTTCGCTTCTGTTTTCTATTCCTTCCAGCAAGGAACCAAGGAAAGAGGGGACAGAAGA
The DNA here is from genome assembly GCA_905221615.1 of Symbiodinium sp. CCMP2592. Classification (NCBI taxonomy): domain Eukaryota; class Dinophyceae; order Suessiales; family Symbiodiniaceae; genus Symbiodinium; species Symbiodinium sp. CCMP2592. The sequence goes on from CAJNDT010001946.1 coordinate 226,176, forward strand.
GATGAGAGAGCGAGACACGGCAGAGAGGATGACAGCGAGAGCGAGAAAAAGAGAGAGAGAGAGAGAGAGGCGGAAGAGAGACAACGCGAGAGGAAATGAAAAAAGGAACCACGTCGAGAGGAACTGACGTCGTCCCTTTGCCCCTCCCTCGTGTTACCCCTGTCATTGAAAGCAGAAGGCGAGAAGAAAAGAAACAGAAAAAGGATCAATCAAAGGAAGGAGAGAAGGAGAGATGAGAGAATGAAGAGCTCACTTCGTCCATCTTCATGCCTATTCCTCTGTCATGACCTCAATTTCTGTGTCTTCTTGACAAACGGCAGAGTGGATAGGCAGGAAGAGGAACGGGGGGTCATTTGTTCCTGACAAAAGGAAGAGTGGATAGGCAGGAAGAGGAACGGGAATGAGAGAAAGAAACAGGACGAGAGATACACAAGACAGATTCTTGATGGTTCCCGGCGCGAGAGGGACGGGAGGACATTGTGATAGACCCTAAAACCAGCACGGAGAACGTCGCCTGGCATGTCCGAGTTGTGAGAGCGTAAAACCATCTAAATCCTCATAAACTCCAAACCTTAGATCTTCCATAGTATACTGACCCCGGTAAACCATAGTTAGGAGCTAAGACCCTAGACCCGTAAACTCCTGTCGAGACCTTTACACTGTACACGCTTCGGCCTCCGATGTAACCGTCGTGCCAGACCTTGTCGTCGCCGTGCTGAACCCAGTCGTCGTCGTGCTAAACCGAGTCGTCGTCGTCCTTGTCGCCGTGGTGTTGTTGCAGAAAAAAATACAAAGCCCAGCAGGATTGCCAAATAGACCCTAAAGGTCCATGCCACATATACATACACTAATTTGCGGGGCCGCCTAGGTACCAGTGTAATCTCCTGCGGACAGCCGCATAAAACATTGGGACTCATGGATTCTAGACTGAAATTTCTGTAAAAGGCACGAAAAGAGTCGACTCTCAGGCTTCGAATTGGAATTACATGTTCGGCTTCAGGCCTAGTTAAGACCGTTGCCAGGAAGGACATTGGACTCGGACCTACATCCGAAAAACAACATCTCGGACAAACTGACCCAGCCTGGAAGCAAAGACATTTGCGGAGCTCAGCTTACTAATCAAGGTGCAACACGACTAGAAGCTACATGCACAGAGAGAGAGAGAGAGAGAGAGACACAGACAGAGAGAGAGAACGTGGGATAGAGAGCGAGAGGGTGTGTACACGTGTTCAACTGTTCGTGTGTGTACCAAGACCCTCAATCACGGCAAGACACTGCTGCCCACACGCCGAGCCAGTTGGAGCATCCTGCTGCAGCTGCTTCAGCGCGCAGTATGTCGTGGGGAAGAGGCCTGCGCCAACCGTTGTTTAGCAAAGAGTGGGCCCAGAGTTCGAAAGGATGTTCAGCTGATTGAGGGGGCTTCTGTTTCCAGCATTCAGCAGGCATTACCCAAACATGCGCAAATGCTGCACGACTTGAGTTGCATGAAAGCTTTCATTGATGCGGGATGCTGCCAGCCGAGGTGATGCCATCCTCGGTTGCCAGCGTCTTCCAACAGCCCGGTGCGTCTCCAATGTGCTGGACCCTCTGTTTATGCTTGTTGCCGCCTCCTGCACAATATGCAGGCTCACAGCTTCTGCTGAAGCTTCCGTTTCCGCCTCCTCGGACGTGGACCGGCTGGCTGATCCCGGAATAATCGCTCCCTTCTGCAGGTCCAAATGCAAAGGCGTCCGACCATGGAAAGCTTCCAGCGTTCCGACTTCGTGGATCGAAACCTCTAAGGTTAAAGTAAAAGGGCTGAAATTTGTCAGCTTCGCTCAAATGATCTTATGATCTGTTTCGCGAAGTCGGAGCATCACACAAGCTTTAGCCGACTTCTACGGTTTCTCAGAAGTCCAAAGCGCGCCGGATGTATCTTTCAAGTCTTTCAAGCAAGGATCCACTACTCTCAACACTTCAGACAAGTGCTCCGAAGCTGATGGCTTTCTCAAACATCCTACCCCGACATGCTGGGTAGTTCTGGTTCTGTACAACACCCGTTTGCCTTTGGAGGAATCTCGATGGCGAATGCCATAGCCTGGGTCCACCGTCACATAGATGTCATGCTCAAAGCAAAATGCAGTGGGATGCAATGCAAATGCAGCACACCATGCGCTCACGACGCCGACGATGTAGCATATAATGCGCAAACTTTGGATACCTGATACAATTTGATATGTCTGTGAGTACTTAGATGGATGGAAAGATAGATAGTTGGGTAAAAAACAATTAGATAAATAGGTAGGTAGGTAGGTACAGAGGTAGAGCTGGGTTGGTGCCTAGCTTGAACTGGGCTCAAGGGCTGGGGCGACGGGGGAGCACACCTGCCAATGAAGGACTGCATGCATCTTCCAGGAGGAAGCAGTAGCAGTAGAAGTAGCAGGAGCAGTAGGAGTAGGGGTAGTAGTAGTAGTAGTAGTAGTAGTAGTAGTAGTAGTAGTAGTAGTAGTAGTAGTAGTAGTAGTAGTAGTAGTGTAGCAGTAGCAGCAGCAGCAGCAGTAGGAGGAGGAGGAGTAGTAGTAGTAGTAGTAGTACTAGTAGTAGTAGTAGTAGTAGTAGTAGTAGTAGTAGTAGTAGTAGTAGTAGTAGTAGTAGTAGTACTAGCGATAGTAGTAGTAGTAGTAGTAGTAGTAGTAGTAGTAGCAGTAGTAATAGTTTTTGTTGTCGTCGTAGCAGTAGCAGTAGCAGTAGCAGTGGCAGTGGCAGTGGCAGTGGCAGTGGCAGTGGCAGTGGCAGTGGCAGTGGCAGTGGCAGTGGCAGTAGCAGTAGCAGTACAGTAGCAGTAGCAGTAGCAGCAGTAGCAGTAGCAGTAGCAGCAGTAGCAGTACAGCAGTAGCAGTAAGCAGTAGTAGCAGTAGTAGCAGTAGTAGTAGTAGCAGTAGTAGTAGTAGTAGTAGTAGTAGTAGTAGTAGTAGTAGTAGTAGTAGTAGTAGTAGTAGTAGTAGTAGTAGTAGTAGTAGTAGTAGTGATAGTAGTTGTCGTCATCGTAGTACTCGTAGTAGTAGCAGTAGGTAGTAGGTAGTTGAAAGCATAAAGCCGTGAGGAATAGCTTGGAATCTTTGTTTGCTTTCGAGGTTTGGTTCTGTTTCGCAACAGATGTTCATTTTGACTTCTACGCTCTGATTTTGGGTCTTTAGGATTGCGCGGACGTCGAGGAATATGCTGATATTCCCGGCTTGAAACGGTTCTGAAATCTATGCTTTTGCTTTTTTGGACTGCCCCAAGAGACATGCTCTTTTGCGATTTCTACGTTTGATATTTCTCCTCTTAGGGCTCGGCTTGAGGAATAAGCGGTTTCTGAAGAGTGACTTATTTGGTTTCTTCTGTTGTTCTGTCACCGCTTCAAATATACTCTTGTTTTGACTACATATTTGAATTCTGTGTTTCGGGACTACCTCGAGGAATGTGCTCGTTCTCGGCTTCTGAAGGTTCTGAAATCTCTAGCCTTTCTTGGGATGTTGGGGAAGACCTCGCGAGATGTGCTCATTGCTGCGGTTTTGGTGTTGGTTTCGGGACTGCGGCGTGGAACATGTTCGTTCCTTGTTTTTGACGGTTCGGCAATCTGTCTTTTTTGATTTTGGGATTGCATCAAACAATGTGCTCATTTTTGGCTTCGGGTTTGATACTGTCATGTTTTTGGGACTGCCTCGAGGAATGTTGATGACTCTGTGAGAAAGATGCAGACTTAGGATTCCAGGAATGCCAGAGAAACTGCAGGATCGCATGGCAATCGCGTGTTTGATGTATTTCGCGCTTTCCTTGCGGAGGTACATCTGTCTTTTGCCGCTGGGGCAGATACAAGCACACATCACCAGGTATATTTTTTTTACATGCATGTACACACACAATCATACACACCTACGAGACGACTGTACAGACCAATAGATGTGGATTCTGTCGAAGTGCATGCATATGTATGTATGTATGTATGTAATAGCAGACATCTATGTATATATATATATACACACACACAGACACATCGTAATATACGCACGCCTTCTTGCTGCCTGCCAACTCCAACCGCTCCCTCTGCCAACGACTTGAAGGACTGTGAGGTCGTCGCCCAGGGAAAAGGACATGAAGTCTGATCCGTAATGCCTCAGCTCAGATGAAGTTGCGAGTCCGGTACTTGAAGTTTGGAGCTGTGTGCGTGAGAGGTCTCAGGACTGGACATCACACTGATGGTTCCAGTATGCAACTAGTGCCTATGAATACTGGAGTCAGGGGTGCGGCCTGTGAAGATTGGAGTGCGCATTTCGTGGTTCGCACAACGATCGTCCACGAGTGCGCGGACCGTCAACCCCGACTCTGTCAAAGGCTCCCGCTGCACAAACAATAGGCCAAAGCTAAGATTGCTGAGCCCAGAGCGTTCCATCGAAGTCAGCCAGCGCCACTCCGACTAGCGGGAAGTAGCTTGTTCCCATGCCATGAACCGCAACTCTCTGTCGTTTGCCCGCTTGGCCCCTCCTACTTCTGCGTGGTTTCGGAAGCCCTCAAAATTTACGGGAGCGCAAGCCTCGAACCCAAAGAAAAGCAGTCGCAAGGCCCACCAGCCTTGAGGCGCTGACTCTGTGCGTGGTGGTGGAGTCAAGCTCGGACCACTGTTCCTCAAGATTCGGGCTGGCGCTGCGCGTAGGCTGTGCCTTCTACTTAGAAGTTGGGGTGTCAGCGGGTTTAAAGCCAAGGGTTTCGGAAGTGTCTATACAGGAGCTGAAGGGCCATATCGTGAACAGGACTCACACGAAAATTACAGTTCTTCTACGTAACGGAATACAAGAGAACGACATGCTGGCACTGTGAACCAACCAGACAGGCAGCCAAGGGTCCAGTACGACGCTGGAAACAATCCTGTCGCGCCGTCTTTCTGCAGATAGCCGATGCTCCATCCCTTTCAGGGATGCGGCCACCGACTGAATGAAGGATTTCTAGTCTAATGGCAGGGATTTCAGGTTTAGTGGCAGGGTGGACTGATAGCAAACTCGAAAAACCTTTCCGAAACCTCAGACTGATGCATTCCCATTCCGGGTTTGGTCCCCGGCATCTGCGCCATTCGTCTGCGGCGAAGATATGAGGTGGACTTCATCGCCTGCAGTGGCACTGCTCATACTTCGGGGATCTGGCTCTGTACGCTCAAAACACCCGAATCCGAATGTATGCTGTATGCACATTCAAAATTTCGCTCCACGGACGCGTCGTAGGAAGAGTGCCGTCACTTCAAGTCTACCATGCAACATATCTTCTGCTGCAGATATTGCCTCTGGCGAAGGAGATAAACTCGCCTTGGCCGCACATGCAAGAGATCACCACTAGCAAGAGAAGGGCTGCCATCTGACAAGAAAGCCTTTCGGTCTTTTGTGGTAGTACAGGGGTAGGCATTCTTTGCAAATGGAACTTGGTGACTGCCAGAAGCCAGAAGACATGCAGTGTGCTTCCCTGCCGTTGTGTTTCTGCTGAGGGCGGGTGGCCTTTGGTTCGGAGTACAGGAACACCCGGCTCCTTTTGTCGGCGTGGGTGATTCTGATTCTAGTTATCCCCCATCAACCTGTCGATGTGGGTAGGTTTGTACTTCGCTTGTCCTGGCGTCAAATGAAATAACTACAGCGAGATGAAGTGGAACTCAATCAGTTTAAACATCTTCATGCCTTGTACTTCATGTATAGCAAAGTACTCGTATGCCACAAAACATGCTTCCCGCATATGATTCATATAATACAATATGATACAAGCATATATACTATGAAACTAGAAAACAACAGACTACAGTATAATAAAACATGATATGACACGATACGATATGAAATAACAGAACAAGCTATGAAATATTGTACTACAGTATACAGTACCATAGTCTACTCTACTGTAATGTAGTGTACGCATGTCTACATCTACAACCAAGCGAAGGAATAAATAATGAACGGTATGAAGACATAATATGTATACACACATATATATATATAGCTTATATGTAATGATTTGCTCCCCCCCCCCGCCCCGGGTTATCCACCCTTTTTGGGTGGAAACGACTTGTTTATGTGTGCATGCTTGCGTATATAGTATCGTGGCAACCCGCAATAGGCACCAAATTATACAACAGAGACTGTTAAAATAAGCACGCACCCCAAGTCAAAACACAAGGCTTCCCAAAACACATTGAGGCGGAACACACACGAGATTACTCTGGGAGTTTCTCATGGTACACATGCATATATGCAGCTCCTTGTCTTTTTGCGTTTTGTCTCATCTTGGGCGTCCTAGCTTTCCAAATGCGAGTTTCTTCCTGTTACATCATGATCGTGTATATCACCAAGTCTCACACGCGACACGCACAAACAAACATATGCGCGACTTCCAAGCACACCAAAACTAACTTTACAGACGCAAGTAGATTTGTGAAAGTTCTAGATATTTTCTGTAAAAGGTTTCCAGACTCCGCGGGTATATTCAACGATATCTAGAATGGGCCTATATGCGTGTATATACAGCTGTGTATAGAGATCATCGGGTCAGCAGTGGTCTGTGTAAGTGGGGACACTGTGTACTTGATACTTGAGAATCATATGTATCCGACGCAAACGCAAAAGGTCATGCTCGTGTATGTGTAGCCAACCGTGCAACATTGTTGCAGTCTTTGTTGCTGTTGGTGCGGCATGTGTGCAGACCTAAAACAATACAAGAGAGTGTGTGTGTGTGTGTCTGTGTGCTTGCACATGCGTTTAGGGCAATGAGAGCAGACCCGATGCATCCCGAGTGTTTAAGTTCAGTCCACCAGACATATTGAATTCAAGAGGCCTCACGGGCGGATTGAACTTCAATACTCGGAGCGGATCGGGATGGCTCTGATTGCCCCAAACATGTGATCCATGCGATGATTGTCTTTGAAGGTCGTAGGTTTTCAGTTATCTGGGTTGGCTTGTGTGAGAAGCTGTTGCAATTGAAATACACAATTCCGCACACACAGCTCCAAACACTGGACAAGTTATCGGACTGGGAGCTCCGAAACAAGGACAACCAATGCAATAATAGTCGCAAACAAAAAATACGCCTTTGAAGGAGGCTGCGCTAAACAAGCTAGCATTCATACGAAAAACGGTATCGAAACTGAATGTAGCAAAGACATATATGTACATATATGTACATATGTACATATGCAAATGGATCCGGTAACACGATCCAGTTGATCGCATGCATGTATATAGCTTGAGACGGTGGCAACTGTTTGAGCAACCTGCCTGTATGATGCCAAACTCAACTTGTCATGCTACAGTATATGCCGGACGTCTATATCCAAAATCATATGCTACCATGCACATGATGGGGCCTGCAACAAACGGTGGGATATGTAAGCGATTCTTTACGTTGATATGCAAAGTTATATAGATTGACCGGTCTTGTACCTCATTCAAGCGTGGAGAAATGCACGGTTTCGCAGACGCATTGTATCTCATTTATCTGCAAGATTATACTATGAAACACAAAGAACAACCACAAGATTGAAGTGGCATTGATTTATCGGATAGTCTTCATGAGAATCCACAATGAAAGGTAGTCACAAGTGCATCCCATGCTGATTGGGAAAGGACTTCCCATATCAAGCATCAACAGCAACAGGGTTAAGTAAGCTTGAAAACCACTAGTATGCAAACTATGATGATTGTAAGTTTTTGAAATGAAAACTCATAGAAAACAGCATTTTGACTGGAAAATATGGGGCCCGTAATGTCCTACACTCTCAAAATAAAATATGTATATATATATATATATATATACACATATATATATATATATTGGAAACATGAGGCAATGCAAGGGCAGTCCAGCAAAGGCACGGCCGTAGTTGGATCCATCGAAGTCCGCGATGGCTCGACCCGGCTGCATCGAACATGCTCCAAGACTCAAAATGGAATTGGCCTGCGGGGCACGACGATTTCAAGAAGCGCATGCAGCTGTGCAGAAGCAGACACTGGAAACCCAGCCTGAGAAAGATTTCCGGCGTCGTTCATGGCGACGCCATTGCGAACTAACCAAGTGAAAGCTGCTGCAACTTGCCGGTTCAACAGGTGCTGCTCTGATTCTTGAAGCTGGCAGCGTTTTGCAAAGTCTTCCCGCAGCTGCAACTGCCACCCTGAAGTTGTCGCTGCCACTGCTGCTGATGATGTTGCGTACTACTTGCTTGCATGCAGACCAGGAATGACCAGGAGGACAAGGCAAGGTGGCCAGACATGGTGCTAGAGCCATGAGGAAGCACGCGGCACGTATCTCTGACACACTTGAGCCTAAGCTATCTATTTATTTTTCTATCTATACATATATATGTATACACGTAGCCCCCTAAAACCAAAATTCAAATCCAGGACACGGACAACTTTTGTGTTTGCTGGTTGTGTACGGCTGATCGCACACAACCAGCCAGTAGTCAGCACTTCGGGATCTTCATTCTCTCACAAACTGGCCGAAAAGGCTCTCACATGTCTGGAGCCTGATCTGTATGTCAATGGCACCCGGATGCACCCGGGTCAAGAAAAGCCTACTTCTGAAACCTCTGGAGGGCCTCCTCCACTCAGCGGAAGGAACGTAGACGTACTTTGACAAGGACATGCCGCAACAAGTGAATTTGACGAATGCACACGAATCAATAAACAAGCACGTACATGTGTATGTGCACGTGTGTATATGCATACATACATACAAACATACGCATATTGCTGCACACACCAGAACAAAACCCGAGGCAGAGCCCACTGGAAATCCTCGTGCATGTGCATCAGAAGCTTCTTGATGCATTTGAGCTCCTTTGCGTAAGGCATAATCTCACGGACAAGACCCTTGACTCGAACTTCATCCAGAAAAGCCACAGTACATGACTGCCACATCCCAAATTCCAGACTCTAAAGCCCCACTCTTCACCCGCGAGGACGTAGACCCTGCAAAACAAGGAAGGCGAACCCCCGCATCAGAATTTCCCGAGGAAACAGATCCACACCAAAAGCCCACAAACGATGCCGGCTGGGATACTGCTTTGCAAAGAACACAACCTAGATTCTGAAGGCACCAAACATCACCAAACGCACGCGCAGAATGACTAGTGCTAGCACGTGACAACAATGATAGTGGAACACTTGATCAAGCTTGATGTTCAGAGCATCGAGCTCTCGAGTCTTCTGTTTCAGAAAGAAACTTCTTGAAAGATCATGACCTAGTTCTCAGCGCGCACAGACGGTACACTGAGGGCTTGTACGGTACATTAACATGGGACATGGGTCGGGGGTTTAGCGGGATATTCGCGAAATTGTGTTGAGGGCTTATTGTAGTGTCTTGTTTCAGGGTTAGCCAACATTGTCTCCACTTGTGCACGAGTCGGAGAGCACGCGTGCTTGACTCTTTACGTCACACTCCGGCACCTGCAGTACGGGCACACCTCATAGACATCGTTTTGGCGAAAGGCTGCTCGCAGTTCTGTGTTGCATGCTGCGCTGTTCCGCGCATACAGAGAGGCACAGGTGCCCTTGCTGAGCTCTGCTGATCTCGCCGAAGAGACGGGTTTTCAGCACTACACATACGGATGCGCACACGCACACAAACCCAACAGCAGAGTCCTCCAGTCCCTAACCTTGAAACTTGAAACTCGGAACAAGCCGACACCAAAACCCTCAATAACCCAAACCAGCCAGTTCCTTCCAAACACGCAGTGTGTAGCACAACCGCTGTCATGCAGACCAGAATCTTTTCCTTTGGCCTTAGATTTGTCGAGTTTGGGTACGCAGCAAGCGAGTTCAAGTTGAGCAGCAAGGGTTTAGGGTTCAATTTTGGCAGATATAAGGGTGTTCTGATGTATTATGCATTCACCAATCACACCGTCAAAGCTTGTGCACGAGCGTCATCAGTGCTCAGGAAGCCGACTTCATGCGTTATCGATCGGGTACTTGAGAAGGATGACCCGGGCTCCCAGAAACTCAAAGACTCTCACACACAAAACGAAATTTAAACTCACAAGAACCTCCCCCTATTGAGTTCCATATTCACGGAGCTTCCCAGGGTCATCAATGGTACGCCAAATACGGTTATCTCATGCCACATGCTGAAACCAGCAGCGCCCAAGCCTCCTCGCCGGCATAGACGGCCAGAATTCGCCGGCACCGCCGCCGCAGCAGTGAAAGGACCTTCCAGCGACGCTTGCAATTTTTGGGGCAAAGGAGGTCTGCGTGGAATCGGACCAGGAGGAACTTCGACTAATTTGGGGAGGACCACAACCACACGACCACCAAGACGAGCAGGACCTACAGGAACACGACCACCAAAACCAGCATGACCACGAGAACCAGGGGACCATGAAGCTAGGGGCAGGACGGAAGGCAGCAAACGCTAGATACGCTAGTTTCGGAATTTATGTGTTTGCGCGCTTGGACATGTCTGGGCTGTAGGGTGGGCTAATTGGGTTGCGGCGTTGGGCAGCCTGTCTGAGGATCTAGGTTTTAAATCGCTGAGAGCTGGCCATCCTACCAACCAACAGCACATAGACTGAGGCGCTCGTTCTGCAGAACGGAAAGAACAGTGCTGGCTCAATCTGAAGAACTCGTTATGTGCAACTCCACCAACATGCCAACAGGTCGTCCTTGCCCGGTTGTGACTCTTTAACGTCCGTTTGTCCGCCCACAGAAAGAATGACTTCTAGCTCGCGGGCCGCGAGAGTCGATGCAACAAAGGCAAGGCTAACCACTACCAGGAAAGACACAAATACACGGACACAAAACAAACTGGATTCATAAGCTGATGGTGTTGCAACTGTCATGTCAAGACCGACACCCACCGCCAGCCCGGACTGAAGAATCACATCAAGAGATCCATGTCGCGCATCGATTTCCTCAAGCACCCCGAGTTGTAGGTTTAAGAAAGTTGTCTTAGTGTGGAACAGTGCAAAAACCATGTAAAGCCACGTGTGAACTATAATTCCACGGCTGAACACCTCCGTGCTGACAGGACTCTATCGATTGAAACTTTAAACATCTCGGAACCCTGAACCCCAAACACTGAAGCACGCACCTGAGAGCCTGCTGAATTTACATTCTCAACTATGGAAGCCGAGGGGGTCTCGGTTGCAACTGAGCGGGCCCTTGAAGCAACAACACCTGTAAAAGTTCCTTTGCAATACCATCGCAGTCGCTGGGGCCCTCCACAGCCCTGCGCTATGCATCCAGGGTACCCCAGTGTTGTCCAAGACTCCGCCGTCGCTGATGTAGACAGTTCCGGGTGGCTGAGGCGACTGGTAGTAGAAACCTCAGACCATGTTTTTCTTGTACGGTTGTTGCGTCGGGTGATGGGAGCCAAACCTGAAAGCATCAACACTGACCCCATGTTAAGATTTATGTTCAGAACTTCGAGGCCGTAACCTACTGCAACCCAATGTGCTGGCCAGGCACTGGTTTAGAAGCCTGTCCTGACATGGATCAGCTGACCTATCCTTTAGCCTCCAGCGAGTGAACCCCAGACCAAACACACCAAGGGATGATTTTCCAAGTCCCGGTGCACAGATGCGGGGAAAGAGTGCTGATCCTTCATGCATATCAAGCCCAGCCGTACCATGACAGTCTGTCACAAGACGGTACCGCCATGAACCGAGTATAGAAGTTCATTGGAATTCCCTGGGGTCACCTCTGCGGCACCTGTTCACCCATGCTCGTCCAAATCCTGCTACTACAACCCGAAGATCCTCAACGAGCGGCGTGTTGCTTGCTGCAGCGTCCGAAGGAGAGGCGAGTGCTGCAGGAAGCCTGCTGCAGGAGAGCTTGGGTCTATGCCCGCTTCCGTTTTTATGCACTAAGAATCGGTCAAGAGCATGCAGCTTCGGCTTTCTTGTGTGATGGCCGGTGCCGTTGTTTCCTGGCGATCGCTAGACAAAAGTTGGTAGTGCTGACGCAGTCCTTCATGAGGTGAGTGCCACAAAAGCCTTCCCTGAAAGCCAGCAGAGACTGCTGCGGCAGCAGGTGCCGGGCTTCAAACCAAACGAACTCGTTTGAGCGTCAGAGTCTGAAGCCTTTCTGCAAGTTCAAGGCTCGTCTACACCAAAGCGTGCAGCAGCCACTCCGGCCCCAACCTAGAAAGGGGAGGAAGCTGAAGAAGGAGAGGCCGGCCAAGCCAGCTGCCAGAAGTGCAGACCACTGACCTCCGCATAAACTCATGGGAAACTGGTCTTGCGCATAGGAGTTGCTCTCAGTCCCTAGGTTTGGGGGTATGAAGATCAACATGGTGTGACATGTATGGGCATGATAATCTGCCGCAGCTTGCAAATCACTCATGGAGACTTGGAATTCTACCTCTGTGCTCCCCCTCAAACTCATGTACTCCCCAAACTTGACCCCAAAAATCTTACCTAATGCCAAGCCCCCTATCCTGGAAATGCATTGAAAGGCTAGTGGCAGAGCCGAAAAGCAATGGAGCAGCGATCCAGCGATGGATGCATCGACAAGACCGTGGCAGCCAGAAGCAACCTCTGGGCATCGAAGAGGGCTTAGCGGCTTCGCGGCTGAAACCTTGCACCCATTTCTACGTGTTTTGCATACAAGACTGGAACTTCAGGTCGACAGACGCAACCTCAATCGAACCCCCAACACCATCTGCAAGCTCAACTCCAGAAGCCCAGCACTTCCAGCCCGAAAAGGCTGCCCAGAAGCCCATAGATCAGCTCCCACCACAAAAGCGTCGGAAGTCTTTGCAGCCATGCCCTGAACCGCAGGCCAGGCCCTCGCAGGGAAGCCACAAAACAGGTAGCCACACCCTCTCGATGGCATGGATGCGTACTCGTTCTAGGAGTCGAAAACAGAGGAAGAAGCCGGTACACGGGCTAAATTTCTGTTCCGCATGGACGAAAATAATAGCTACTGCTAGTTAACGGCATTTAAGCAACACCGTAACAAGCATTGGATGAGTGGCAGCAGCCAGTACATAACATGAAGCACTAAACCCTAAAACGCTTTATCTGAAGCCCCAGAAACGCGCATCGCCACAGCTGTCAGTATCATCGTGGTCATCATCGCGCGTCAAGGTCACCATTTGGCCTCGTAGACGTGAAATTAACCACGCCGCCCACTCCCCCGCTCCGCCACCCACAGACACCAACCCAAACGAAAGGAACCACAACAGGGAGTGACCTCGAAAGAAGCAGCAACCTCAAAATCAGAACTTGTATTTCCGGCCCTCACGGGCAAACGTGCTAACGCGCCCCCTTACAATGGAGCTTCTCAAGCCTTGTACAAGCTGGGCGAGGTGGTTCCGACTATCGCGAGCTACAACCTGCAATTGACTTCCTTTTTCGCTCCTGCACTTAAGGACGCAAGCGAGATCCAATCGACTAAAGTGACTAAAGCTAGCATACCTAAGGACATATGTTCTCAAACCGAGTGAAATCTGACATTTTCTACTTGTAGGATCAGACCAATACTTCAAGAACAGTTGTAAATCTTTAGCGAATAAGTCGTGCCTCTTCAAGGGCTTGTGTGGTTCTTCATTCGGGGATCGCTGGGCTGTCGGGCCTGGGGCCCTGGACAGCGACACTTGAGATTTGTGGCCCAGGCCCAAATTTCTGAAGGTCCAGTGAAGAAAGGGTATCTCCGCGGTTTAGGATGGCTGAAAGGATTTGGATGCAAGAGCCTGAGCTTGTTTAGCGAGTATACAGGCTCAGGGTGAAGGGCCCACTCCCAATCCTCCCAACTTCGTCCTGCAGTGCGTGCGATGTGCACAAAGTCGCCCATGTAAACGCCCAGAAACTCCAACCAGAATCTCAAGCTGACGCTGTCGTACTTACCTTGATGCAAACATGAGGTCGTGATTCCAGGCCCAAGAACATATCGAACCAACAACCATCACCACACCACACCCCCAACCCGACTCTACAGCAGTTGTAGCTTTCGAACCTTCGGAGCTGTTGAAACTCGGGATGGGCGGGTAGATCTTTCTCCACCGGGCATCGCGCCGATTTCCCCGATGCGTGCGTCCAGTTGGCACCAGACAGTTTAGGGCGAACTAAGCCGACAGCACTTGAGTACATCCATGCGAGGCGTGAGCAATAAGGATCACAGCAATCGACAACTGTCGTCAGAATGCATCAGAAGCAACATACAGCAGCAGATGTGTGCGTCCACCTACGTACGCTCGACGTGCCAAGCATGGAATCCTTGGCTGAAGAAATTCAAGCACATACTATCAAATCCGGTGGCTCATGATGAAGCCGTCGATTGCGCCACCACTCAACGCAGCAGTGCGTGCCAGGGGCCTCGGAGACTTCATGCTGCGCCACGGACACAGTTACCGCCGCTGCTGCAGCTGTTGGCAGAAAGGAACAGCGTGGGTCGAACGTGTTTGCACTTCGTACGACCAAACCTCAACACTGCTCGGCCAACTGCACTTCGACGGCGACGATGGAATTGGCTTGCAATTCGAACCCTGACTGAGGAACCAAACTACTCGCCCTACTGCGGAACAGTGCCTCCGTGCTTGGAAGAACACACCGGTAACAATGTAGGAAAAAGACATTTAGTCTGGCAAGAAATCCCTCTTAGAAGCAGATACTCCTACTCCTACTCCTACTCCTACTCCTGCTCCTGCTCCTGCTCCTACTCCTACTCCTACTCCTACTCCTACTCCTCCTACTACTACTACTACTACTACCACCACCTGCGCTGCAACCACCACTGAGTAGTAGTAGCCGTCGTCGTAGTCGCAATCGTGGTGGTGGTAGTCGTCGTGGTAGTGGTGGTGGTCGTAGGAGTAGTAGTTTCAGTAATAGTAGTCGTAGTAGTAGTAGTAGTAGTAGTAGTTGTAGTAGTAGTAGTAGTAGTAGTAGTAGTAGTAGTAGTAGTAGTAGTAGTAGTAGTAGTAGTAGTAAGTATAAGTGGTGGTAGTAGTAGTAGTAGTAGTAGTAGCAGTAGTAGTAGTAGTAGCAGGAGTAGTAGCAGCAGCAGTAGCAGTAGCAGTAGCAGTAGCAGTAGCAGTAGCAGTAGCAGTAGCAGTAGCAGTAGCAGTAGCAGTAGCAGTAGTAGTAGTTGTTGTGGTAGCAGTAGTAGTAGTAGTAGTAGTAGTAGTAGTAGTAGTAGTAGTAGTAGTAGTAGTAGTAGTAGTAGAAAGTCTTATTATTCCTATTCTTATTCTTATTCTTTATTATTATTATTAGTAGTAGTCGTAGTCGCAGTCGTCGTCGTAGTAGTAGTAGTAGTGGTAGTGGTTGTGGTAGTGGTAGTGAGGTAGTGGTAATGGTGGTAGTAGTAGTAGTAGTAGTAGTAGTAGCAGTAGTGGTAGTAGCATTAGTAGTAGTAGAAGAAGTAGTTGTAGTAGTCGCAGTAGCAGATAGTAGCAGTAGCAGTAGTAGTAGTTGTAGTAGTAGTAGTAGTAACAGTAGTAGCAGTAGCAGTAGCAGTAGCAGTAGCAGTAGCAGTAGCAGTAGCATTAGCAGTAGCATTAGGGGTAGTAGTAACAGTAGTAGTAGTAGTAGTAGTAGTAGTAGTAGTAGTAGTTGAAGTCGTAGTAGTAGTAGTGGTGGTAGTAGCAGTAGCAGTAGTAGTCGCAGTAGCAGTAGCAGCAGCAGCAATAGTAGTGGTAGTGGTAGTGGTAGTGGTAGTGGTAGTGGTAGTAGTAGTAGTAGTAGTAGCAGCAGTAGTAGTAGTAGCAGTAGTAGCAGTAGTGGTAGTGGTAGTAGTTGTGGTAGTGG
Source organism: Symbiodinium sp. CCMP2592 (assembly GCA_905221615.1). NCBI lineage: Eukaryota > Dinophyceae > Suessiales > Symbiodiniaceae > Symbiodinium > Symbiodinium sp. CCMP2592. The sequence goes on from CAJNDT010001946.1 coordinate 241,909, forward strand.
TGGTAGTCCTGGTGGTGGTGGTAGTGGTAATCGTAGTGGTAGTGGTAGTGGTAGTGGTGGTGGTGGTGGTGGTGGTAGTGGTAGTGGTAGTGGTAGTAGTAGTAGTAGTAGTAGTAGCAGTAGCAGTAGCAGTAGCAGTAGTAATAGTGGTAGTAGTTGTTGTAGTGCTACTACTACTACTACTACTACTACTACTACTACTACTCCTGCTGCTGCTGCTGCTGCTGCTACTTCTACCAAAACAACTTTAAACAACACTGTGATGATACGGAAGAAAAATACCACGTAAGTACGCGTCTGATTGTACCAATACGAATCAGAACTACAACAGCCACTGTAGCCATGATGATCATGTTACAATGCCTCGAAATGATCTGTTAATTATTGAACCCTTACAGTACTCTTGAAGGAAAATGAACGAGGACTGAGGTGCCGTGCTCCGAATGCCCAGAAGTAGCCGACACGCTTGCCGCCCGTGTGAAGCTGGCTGAAGGTGATGTCCTCAGTGCCGCTCTGGGGGTGCAGGGCAGGATGAGTTGAGCACGTCTTCCGAGGCAAGCATTGGTAGAAACAGCAACCTGTGCGGTGTGCAGCAGAGGCAGTTGAAGTGCTCAGTGTGGTGTTTTTGCTATGCAAAAATCTAAATCGGCTGGCAAGCACGCAGGATTGGGCACGGGTTTCTGGCACTGGAGTTTCTGCATTCGCAAGTTCAAAATATACTGTGTACAGCACACGAAGATCAGCATGCTTCTGCACGGTGTTCACAGCAGCGAACATATGTACATATATATATATATATATATATATGGGGGTTGTTCTATATCCTTGTTCCACGCATGCCAATTAGGATCGCTTGCGCTTCGCCCTTGCGCGTTCCTTGGGCGTGCTTGCGCGCACGAGGGTTTCTTAAGACTATAGGGTTTGTTACAGTGGCTTGTTGACGCTTGGCGGCTTCGAGTCGAAGCTTCGGGTGCGGGTACAACAATGGGGCTTCAAGGCTCAAGAAGTTGTGCTGGGTCCTCCATGGCTTTGGGCAGGCGACCTTGCGCGCCGTCTTGCGCGCGCTTGCGCCGATCTTGCGCGGAGGATGCCATGTCAGAACCTAATTTTCAACAGTTCGCGACTCTGCTACCGCGGCTTGCAGAATATAAGAATGAGAGCGCTTACTCCAGAAGCGGAACGTCCTTGGTTTGGGTTTAGGGTTTTATTTAGGGACTATAGAGTTTAATTAGGGTTTAGCGTTTACGGGGTGTTTAGGGTTTAGGGTGTATAGGCCGGGTTACATACAACGCTGCTGAGTATCACTCTTGAATCAACCTTAACCACAATGCTTGCGCATAGCTTGCACTCGCCCTTGCCAAGGGCGCGATCGAAAGGGTGTGCACTTTTTTAAGCGCCCGAGTTTTCGCTAATCGCCCTCCTAGTATTGTCACAAGAGCCCCCCAAAAAGAACAACACTCATATACACATATATACATAGGAGGATGTCTCATTCAACGGATGGCCATGTTTGTGAGTTCTCTGCTCGAGATAAGATGAAGGGCAAGCTCGCCAGCTGCAGCGTAAAAGCTGTGGCTGGAGAAAGCACTAGAAAGCCGGGCTTCCACAACAAGCACGTCATTTTCAAAATCGAGCAGAGCTAGGCCTGAACATAAGTGGCTAGCAGCAAATCAACATCAGAAAACAACAATTGCCCCAACCATTATCGAAATGCTTAGTTTCGTGAACATTGGCAGTGCAAATTAACAAGAAACACAGGAACACTGATGTCAACAATACAATGACAGCAACAAAAACATGAAAATGAGATGTTGATCAAGATGACCATTATACGTGTCCTGCATTGCTTGCGTGGTTCTGCCAGGCAGGGTGTCAAGGATATACTCGCGAATTCCAAGTCTGTTCGAGCCCCTTCGACCGTTTCGGCCGCGGTGTAGCAGCGCCATGCAAAGTTTCAATGCAGCAGAAGTCGCGAATCGCACAATCAAGGAGAGGATGATGATAATTTGCTGGTCATGTTGGAGATGGTATGAGTCAAAAAATCAAACTGAGCAGGAGGATACAACCCCACACACCCCCAACGCCCCGCCACACCCCACCATAGAACTGCAGCAAAGTTGAGCTACCAAAAGCCCCAGTTCTAGTTGGTGCTAGCCACGAAGCAGAAGATAAAGCTTTCTGTTTCTGTTGCACACTGCGACTGCCTAAGCAATGAAACTGTCCCAACGAGGGCTTGGTGTCGCTGATTGGCTCGGTGTCAACGAGCCGCAAGTAGTCCTCAGACATAGTCTACGGTTACGGGTCTAAGCCTTACTTTGCCTGTCCGCAACACAAGGTGAACAGTTAGCAATGCGGGCATCTATAATCTTCAGGCGGCTAGGTTCAATCGGAAAACCTAAACTTTGCAAGTCTACTGTTGGACCACCAGTTTGCGAAACGGCAGTCAGCAGGCCAGGTCAAAGCATTCGGCTACACAGTACTAGTACTTCGACGCGAACCGAATGTCACATGAACATGTTACGGAACATTCCCGTTTGCACCTATGCACAATGAGCCAGTCAGCCAAGTGTCGTTGACCGCAGCGTTCAACAGCAGGAGCGGACAGTAGGGATTCTTACGAACGGCCGACCAGTTGCAGTTCTTGCCGCCAGCATAGAATGCCAAGTGCAAGCTCCGGCTATAATAACGGTGCCTCAGATGTTGGTGAATCCTCAAGCCATCAAGTTTCCTATCCGAGTTTGGAACGGCAGCATGCTGTTATGTGGATCTGTGGCTCAGGCTTACATGGCCGGAAGCCTTGGATAAAACACCCGGGTCAACCTCGAAAAAAACAGCTTGGATACTCCAGGTGGCATGAAGGTGCGCAGAAATCGCGAGAAGCAAATTCCAATCAAGCAAAAGACGAGGCTGGAGGCCATGATCCTGGAGAGTTGCGGGGGCGTGTTAAAACCAAAATGTGTCGTGATACCTGCACCACGTATGTGCCACGACAAGACAGTTTCCTTGTAACCCCAAGCCAACACCAAAATGCAGGTTTGTTGGGGCTTTGGCGTGTGATGGCGTGTGACTGCAGTCTTTGTGCTTGATACGGAGGCTCCCCAGAAAGCAGTGGATACTGGGCGCCCATCACGACGAATTCAACGATCTGCCCCGATCCGAAGCAGGCTGCTACAAAACAGGACCCGCTTTGGCAAGAACCTGAGTAAAAGACTGACAAACGAACGACACGCCCAATTCCCAGATGCCTCTTCCACGTCATCTCGTCCAGTACAGAACCTGAACACAACGGAACACCGTTCATCAACAGTCATCAAGCTCCCGGCTTCAAGTGTGTACAACGTACAGCCCGCGACTATCTTTGAAAAAGATGCTCGGCACCGCACGGACTACGTGAGCCGTGGCTCTAGCCTTTGCCTGTTCTCAGCATGAGGATGCTGGCTCTGTGCTTTGAAACCTTTCGCCCCTGCACAGGTGTGATCCCCCTCGGACTTCAATTGTTTCTTGCTGCCAGACCTGCGTATCGCTCGTGGGTGATGTCACCCAGAACACGGAACTGCACCTGCTTCGATGCGGGGTCTCCAATGTCCAAGGCTGACAGGCTCCTAATTACGACATGGACGCCTGAACCAAGGTTTTCGAGACTCTACACCATTAACATTGTTAAGAGCGAAAAACACTATATTTCTGATTGCTTCTGTGGCTGATTGGACCTTGAATCCCCAATTCTGATTCAAAAAAAGCGCTCGAATCTGACCTGTTCTATGAACCTTCGATGGCTCGGCCACAGAATTTCCTGGCTGTCTGTCGGGCCCTCCAACCTCCATCCCTGGATCTGGAACCCATGTAATGCCGTAGCGTTCTCCCGTACAACTGACCACCACATACCTGGATCGCTGGCATATTATGTGAAGTTGGGGTGCTTTATTCAAAGTCCTTGTCATGAGGATCCTCGTTAATGTGTAACACCCAGCATTAACATGGCGTTTGTCCTGCACATGTTGCATCTACCGGTGAGTGAAGGGCTGCTGGAGCAATAAACGGACTCCGTTCCGAAATTACGGCCCGCGTCCCCGATCATAAAGCGACTGTTGCATCTTGGACATGTCAAAGTAGAAATGCTTCTCAGCACGACATATCGGAAAACCAGGGATTCTTCGCAACAGGAAGATCGCTTCTCTAAGCCTTGCGCATGCCTGTACTGCCCTGACCGGCAAGGCCCAAGGCACCAAGAAGAAGGTGGATCCGAATAGCAGGAAAGGGACCATCACATTGAAGGTGCTCACCTTGCACGACTACTGCAACTCCCTTGCTTGGGCTTGAGGCTAGCAGCTAGCAAGATCCTTTCCTTCACAAGAAATATAGCAGGGCAAGGTCGTTACAGATGGATGGGCTTGTGGCCTCCTGGTGTCAGACATCATTCAGAATCCCTCATTGCCATAGAGTCGTGCATTGAACCCGTTCGCTGGATGCTTGGCATCTTTGTTCGTTCCCCAGTGTCCTCATCTTGCGCTCACAAATCACGTCTAAGCAGCGGAATTAGTGTTTTGCTTTGCACTTCAGTGACTGCGAGAAGCTATTATCGCAAAAGACGTTGTTGCAATCCCAACCGCGCCCCGTGGGTTTTTTCTGCGGCGCAGGCGCGAAGAGGTCCGGGAAAATCGGCAGGAGCAGTAGGCTTGCCAGAAGTGCCAAGGCAAATACCATGAGAAGCACCGGCAAGAAGGTCTGCCTTTAGCGACGTCAGAGCTGTTCGTTCCAGAAAATCACAGGATTTACAATTGGGCCAAGAATGAATTCGACTTCTCCAGGACCCTGATTCACCTGAGGTCCACGAAAATCCAAACCCCACACCAGTCTCTAGAGTTCCCTAGCTACGTGCACCCAAGACGTACGAAAGCAACACTTTCTACACAGCTTCTGATACTGTTGGGAGATGTTAGATTTGGGCCAGGGGCGACAGAGGGCGGTGAATCAACCAGTCCGCTGCCACAGCCTCGTACGGAAGTCTATGCTCGGAACAACGCTGGAGAGTAGGGGGCTTTCATATTGACGAGTATCCTTATAGTGATCCCCAACATGCACACTCAATATTCCCAAGGAGGCCTACAAAGTCTCGCAAGAACCCGAGCAAAACACTCGAGTTGATGTTCGCAATGTATCGTCCGATTTGAGCGAGGCGTAGAATGTAACTTTGGCATGTATTTCTTTGGAAATTCGGCTTAGTTCGGGCTTTTCGGGTATTCGCGGTTAGGGTGTTGTGCCCCGAGATGTGCCAGCTACCCGCTTAAACCAATAGCTCTCTGTAACGAAACGCGGCTGATTAGGAGAAGCTGAACCGAAACTCTCTGCAAGCATAGTGGAAGGCTTTGGCTTTGGGATGTAGGACTCCACGTTTAGGTTTTGCGGCCGATGCATCCGAAAACATAGCACGTAGCTTGTCGCAGCCCGAATCACGGAAGCAGCCTCTGCACCCCTATGTACCGACGGTAGACAACACCCGCGGCAAACAGCAACACAAAGCAGTGACAGGCTGAGTCACAGGAGCGCCTGCCACCACAGAAAAGCTGCGGACATGCCTTTGGACATGTTTACACCCGCGTATGATGATGCTATTGAAAATGTTCTGTGTATCATGTCATACCACACTATGTCGTACTGCCTCGTATTGTGTCGTCTGAACTACAATGAAGTATCGAAGCCTCCCGGGAGACTTGGGGCGTAGGGCCCGTGAGGCGCGCAGCCGTCAGCGCCGAGCAGTTCAGGGAGACCTCGGGTGTCGCTTCTGCCATTGCCAGGGCTTCTGCTTGATTGAGGCAGAACCTTTCCCGAAAGCGCATTGACAACCATCGGTTCCCGAATCCTCAAACCTGCTCAAGCACGCAAGACTGGACCCCAAGCATGAGAGGTCGCAGCACCCATCGCTCTCGCCAGCGTGTAGTGTTGTGGCTGGTCAGCGCGACCTTATTGCTTTCGACCACTCGACCGCTAGAGCAGTGTGAGGACCACTTCTGCAGATAGTCTGGCAGACCCAGAAAAAGCAGTGAAGATGGCAAACAAAAAGAACATCAGAGGACCTGCGTTTTCGCATTCGGGCCTGGAACTCAGGGGGCCTCAGAGTCCTGGAGCAGCTACTACGGTACTCAGCTCTGTGCCGACTGTGGAGCTAAGGAGCGAGGCGGCTGGGCGCTCTTTCACTAACAAAAGAACCAAAGCAAGGATCCCTCTTTCAATTTAGTCCGGATGCAAGGCCTCATAGTGTGCTTCAACTCCTAGACCTCCAAAACTCCAGGCTTCGGAAGCTAACCAAGAAGTCACGAAATGACTTCAAGAGGAGTTGACTCCGGGCGGCCTCCCCGCAATGGTCGCAGCTCTTGTGCTCGAAAAAAGCCGCACACTGGCAGTATCTCCTTACTGTGGCAACTGTTGCGAGCTTCGAGCGTTTGACGTTGAGATGTCAATCACCATGAATCCCAAGAGGGCCGCGTTTAGGGTTTGTCAGGTTTGCGGTGTTCAAGAACCTGAAACTAGTTGAGTGCTTTCTGTATCTAAAGCACTCCCGATCAGGAGGCCCTTCGAGAATGTGCGAAGTGATGGCGGGCAAAGGTGGCACATAGCAGCAGTCAACGCTTGTCTAGAAGCGAAGCCCCAACCAAATCGCAAGAACTAATGGAAATAATCCAGGAAGGTTTTGTTGAACAGGCACGAATCTAAGCCGAGCAGAGACTGCGGCTGCAGCGGAAAAGTGTCGGCAATCAGAAGTTGCTACGTTTTGCCCGACCTACCTAAGTGCACACAGAGAGCTGTTTATCTGTTTATTTGCGGCATACCAAAGCGACAGAGGGACTAACGCTGCGAGATCCAGCAAAGACATGGCAGCTGTCCCGCAAGAGCTGAGAATGGCGTCCATGGCATGACCAACACAACTATCTGCCACAGACATACAGAGGCTGAATCGGTCACTGTCCAAGTATTTCGGCTCTTGAACTGCGTGGGAGATCCCAGGTAGCACTCCAAAGGTGCTATCTAAACCCTGTAAGCGGCCAGCTCTAAATCTAAAAACCCTGAAACAGTATAAACCTTATAAAGCCAAGTTTCAGCTCCGTGCCGCCTTCCACCGTGGCATATCCTTTCAATGCAAAGGTGGGGTTTGAAATGGGGGTTCCAAGGGGTCCTAAACTTGCTTAACAACGCGCAGCAAAATACCTGACATGCCGCTTGACATGTTGCTAATTTCATAGGAGGGCTCGTACATTCACTTGGAAGGGATGGGCAGTCGGCACAGTGATTTCTTTCCGCTTGTTCGAGGAGACAGGAACGGAGGCTCCGATGGACAGGGAAGGCCTCACAAATTTGATCCAAGATGACCCAAGCTCCAAGCTCTGGATTTAGGATTCCTTCTCAACGAAATGTCGACCTCCACACAAAGACAGCTCAGAGCCCCAATGGACAAAGAAATTCGGGTTTAGCAACAGTTGCTGTCTGTCACCCGGGGGTGCTTCAAAATCAGAAACTTCTTGACTTGTAAGGAAGCCGAACAACCAACGACACAGAACTGCTCCAAGTAGCTATGCAGCCTCCAGGCCACAGGCCCCACCTGCATGGCAACCCCATGGAGGTCTGAAGCCTTACAAACTTCTGAACAATGTAGACCCTGATTCATACACCCCCTGCCCCTAGGATCCCCTAGGATCCTTGAAGTTCTGAATGATGGGTCGACACTACTTCGACTTCAGATCTTCACTCAGTCAATGCAGTGCTTGTCTACGTCACCTGGGAAACGTAAACCGGTCTTTTTCCGCAGGTTCGCGGGTCTGCGGCAACTGAACATACGCCAGTCTTTGCATAAACCTGGACGGCAGCCTTATAGCTCAACTGTGTCGAAACACATGATGCTTCAGTAACGCGCCCGTCCGAAGTTATTTGTTGATAAAAAACCTTCAAAACCTGCATTTATATATGCTGGCTTTGACATGGACCTGAAACATGACAGCATAACTAGTCCGATGCCCAGCCGCGACCAGGGCATCCAGAAGCAACCCGGCGGCCAAAAGGCGCACCAAGACTGCGAGACTGCTCCTGCATCGACTGGCTCGGGCTTCGGCTGGAGGGTCTATAGGTCAAAGTGGGGCTTCAGAAAGCCTTGGGGTGGCGGCACCTGCTTTGAGGTTTATGGCGTTCGGCTGGCAGCACATGCTTTGCAACCACGAAATGTTGTTGTTCTCTTCAGAAGCTTCTGGGCAAGATGTCCTAACAAAGCCCAACATCAGACCCGTCCAGCAGCTATGTGCCCAAAAACTGATGCTGTCAACCTGTACTGAACAAGGACGCCGACAACAAACGCAGCAGCAGCAGCAGCAACTGCACCACCACCTCCACCAACCAGCCACCACCGCCACCATCCCCAGCACCACCACCACCAAGCACAACACAAAACACCCCCAACAGCATAAACCCGCAACACCACCAGCACCATCGCCGCCACGCCACCACAAGCACCACGCCAAACGCACCGCCCCCCACCGGCACCAGCAGCACCAGCACCAGCACCGGCACCACCACCGGCACCACCACTGCCGCCCCCACCACCGCTGCCCCCACCACGGTTGCCACCACCACCACCACCACCACCACCACCACCACCATGACGAGCCACAACAACAGCATCCAAACGAACAGAAACGCGTTCTGTTTTGAATTTCCCAATTCCTATCACGTATATTTTGGTAGACTGCGGCGCCCCGGCCTGAGGCCCGTGTAGCATCTGGCAATGCCCAGGGACGCCCTTCCATCCTGTCGGATGTCGAAATCAACAATTCAGACCCAGCCTCCAGAACCATGTAATCTGTGAGTCCAGGCCTCCAGGCCTAAACCATGCATGACGAGGTACTAACAGGATTGGAGCTCTCGGTGTCTGGCAGCAGAAAACCATGACACCTGATCTCCCAAGCTGGTGCTCGCCGTATCCCTCAACTCCAGGTCGAAGATTTTGGGTTTCATGCCTGGCTCCTGGAAAACTCTTGAGGGTCTAGGTCCTACATGTTTTCTCAATGTGTCTGTGCGAAGATTTCAAGATCGGCCTTCGGGCTCTCCTCGTCGCTGGGTGCCTCGATGTGGTGACCCGCAAGCCCGACAAACCCGCAACCCACATCGGATGGCATGCGCATGTGGTTTTCGGGTTGAATGTTTGGTTTCAGGGGTCAGGCCAAGGAAAGCTGCATGGCAACCATACAAGCTTGGTCTGCCTTCAGCCTCGCTAGTCGAGCACACAATAATCCTTGCCCTAGCCGGCACTACCGCTACTAAGCCGATGCAGAAAATCGGAAGAATGCAGCGCATAACCTTCAGCGCACTGCAGGGAGAACGCAAGGAAAGCCTTTTCAGCTTACTGTAAAAGGTATAGGAACACAAGCACTCCCGGGAGATTCGACTCTCGCAACTTGCGGACCGGGTGGAACTGGTGCCATGGGGGTTTAGGTGTCGAGCTGTGAGCTAGGACTCCAAAGGAAAAAAGTACTCCTTGTGTGGAGGACTGCTGGATGTTTGGGTTTCTGACTGTTCGGGGGCAAACCCTAAGCCTCAACCCCTGCCAAACAAAGAGTTCTAGACCGCACTGGACAAGTCCAGGTCACCATCTTCGTCCTCACGTGACGCGTGAGAAACCTCAGCCGCAGGGCCGTCGGACTCAAACGACATGCATTTACTTGCCCCTCCAGGTTTGTGGATCCTATTTACCAGGATGCCGAAAACTCTTCCCGCTTTTTTCGTGCCTGCATAAGTTGGAGCGCTGAGAGACTGAGAACGATCCCCACGGCAACAGCACGCTGTGATGTCTGGGACCTCGCGGTTTCATGAAGCTTCCATCTGAAGGCTACTGTATCGGCGATCCCGCCAACCATCCCGGCCAGGCTGGCAATGCAGGAAGGGGGCCCGAGTGTCAAGAAGGTCACAAAAACATCATCCTAAGTCCGAGCCCAGCGTGTGACAAGTCCTGACAGAAGTGGGCACGTAATCTGCCCCAGTGCAGTCGCCTGGGGGGCGAGACACCAGGTTCTAGTACAACGTCCTGTGCGTTCCTTGCCATTCCTACTGTCGAATGCGTCTGCCGTCCGGGAAATCATGTTTCTCTGCCCAGAGACATCTGGCACACGTGCACGATGAAGGCAGCGCAGAGTAGGGCCAACAGAACCAATGCCTGGAGCAGATACGCGGGCCATGTGTCAAGACAAGGCTTGGGCCTCTACATTTCACTTTCCTAGCGACTGCGGTGTGCGAAGTTTGAAAGCAAGGCATGAACTGAGGCAGGCTTCAAAATCGGGATTCGAGCAAGATGACGAAGAGATGTCTGACAAGCACAGAAGTTTTCGCTTCGAGAGGTCAACGGGCTTCTGTGTGAGCACAACGCGGCATGTATGTATCTATACATATATATGTATATATATATATATATATATATGTTGGTTTGTATGTTGATTTGTTTATTTGCACATATTTATGTGTGTGTGTGTGTATATGTATATGTCTATGCATATGTACATGTATATGTATGCATACATACGCACATGCTCATGTACTTTACTGGTTACAAGATAACTTTAAATCTTCTACATCGGTTTGTTTGTGTGTTATGCACTACCTACATGTTTACGTATGTAGTTACTAATACAGATATACGTATATATGTAGAGAGAGGGAGGGAGGGAGAGAGAGAGAGAGAGAGAGAGAGAGAGAGAGAGAGAGAGAGAGAGTGAGTGAGTGAGTGAGTGAGTGAGTGAGTGAGAGAGTGAGAGAGTGAAAGAGCGAGAGCGATAACGAGAGGGAACTCTCAAACAAACCACCCCGTGCCACCTGCTTCTGCGCCGAGCTCTTTCCGAGAATGCTCAACACCTGCAAGTCGCTGATTCACTGATGGAGTTCGGGTGTAGGTAGTCGCGTGGATGGAAGTTGCACAGTTCCGGGCTTGGCGGTGCGAGCTTCGCAGGCTTCGGGGATATAAGAGCCCACATCCTCAAGTCGTGCTTTGGAAAAACTAAGATCTGTTCATCGAACCCGAACAAAGGCAGAGCGATAGACATGTAATAAGCAGCTACCAGCTCGCACTGAGCTTTGCTCCAAACATACGTCGCATTTGATGCCCCTGTACCCAAGGCAGGACCCATGCTCCAAAGATTATGACGAAAGAGTGCACAACTGGATTCTGTGGGATTAAGGGCTGGCGATGGAACAGACAGCAAGCGCCTCCGTGTCCGGCTCCAGAACATCTTTGCAGAACTCGGCCCTGATCCAAGCCGTGAAAGCTTCGAATTGGGGGTTAAATGCACACGCTCTGAAGCCCAGGCACCCACGCAACTTCAATTTGCCCTCAACAAAAATCATGGATAAACATTCTCGTCGTCGGGTGCTGAAGTTTTCAGGCCTGCTTCGATATTAGGGGACATGGGGCTTGAGCAGCCGGCCAAAGTTAACTGCTTCCAGAAAGGCCGCCCGGTCAGCCATACATCTCAGCTCTACATGTTCGGGCATTATCGGCTGAAATCTCTTCCAAGAACAACTCCTTCTGAACACGGCCTCATCTCAGCGCCATACCTCGGCCAAGGACCATGGACCTACATCCAAGTTGCCTCAGTCCCAACCAAGCGATCAGAGGTTCTTTCGCCCACCCCCCAAAGTACATATTAGACATCTCTATATATACATATACATATACATATACATATACATATAAATATAAATATAAATATAAATATATATATATATATATATATATGTATATATACATACATACATACATACATAGACTTTTACATATAAGGCTATAAATCCATTTCCCACCACCCTGATGCCCTGACCTTGAACATCGAGTTTCCAACATCGGCCCAGAAGCAGCATCTCGATGACTTGCACGGCCGGCAGCAGGAAAAGGCAGGATATCGACATCGGAGCCCTTCGGCGGTTTGAGAGTTAGGGCCTGCTTGGTTTCTGGGTTCCAGTCAAGGAGTTGAGGAGTTTTGGATGTGGTGCCCTGGCAGGTAATTCTGGATGTGGCATCTAGCATCCAAGTTCGCGAGTTTTCGCGCCAATCATCCCTGCTTCCTGTGAACATCATGGAGGTATGTGGGCGTTGAGTTAAGGCTCCAGCACTTGAGTTGAGGCCCCATCGGCAGCAAAACCTGCTTCATGAGCTGGAGCCCAGTTCAAGTATGTCCAGGACCCCAATTCCAAGCAGGGGCTCCCAAACTCCGAGGTCGAAACCCAGATGTCCTTAAAGGCCCTTGCGCCCCCCCTAGAGATGACCAAAGCAAGCAGAACGGAAGCCTCAGCACCGTGCCAGCTCCCACTGCAAGAAGCAAGAAAAGGTCGCAAATCCGAGGCAAAGCTCCGGAGCCCTCCTGCCGGACAGGACTTCACGGACAGGAGAGGCGGAACGAAGGATTCGATTCGCGTCTGCGTTGGTACCATGGCCAGAAGACAGCGGACTTGCCTTGCACTTAAGCAAAAACAAAGACAATGCCTGGCAACTCTGATGCTGTTGAGCTCCATATTGCAAAACCCACCTGGCTCTCGGGCGCAATGTCCGCAACCTCCTGCCCCATGTCTCTGTTGAGATAGGGAGTATTGTACTGCATGCGCAACATCCTGGGCTTGTCTTGGCTTTGAAGTTCTCAAGCGAGTACACCAGTGACTAAGGCTAGCACTGGGACTCTATACCAGTGGGTCATCAGGGTCTCAAGGTACCTGGATGGGGATTCCACGGACAGGCGGCCATCAAACTCACACTACTGAGAAGCATCCCGAGAGTGTTGGAGAAAGGGTGACACGAAAGAAACGCGATGACTCAGCAAACAACCATAGCACTGAAGCCCTGCATTTAACTTCAATCCCAGGCCTTAGTTTCATGTTGGTGCCCCCGGCATCCCCATGCCCCACACGCTAAGCACCAGCTCGATCAGAACAAACCCACATAGGCACTACTTTCAATTGAGTGCTTCAGGAGGAACGCATTGTTTAGAACACCTGAACAATTCCCCAAAACGATACTTCTACTGCACCATCTGCTCAACGAGGCTCAACTGAATTGCCTTTGAACCCTACTGTACAACCTCTGAATCATAATTTGGACTTCAGGGTGGCAGCGGAGAGACTCCGTTAGACTGATTAAGAGGCCTGTCTGTTGTGTTTTCAGTGCCTCCTCTGTCTCTCTATAGGTCCGATCGTTGCAAGATGCTCTGAACCCCGCAGGCCTGGTCCACTAGCAAGGCTCAAACTCCATGGGTAGAGCTGATCGCTGTGGACAAGGACTTCCGACTATTGAAAGAGAATCTCGATAAAAGAGAGAGAGAGAGAGAGAGAGAGAGAGAGAGAGAGAGAGAGAGAGAGACACACACACACACACACAGAGGCAAACAAGGAGCCGAAATAGAACCTCGCAAAGCATTGCCAAACGAAGCCCGCAAGCCTCAACTCGCGCGGCCTCCGATCTCGAAACCGTCACAGATTTCCAAGGCATGCCAAGGCACATGGCAGCCAAAAGCTCGCGGTACCAACGATCAATGTTGGTCCCTGGCGACTGCAAATCTGTCGGGCCACCAGCCCAATTCCGGGAATCGATCTATGAGCTCAAGCGGCCCTCATGCGGCCTCTCTTGCTTGCACACTCTCTCGCTCTCTCCGCACCTCTTTCGTCCGGGTCTTGAGCCGAAGACCCCTCAGCCTCAGAAGCAGCCCCGCTACCCTCTGCCACAAACGGGCCGATGGCGCTGAATGTGGTCTAAGGCTGGGCAGCTGGAGCTTCGGCTCGGGAGCCGTTCTACCCTGCACCCTGAACTCTCTTGCAAAGTATCATCCCGAAGCGCTTTACCATCCTTTACCTCCTTGTAGCCGCTTCAGGCCTTGAAGCTGCTCCTTGTAGCCGCTTCAGGCCTTGAAGCTGCTAGAGTTAAACCCCAAAATATCTCTGGGTGAAACCGAAAGCCACAACAGGCAACAGGCAGCAAAGCTTCAAACCCTGGGATCCCTGGCGCCACAGCCGCCTCGTGGTCGCTCAGCTGCCACGACATGCGAGGCAAAGGCTGTCGCCACATACGTACCACCAGAAACTCCCGAGATGTACTCCACATCCTGCAATCTGATCTTTGGAGATGTAAAGTGAACCATCAAGGGTTTGGGACTTGAGGTTGTCAGAATTTAAATTGGACATGTAAACCCACAAATGGCCACGATCAACAGTTCGCATGAAAATGACAGGCATTAGCCGTAGGATTCTAGGTTTTCAACGGTACTCCACGCCCTTCAAACATCACCAGGCCTTCAGCATTCAACGATTCAGGGTTCGTATGTGAGCCGCAGATATGAACCACTATCTCAGATCTCAAACAAACTACTGAATTCCGTGTACACGGCCTTACATCTGCAAGAGTTTTGCCTCGCACGTGCCTTCAGGCGTCCACATTCGGCGAGTCTCCACAGCACGCCAGTGGCAAAAAAGGCGGCCCTCACGCCACCACCAGAAAAAGCTAAAGACAAGTTGCGGCCGTCTTGCGCGGGCATCCCTCAGGGTAGGAGAGATTGTTTCGACTCTGACTGTCGTGCTGTCTCAGCCTTTGCCCAGCTCCAACTCAGTATCTCCCAAATATGTGAAAATCGAACTGTGCTGGCCGACTCTAGACTAAGAAAGTCAAGTCAACCAAAATGCCCATCCAACTTGAGGGTCTGTGTTTGTAGGTTTCGGAAGTTCGGTTATTTTCAAGGATAAGAATTCTGGAGCTACTGTGATCAGTGCTTTTCAAGTTTACTTGGGCCTATCACAGGGGTGCTTTATCCGCGAGGCTGGATGAACTCTTGGGAATACAGGATCTCCCAACTTGACATGCAGACAAGCAGTCTGTAAGACGAAAGCCTAGCAAGTTCAGGAGTGTCAAGGGTCTAGACAACCTAAACACCAACCCAAAACCCAAAAACCCTGGCATTGAATATGGCCAAAAGTAGGTGCTGCCTCAACTGCAGGACATGGAATTAGGCAAATCCAGGCCCTAAAATCCCAAGCTTGAGCCGAGGCCTCGCTGGTCCCAGTTGTGGCGGAGGAAGGACCTCTCGTGCTTTCTCACGTCTGCCATACCTCTGGGAGGGTGGAAAAGATGTGAGAAAGTAAGGCCATTTCGGGATCAGCCCTAGGAGTCTTCGGTGTAGGGCTGGGGCTTCAAGGTAGAGTCTCGGGGGTTTAAGGTACGGGGGCTGGGATGGTCTAGGGTTAGTGGGTAGACATGGAGCCCATGCCTTTGATCAATCGATCCCCTTCGTTGAACTTGTCGGCAAACTCGCTTTCCCAGTCCTGAGAGCTGGGACTTCGGAGCGGGTGATTCGGGCACATACCGTTGCTATGTTGGGCTACTGAGCTCCTTTATTATGGCATTATGGGTTTCAAATCCATACAGCGGACTGTCCAAGCCAAGAAACAACAGAACCAACTTCGGCCAAGCAATAATTACTATCAATAGCCCATCGCTAAATCGATAGCAAATCGAAATCGATCGAACCGGTAGATTATATCCATGACGACTAGTACTACTACTACTCTACCTCCTGCTGCTAATACTTCGACTACGACGACTGCTGCTACTACTACTACTACTACTACTGCTGCTACTACTACTACTACTACTACTACTGCTACTGCTACTGCTACTGCTACTACTACTACTACCACTACTACTACTCTACTACTACTACTACTACTACTACTACTACTACTACTACTACTACTACTACTACTACTACTACTACTACTACTACTACTACTACTACTACTACTACTACTACTACTACTACTACTACTACTACTACTACTACTACTACTACTACTACTACTACTACGTACTACTACTACTACTACTACTACTACGTACTACTACTACTACTACTACTACGCGACGAGACGACGACGACATACGGACTACGACTACTACCACTAGAACGACACCTACGACGCGAACCAAAGCCAAGTTATTGAATGTGCGGATCGAGGGTCGCTGCATCCATCGCCAGCGGTAGCCCAAAGCAAAGAATGCGTAGGAAGGGCGCATTCTCTGACGTCGGTATCAGAGTCCGTCATCCCTCTAGGAGGCTTTGCTCCAGTGTGGAAGTTTGCACTCCTGTAGTTGCATGGTTAGTTGCACGCATTCGGTCCGTTGGGTTCGGGGGTACTTCAGCCCCAACACATATAACGCTCGTGTCTAGTAGTTCGCAAGTTTCCGGTGTCTCCCTGCTAAGTCATATCTTGAAGCAGGATCATGCATCTTGGCGTCATTGGACTACGCCCAAAACAATACGGATGCAGCATTTTCCTGGATTCCTCAAACCAGGCCCGTGCCTTGGCTCTTCACCGAAAAACGGCTTGCAGGAGTCTACTGCCACGTCAGATCTTCCGAAGAAGGGACACTGGAAGCGCAGAACACCGTTTCAAGGGTTCTTGCAAAGGAACTTAGATTAGAAGTTACCACTCTTGGAACAAGTGCTTAGCAAAACGTAGCGGCTTTTTGACCTGCAAGCTTCGATATACTTCAACGAACTTCCCTAAGAAGAACCCGCTCCCAAGGATCGAGTTCATTCAGCGTTCCGAGGTTTTGGATCTCCCACTCTCCCCAATTGAGTCTAAATGCGCTACCTCCTGGGTATTCTTGCAGAGTTAGAAACAACAATAATAGGAAACTGCTTTGTGACATGCTTGGCATCATAACTTACCTAGCAGCTACTTGTAGTAGATATGCCGAGACAACAAATATCATCGTTTGTGTCCTCTCCCCCACAGATACAGCTCCAAGCCCGATCCTTCCCTTCGCAGCTCTCCTACAGTAGGTGAGGCTTTCGAGATATGGGCGAGCAATTGGCTTCACGGCTCAGCTTTTGCGATTGCCCGTCCAACTTCCAGAGCGATATCACCACAACAAAAAACAACGCTTGTCAGGAGCCCTGCTCAACTTTGGAATCGGAGCACATAAGTGTTCTGATCACCGGAACCTCGCCCTCTGGGACTCTGGGCCCGAAACCAAAAAAACAAGACCTCCCAAAACCCACTTCAACATCTACG
Organism: Symbiodinium sp. CCMP2592; assembly: GCA_905221615.1. NCBI lineage: Eukaryota > Dinophyceae > Suessiales > Symbiodiniaceae > Symbiodinium > Symbiodinium sp. CCMP2592. The sequence continues at coordinate 258,988 of CAJNDT010001946.1, forward strand.
CAGAGCTCCTGATACCTTTTGCGCCACGTTTGAACACCCAGATCTTCAAGCTCCCCAGCACGGCCGAAAGCCTCGCTGATGGTGGCATCTCCTCCCTGGCAGAAAGCCAACAGCTCGGCCTGGCTGAAGCAACAGCCAACAGCCCTCTGCCACCCTCTGTCCCTCTGCCCACATTTGCGGAAAAGCGCTTTGGGGCACCGCAGAAGTGGAATCCACTACAGCTTGGGTTGTGGGAGATCTTTCGAGCTAGGACAAGCCCTAGGCCGCGCACATCTGCACTTCCACTCTGAAAATGTGGAAAGATTTAGAGATTTCGACGGTCGAAGCTTCAACACACAAGTCCATGGCCCTGCCCTGAGCCTACGACAGACGGTGTTGGTCTTTGCATGCTTGAGAGCCATTATGGGCCGTGTCCTCCCATTCTTGACTTTCAACTAATTACGCATGAGATATTACAGCTTGGATGTTCGCTACCTAGGTCCCTGTGTTATATGTAGGACTGTAGTGATCCCAAACTGGGCAACCGCATAAAATGCCAAAAACCCATGAGTGCTACACGTCAGCACGACGAACGCTGCAGAAACTGAAATGCTCAAGCCGATGCCTTTATCTTCGGATTGCTACTGTATTTTTGAAAGGAGGGTGGCCAAGATCGCGGCTGCGCAGAGCACGAATCTGTTAATCTGTCTACCCATGGTGCCCGTTCCAATGATTCAAAAACCGATCGAAGACCTTCCACCGAAATCGCAAAGTTTTCAATCCATCTAACAGGCCCTGTTGCCAGGAATTCGCACGACTCATCCACACGGTCCGAGACCTGGCGAGACTACTGTGTATGGACATTGTATGTGCACCTGGTATGGGCTGCAGGGCTCACAGGGTTTTGGTTACCCTTGAAGGGTTCTCGATAATTACATCTCGAGGTCAAAACCGGGGCTTGCAATTTAGTGTGCTACACGAATCTTCGTTTGACGGCTTGGGGCGAAGGGGCTTATACATGGTTGGGCCATACGTCTTCCGTCTTCCGAAGACTGGTGGACTCGCAAGGACGCCGGCAGACGTCAGGCGTGCGGCGTGGGGAGCATGCTGGAGTCTACAAGTAAGCTTTAAAACTTCACCATGCTGACAACACGGAGTCTAAATCGACTGAGGCGTTCAGTTTTCCAAGCAACCAACACCGAAGAACCTACACCAGTGCGTGCCCGATGTGAGTGTCCTTGGAGGACTGGGTGCCTGTACATGCCTGGATGGGAGGGCAAACGCTGGGACATTGGTGTCCCTCAGAAGGAAAGCAACATTTTCTGCTCGGCTCGGTATGCATCCGGCGCTTCTGGACATTACGGGCCTATACGCTGCAAAAGCATTCAATGGGACTACAAACCAAAGTCTAACGCCGATGTTTGACAGTCCCTCGTTGTCCAGAGGCGTAGATCTGTACAGGTACCGAGCTTGCGAGGCAAACAGGTGGCCTCTTCTGGCTGCCGAGCTTAGATGCGACAAGGTCTCGCCAGCAAGCGGCCCCCGAATCCCAAATTATGCCCTATGCCCGAGACAGGAAGGAAGTCAAGGGCAAAGTTCCAGCCCTTTTCTTAGAGGGCCTCTGGAAAGGTGCAGCAATCTTCGCGGCTGGAGCTAACTCCACGGCATCCTGGCGCCGCCCAGCCCTCGCGCCCCCTGGGTTCTGCCCTGCCTTGCCGCGCGTGGGCTCCGTGGACTTCGGGATGATCCAGCTGCAAAATGACGCCGTGAACGGATCCACGACGACGAAATCCAGGAAGATCGCGAAGAGGATTGATGTCCCCCACGTGCCCAACATGGAGTTCCAGGAGTCCATACCAAAGAGCCCGCAATGATGCACACAAAGAGCCCAAGGCCAGTGCGTCAAGGCAACAGTATATGAGAGCTTCAACATTGATGCTGCCAGCCGGCGGCTGCCATGTGTGGGGCCGAAAATCCGCCTGAAAGAGTTGCAATCACAGCTGATAAGTACCAATAGGGCAAGCTGGACAGGTCCTGTGACCAGGTTGTTGTAGGCGACGAGCGCATCGATCCCGGGCGACCCAGTCGATGGCAGAAAGTTCGTGCACACAATCAACACTACAATTAAGACGTCTGTCAGCAGCCAAACATGCCATTTTCGGACCCACGTCGGCAGTGAAGTCCGGGCAGTGATCTGCTCCAGCAAAGCCCCCATGAAGGGAACCCAAATCTGTGTGGGACTCCACACGTGGACTATGCGTCCGTAGCTGTCTAGGTCCCCGGTCCATCTTTCGAGCAGCAGCAGCACTAGGCAAGCGAGGCCTGTGCGGAGGGCATACAAGAGGGTCACCACAAGAGCGAGCCGCCGAACACTTTGCCTGCGAGTCCACCTCAGAAAAGGAGGAGACATATAGTGATAGGATAACAATGTAGAGACGAACCAAAGGGGCTGGTTCATGGTCCACCATGACAGGAAGGGGTTCCAGCTACCGATGGTCAACATCTCCAGGCCGTACTGCAGCTTGCACTCCCAGCTTTCACACTGCAAGGACAATGGAAGGCTTGTGAAGGCCACCGCCACCATGTAAGGCGGGATGAGGCGTGCCACTTTCCGAAGCATGTGACTTGTCCAGCTAGCATCCTTCCATGTGGCGGACGAGAGCCAGCCAGAAATGAGCATCATGCCCATCATCAGCTCCACACCATGATCCACCGTCTTATACTGCAGATAATTCGCCAGTTGCACCCGGTGCATTGGGGCGCTCAAAAGCTGTTGGTGGACGCCAACCAACCCCAAGATGTAAAATGCCCTCACCCTGTCAAAAGTCGCTACGGTCTCGGAACCTTCTGGCCGATACGAGGCAAGTGTGCGACTTTCCATGCTGAACGTTGAGAGCGGCCCTGCGGGACGGGGACTCGAGGCTGACTCTTGAACCGTAGGTTCGGATCAGAAGATGCCCCTGACATCATGACAGTCTTAGGGAGCAATTAAAGCTTTAAACTTCATTTCTTTTGGATCCCTCTGCCCTTTCCCTCGCGAGCATCCCGCACAGTCGCCACCTCTGCCGTATGCACCGGACTACTCGCAGAAGCGTCTGTCCAAATCTTGTTGGCTGGAAGTTCTCGATTAGGAGTTGGAGTAGTAGGTGTTGTTGTAGTAGAAGAAGTAGCAGTAGTAGTAGTAGTAGTAGCAGCAGCAGCAGCAGTATAGAGGGGGAGTAGCAGTAGCAGCAGTAGTAGTCGTAGTAGTAGCAGTAGTAACGGCAGTAGTAGCAGCAGTAGTAGAAGTCGTCGTCGTAGTAGCAATAGCAGTAGTACCCTAGCCGCTCGTAGGTGATCGCTCGCGAGCATCCCGCACAGTCGCCACCTCTGCCGTATGCACCGGACTACTCGCAGAAGCGTCTGTCCAAATCTTGTTGGCTGGAAGTTCTCGATTAGGAGTTGGAGTAGTAGGTGTTGTTGTAGTAGAAGAAGTAGCAGTAGTAGTAGTAGTAGTAGTAGTAGTAGTAGTAGTAGTAGTAGTAGTAGTAGCAGCAGCAGCAGCAGTATAGAGGGGGAGTAGCAGTAGCAGCAGTAGTAGTCGTAGTAGTAGCAGTAGTAACGGCAGTAGTAGCAGCAGTAGTAGAAGTCGTCGTCGTAGTAGCAATAGCAGTAGTACCCTAGCCGCTCGTAGGTGATCGCTGCACGAACTGTTCCTCTCGCAGAAGCGGGGGATGGGGGGGGGGTGGCCGAAGAACATACGTTGTTGTTGCTGCGATATGGGAAAGTCTGGCCGGATGCAAACGATAGATCTCTTCAGGTCTGCCTTCGAACTTGCCGCCATCAAGCCTCGTTAGACCCCATGCCTGCCCAAACCTTCATTTCCACAGCTCATCTCCGTGTTCTGGTGTACGAGAGCTCTCAAGCCCAAAACTTCATGCCCACAGCCCATATCTCACAACTTGTCATCTTGCCCCTCGAGCCGAAGATTGCATTCCTTCAGGTTCATCTCAATTTTTTTGACTTCGGCCCTGAAGCCAAAACCTTCATTCCTAGAGCTTCCTCTCATGTTTCCCAAAGCAGTCCGGAATCTGCTGACGTAACTCATGATGATCATGACACTTATATGCTTGCGGATGACAAGAAGCCTGCAAACACAAAGTCTTACCGATCAACTGCCGGCATGTACATCCGAGTAGTTGAAGTTTTCACTCTCGCATCGCAGGAACCGAAGTCGACAGGCGAGGAAGTTTGGGGAAACAACGTCCGCTTGCATCAACTGTTCTTCATGATTCATGATGCAAAATAGTTGAAATAGTTGTGCGGGGTTGTTGATACTACGGTTTTCGTCCGGAACCGCCGAATACCCTGTAATTTACACTACATTGGTGTCCTTACCTTAGTAGTAGCAGTAGTAGTAGTCGTCGTCGTCGTAGTAGTCGTAGTAGTCGTAGTAGCAGTAGTAGTAGTAGTAGTAGCAGTAGCAGTAGCAGTAGTAGTAGTAGTAGTAGCAGCAGTAGCAGTAGTAGTAGCAGCAGTAGCAGTAGTGGTAGTAGTAGGAGGAGTAGTAAGCAGCAGCAGCAGCAGCAGAACTAGTAGTAGCAGCAGCAGTAGTAGCAGCAGCAGAATGTCGGACAGTGGTAGAGACAAATTCAATAAAACAGTTAAGAACGCGATGCCCTCGCTCCCTCAAGAAGCGCACCTTTCTTGCGCTCAAAGGCTCGCCGTGAGCTAGACGGCTTAGTAGCCGGTCCAGGACTAGACCTTGGAGAATCATTCAAGTTTCTGGACGGCTGGATCGCTCCAGTTTCCAGGATGCAGTCCAATGATGGAGTTTTCAGGATGCAAGAGCACCGCTTTGAGGAGAGGTATTGGAACTTGGAATACATCTGGGGCGCAACGACGATGCCACATAGCTCCTTATAGCCAGTCGTTCAGGGTCCCGACAATAAGTTGAAGACTTGTGCTAGCCTTCCGATGAGGTAGTAGTGTCATCGAGTTCAAGCAGTAGCACTTTATACTTCTCCTACTGTACGTGTTGAGACAGCAGCGGTAAAGGCAAGGACGAGGCAGTACGGGGCAGATGGGGTGACGGTAGTGATGGTGGCGATGGTCGTCGTGGTGGCGATGCCGGTCTTGGCGAAGGTGGCAGTGAGGATGACGATGCCGACGACAGGGACCGGGTCGTGAACGCCGACATGCGCAGCAATAGTGTATGCACTCTGTTTTTGCCAGGTGCTTTTCGTGTAGTGCCAGCTGTACTGCTAGTACTGCTCAGCCTTGAGGATATTCTAGCATTACCTTCGGAATGAGCAGGGCTGGGCCGGATTTGCAACTGCGCCGTGCGGGCTTTCTAGCATACGGTGTCCTTAGCTCTGAGTTCAATCGGATGAGCCTTCTCTTGCCCTACTCTACACCTGATAGTGGCTCAAGTGGCCCATCAAGCAAACGATGTGCAGAGATTAAGTTGCTACTGCTGTCCGCCTCGCAGCCGCGAGGCCCTACTTAAGTGCATTAAGCGGTAGACTCAAAGACCCTTAGCCCATACCAAAACCTCCAGCCCGACTGGAAGCCCGGACGGCCGTCTTTCGGCCTCGGGGAGTTGTGCGTTCTTCACACTTTCTTGTACGAGGCGTGGTCCGAAGCTAGGGCCAGGGCTTCAAGCGATTGACGGCTCACGATGCTCCAAGGTGCTGCAGGGTTTCGGAATGTAGGGCTTAGGCCTTCATGTACCGAGCATCCAAGGGTGAAGGGCAAGCTCCAGGATTCGGAGATGTGTAGAGAACATGAAATGACATCTTTTGACAGTCGTGATCACATCACACGGTGGACAATATACTCAGAGAAGACTAGCCGACTAGCCAACCTGGACTCTGATAACAAGACATCAGGTTTCGTGAATGCGCCCTCAGCCTCTGCTCGAATCTTGACATCCTCATGCAATAGTGTGTGCTTTATGCTCCTCAGGTGGGGCTTGCATCTAAATCTTTGTAAAACTGACAACAGATCCTGCAACACTCCTGATACTTCCGACACTGAAAAATCTCTTCTTTCATTGATTCGACGACCAGATAGCAAAGCATCTCAGAACAGCTAGGCAGCTAGTCACTCAGTGGAAGAGGTAAAGGCAAGTTCGTCCGTTGACAACGGCATGACGTAAGTTCCTCGGATATTGTCCCTCCGCAAAATGACGACCGCTAGGCGCATTGCGGAAAAGGCTGCACAAACGCTCTTCTGTGCTGGTGGGTCGAGCTTTCAGGGCTTCGGATTTCCACACAAGCTGGATCACCAAACAGCCTTATATGATACATATATATATATATATATGTGTGTGTGTGTGTGTGTGCATTTTTTATTTTGCAAAAGCCCCTTCAGACCATGATTCTGTAGAACAAACTGTCTTGCCCCACCCAAACCTTAAGCATAAAGTGTGGGCCTGCAAACCCCAACAGCACCTGGAGCCCCAGAACCGTCGTACCTTTGACCTCGAAGAACCTATGCTGCGGGCAGTCAGAACCCTACGATAGGAGTCCGACAATCAATCAGAGAGCCAGCAGCCAAAAAAACAACGATTTCCAGTCACGTGTTCAGGAATACGTCCTGTGCATGTGGGAAGCCTTCAAAGACCCTCTGACGGCCCAACGGGAGTTGTGCCAAGAAGGCCGCCACCTGCACGCGAAGATCCTCGAGCTCCTGAAGTTGATCTAACCTTAAAAGGCTCTGCTATCCTTGCAAGCCGTGAGGCTTCTCTGTGTATGTTGCGTAATGTTTACGGGTTCGGCTCTCACGCTGGCACAAGGCAGGCAAGGCAGGCAAGGCTGCACAACAACGGCACGACTACAATCGTGGTGTCAATCCGCCTTCGTGTGCAACGGTGAAGGAGTGCTGGGGCCGTGGGTGGTGAACACAACCTGCCTGAGATGTGATAACGAAATCTTACACGACGAGCAAAAGCAGCTTACTGCAAGCATCGCTGCAACTCTCATGAAAGCTGTCTTCTACGCTCGGCTTCTGATGATACATATGCGTGTGTATATATATATATATGTATATACCACGTGCAAGAGTGTATGTGTGCAGTTTACTGTATGCCAGTGCGTATGTGCGTATGTATGTAAGTCTGTACTTATAAATACACACATACGTATACACACAAGGCGTGTGCGTGTATGCCTGCCTGCCTACCGCCTGCCGCTGCCCTGCCCTCTGCCCCTCTCTCTGTCTCGTTCTCCTGATGGGCATTTTAAGTATATTGGTCTCTAAAGGATCAGGGATTCTCAACTGTGTTCTCAGACACATGCAAATCGAATTTACAGCAGTATGTCCCCCTGTTCGAACAAGATATAACGAACGATCATTCCAGAAAACAATAGTAAAACCTACTGTAGGAGGGTCATGTAGCACAGAGGATACATATATCGACCGCTCCACGGTCGCAAGGATTGACAACTTCGTTGTTGGTGTCATTGTTCCCCCCGTGTAACTAATTATACCAAATGTATAAAGCTATATCAGCAGATGTCTGACACCATTGTTGCCGACATGGCTTGAAGCAAATGACGGTCTATCCGGGTCCCCCTGTGTGTAAACAACAATGACGATACCACTCACTAAAATGCATGACAATCAAGACATCAGGACCGGTTGACCCAGTGAGACAGATCGATTTGAAATAGATCGGTGTCATTCCTCCCATGGTACATGAGAAAGGTCGAACTACCACACTCAATCCATACACAAGAGCCCTGATAACAAATGGAGAAACTTTGGGTAGGAATCGGTTACAGGTTCTTCGAAGTCCTCGTAGGCAAAAGCCAATTCTGAACAACCGTACAGCACTCACCATCAGAATTATTAACCTAGTTCCCCTGTCCGGACTTCGTTGGGCTCGACAAACTATCTAGGTACTTCAAAGCCGCTGCCACTTTGACCTTCCCAGGCTAAAGATGCTCATTGAAGTAGGATTCTCAAGATTGCAGTACCAGAGTGGGTTTTCAGTGGCTGCTGTTTAAAACTTCTCTCTCTCTCTCTCTCTCTCTCTCTCGCTCTCGCTCTCGCTCTCTCTCTCTCTCTCTCTCTCTCTCTCTCTCTCTCTCTCTCTCTCTCTCTCTCTCTCTCTCTCTCTCTCTCTCTCTCTCTCTCTCTCTCTAACTCTTTCTGTCTCTCTCCGTTTCTCTCCTTCTCCCTCAATCTCTCTTTACCTTTGAATGAATATATATATATATATATATATATATATATACTATTATAACATTATATATATATATATATATACACATAAATGTATATATATATATATATATATATATATATATCGAAAATAATGTTGAATAAAATACGTATACATATATATATATATATATATATATATATATATGTATATTTAGTTACTTATTTACGTATTTATCTATTTATTATTTTGTTCTGTTATATTTTCATATACGGTAACATTATATATCGTTATGTTATAATTTTTGTATAAAAGCATATGTAATGTGTAATGTAAATATATAATGATAATAACAATAGTAATAATAATAATGATAGTAATTAGGTCTGCGCTCGTCCTGTCGCGGATTCATCAAAACCGCTATGCGAAGGCCCGAAAAGCTGAACACCATCCCCACAAAAGAACTGAACCACTTACATCAGCGACTCTGTTAACTCCTTAGCCACATCTACGAGACTGACATGCGCAAACATGAAGATCAACGCCCAGTGCACTGAAGTCATCAAGGGTGGGCTGTAACCAGGAGCGAAGCTTCCCGGGTGGAATTTGTAGGGTTGGCTTCTGTTGACAGTTTTCGGATCCAGTTACTTGCGCTTCAAGGTTCGAAACTCAAGGCACAGTTTTTGAGTCCCTCCTGCATAGCCGCGATCTGACTGCGAATTATCTCACTGATAGCATGCACCTTCTTCATGTAAGACAGAAACAGCTGGGCAGGCTGAGGGCTAAGGTCTGCTCAGGTCAAAGCTGGGCATATGTTTTTCTGACAACGAATTTGGAGTTTATGGTCGAGGGCCCTTGCAATACGCATGCTTGGCTCGGGTTTGTATGATACTGCCGGTGCCTGGTTTTATGAAAAAGTCATGCCATGTCACAGGAGAGTTGATTTAGGCTGCACAGCGCAACTATTTATTCTCCTCAGAGGAGGCACAGCGCTTACGCATGATCCTGATGCTGAGGCAAAGCCTGTGCCACGATCCTGCCTGGAAATTTTGCTGGGCTGTCGACCAGTGAGCTTAGGACAAACAGACAATATGCTCCGTGCAACTCACACCTCGCTCCACATCGTGCTTAATTTCTGGCCCTCAGCCCGAACACATAAACCCCGAGCCGGAAACTGTACAACGACTGCAGTGGCTATGCAGCCAACAAAGGCCGGCTGGAGTCAGTCGGACTGCCGGGATCCAAAGGGTCCTGGATCGAGGATTTACGGTTTTTGTTGGGTCTAGGCGTCTACATGGTGCAGGACGGTGCAGGGGTCCTGTCAATGTACCTACAATCAGAACAGCGATGCCATCAACCCAAACTGTAGCAGCCGGGCCATGCCGGTCACCAACAGCACCAACCACAAAAAACGATTTTTGCCACCCCCCCAGCTGAAACAAGTCGCACCGCAGGGAACTCGTCCGAACTTACTGTGACCGCAAAACGAGCAGGATCCCAGGGCCAAAAAACGATTGAAACGGGTTTTTCGCTAGCATGCAACGATAGCAGTAGCCATGATCCCGATAGTGGTACTGCCAATGATAACAGCAGTAGCGGTCGCAAGAGTACGCTTGATGGACTGAAAAGCAAGCGTGCAGTTGCAATAAGCTTTCGGGAACTTCAGGTAGTGCTGGACTTCGTCCATCCACACCTATTTTGGCTCCTTGTCAAGAAATTGCCATAGGCCCCAAAGTAGTTCCTTTTTGGGGTTCATAGGTAGAGACCACGGATGTCCTGCAGGCTCCGGGCATAGGGAAAGCCGCAGCAGCCGATGGCATCGGCAGCTCGTGGAGTGACGTCCCCACCCTTAGCTTCCCCATTTTGATATTAAGGGAAATTTTCTATACTACGAATTGCCGGTTTGGTTTGTGCATCCCCGAATTAAGTACTTCGGCACTCGGGTTCAATCTCCAAGGATTTTTGGAGTTGGACCCACGCCATTATCAGGATTTAGGCATTGACTCTGACCTCGCGCAAGGCAGGTCAGGGCTTCGTGACAAAGGAACCACCGAAGGCACCAAGGATTAGCATAGCTGACTGCTGCAAGCTTAAGCGATTGCGCTTTCAAGTTGATGTATCGGATCGTTCCCTGCACAAGTGCCAAAATGGCACCCTGACCGTTGCCGACAATGTGAAGGTGCCAATTAGGAGACCGGCTGTAAGGAATTAACGGGATGAGAGTCCCCATGAGTCCCCATTCCTACCGGAAGTCGTCCCTGCAACGGAACCGGTTCCGAGCCCTTGGCTGGCGAGCCTCGAGATTCCATATGCTTTCTCTTCCTTCCCATTCACTTGTTTCCCCAGTTTCCCCGGCGAAGCAGACGTTAACCTTAGTCGAGAATGTCCCCAAAAGTGTTCCGCGATTGCGTGCGGGAACAATGCTCTCAATTTGGATCATGCTCCCGAAAGCATTCCGAGGAAGGGCCCCTGAAGCTTTCTAATTCGAACTGTCATGCTGCAGGGCGAATTTCGGAAGAGCTATGGAGCTGCTGGGCATATCCGGCACATTTTTGTTGGAAGACAAAAAGGCATGCGGAGTCCTCTGTAGGAACACTGGATTGAATGCTTTTTGGGGCGAAAGGGTTAATCGAACACCTACTCGAATGGGTCAGTTACTCTTCCTGAGGCTTTTCGGGAATGTTCTTGGAATATCTACCCTTCCGACCCAGAAGATCTTGTACTGCACCAGTGTACAGAAGAAAAGCATACATGACCAACCTTAAACAAACCACCATCAATCTTCGAAATCCTGAACCCTGGACATTGAATCACCGCACTTCTTTCCCAAAGCTCTAGAATTGAAGGCCCATATACCCTGAAGCCCCCAGCATTCATGGAAACCTTACAGTTCATTTTCTTTAGCAGATTAGCGGAGGCAGTGCACATCGCTCTGATCTACGCTTTTGCTTTGTAGCCCAGCTGCTCTGGGGCTGGTGATGTTCCTTAGCAGGCCAGGGCCAGGGCCAGAGCTTTAACATGCTTTTGATTCGATGAGATTGGGGTGTCGTGTTGTCGCATTGCTACTGTTGGGGGGTCCAGAGAGGCACTTTGCATAAGCTCAACGCATCTGTCTGCCCCCCCCCCTGTCCCCCAAATGCGAACAACCCAACGTCCGAAAGGATCAGGATGCCGCGACTATGAAAACTCGAATCACTCCAACGACGTGTGCACGACAGTGCCGATCCCCAAGAGTCCGCAAACGTCGGCCCAACAATCACGACAAACGGCTACTGCTACGAAGCCCGGACTGTCATGAACATCACACGCGATACCGCTAACCAGAAAAACAGTGTCCGAAAGCTTCTGACAGACGTTGCCTTTGGATCTGCACTTCCGTAAGACATCTCGAAGTGTTGCGGGACTTGTGGCACGGCAAAACTCACCGTTCAACATGTATCAACAATTGGAAGCTCCAAAAGTTAGCAAAGTTAGGATCGAAGGCTTTTGCAACGGCCTGTTAGAAGATTTCTCTAACTTGACAACTCTTGTTCAATCAACCTGGGCATCATGCAGATATGAACCGTGACACAGAAAAAAGTACTAGTTGCGCGCAGCTACCAGAGCCAAAATAATACTCAAAGGAAAGAGTCGTACTGGCAAGAGCTAGCCGCTAGCCTTTGAGTCGACCCCCTCCCATTGAGTTTCTTGCAGGTGTCATGGGATTTTAAGGTCTGCACACTGCTGGGTGATCCCTGTGGTGCCACTTGCATCCACAAAGATCAGACAAGTGCAGGAGGCCGTCGGCATGTTTTTTTTCGGACTTGTTCAGATTCGATTGGTTTCGTTGGGGGCGAATCCAAGCGGGAGACAGAGGATCCTGCACCAGGACTGGAAAATAGCCAAACCAACACATGCAGAGAAGGAACCCCAACGCCCAAGCCTTTCAGCACAAGCACACGGAATCACATCCAAGGCTCCAACTCCATGCAGCTGAGAGTTCCAGCCGCATGTTGCCACTGCTCAACTGCTCGTCCATCAAGACCTCTCTCGTTTTCTCCAAATCTGACTTAATTACTCGTTACATTGCTCGAACGAGCCGGTGTTGAGGCTGACTCTGGACAAGAAGAGTTAACTAACGGCACAAGACATGTCTCCAGGGCGATTTCTCAATGCCGAATGGCCAAATGAAAGGACACCTTAAAAATCTCGGCAGGCAGTGCAAGCGCACCAACTCAGAGTCCAATCAAAGGTGATGTGCACACAACCTCTTGCGACATCAATGAACCAAGTATGCTGGTTCATCTTGGCCTCGAGTTCGAAGCACCGTGTGGCATGGAGAATCATTGGGGTGATTCTGGATGTATGCTCGCTCATCGTTCTCGAATCGCTGTGCGCATGTTGCCAATCACCCTGCTCCTGATGCCTCGCCAAGCTTCCGAGTATTGCCATTGCTGCCCATGTGATCACCATACCATGTGGTTGTGCAAACTGTCATTGGCAGCATCCTGATAGTGACTCTGGCATAGATCCATGATCTTGGAGGGTGGCTCGGTCAGAGGCCAAGCAGATGGTTTTGAAAACAGTGCTTGGTGGCTGTTTGGTAGAAGCTGTGCATCCTCCGGGCCTTCAAGAAAAAATCAGCCTGGAATTTGCTAATCTCCTCATGTCGTCCGCCGCAGCTTTCAACTTTGGCAGCCAAGGCTTCGTCTCGCCAGGTCTCGGACAATAAAAGAAATACACCAAGTTCCCTTTTTCAATTTCTGGGGTCGTAGATTATCTCTGTCGCGATCGGGCCCAGTCTCGGTATCTCGCGGTTACCACCCCAATGCGGCCGAAGAACATGAAACACGCACAACAGAAGACCTTTGAAACCCGCCGGAGATTGAGGTCCTGTGGCCAAAGCCCGCCCTCAAAGCTGAACAACATCTAGTGACTCTAGTGCAAGGATAGTCCCTCGAGGCTTTGAAGGCCTTGATCGAGCACCTAAGTGACGACTTCTTGAAGAATGAAGTCGTGAAGTTACAATTTCTTGGTAGTCTGAAGATAAAACCACCAAGACTAAAACAAAGAATAACAATAGTAACAGCAATGGCCCCACACAAGCAACCCTGGAACCCGCCCTGAAGCGACAAGTCTGCTGAGGCAGTGGCAAAGGGATCGAAGGCAGGCTCCTTGGCCCAATACCGGAGTTTCACTAGCCATAGCAGCTAATGCTAAGTAAGGAACCTCGTTTACTTACAGACCTTCCCTTACCTTCCTGTTGTCTCTGAAGATCTGACCTGCATATTGCTCTTGCGATGTGTGCTGGTTCTGCCAAGAGAAGGTCAGCTTGATCTACGGTGCTGTACTATTTAATGCGGGATGTAGGGTTTAGACCCTCGTGCGATCTATCCCCACATATCCCCGCACATGCACATGAAATTTCATTCCGCGGCGAGACCTGACCACATAAATACATTCGGGATCGTTCTCAATGGCGAATACAATTCTTCGAACCGGGCCCTCATTGGGTAATGGCAGTTGATCGCAGTTCTTGAACCCGCCTCCTCATCGGGCGATCACAGCATTTCCTAAACCGTCCCCCCAAAGTGCAGACAAGCCGCCGCTTGGGTTTCTGTCTCCTCCGTGGCTCCAGGAGGAAGCTCAGCATCGATGGAGGCCCAGGTGATGGGGTAGATGTTGATCGGAATCTGAATTCTTACGTGGCTGTCGGGGTGCTGCGGCTTCAAGAAGTTGGTGCGGTGAGGAACGCAGAGGGTGGATGTAGCGAGGAATATGCGCTGCGAGGTTTTTTCGAGCTGAGGATGACCGCGGCGGCTGGGCTCAACACGTTGCTTGCGGTTTGGGTTTCGAACCACGGAGTCTGACTCAACTTGGCTGCAGAGCGGTTTCAGGCCGTAGGACTTGTCAGGCCTAGAACTTAGTGCGAGCGGCATTGAAGAGAACAGTGATGAGGTTGGCCCACTGAGCATTTCGGAGACCTCCACACGTCATGGATGGGTTTTGAAATCTGCTTACGTCGCCAAGTCAACACATTAGAAAAAGGCTTTCCAGGCAGGTAATTATGGTGAAGTTCAGCACTTGGGCCGCAGCCGCGGCCTTAAGCCTGAAGCCCGGACATCCGTGTGCCTTTCAGGCAGCGGAAAGCCACCATGAGGGACTTGACCAAGGAGGTCACCGCAATCCTGCAAAAAAAGGGGTCTGAATCAAGGAACATGAATTGAGAGACAACTGACATGGTAACAACTTTTAATGCCGAAGTACATGGGCACAAAACTTACGTGCTTAAGCTGAGGCTCTTCGGCCGGAACTGAACATGCCGATATAGTCGGACCATGAAGACTGATACCAGAACCATGATGATTCCATGTTTCAGTACGGAGGAGCGATGGCGTAGCAAGTTTATACCTGATAGAGCGGCGTCTCTCTTCCTGGCTTCCCATGAGGCTTGCAGGCTTGGTTTCCACGGCTCAGTCACGAACTGCTCCAAGGAAAATAGGAACCTTCCCGCTACTCTCTGAGATACTGACGTTACAAGCTGCAGCAAGGCGTAGTTGCTAACCTCGCAGACTCCAGATCATTTGCAGCATTTCCTGCTCTCAGCTCGCCTCCCAAAGCTTTCAAATGTGGAAAGGCACCGAAACCAGAAACACAAATCGCTGACCGGACGCAACAGCAGCATGATGACACTTCCGATGCCCGTATTCCGTCTACCCACAACCCAGCATAGCAGCTGCAACAGTTTGACAAAAACCAGATCAGGGGTGTGTGAAACAACAAAAGTATTCGCTGAGAATGGTCCTCTCGGCACGTGGGATCATAAGCGAACACGACGGGGTGGACTTTCAGAAGCCACATGCACCGTTCTCTTAGTTCGACAACTGTGGTGCTGAGATGCCGCATAGTCGCACCCGCAGAGACAATCAGCCTGCACCCGGGCAAGGGTTGTGGGAGATACTCGGCTCTTGTCAAGGAGAACTATTTCGGCACCCGCCGGAGGAACTGTTTTACTATCTGACGAACCTTCAACAACAGTCCAACAACCCGCAACGTCACAAAACCTCAGCATTCAACCTACGAAAAAACAATAGCTTGTGGCTTATGGAAATTACAAAGGTTCTTGTCATCAGGATCCTACTGTAGTTGAGGAGATCCAATTCCCCTCTCTGCTCGTTTTCCTTGCGGTTGCTGTTTAGCGTCCAGGTCCCTGCCCCTAATTAGCTGAGCTTGGCGGCACAGCTCTTGGAGGGCTTTGCTGCATGCAGAACGCCATCCCCAATCAAGCCCAAATCTACCTCTCATCGCATTCTGCTTCCAAGGTCTTCGAATCATTCGGCTATGCTTGGCTCGAAACCGGGTCAAACAAAACAAGAGGTCTGGAACTGGACCCGCAATGGATTGGAGACCTCCTCCGTCTACTTTCACCGTATGGCTGGACTGTCACAGCTTCAACAAACCTGCATGTGCAAGGTGTTTGGGACTGTACTTCTCCATGCCTCCATAATCGAGTGGTGAACGTCCTCGAGTCAAAAGCATGCATGCACGGACAATGGACAAATTAAGGAGGAAAGTGAGAGACACGAAGGCATGCAGGCCAAGAAAAGGGAGAGAGACCACGGGATTGAGTCACTCAGTGCAAATACTCACCACCGTTGCCAGCATGTGTCGTACCGTTTCAACTTACGGCCGGCAACCCGCCACCATCCCCGCACCAAAACACAAATTGGAAGGGATGAAGCCGAACCGGTGCTCGACACACAGCTCAGAGCTGTAAGGCAACCGTCCACCTTCTACTCGCTCCTCCACCCTCAACTCGCTCATCCACCTTCTATTCGCTCATCCACCCTCTACTCAAGGGAGGGAGGAAGGGAGGGAGGGAGAGCAGCTTCTGCCATGCTCTCGGCTGGCATGTCTGCGCAAGATCCTTCAAAAGGTGTGCGGCCGGCAGCGACACTTTGCCCTTCGTCATCCAGGTCAAGGCATACCTAGCAAGTCATAGATCAAGCGAGTGTGGGGTGTGTAATTAGTTAGTACTACTGTAGAATCTAGCTAGCCGCTGGCAGCTGCGCAACAAGTTTTCAACCAAATGGAACAAGCATCACGGTGCCCTGGCGAAAATGCCGAGACTAATCTAACAAACATCTGAGACATAAGCCATGATTGCGACTCTCATGAGAGATGAGCAACCAGAGTAGGATCACGATGTCAACAGCAACGTGTACCTGACACGAACAACCGGCGCCGCCTCAAAATCAGGCTTGACGAAACCTGTCGAAGGGCAGGCTTTATGCACGGAGGCCCCATACCGGCCAGCAGAGCTGATAAAGCGCTACACCCGCCGCCCAAGGCTCTGCATGTGCCGGAAGCCGGACAATTTGCAAATGGCCACGACTTACGTGCGAGAGTCCTTCAAGTTCCACACCCTTCCCTTTTCCTCTTTAACCTCTGCAAGCTTTAAGCGCGGGGAAGTGAAGACGAGACACCATGGCCGGATCGCCCGGTGGAGGAGCCTGCCGCGAGGCTTCAGTGTTGAAGTAGAAGCCCTCTTAGTCACGAAACCCTCAACTCTACAAGCGCCATGCGCTTTGCACTGAATGCATGCCGTTGAATCAGCCTACCCTGAACCGCGGGAATGCACTCTCATACCTGAAAGACTTTCTCACCGCTCGGAACTCGAAGGGAACATGCATCGGGCCAGCGTTTGCTGCAAGAGACCCGAACATTCCCCAACATTTTAGGTAACCTTGGCCCCCAGCTGGGATAGGTTTAGGATCTTCAAGGTCCAGCCCTTTGACAAAAATCATGTTGCCAAGACACCAAACGACGAGTTGGATGAATAGGATCAAGCCTGGTCTCAAGTTCGAGGAGTTTGACCACAAAAACTCAGGTCCTGAAATTTGCATAGGGAGCTCTGAACTGAACCCCAAGCACTCCCACGACAAACCCTTGATTTGCGGATCCTCACTCTCTCCAAAACACCCTCGAAGCCCTACTCTTGGCCCGAACACTGTCGCCATGACTGGTACGCACCATGAGAACATGGATCGGGCCATGTTTGCCATGTTTGCAGGTCGTGAAAAGCTTAGGCAAGTGGCTGTAGATGGCGCACACGATGCTTTGCACGAAGACCGCTGCGCGGCTGAGCCCTGCACGTTCACGTTCGGATCCAAGGTTTCGGGTCACAGTAGTCTCCTACAAGAGCACTCCATGCGAAGCTGTTGCTCCCGCAGGATTCTCGGACTTCTTAAGGCTGTTTTGAAACGTTTTCCCTGTATCTTGATATCCCGATTCCCGTTTCCTGGACGGTACACTGATGCAGCGAGTTCTGTGTGTGTGTGTGTATCTGCCCGTCCGTACCTGCTGTGTTTCGTTCCGAGTCGCTTGTTCTTTCACACTTCGCCACGGATCTCAAGAACCACATCGCGTTCAACAAATGCAACCTTGAGCTCGTCGAGTGTAGAGGCTGAAGCCTTCTTTAAGTTGACGTAATGCCCTGAGCCCAGGCCGTGAAATAGGTAACGGGCCTTGATAAGGACGCCGATATAAGGCGCCGTAATTTTTAGGATATCCCGACACCAAGTTCAATGCGTCTGCTCTCTTCTAGTGCCCTTGAGGCCATGGCGAATGGGGTGTGTCACGAAGAGCGCCACAAAAATCGGGCTCAGCACGAAGACGGCGAGTCCTCAAAAAGCATTTTGCGCCTCCCTGAACGCCGACGTGGATCTGATTAGGTATCGATGTGTTTTTGCACAAGAGCAGCGGCTGCCTCTCTGCGATGAGTCTAAGGGGACCAGATGAAACCAGAGTCCAGCACATCTGCAACACCTAAACAGAAGCATGCCCGGACCATGAAAGCAGTTTTTCGTCTTGCAACCTTATTTAACTGCCGCCTTTCGTTGTCATGCTGCCGATAATTCGCCATTGGCTGGCTGGTTAGCTTATCAGTTATCACAGCTTCAAGTTTCCACAACAACTACTACGTCACCCAATATGCGGAGAGATCCACGAGATGGGGTCATGAATTTCACTGAGGAAAGTATGTATGTGCGTGCATTCGTACGATGTATGCATGTATGTATGTATGTATCTAATTATAATAACAGATAGAAAAACGAGATTTACTCAGTACTCATCGCATCTTGCTAAAGGGAACTGCGAAACCACTACAGTGCGTTAGGTAACGCGGACTCATGCGGAAACTTGTACTTTAAAATGGTGTGCACGGACGACGAGATTGAGATGGAAATTATAATGTCTGTAGTCTGAACCAAGGCATCCGTCTAGTGAAAACGATGTTGGGCTAGGCAGTAATCTATACATCTCGGTCACCGTAAAGATCGAAAGTAAACCGGCACCCACTCAATGTCAGGGGTGAATATAATCATAATCCAAGCTCCTTGTTTGCTCTTGTCTACCACCACCTAAAGCTGGCCGCAATGTCTATCCCAAACCACGCGCTCCTTCTCTGTCTCTGTCTGTCTCTCCCTCCCTCGCTCGCACTCTCTCGTTCTCTCTTCCTTCCTTCGGGAGAGAGGTGCGCAGCGACGGACCCGCGCCAAGGCGCCCCCTTCCCCCGAAGTGTGAGGAAAGAGGCTTCCTCTCTCTCTCTCTCTCCCTCTTGACTCGGGCTAGGCCAGGCAACCCAAGTTCCACAGGATGAGCAGTGGTATGCCTCAGCTCGGCGAACTGCTGCCGACTCCAACGCAGCTCCGCTGTTTGGGGCGAATGAATGCGCAGTTTGAGTAGAATCTATGGACGGGCAATGCGGAGAGTCATGAGCAGTGTAAAGCGCATTTAATCTTTAGTTCGGAATGATGCGGCCAGGACAAGACTAGAACCTAAAGCATGGCATGCTGGTCCACTGATGGTCCCTTGTGGACTTGATTTTGGAACAAACTGCACTTCTGTATCGGCACACATGCACACGGCGACTTACAGTGGTATGGAGGGAGGGAGGGAGCGAGAGAGAGAGAGAGAGAGAGAGAGAGGGAGAGGGAGAGGGAGAGGGAGAGAGAGAGAGAGAGACAGAGAGAGAGAGGGAGAGAGAGAGAGAGAGAGAGAGAGAGAGAGAGAGAGGAGAGGGGAGAGAGAGAGAGAAGAGAGAGAGAGAGAGAGGCAGAGAGGGAGAGAGGGAGAGAGGAGGAGAGAGGGAGAGAGGGAGAGAGGGAGAGAGGGAGAGAGGGAGAGAGGGAGAGAGGGAGGGAGAGGGAGAGGGAGAGGGAGGGAGAGGGAGAGGGAGAGGGAGAGGGAGAGGGAGAGGGAGAGGGAGAGGGAGAGGGAGAGGGAGAGGGAGAGGGAGAAAGAGAAAGAGCGGGCGAGACATACAAAGAGATAGAGAGGAAGAATAGGCAACAAAGTAGGCATGCAAAGCAACTAGACTACAGCTAAAGAAACCTCTTTGGGATTGGGAATGTTGCGTTTTCCAGCACTAAAGGGTTCGAGTTCGAGTCCGCGGGGTGTTCAGAAGGAAACGGCGCCTCGGGTGGTTAATTGAGGCTTCCTGAAACCTACCTGTAACCACTTTGAGCAAGTCTTCCTTGGAGTTAGCCTTTTGTTGGGGGGCCTCACAGGTTCAAAATGCACAGAACTTTTCACGCGACGCGGTCCGCGATCCAGCCCGCGACATCGTCTAGCTCCTCGTCGCAGGCGCTGTGGCCCATATCCTCGTAAACACGCCAATCCAGCGAGATGCCCACCTGAGCCGCAGCTATGGTCCAGAAAAAACGGCCTACGAAAAAACTGAGGCTTTGTAGCTGCACGCCACAGACCTGCGCTACCTAAATGAATTCAAGAGAAAAGTTTCGAAACCATACCCGACCCAACCCCAGAAGAGCTAGAAAGGAACGACCGCCGCATCTGCAGATTTTCATCGCCCAGTCATGAAACGCAATCATCTTTTTGTCTGACGATGAACTCAATCCTGAACTCTGCAAAACGCAAATGATAAACTCCTTGCCCTGGGGTTAGTCCTTATATGTCCTTATTATACCATACTGCGAATGCTAGTACTACTGTCATCTTACCGCATGCTGTTTATGTATGGAATGGCTTGTACTACGAGTTCCATGACGCGAAACACAATGAAGATCCAACCCTCGATTGGCCATACCCCCCACTGACACGTGCCTCCTCCAGCCGTTTGCGGCCTGCATGTGCCCAGCTCAACCGCACAACCTCGAGCGCGTTCCCTATAAGGCTGTCAGCTTTCGGCGCCAGGAGGTCTCAAGCGGTTTCGGAGACTCGAGACGTACTAAACATGGACAATCATGGACTAAAGCGGTCACGCCGACACCTCCGGCACCCAAATCCTAAACCCTAAACCTGAAAAAACGCGAAACGCTAAACTCAACTGATAGTTGTGACAAACAGAACGGAAGCTTCGGACGCCCCCGACCAGCCCGTCCTTCGAAGAGCCACGGGCCAAACTATCCGTCTCGGTACGTCTCTGAGCTTCAGCACCCAGCACTGGGCAAAGAGGGTTGATAGTCTCATGATTCGCAACAGGCTGAACGTAACCAGAAAAGTCTGGCATTCTAGGTCTTCCGAACCCCAGGTCACGAGCATGCAACAATAAAGCGGCTCCAGTGACCAATGGCAGGTAGGTGCAAACCACACTCGCCACAATCAAACTGCAAGTCTTTAAGCCTGAAAAGTTCTGCACCCCTAGAAATGGGGTTGCTAGCCTGCGGTCCCTCGAAACCCCGAGCCCTGCCTGGTCTGCGGAGCCATGGCAGTGCAGGACCGGCGTGCTGCCTTCGCTCTCGTTCTTGTTGTTATGATGCTTGTCCTGGGGTAGTTGCTGATAATTACGACTACAGCAGCAAGAGACTATGCGTGTTGCTACAACAAGATCCGCATGGCTTCGCAAAAACTAGGTTTGCAAAGTTTCTTCATAGCATCGCATTGGATTTCGAAAATGCCTATTAATGTCTACATGCGTCTGATAGAAACTCTCAACAGTCTGAATAAACTCTCTGTTGAGCACTGCCACTGGCATCCGGAGAAGGCAGAAAGGTGCGAGCAAAGGGAAGGTATCCAGACATGCAGACCACTCCACCTTAGTCGCAAGTGGCAACGTTCACGAGCAGTTTGTGGAGAGGTTTGTTGGACTGCTGGTGGTGGTGTAACATGCGGTTAAAGAACATAACGTACCGAATCAACCAGCCAAATGTAAGCTCTCTGATATCGTCTCCTTTACGCATGCTTCGATTATGAACTTTCAATATGCTATGGGCTAGGCTAGCTGACTCCGGGACGCTCTGTCTCGATTTGTCCAACGATTCGCCGCCTGGCCACCCAAGCGGTACGGACGAGAAAGCCCCGTGAAGAGGGACAAAGCACCGCCCTGGGAGAAGCCGGCGACGAAGATCTTTTCCGTCGGGATCCCACCTGACCTTGCAGAGCGGAGCTGAAAATCCTCCTATAGATCCATTTAGATATAGTTATTTTCAAAGGTTGTCGAGGGCTGAGGAATCCACATATGCTTGTTTTTCGTTTCGTTTGTAGCTTGTTTGTTTTTTTTTTGGGCTGTTTCTTTGTGCATGTGCAACTGAGAAGGGGACTGTATGCGTGTCCATGCGTGCGTGTGTGCAGGTGTATGTGCGATCCCCATCGTCTAGAAGCCATACCTATCCATGCAAGCACACCAAGCGCACTTTTGGCAGCAATATCCAAATCTTCGAGCTGTCGAGCTTTCCCAAGTGGTGAAGGCATCAGCGCATGGGCCCCTCCGCGTCCACTCTGGGGCGGGAGGGCGGGTAAAACTATGGTTTGCAGCACCCGGCTGCAAGCGAGTTCTTCACTTCAACTGGCATGGCACATCTAGACTTTAGGGATTGCTTGACGCAGGCAGACTGCGACAGATTCCCAGGCTTGTGTGTGCGTGTGCGCATGTGCGAGTGTTATGTATATGTATGTCTGTGCATGGCCGAGCATGTATGCACGCAAGCATGTGCCCATGTGGGTATACATGTACATGTGCATATACATGTACTTGTATACCTATGGATAATACTGAAAACCTGAAAATTATGATATGTAAATATGGAAAGAGAGAGAGAGAGAGAGAGAGAGAGAGAGAGAGAGAGAGAGAGACAGAGAGAGAGAGAGAGACAGAGAGAGAGAGAGAGACATGCAAACACACACACACACACACACTAAAAATGCACACACACGCACACAGAAAGAAGTAAAGCATATGCGACAAGCCTGCAAGCCTAAAACATACATATACATATATGCACATACGTGTGTATATATATATATATATATATATAGGTATATATGTATATGTGTGTATACATATGCAGGTGTCTGCATACATCTATAAAACTTATGTATGTATGTATATATATATATATATATGTGTGTGTGTGTATATGTATGTATGTACATGCACTTGCACGTGTTTGAAACCCGCACACGTACATACATACATACATACGTACATGCATACACGATAACCTTGCACTTCGGCAGCCCATCTGGCCAGCAGCATTGGTTACACATGTCTGGCACGCTTAACCAATAGGATGCACAAGTGTGTTCTTCTCTTATCCTCTCAGTTTGCCTCAAGATTTGAAACCGCGAGCCTGTATGATGTGCGAGTGTATCCGCGCATGTGTATGAGCACAAAAACATGTAGGCGAACGCAGCACGGTGCCTGCGACCCAGAGTATGCATGTGCGCTTAATCTTGTTGCTCGTTCCTGCTCGGTACCACGTCCCCTTTGCAATGTCCAGAACATTTGCTCTGAAAGCCGGCTGCATGACTTTCACGAACCCTGAAGCAAACCAACGACTCCCTTGAGGCCTACGTCGGATACGTCGGATACCTTAAAGGACCGGAAACCGCCCAAACCCGGCCGAGGAGCTTCTGCTCCTGGATCAACCCCTCCACGGTGGCGCAGCTGTCCTCCAGGCCCTCGCATGACTCATCAGCTCGGTCCTTCAAAGTCGGAAGAGGCTGACTGGGTCATAGGGTTCATTGCACAAGGTTTCCTGGTTCAGGGGGTATGGTCTGCCAGAAGTACAGCCCGCTGAACATGCGATGAGGACTCGGTCTCCCATTGTCGTCGCAATGCAAACGAATCCAGGCTAGCATGTAGAACGACGAAGGACTGCATCAGTTATGATTCATGAGCTGGTCATTCGATAGTTCCATGAAGGGTGTAGTGTAGTGCCATGTTTGATTTCGCTCTCTAGCCGGTGGGTCAGCATCTCTATGTGTGTGTGTGTATGTATATAGGTCTGTATACTTATTGATGAATTTTCTTAGGCTCAGGTATTTACTTAACGTTTTTATGTGAATGTATAAGTGACTATGTGCATAAGTGCCCAGATGTACATTTGTACATGCAATCGCTTCCGCCTAATATTAAAGCCACCCCCTAATATAAAAACAACTCGCCCGCAGGATTTCGCGGTTTCGGGCCCCAACTGAAATTGAATTAAAAACATGAGAGGGGTGCTAGGATTGTATAAGATTTAATGGAGCCACAAGACTACAGCAGTACGCATCAGACCGAAGAGACCAGAGCTTTAGGGTTTAATGGTTTAAGGCTCAGGGCTAAAGCTTTTTTGACACTCACTCTCGGACTAGCCTGGCAAGGTCTGCAGAAGTAGGTTCGGCTAAAGCTTTAGGGCTTGGGGCTTTGGGGCTTAGGCTTCAGGGCTCAAGGTTTCGGCGCTCACACTCGGACAATCCAGGCGAGGCTCAAGGTTTAGGGCTTAGGGCTTTACGGCTGCGCAGGAATTGGTCGCTGTTGACTGGTCTGACTGTACTGACGAAATACTGTCAACCCGACTCACACCCGGATGCACCGAAACCCTCCCTAATATTAAAACAAAATGCCGGAAGTATGTGTTTGTATTTGGGGGTGGGGGCGCGGCGCTTGAATATTAGGGGGAAGCGATCATGCACGTATATACGCAAAGATGTGTATTATATATATATATATATATATATATGTATGTGTGTGTGTAGATGTGCGTAGCTGTGTATAAACTTGCAAAACATGTACGTATGCATATACCTACATTTACATACACCCACACATACTGCATGCATATGCATAAACACACACTTTAGAATTTGTATATGTATGTATGCTTGCTCAGGTTGCAAGCTTGGGAATCTAAGAGCTGCATACCTCAAGCTGCGTCGATCAGCGAAGCACAACTTATACTTGTTGACTCCTCAAGTTATGCTTCTGTCTGGTCAAAGTGCGACACATCCCTGAACAAAAACGTCTAGAATCAACGCATTCTCCGGGCCTCTATGCCAGGCACTAGTTTCAAAGAGATGCCTCCAAGCCGGCGATGTCGTACCAGCTCGGCATTGGCATGCCACCGTTGAGAGTCACAGGCTGCACCGGGGCAGTCGGCAGCACGAAACGTGTGTTCGGAAGGCTGTTCCTGATACAGTGCAGGGTGTTTTTGGTCAAGCGGTCTAGAATTAAGGTGTGGTTCTGGGCTTCGGGCCTTCAACACACATCCTCCGATAACATGTCGTTGAAACAGCATGGCAAAGGACTGGCTGCAAGAAGTCATTCAACCGGGGACATGGAAACAGCACCTCGGAACTTGCAAGTCCGTTAGCTTCTGCAACTTCCAAACCCTGAGGCCCTGGTACTTGTTCCAGATCAAGTTCGGCCCAACGGCCATGTTTTGTTTCCGCCTGACATGATCCAAATCATACCCCCGACCTGCAGTCCGGAATAAGAAGGAAGGTTCCCCTCGACCCTATCCCAACACCCTCTCCTCCTCGAAAGTAACATGTTCACACGCTATTTGGGGAACAAGCCGTAGGCCCTCCCAGGCTTCGGCTCTCGTGTGGCATTCGGCATGCTACAAGCAACGAGGCAAAAATTCGGAACCCTCAAAGCCACCGTGCCAAGCACAAGGCCTAAAAGCACCCCAGAATCAACAAATACAAAAGAAAGCCCGAATCGTACGGCATTTTAACTTGGTGAAAAAAGCCGATTGAGAGGCAAGCTGAATTCAAGAGCAGATTCCTCATGGAGCAACTACAGCCTCAAAAAGCACAACGCAAACGCAGCCAAGAACAGTGCTCTCAACCTGCGTTACACCCGAAGCCTTTGGCACCAACAGCCAGATGCCCCTAAATGCCTACGCTGCCCAAACATCCAACACCGTTTGCAGCTTCGCTACAACAGCAGCGAGGCTCCCCAGGTCCAGCCGTGGGCCGTATCACCCAGACCGTGAAGCAAAATCACGGCCGAGGAAGCATCTTCCTTTTTGGAGGGCGGGGGACCCACATGATGTTCAGAGTGTCGAAGCTTTTCGAAGCGTTTCAACCAAAAGAATTACAGTACAGGTATTTTGTTAGGCTCGGGTAAGGGTGGGTTGGGTGTCCTGATACCATTGCTATTCATACAGCTTGATCTTTCCAGATGTTGGATTGAAGCCTGACCGGGCTAAACTAAACAGGATGGAAGCTCTCTGCAGGGTTAGGTTTCCACAGTTCGCAGCCTATAGAGATGCCGATGTGGGATCCAAGGAATAATGGACGACATTGTGGGCTGAAACTTACCTCCCCCCCTCCCCCCGCGCGTGTGTCCTTGCCCAGGCGGATGACAGGGGAAGATTCCGTCGCAGCCAAGAAGCCACGAGCGAGCCACTGACGGCCTGCACGCAAGCCAACTTTCAAAAAACGCA
The DNA here is from genome assembly GCA_905221615.1 of Symbiodinium sp. CCMP2592. Classification (NCBI taxonomy): domain Eukaryota; class Dinophyceae; order Suessiales; family Symbiodiniaceae; genus Symbiodinium; species Symbiodinium sp. CCMP2592. Next base: position 284,776 of record CAJNDT010001946.1, read on the forward strand.
CAAACATAAGGAGCACAACATGTGTGATCAGAGTGCCAGTCAGCGATGAAGGCGAATAACACCCACTGTCGCTGGCCGTCGCCGTGGGGACTTGCATAGTATTGGTCGTCTTTGTCGTCACGGACCAATGAACAACAGTAGGAGCAGTCCCAAAAGTAGTCATTCTTGTGCGCCATCTTGTGGCGGTAGTGAGGTAACCGTCGCGGTGGTGGCTATTGTAGCTGTAATGAACGGGCATGACGTCGATCGTCGCGCACAACAAACGAGAAAAAACACATTAGGAAACCGTTCGTACCTCAACATGACAGGCAAACTTTCTTAATCTTGGTGTCCTCCACTAGCTTTCAAGCCTGTCAAGACAATCGCCAAATTAGGAAATTGAGGGCTTCAGTCTCCAAATTGGAGAAATTGCCTCCCACACTTTAACTTGGGGCATTCACTTTAAACAATATCAATAGACCCAGGGTACCTTCAGCCAGAGAAAGTGCCCCTTCGAGAACATGAAGCGGGTTGCATGATGAAGACATGGATGGTCGACGCAAAGAGTTCTCATCGTTTATCCAGCGCTGTCGCCGCAGCGGCTGTGATGGTGGTGGTGGCGGCAACAGAGCACCCAAATGAGCAACAGCAATCATGTCGCAGTAGCAGGACTCGTCGTCGCACTGCTACGAGGAATTACGAGGACAAGGAAGCAGCAGCAGTGATGCTGCTGTGCGAACAGAAAGAACTTTTCCGGACGGTGCCGGACAACCAAAACGGAAGGCTTCAGCTTGGAAGTCGTGAATCGAACTTCGAAAAACGGCTTTTTACAATATTCAATACCTAGGTATTCGGAAATTTCGGCATTGTGGAGAGCCGAGGCTTGGTGGGCCCCTGAAGCCCCGCAAGCTGACATCCCCACTGGCCCGAGCCTGGAACTGACGTACCCATATGCCAGAGGCTTCAAGCATTGCTTTCAAGTTTGCTAACACCGAACAAACCAAAGACCGCACCTCAATAACGCTCTGACGCAAGAAAGAGAACAACGGCAGCACGTCCAATGCTATGCCCTGTTCCGAAGGAAAGAGAGTTGAAAACATACACGGCCCAGCCAGCTACACCCAGAACAGCAAATGCAAAACTCTTCGAGCCACCATGAAAGTCAGTTGCAGCTCTTGCCCCCTGAGGTCCTCGAAACTTAATATTTGCAAACCTTTAATCCTATAACACCCTCGTCCCACGAGACCTCCAACCCACCCCAAATCCACCTACGCTGCACCCAAAACCCTACAAACCTTACAACGGGTGACCTGGACCACGAAAGGTTGAAGCGGCGCAGAACGTACGGCAAAGCATGGCTTCGGCGCGTAGAGGCTGTAAGCCCCGGCTTTGTTATCTTCTCGTATCATGTGGGAAGGGGGCGAATGGTTTTAGAGACAAGGCCTTGGCGTTGAGGCTTGAGACTGGTAGGGTTTAAGCTTCAGGGCCTGCGTAAGCTCACGGTTCGGGTTTTCCGACTTGCCTGACACGCTGAAATCGTTTGGGCCCAATAATGAAGCTGCAACGGTGACTTATTTTTTTGGACAGGGAGGCATCATCGTCGCCCGCTGCAGCCTGAAGAGAGCTGCTACGCCTACGGCATAAAAATTCTTTCCCAAACCCCTCAAAACCGCAGAAATACCAGAAATCCGGATGCTTCATCCCGGCCCCAAACTGACCCCGAAACCAAATGCTACAAATCCAAACGATGAAACCCGCAGCGCCACGATACAAAGCTTGGCCAGAAGGGCAGCACCCCGGCTCCCTACTCCAGACCTGAGTTCAGATGCTCGTCTTCAGCTTCGCCCGCCATGGATGGCTACACGCTTGTCAAGAGGGCGTAAGGCGGGTCTTCGATCTTCTTTATGAGAACAGAACCCAAGTCAACAGCAATCAGTAAACCAATCCCTGGGAACAAACCTTTGAATCAAGCGACTACCTCGACGAACGTGAGGGAACCTCACAGAAGTCTTTGAGGGAGCAGCTTTGGGCATTTCGAGAATGAAGTGCCCCACTAATCCTTCAAACTTGATCTGCACCCAGCCACTGCCGGAGTAGCCTCCGCATGCCGGAGAGCCCTGTTGCCAAGGCCTCGAGTTGAGAGATCTACTTTAGGTGACTATTTTGGTAAAGTTAGATCACAAGATGCTAGCCTCAAACATCGCTGCTTCTCGGATCAAAAGGAAATGAGGTATTAAGTTGGTCGACGCGAAAATGTACGTATGTATGCATGCATAGTATGTGCATGTCCATACACATACATATATGTACATTTGTGTTGGACATGCTTTCTCAGTCATGTTAGCTCGCCTCAACCCCCCACCATCCAGAGTATGAGTGGTTCATGGGGACACGGGGATGCACTAAACACCGCAATGCTCAAACAGCAGAAAAAACACGTAGATAGATAGATAGATAGACCGATAGGTACATATAGATATGTAAATCCATGTATATGCTACATCCCCTTCGAATGATCCGCCATTTTAGCTGCGTACTTCGCCAGGAGCAGCTGCTTCAGAAGACTGTGAGGCAAAAGAAGCCTATATGAAACGTGCAGTAAACGAAGTGTAATACATGCTGACTGCCACCAAATAGGACCTGCAGGAGCTGTTGTGAAGAAACAAAAGCATATAGGTGAAGTCGCCCTCATCGACGACTTTTGCACGAGCATTTCTGTCTTCTGTAACTACTACTTTTAACTTACTAGTACCAGTACCAGTACATTCTGCTGCTGCTGCTACTACTACTGCTACTACTACTACCACTACTACTACGACGACTCCGACTACGACGACGACTTCTGAAACATGGTATCAGTGCCAGGAGGCGAAAGCCTTTCGCAGGACAGGAAACTGCCAGCGCAGCCTGCGCAGATCCATGATCTCCCTCAGCGGTCCCCAGGGCTTAAGACACGTCTTGGGCTTCAAGAGGTTTGGGCACGAAGCTTTGGGTAAAGAAGTCAGTTTACAATACTCCTCTTACAAGCTTACTTTGGATAAGTTTCGGGCTTCCCCATCTTTGTTGTAGGTTCTTAAAACGAGCGGCTACGTTTGTGACTCATGTTCACTTGCATGCAGAATTTACGGCACGTGTGAAATCACAAAGAACCTAGTTCAAAAACTCCTCGCCTTTGCTACTCGCATTGAAATTTGGCATGGTCTCACACATGGCTGCTTGGCGGGAGCAGAACCAGAAGTGAAAGTAGTAGTAGTCGTAGTAGCAGCTGCGGTAGGTAGTAGTGGTAGTAGCAGCAGAAATGAAGGTAGAAGTATACAAGTAGAGGTCGAAGTGGAAGTAGTACAGTAGTTCGTAGCAGCGGTAGCAGTAGTAGTAGCAGCTGCCGCAGTAGTTGCAGTAGTAGTTGTAATAGCAGTCACAGTAGCAATCGTAATAGTAAGGGGGGTGGCATCAGTAGTGGCAGCAGGCGTCGTCGTAGCCGTGGTAGCGGTAGTGGGAAGTGGTAGTGGTGCTAGTGGTCGTAATGGTAATGCACTGGCAGTGGCAGTAGCAATCGTAGCAATGAGAATAATAAGAATTTAATAGTAATGGTAATGGCGATAGTCTTAGTCAATGTAATGGTAATAGTAGCAGTATTAGTATAGTACTTGTATGTACTTGTACTAGTCATAGTAAAAAGTTAGAAACAAAACAATAACCGTAACAGTGATAGTAATAGCAATCGTACTAGTACTAGTACTCGTACTAGTAACAGTAGTAGTAGCAGTAGTGGCAGTAGTTGCAGTAGCAGTAGTCGTCGTCATCAAATTAAAGTAATAACAGTAACAAGAAAAATGATAAGCAATGGTAACAAGTAGTAAGTGACAAGAAACAGTAACAGTTTTTGTAGTAGTAACAGTCATAGTAATAGACAGAGTAATAGTGACAGTCATAGTAAGGGTGGTATTATTGGTAGAGTCTGGTAGAGTAGTAGAAGTCGTCGTAGCAGCAGTGGTAGTAGTAGTAGTAGTAGTGGTAGTAGTAGTAGTAGTAGTAGTAGTAGTAGTAGTAGTAGGTAGTAGTTGTAGTTGTTGTAGTTGTTGTTGTTGATCGCCCGTTGTTTGTGCAAGGCAGGCTGGCATTGCACACCAAGGACCTCCTTATGACAGTCCTGGGTGGACGCTCCCATAAACCCGAAGCCCAACCCGCACGCCAAGCACACCTTGCTTAAACCGGCAAATTTCTCCTAATCGACGACAGCACCCTTCAGGAGTAACGTGTAGGATGAATGTTCACAAAGGTTTGAAATGTCACACCCCTATAATTTCACCAGGCGAAGCTGTTTAGCTTCAGGGTTAAAGGTTGTGTACGCGGGGTTACAAGGCGCTTGCGCGATTTGTCCTCTCGCTCCCGGGTACGATCACTGTACGGGCGGGGGTTTAAGGGATTTCGCTACCCAACTCAGAAAAACGCAAACCACAAGACACCTCAAAGCATCCGCTTGCCTACCGCTCGAAGCCGCCAAGCACAGCAAGCGGCGTCTTCTTGGTGACGTTGAGCAGTGCCAGATCGTGAGTCGTGATTCCAAGCCTAGGTCTCTTTTGTTTCGTGGGATGGCTGCCCTGACCCGGAACCTAAGGCTTAGCGCCGCCAGCAGAGATCAACATCATTGCACACTGCCTGAAAGCCGGAATGCCGCAACCATGATCCGAGACCACGGTTCACTCGAGGTGGGATTAAGACTAAACACAGGGCAGCTTCGCATGTTGAAAGTCTTAGGCCGAATGCAGACTTCCCGCCACGCACCTTTTTAAATTACATCGAAGCAGCAGAAGGATCCCAACAGATATTTGGCGTGAGAAAGCTGCCAACTTCGACGGAAATCAAGTGGCAGCAAGAGGAAGGAGAGGACCAAGAAGACCTCGCTCCGAGGCTGATATCGGGTGGGCTCGGGGTTTATAGGGAATAGGCGGTTGGAGGTTTTGTCAAAGGCTTAAATAAAGGTTCGCTTCAGCGCTTACAACTCGTACAAGTCCAGGCGTGGAAGGTGTCTGTAGGTCGGATGAGGTGAAGGCGGAAGGACTGGCACCAAGTGACTCAAGATCCCCAAAAAAGGAGGAATGGGTCGGTCCGAACAGAAGTCATCACGAGAGAAGAAGGAGTTGCAGACTTCCCTTCCACAAGAACACTTACGTCATCCATCACAGTCAACGGGATTGAGCAGGTAAGATATAAGGCCGATACTCCTCAGACCAAGAAACAATGGGATATATCGAGGCGAGCTCCATCGGTTACCATGTAAAGCAAGGTTTCGGCGCTCACAAAAGCAAGGTTTACGGTTTGGCAGTTTAGCATTGTCCAGCAGCTTAACACAATGGAGATAGACCGGACGCTGTACCCCAGCATGAAGTACCCAGAAAAGCCGCACGCAAGTTTGAAGCCTGCAGCAGGGTCTGCATGGCAAGGATGGCAGGGGCTATGCAGAGTGGTCTTTTCCAACAGTCCCAACAGCGTGAACAACCCCGAGCCCGAGGCAGTTCTCGGAGCTCTTAAGCTCCGCACTCTACGGCTGTCGAGCAAAACTCTTCCCAACAAAGCTTGTCCCTAAGCTTCTGTGCTCCGCCCAGGGCCAGTCGATGCCATAAACAGTTGAAGCACAACTCAAGAGCCGAGCATGCTAAGACTAAGACCCGCATCCCAAGCCGAAGTTCTGTCCTGGCCTATGTACACACCATGTGGAATCATCTTTATGAGGAATACAACTGACGCTCAACACTCACATTGTAAAGCCCGTATCCCAAATAATCAACAACCTCAATATGTTCATGCAGCGAACCTTCGCCCACAGCCGAAGCCAGTCAATCCGCCCTGCCATTGCCAGCATGTGGCCTCGGTCAGCTCAGCCTCCAAGCATAGCCAAGCAAACGTCTTCTAAATAAGGCAAACTCCTTCTGCTGGCTAGCTGTCAAGGCGACCCAAAACCACCACACGGCTTGCCGTCATCGTACATAGTTTTTTGTGCGGCGTTTTTGTTTGTTCCCGCAACCGCAGTCCACTTCTCTCCAAGTCCCTTGTCCCCCACTGCTAGCAAAACAGAAAACCTTCGACACTAAACGGCTGACATATCCAGGAAGCAGACCGGTTCAGGGCTAGACCCCCTGGAGTGCTGGAACAAACTGCTTGCCGAGGGCAATGCTATCTCTCAGACCTTTTTGTCGTCTTTACAAGCATTACAGATAGACCGAAAGATTCGCAGCCGGGTAGATAGAGGTCCGTCAGTCTGTGCCGGCAGTTGCATCCGTGTGGGTTTTGGGTTCCGGGTCACCGGATCCACACATGTGTCGATGGCACTATTCCCGATTTTATAGCAGTGTGTGCAAACCACCTGAGTCTCCCGCCCATCTGAGTAACACAATGGCTCATAGAGTGTGTTGGAGTGAGAAGAGGCTGCCTTAACAGCTCCTGGCCGTGTGAGGAATACCCTGGTCCTGGAGCCTTGAACCCTGAACTGCTACAGGAAAGTCGACTCCCAAATTCCTAAACCCCACCCTGAACTCCAAACTCTTATCATTAATCCTGAACCCTCATCAACGAAGTTGGCGTCGAGGGGCCATTGAGGCTAACGACCGGGATTTCGACCGCGCTGCAGCTGGAATTCCTGAGTTCATCTTTCTGACAGTACCGACCATTAAACCCTGGCCATCCCTGGCCAAAAGATTCCGTAGACGCACAACTTGAAAGCCTAAATCCAAAACAAGCCCCGACACTCGAAACACGCGTTCTATGACAAAGTATTGCCCACCAAGCCGGAGAGAAAGGAGGAGGATCTGGGATCCCGGGATTTCAGCCGGCAAGGTCTAGTACGAGTGTATGGTGGCTTTTTGCTACAGGCGCGTTCACAAACACTTCCCCCCCTCCCAGTTCCCTGAATCCACGACACTTCAAGCCGGCTGTAACAGCGTAGGAGGAAAGGATGCAGAGTTTGCCAAGAACATGTACTGTCCAAGACTTCGGCACCTGTCTCTGTCGGCTCCTTTAACTTGGGCAACTAGAGCCCAAAGGACTTTGCTCCCAATTCGACCGTTCCAACCACGAGTACAGTGAATGCCCGGACGCATCCTGCGCCTGAGAAAGATCACGGCGCCTTTAAATACGCGTTGATGGGGGAGAAAGCTGGCCTATGTCGTACAATGAGACTGAACTGCTGGGACCTAGCACGTAGGAAAGTCAACAAGGAGTTGGCCCGCGAATTGTGCATTCACGGAGTGCGAATCCCAGCTTTGTATGCATCCATCTATTCAGATTTTTGACTCCTCGAACTCAATTTACACAAACATGGCCCCACAAATTCCGTAGACAGCAGAAAAGCGCCAGACCTTGGAACACCCAAACTACCTCAAGTGCAAACTTCCTTGAAAGCGAGACCCTGCCAAAGCCCGCGCTTGAAAGCTCCCACAGTAAGCAAAAGCGGTTTTGCCTTAGACGACTGCATTCTGATTTAGGGACTCGCACGGGCTGGGAGTTCTAGTATTACGAACTATTCATACCTATATACAGCCCCGATGCTCCAACCCCAAAACGGATCAGCAGGGCTCGTCACACTTGCTATGCAGTCGAAGACATTCGGCAGCTGCTGGGCGGGTTTACCATGCCTTGCTTTCATCGAGTTCATGGGGCGGGGCCATATGTGCCGTCTGGGATGGGAAGACTTGCTTCCGGCTTGTGGCTTGTGGCTTGTGGGTGTCCATGGCTCCTGGTGGGTAACTTCGTTCACAACATTTCACAACATGCTGAGGTGATGTTCCTCACAAGTTACTCGGCCTAGATTACCTTAAGCTCTGGATGCTGCGACCGTTAGCCTTCTGCATTGACTTATAACTGACTCACCCTAGTGAAGGCTTCGGGCGCCCTGCCTCGAGAGATGGTTCACGGTTGAGCCTTTCTGCCTTCAGGGTTAAGATGTCTTGAAGAATCCTACTACTGCTGCTGCCAACATCTTACTTTTGGATACATACGGCCTTCCGCACAAACAAGGTGGCATAAACCAGAGTAAACACTTGATGCTGAAACACAGACATCCAAACTAGATATGAGACCCTCTGCAACGGAAGCCCCCAAAACCACAGCTTCTGACGGCACGCTTGATGCGCTGGCGCAGCTCGTGGAGCATCTTTGCATCCGCGCGCCACCTGGGAGGAAGGTATGGCAGATGTCCTTGACGGGGATCGGACCCCTGTACAAGTACTTTTTCCAGGCAGCTCCTGGACCCTTCACGGATTTTGCAGCTGGGCTCCATCAAAGGCTCCTACCTCCAAACCTACACCCCAAATTTGCACTCGAAATGGAAACCTGATGTAGAAGAGCCACCATGTCGACACACCGGAGAAGGCTGCAAACAGAAAGGAATCGGTTGAGCTAATTTAATTCCGGTGTCCACGGTGCAGGAAGACATAGCCAATCAAAAGCAACAGTTGAGATTGGTTGCTTAGGCACTCGGGCACTTGGGGTAACGGACACAAACCAAATCTGTCAATCAGGTGCTGCGGATACGGGAGAACCGAAACCCAATTCAGGTTTTGGATTTGCAGGTGTGGGGTTTCTAATGCCGACAGGGAAGGGTCACAACGACAGTGTCACGTGGTCTTCAATCAACCAAAATGTACACAAACTCTGACTGAGCTGAAGATTCACACGCGATTGGTGGATCAGCAGGCGCACCAGTAGCTCGGCCCGAGTGGGGGTCTCTCTCTTTCGAAAAAATTAGTCAGTTTGTCCCTCCAGGTCCAGGCCAGGAATCAAGCTGAATTAATACAGGCTTCCCGCACCAACGCATGCAGCAAGACAAAAGCCTCAGGTTCCTTGCCTGTGGCAGAGATTACAAAGGCTTGTGAATACGGGTTAAATAACTCTAACGAAATGTCTCGATTGCATCGAAAATCCGGTGACTGCAATGGTCTTTCCAACATGTTTCACAAAGGAGAACCTATGTACATCGGTCTGCTAGTGCGGGGAACCTAAAAAGGATCCCTGGATAGAAAAGCCGCAACTAACCCTTGACCACCTAACATCCGACATTCGAGTGCAAGAAAGCACTTAGGCCCAAGCATAGTGCCGCTGGCACTTGCCATGAAGCATTGCGGGGCATCCATGCCTAGCATTACATTCGAGGGTTTGGGGGTGTTTGCAACCCGCCCAGCCGACCAAGAAGCACTGCAGGGAATTTCGTCCGAACCGAAGGCAAGAGTGTGCGGACGCCAAGGCAGGTTTGTGGTCTAGAACGAAGTGAGTGAGTTGTTTCGTGGACGGCATTAAGGCTGAATGGCACGGGTGCGGGGGATAACGTGCGAGGAGTGACAGGAACCGCTTCGGAGAGTAACGGAAAGCGATCTTGCACAATGTAACCGAAACGCATGGCAGCAGGAACAGAAACCAGAGCAGAAGCGTAACAGGAACCACCACCGGAAACCAACGGACGGAAACGAAAGGCGAACGCAGTGAATCTGAGAGAGGATTTCAGTTGAGGGCTGTAGTGTAGGTTTGCGCTTTTAAATCATTCATTTTAATTGGTTGCGGACCTGAGGGCTGAGTAGCGAGTAGCAGGGTTGAGAGTCTATTCTAGCTTTCGAGAAAATCGACGCTTCCGTGCTTCAGGGTATCAGCACGTAGCTTTTTGGGGAGCCGGAGTCTTGTCGGTTGAAGATGTTGGGGCTACAGTCTAGAGGTAGACATGCTGGAATCGTAGGAACCGTAGGACTCCATCCCTTTAGCTCAGGCACCGGAAAGCGGTCCCTGAGCTAAGCAGGCAAGAAAAGATTCGGGATCTGAAAGGGAGGTCCGGAGGTCGCAGTTCCTATTCGAGTTTAGATCGAAGTTGGAGGTTGAGGCAGCTCTGTTTGTCCTGTGGCTGCCCTTAAGAACCCTACACCCCTTAGGCTGCCTTGAACTGGGCGCATGCGTGCGTAGCCGCGAGGCTACCAGGGGCTGTCGCAAGGCTGTTATGGGAACCACGTGGTTCGTGTTATGATCTCCAACTTTGCTTCTGCTATCAGTCGCTGCTGCCGTTGACCAGTTCCCTTCACGTAAAATTCTCTGAATGACACGCAGGAAGTTTTGCTGGGGCTTCGGCCTGGAGAGCAGCTTCGGCGACTAGCACTTACGTTCACCTATCCAATACAGTCCACTATCGCTTATGTGGGTCCTTCGACAATCTGCAACAAAATCTGCAATGCCGTGCTTTGGCACGCCGGTATGTATGCCCATGTATCGGTCTCCTAACAAATCCCATACCATAAATGGTGAAAGGAGCGAGCCAAAACGACCGACTGTCAACTAAAGTGCTCTAAGCATCCAACATGGTCGGCCGTTCGGGATTAGCGCTGAAATCCTAGCACTCGATTTGCAAAGCCCGCGACCCGCCTCCCTAATCCATCCAACCCGAACCACAACGGTAACATAATCGGCGGAAAGTTGCACGCTCATATAGAGTACTTGCCGAAACGTTAGTCTGACTGCGCTCTGAATCCTCATGCCAGCCGGGATCCCTGAACCACCTAGAAGAAAATATAGATGAGTTAGTTATAGGGTGTGCTGTGGGATCTTTGAAGGCAGGTAGTCTTTTGCCCCGTGCCCGGTCCTTCATTGCGTGGGCTGGCCAAGTCCAACTGTCCGATGCTGAGGTTCATCATGAAGGCATACCTGGGTTCTTCGCCACTCGGCGCTCAGCTGATAGGGTTTAAACTGTGCAGAAGACACAAAGGCACTTAAGCTCGTGCTTTGGGATTTGTTCGCCGCATTTGGGACTAGGAATTCAGCAAATGGGCTCGCCACTGTAAGCTTCGGGCCTAGCGTGCATACTCAGCCCGGGGTTTATGCCGACACTTGCTTCTTGTTCAGTGCCGTCTCAAGACCTGAATCGTGCTGGGAAGCTGCATCTTCGTCGAGTTCGCACACACTGCATTAACTGAATGCTTAAGAACAAGCTCGAATGTGCACCGCGAGAAAACACAGACAGGCATGTCGGGCCATATGCATCGTAAGGGCGCCTGAACCACGGCACTAAACCTCTTCATGTCTCCGGATTTTGGTGTGAAGACTTCCCTATATGCCTCAATCTTAATTTCAAACTTGTAGGCTTCGGCGCAAAAGCAGCTACGAGGATGTTATGAACAGCCTGGCCCCTTGAATTTCAGCCTAACTCAATACGCATGACAACCTCCAACCGAAAAGACAGAATATCCGCCATTCCTGAACTCCCTCCGCAAGTCCGGGCAGCACAGCGATGCCAACGCCAGCAGTCCCGCCGCTGAGAACCAAGACCTACGCAGTTGAACTGCTGTCAGGCCGGCCCGAAAAGCGCCTGCAAACCCGTATGCCGTCTACATAAGCGTCGATACAATCAGCCCACTGGTCCTTGTGCACTTTTCATGTCCATGTCGGGCTGCAGGCTGCCAAGCCAAATCAATGTTGTCGCTGGAGGGCGAAAACGTGCAGACAGTCGTTTTAGGGTCTGTCTATAAACGCGCACAAAAGCTTTCAAAGTGTAGAAGGGAAAGTTTTTTTCTGACTGGGCATCTACAAGGCTGAGAAAAACAAAGGTACGGCGTTCTGGGTAGAGGTTCGCGAGGCAGGGAGCATTACCTACTTGATGAAACCCTGCAGACTCTGAAGTGGTGAACATTGAACTCCTCAGTGGTTTTGCCTGGAATGGAGCCCCGGCATCCCAAACGCCACATGGCCATCTAAGAGCCGATCCCTTACGTTCGTTTCTGAAACTTGACTTCGACCTAAACCCCTAAACCCTAAACCCTGCCAGAGTGTCGGGCCTTGATCTGCGAGGCCCAGAAGGGTGGGACGCCGATCTGCAGCGGATGCTACGGAGAACTGTCGGGTTCAGGGATTTAGGGTTCATGGGGTCCGCGATGTTTGGATGATTCGATTGTCAAGAAACTGACGTTAACGGAAAAGAAGATCGAGAGTTCCACGGGTTCCTAATCCAACATAAAGCTACAACCCATGCTGCCGTTGCCCAGGACGCAAGAATTCTGGCCAAGAGACGGTTGGAACTGAGATTTGAGGAATGCTTCACTAGGCCTAGGCTGAAAGTGGGGGTGGCAGTAGCAGTAGTGGCAGTAGCAGCAGCAGGAGTCTTAGCAGTAGTAGTCGTCGTCGCCCTCGTAGTCCCATTAGTCACATTAGTCCCAGTACCGCCGGGAATCGTTGAAGTCCTAGTCGTCCGAGTGGTTGTAGCAGTCGCAGTACATGTCGTAGTCGTCGTTGTCGTAGTAGTCGTCGTGGTAGTGGTAGTGGTAGTGGCAGTGGTGGTGGTGGTGTGTTGGGTAGTGGCGGTTTTAGCAGCACCAGCAGCAGCAGGAGGAGGAGGAGTAGCGGAGTAGCAGTAGTAGTAGTAGTAGTAGTAGTAGTAGTAGTAGTAGTGGTAGTGGTAGTGGTAGTGGTAGTGGTAGTAGTAGTGGTAGCAGTAGCAGTAGCAGTAGCGAAGGCAGAGGCAGTGGCAGCAGCAGTAGCAGGAGCAGCAGCAGCAGCAGTAGCAGCAGCAGCAGTAGCTGCTCCAGATGTTGTTGCTGTTAGTGCTGGTTAACGTGATGTGTTTTGTTATGAGTGTTGCTTTGGTTGCTGTTGCTGGCAGTGCTGCGGGGCTGTTGTTGAAGTGGGGGCGGCGCTGGTGGTGCTGTGGTGGCTATGCTTCTGGTCGCGCTTGTGGTTGTGGCCGTGGCAGTAGTTGTGCTTGTTTTGTTGTGGTATGTTATTGTGCTTGCTGTTGAAGTTGTAGTGGTGGTGATTTGTATTTGGTGGTTGGCGGTTGGCGGTTGGTGGTTGGTGGCGGTGCTGGTGCCGGTGCCGTTGCCGTTGCTGCTGCTGCCGCTGCCGCTGCTGTTGTTGGTGGTTGTTGCTTGTTGTTTGTTGTTGGTTTTTGGTGTTTGTTGGTCGTTGCTGTTGTTGATGTGGTCGTGGTTGCCGTCGTCGTTGTCGTGGTCGTTGTCGTTGTCGTTGTCGTGGTAGTTGTGGTTGTGGTTGTTGTTGTTGTTGTTGTTGTTGTTGTTGTTGTTGTTGTTGTTGTTGTTGTTGTTGTTGTTGTTGTTGTTGTTGTTGTTGTTGTTGTTGTTGTTGTTGTTGTTGTTGTTGTTGTTGTTGTTGTTGTTGTCTTTGCCGTTGTCGTTGTTGCTGCGGTTGCTCGTATTAGTATGGTGGTGTGTTGTTATTGTCCTTGTTGGTGTTGTTGTTGTTGCTGCTGCTGTTGTCGTTGTTTGGCGTCGATGTCGTTGTTGTTGATGTGGCTGCTGTTGTTATTATTGCTGTTCTTGCTGTCGTTGTGCTTGTTGTTCTTGGCATTTCCCTAAATGTTGGCCGCTTTCGTGTCATTGTTATTGTTGGTGCAGTTTTGGTTGGTGGTGTTACTGTTCATGCTGTTGTTGATGTCGGTGTTGGTGTTGGTGTTGTGGTTGTTGCAGTTGGTAGTTGGGATGGTGTGGTGGCGGTTGGTGGTGTCCGGGCCGTTGTTGGTTTTGTTGTTGGCGGTGGTGGTACTGGCTGTTGTTGTTGTTGTTGGCTGTTGTTGGTCATGTTGTGCTCTTTCCTTGTTCTTTGTCTTAGTGTTGACATTATTGCTGTCGTTGTTGCTGCTGTCGCTGTTGATACTACCTGGGTTGGTGTTGGTGGTGGTGGTGACTTGGTTACTGGCAGCGTTGTCGGGGCCGTTGTTGGTTTTGTCGTTGGTGGTGCTACTGTGCTGTTGTGCTGCTGCTGCTGCTGCTGCTGCTGCTGCTGCCAGTTTGCTTTTCTTGTTGCTATGTCTTGCCATGATGCTGGCGTTGTTGTGGCTGCTGCTGCTGCTGCTGATGCGCAGTAGTTGTAGTAGTAGTCGTCGTCGTCGTCGTCGCGTCGTTGCTGTTGGTGGTAGTGGTGGTGGTGGTGGCGGTGGCGGTGGCGGTGGCGGTGGCGGTGGCGGTGGTGGTGGTGGTGGTGGTGGTGGTGGTGGTGCTGCTGCTGCTGCTGCTGCATTGATGCTGTCGTTGTTGGCGCTGGTTTCGTCAAGATTGTTGTGTTATTGTTGGCGGTGTCGCTATTGTTGTTGTTGTTGTCGGCGATGGCGTTGGAAGTGTTGGGTTGGCCTTGGCGTTGTCGGCTGTTGCGGTCGTTGTGTGGCTATGGTTGTTGTTGTGGCTGTTGTTGTTGTGCTTGTTGTCGGTTGCTGTTGGTTGATTGTCGGTCGCTGGGCTTTAGTCGTTGCTCGTTGCTTGGTGTGCTGGTTCTTGTCTGTGGTGCTTGGTTTGTCGTGTAGTGTGTGGCTCGCATTTGTCCGCTGTCGTTTGTGCATGTCGGCGTCGTTGCCGCAGTTGCCACTATTGCGGCGGCTCTTGCTTGTCATGTTCATGTTCATAACTGCAAAGTATTCTTGTTTCTACCCGTGTTCTTATTGTCTAGCTTACCACAAAGGGAATACTCTAAACATGTATGTGCACGGGCTACAAAAGAACACGATGCTGATTAGTCACGTTTTGAAATGACTGGGGTTTGAGTCTTCGCCTAGTTGCTCAATCCACTGGGCTGGAGGCAGGCTTACTTGTCAGTTGTACCCCAAGAAAGTTGAATGAAGGTTACCTGCTCAGTTACAAGGTTAGCTAGTTATGTTTACTGAGTCGGAATATGGATCAATCCAGCAGAAGGCAGTGTTTCTTGTTCCGTAGGCGATAGGTTTTCGGAGTCGTTCAAGCCATTCGTCTTCTCAGCAGAATAGGCCACACATCTCAAGGGGTGCCTGAAAACGCTTAACCCTGAACTCTTCACATCCCTTGCGTGGACTCAGTATGCAAGAAATAAGGCTTAGGGGCTCAATGTCGCCGACTGCTACCGAGGTTGCACCTTCTTAGCTCGGAATTCGAGAGCCTCGGGCTACTGGGTGCTGGGGGCAGTGCACAGCGCTAAAGCGTTCAAGAGTCCTTCCGTGCCCACATGAGGCATGGCAGCAGCACGCTGCCGCAAAGGATCGGTGCTCAGGTGTGTAGGCTTCAGGTTTTCACAACTTTTGCGAATCGGAAAGGGAGTAAGTTCGTTTGCTGTGCAGTTTGATTCGGTTCCTTCTTCCGGAAACCCATCTCAAGCAAAGACTACTTGCCAAGGAGCTCTTTGCTTTAGGGCTCTAAGGACCATGGGAAACAACTCCAACCTCCGCAGAAAGCTTCAAGAGTACGGGGCTTGTTGTCCGACCGGGTGCGTCCACTAACGCCAGTTCCGGCTTGTGGGCTGGTGAGTCGTGCTGCGCAGCTTTTGGCTTCGTTGGGGGGATCATGAGACCTGTCTGGCACTCCTGGAGCCAGCCTGACGAACCGGAAACAGGAGACAGCACGGATCTGATACCATGTCAGGAGAGAATTCGGCAAAGAATAGCACATCGCTTGAGGGTCTCCGGGCTTTCGAGTGGTCTACCAGAGCACCAGGAGCATAACATCATGAAATGCGCTGCTCTATGACCGCAAGACGTCAAGCCCTAGGGCTTCAAACCGACATCGATAATCATTGAATATGATTTCCCAGGTCTGAACCCAAAATACGATACCGCTCCACACCAGGACTGTCTCTGATGCCAAAACACAGGTAGTAGGATCCACTGGAAGATTCACGTAGTCTCTTCAACAGATGCCTACACTAGGGTCGATAGGCATGTTGCAACCGAATAGTGGCAAGAAGGGCATCGTCGGAAAAAGGTTTGCCTGCAAAGAAACCTGCAGTGCCTCAGCTTCATGGACTCCTCGTGGCTTGCAGAGTGTCTGCGCCTGAAGACTAGGCCCTGAACGACCCAAATCCTTAACCCTAGCATATCCCACTTGATATCCTACAGACACTTTTGAAAGTCTCCTTGGCCTCCAAGAAGAGCCTGCAACATAGAGCCACAAGCTACTCAACCCACCAAACCACGCCAGACGGGCAGAAGCCCAGGACCTGCCCGGCCTGGTCAGCCTCGATGACCAGAGCCTTGGCCTGCTGTGATGCTCGGAAGCTTTCTTGCCTCTAAGCGCACCAGGTGAGGGTCTGTAGGAGTTGGGCTTCAGGTCGATCAGATCCCCGAACCTTGACGGTCCGGTGCCCGGTCTAAAAGCACAGACAAACGGTCGAAGCTGCAGCTGAAGCCGTCCTGTGGTTGTGGCCCTGGTGAAGCGGAACGGAAATCACACTTTCGGATCCGTGGAGCCAGTAAATCCTGAACTCTCGCACCTAAATCACGATGTGATCCGAAAACAAGTCAAGGTCCCACCTCCAGCAGTTCGTCGTCTCCTGATACTGGGGCGGGCTCAGGCCTGGGCGCTTATAGAATTTGAGTCCCTGCATCCTGGGCGTGGGTTCTTCTTTTACGTCTCAAACTGACCCTGGCACTAGCAGAGGCAAAGCCGACGTTGCGGAATGGTCCACAGAAACCACCGCCCGGCGCCTCTGGGAAGCCTCAGCCTCAGCCGCCTCCGGGGCTCCAAAAGCAGGCAAGCGCGTGGCCTGCACAAGGCTGCCTCCCCTGCTTCGGTCAAGGGATCTGGGGCTCCGATGCTGGAAAGGTGCTGAAACATGTTCGAGTGGAACTATGACACCGGCACAACCAACTACCAAACATGCGGAGTACCCCTCTCGTGCCCCCCTACAGCAAAACGATGGGCTCAAGGACAGCTGCCTTGACACTTGTGGAGATCAGGGTTTGGGAGGTATCGAACGCTTGGCTTAGCAATCCAGCAGCTGTGGCGTATAAATGCGGAACGGCGCGCTTCTTCCAAGTGTGAACAGGCTCGCCTCGTTGTAGCCGCAACGCTCGTCCGCCATGCCATGGGCGTGTTCTTCCCGAAGGCTACAGTACAGGAAAACGGAGGGTTTTGGGATTCCATGGGTTGATCTTGCTTGGGGATGTAAAACACTTCGCAAATAGATGGCTTAGGACCTGAAGTTCCTGCCTTACGCATCGATTTCTTCCAACACCTTGGAAACTCGTGAAACTTGAACTCGAAGTCTTCAAACCTGTCTCGACCTGCGTCAGAATGACAAAAGTCAAGCTGAGACTTTCGGGGGCACACGTCGAGGCAAATACGGTGGGCATGTATCGATGTGCGCATGCGTGCATGGTGTGTGTGTGTGTGTGTGTGTGTGTGTGTGTGTGTGTGTGTGTGTGTGTGTGTGTGTGTGTGTGTGTGTGTGTGTGTGTGTGTGTGTGTGTGTGTGTGTGTGTGTGTGTGTGTGTGTGTGTGTGTGCGTGCGTGCGTGCGTGCGTGCGTGCGTGCGTGCGTGCGTGCGTGCGCGCTTGTGTGTGTGTGTGTGTGTGCGCTTGTGTGTGTCTGTGTGTGTCTCTGTGTGGTTGTGTGTGCGCGCGTGCATGCACCCGCACGAGTCTGGCCAATACCCCACGAGAATCACCTGCAAGCATACGTACACACATGTACACACAGAAACACATTCATTACATTTTCATTACAAGGTACTACTACATCACAACGCCATACAACACATAACCTGCTGCATCCTGCTGCATTATGATATTGACATTAATGCATACATACCTAGCTAGCTCCCTACATGCATACATCGCACATTTGAAGACATCACATTACATTACACTACACGACGCTTCACTACACTACATGACAGCACGTTGCTGTACGTTACACTACTAAATGGTAAACACGACGTTGCAACCGCACATACAAACATTCAGGCACACAAACGACATGTACGCACGAATACATGCATAGCATACCATAACATAACATACATAGTTACATGCAGAGTAACATAGCATATTTACCTGCATACATATACATACATAGGTGCGTATGTACATGGCGTATATACATGCTACGCGTACAACCATACTCACGCGACATCATTACATCACATACATACACTGCATACATGGCATACAAGCCAAAAAATGCATACGTGCATGTATGCATAAACACATGCACACAGACATACACATGTAAACATTACATTACATTACATTATATTACCATGCATTACGTTAGAACGTGCATATGTACATACATACGTACATACATGCACCCTTACATGCACACACACACACATGCAAACATGAGCAAAGAATACATGTACATGCGCATACACACGAACATACATACAAAGTCATACAAACATACATGCAGACGTGCACACACATTTACCTCCATATATACATGCGCCTACATGCAGGCACACTTGCGTGCGTTTATGCAAACATTCATGCATGCCCTGCCGTGTGTTGCATGGCATTGCTCCATGTTGCTCTGTATCGGATTGCGTTGCATTGCATACATTACACCACATCACATCGCATCATCATGACGTTCCACGTTACATCTCACAGCATGCATATCTGTACATATGTACTTGTACAGTACATTGAAATCTCTCTCTCTCTCTCTGTCTGCCGTGGCAAGCACCAGGCAACGCATGAGGTTCAGCCCTTCAAGCCCCTCATGCAACAGTGAGCAGCCCCTACAAGTCAATGTGCATATACACTTTACATAACAAGCGTGTGTATATATATATATATAGACACACATACAGGAAGATAGATACATAGATAGGATAGGTAGATATACCACTTACACAAGTTTGAGTGTACGTACGTATGTATATGTATGCGTATACATATGTATACATATACACCATATAGTATAGAGAGAGAAAGAACCATCATCTCACCAAGACCTATGCCTGGAAGACCTCATTCTCACATCAACGCACGCGTATATGCACAATATAGTGCAGGCTGCACGGTCTATGCTTGCGGAACGTCTGAGGGTCTGCTTGTGCTCTCATGTTGCTGGACATCACACGATGTTGCATCATGCATGTCAGCGCCGTGCAATACGGTCCATCACTAGGTCCTATGACATCCTGGCCTCGCACATACCGGCAACCGAAGATCTCAGTCCACTGCGAGGGAAAATTAAAAGTTGATGGGCCTCCCAACTTCGAAAAATGTTTGTGTGTGTGCGCGTGTGGGTGGAAGTTGGTAGGTGGTGGGTGGGGGCGGGGAGGGGGGGGCAAAGGGGGCTGCAGGTGGGTTTCGCTGTAACTGGATGTTCACTTCAATAATACTGCTCAAGAACGCCACAAGACGTAAATATTCCTCATGAGGCCTCCTGCTCGGAGTTGAGTCTCAGTTTTATACATTCGACAAGAACACGTGTGCTTTCTGCGGGCCCACGGAAGAAGCCTGATCTCAAAGACTGGCCAAGCCTTAAACGTTTTTACGACACAGAGCATCTTAAACCTTGGCAATAAGATCAATTTATAGAGACCTTGAGACCCACACCCGAGGTGTTTTCTTGCGCCGCAGCAGATGTTGTCGTGAGAAACATTGTGTCTGCAGGGGCTCGCAAGCCAAAACTCCAGAGGTCTGAAAGTGTTCCGCAAGGCTGTTTGGTGTTTGGGATGTTTGGGGTAACCCCAAGCCCTCTCTCCATGTAGCCTCTTTCGTGCCACGATTTCGGATCGGTTTTGAAAAAGTTCTCGGGCCCTGCAGGCAGATCTAGGAGGCTTGCTTGAGGCTGATTGCAGGGTACCTCACCTATAGGGGTCCCGATAAGGGAAATGCGACCCGTGGGATCTATGTCAGGGTGTCTTGTTGCCTGAATAAACTCGCAAGTTGCAACTGTACGATCATGGAATCACAGCTGTGTGGTGCCGTTGTCAGGCTCAGCACTCAAACGAAACCTTACCAGTGGCGTCAATTGTCGTGGCGGCAAGTACTACCCCGATCGTCATCACTACTTTTCAATTATCTTGCTCGGACTAAATAAAACAGCAACCACACCAGCAATACTCGTCGTATGAGTCTGGATCTGATGGTAGGGTTTGGGTGCCGCTAGCCCCCGTGCTCCCTAACTACAAGCTACACGCCTCAGCTCTTCTCTCATGAAACCAGCACGTAGAAGAAGGCATGTGTGTCGGCCATAGTGCATCCTTCTCTGAAGCCCTGATTAATCCACTGATCGATGCCAGTAACACAAAGCTTTCACCGAACATGGAGGGATAGGCTCGGCGGACAGATCCTGGTAGTACAAGTCCAGTTACGGTATGAAAGCAGCGCGGACCCAAGCCACAGAATTGCAGAAACACAACATGCTCAGGATTCTTCGGACCAGGACGCACATGCCACTTCGAACGCGCACAAGCATGAACGGAGGACACACATGGGCTCAGGCGGTGGTACCCAGACTCATCTGGCATCTGCTTTCCCGGGACGTATTCACGAGCTCATGCGTCACGCGAGCGTGTTCATCTTAGCTTCTAGCGCCCATCTCGAAATCTCAAGTCGGGTTGGGACAGATGCAACGCCATGACTGCTGAGACCCGAGCTTGCGATCCTAGAATCCCAGATCCCGAACATGGCGACCTCAGCCTGTACCAGCCGAAACCAGTGTCCCTGGACCTGAACTGGAACGGTAAGGACATGGGAAGGAGCAACCATCCTAAACCAGAAGTCAGCAATGCTGAATTACGGGCTGTACGCCTTGAGCTTTGGTCTTGTAAGGAAGCCTTTGCAATTTTGTAGGCTGGGTACCACCGCACGACATGCCCTTGTGCAACTTCTACTTGGGGTCAACTTGTTTGAGTTCAAGCTCGGGGACCCCATGGTAGGTCTAGGGTATTTTGACACTCGCCCTCGGTCAAGCAAGGCAACTGTCACGACAGTGTCGGGTAAGATCGCTGTTCTGCATCCGTGCAATCCTGGAGCCCTTAACGCCGAAATTTCAATGCTACGCCCTGCGTATATGCACATAAATGGAGTCCTGATAGTTTAGCCTTCGTGGTTTAACTGGGGATCGGACACGAGTTGCAACATTCAGACTGATGGTTCTGAAGATAAAGTGACAAGTACCAAGCAGCCTCAATAAATATTAACCAATAATATCAGTCGCGCATGTCCATTGTCTTGCTGCAGCAGGAACATGTGCAGTGCACGGTGACGAACTTGAGGACACCGACCACAGCATTTTGACATCTCCACTCGGGCTCTTGAATACTGAGTACTCGCCTGGGGACGTTAAGCCTATAAGATCTGCGGCCACTTTGCAAGAAGGTCGCAGGGGTTGCTCCTTCGGCCGATATGATGTTGAGCTTTCGTTCTTGCTAAAAGGCGGTTGTTAAGCTTAGAGATGTGGGACCTAACTTTAGCCCTGAAAATGCCTTATTACTTCCGTAGAGCTGGAGTGTTGAACTTTCTGGGGACGAGGACCCCTCCACAACTGAATGACAGAGCGCCCGCCACCTTATTCATAGCTGCCGTCATTGGCGTTGAGCATTTCCTTAGCTGGCTTCTGCCGGAATGACACAACTCAAGGCTCCTGCCTTCTGGAGATAAATGCCGTGCTGACTTCTGGGAAAGATGATGTGCAATATGGTGACGAAAATGATAGAGACGAACAGGGTCCATGCATGAGGACACCTCATAAAAGACCTTCTGAGAATGAAACAAACGTGCATTTATGCCTGTGCGTGTGTGTATCAGTATGTGCGTACATAAGATCTGCCTAACGTGTCAAAACTTCATCTATCAGAATGATAACCTAGATCGTGCAATGAAGACCATAGCAAAAGTACTAATAGCAATATGCGTGTATGTATATATATATATATATACATATATATATATATATATATATACACATATATGTGTAGGAACGTATACCCAGCTATGTGCGAGTGCCGGTGTATGTATAGAAGACTCAACAATGACAGAAACGACACACAATGGCAGGTCGGCGCTCACAACAACAACAACAACAACAACAACAACAACAACAACAACAACAACAACAACAACAACAACAACAACAACAACAACAAGCACAAGCAAAGGGGGAAAACAAAACAAGCATAATGATCGTAACGAGCAAAACATCAATAAACAAGGCTTTAACGACACATAACGCGAAGTCGTAAACACCTAGCCGACAAACACCTCCAATGCATGAAAGTACAATGTCATAGCATAGGGTAGAGTATAGCAGAAATCAAGACACATGCAATTTTATAGCCTCGAATAATACAGAAGAGCGGCTAACAACACAGTGAACTGCCTAAATATGTAACCAATCTCGATGTGATCATTTAATGGCAACAAACGACAATTAAAGATGCGCAGGTTTGCGTGAGATCATGCAAACTCACATAGTAAGAGTATATACGAAAATGGAGGTATAGGATGTAGCATTACTTAATACCATATAGTACTCTATGATGTGTACGTATATGTGAATATATATATATATGTATATACATAATACAGATGTAAAAACATGTGTATATATATATGTATAGATAGATAGGGCAATGTGTAGCACTATGTAAACATACGTACTAACAACACACTATAGTAAACTATGACCCTAAAGAAAGCTTACAGTACAACAACAGAGTAAAGAAACGCATGTTGACCTAACTATACATGTCTCTCTCTCTCTCTCTCTCTCTCTCTCTCTATATATATGCACATGCACATACTAGCACTTGATGTTAAAAAGAAGCATCTAATCAGCAAATATACATACATGCATTATAAAGGCTTAAACATTTACAGAATGATGCAATGATCGACAATGACGAACGAAACACGAGAAATGCGGATTAACTTCGAAAAACGCGGTAACAATTTAGATTGCCATTGCGGTCAATACCACTATTACTGCACCGTTGTGTTTGCTAAAACGGCCATCATTTCAGCGATTGTACGTATACATGCGTATTCGTGATGATACGCTAACAACACTCATGCCAACATGGCCGTGAATATGGTTGCTAGTATTGCTATGTATGGTGCTACTAAGATAGCTTTAGACTGTTTCAGCACATGTCTTTATGGACATACATCTGTTTGCATATATCTCTCTATATCTATATCTATATATATATATATATACACAGGCAGTACTGTATATGCATTCGCAAAACATCTCTGGATGTAACGGCAGAGACAGCCAGAGATACATGTTCATGTTTTCACATATTGCCATGTTCAGAAAATACTATTGTGTGGCTTTGGTTGGAAATTGCTTCCTGCGACTACGTTTGACAGGTTTAAAGTTCCTCTGCATTACCCAAATATATACGATGCCGTACTGTTGTACAGCAGTACAAACACATCACGGGATGTGCTGGTTGGTTTTATAATTTGGAATGTAAAGCTTTTCCAACGCTCTGCAACGACTGCTAATACTTGTAAGGAGAATGACTTGTCGTATTGCGAAAGTCATACTGTCCCAGCCGCGGCAACAAACCGTAGTCACAAGTACTAGTACCAGAAAAATAAAGTCATAACCCTATCAAATCATCCGAAACTTTTTCGCGAGCATCGGAGAAGCTGAAGTTATCCAGGCCCTCTTCCTGGGGCAGCTCCTGCACGCCCACGGCTTGGGAAGTAGCTGGGCTTGGGTCTTGGGAGCCGGGGATTCCGTAATTAAGGGTTCAGGTCCTAAACTGTCCAATTCCCGAACCCTCCCTCTCTCTCTCTCTCTCGCTCTCTCTCTCTCGCTCTCTCTCTCTCTCTCTCTCTCTCTCCCGGGCATGAGGGCGGGTGAGCGCCCCCGGGCTTCAAGCCCACCCGTCGTATTGACGGACTCGGGGGGTGACGAAAGAACACTGAACATCGCGCACGCTGAAGCATTAGAATATCGACGATATGTAAATACGATGTTCACATGTTCCATAGCAGGACACTCTAAGGCAAATACCATTCCCCCTTGAGGACTTGAACAACGGATGACAGAGTTAGAGGGTTTCCCTGAAGGGGGATGTCCTGGTAAGTGCCAAACTACAGGACTGTCGATGGACCCAGAGACTGCTTTGTTGCAACACAAAATTAACATTACCATGATGTAATCATCTCTCCGCTGTCTCTCTCTCTCTCTCTTTCTCTCCCTCCCTCCCTCCCTCCCTCCCTCCCTCCCTCCCTCCCTCTCTCTGTCTCTCTCTCTCTCTCTCTCTCTCTTTCTCTCTCTCTTTCTCTCTCTCTTTCTCTCTCTCTCTCTCTCTCTCCCTCTCTCTCTTCGTCGCTGCACCCCTGAGCCCGGCACCCTGCAGACCCTCAGATTCTAAATCTGGAAATCCCTCAGCCAGGCTTCTGGCTAAGGCACCGCAATCGGATCCCCCGAATTCTGATTTAACGGCCTATAATGCCGAATTCTCGAACCCTCGGCTCCACATCGCAAAGTCCGAAACCCTGAAGCTCAAACCTGGAGCACATACGCACGATTCAAGTTCCGAGCACGAAAATTAAAATTGCTCCGTAAGTCTTCCGATAGCTGCCTCTGGCTCGTACTGCATCGCATAATCGGATTCGAAGCCTCAGCACGTGAGGCCCGAAAGGGGTCAAGGTTTCCATCAAAGGTGCAAGACTCGAGGGTTGAAGGCATGATGAATTCTGAGCGCGGTTTAGCAGCCGAGGGCATGTCAGTGCCGAGCATCTTTGCGGCACCGGGCTGGCATGCAAAATGCTAGTTGAGATCAGGCCTCGAAACTGAGGGAACCCCGATGCTTGTGTTCACCATCGCCAGAAGCAGGACAAAAAGTTCATCATGATCATCAGGATCATGATCCTTACGACGTTGTGTCAAACGCTGCCACAACAGCAACCATAGTCTTTGTCGTCGTTGCCGCGCCCGTCTACAACGAGATGAACACCAAAGTCAACATGAGCATCGGCATCATCACGCTTACCATCGCTGCTGTAAACACCATGACCCCCGGTATCATGGTAATCGCCATAGTGCCGATGCCCATTCTCACTTGCATGTTCCTCGTCATCACCATACTCATGCCGCTTGTCTTCCTGCTGCTTCTCCAGTCCAGACTATCCTCATCATCATGACGACCACGATGGTCAACATAATCATCCTCACCACCGACACCGTCGTTATCAGCACCCGCTTCCTCAACCTTATCATCACTTCTGAAGAACGTGGAGAGGCACGTAGAAACAATAAAACAATGTCTTTTCGATGCGCACTACCAACAATAATTTCCAATTTGGATACCGTGAACCTAAGCACTCCAAGCACCCTGACTCCTAGCTCTTGAATGCAAAACCTCAGACGAAACTCCTGGACCCAAAACGACAGGCCTGCATCCTCTATGGCAGGCATCTCGCCCATGCCATCTAGCATCCTCGGAAGTGTTGTTGTCGTAAGCTTCAGGGGTTTGGGGTTATGGTGCCGCGTTGAAGGTTGCCCGATCCATTCAAAGGCCCAGGTGTGTAGGTGCAGTGCCTAGGTATTGAAATTGGAATTCGGAAGACCTTCTTGCGTGCGGCTGCGAGGATTTAGCACCTGTTTGACAGACAGTCCGTGTTGCGTCATGCAAAGCATCCACGTTCGCATCTCATACAACGACAACTTGAACCAAAGCCGCCTTGTCATTCTCTCGTTCTATCTCACCCACCTTCGCTCGTGCCTAAATGTTGTCAGTAATTGATTCGTGTATGTCTCTTCGTTCCGTGGGAACTGCAACAAGTATCGCCGGAAGGAGTCCTACCGGACATTTACCACATCTCAGCGACGGAAACTGTCGCAAGACAATAGTCAAAAGTCGAAATAATCAGAAAAGGGTTTGGTGGCTTATACTTTATGTCGATTCAGGAGCCCTGAGAAACAATAGGAACAAGAAAGATGATGCAGGCCTCTTCTAAGCCTCAGCCCAGAAAAACCTCAACCACAAGACCGGCCCAAAACCCCTAATCTCGCTCCAGCTAATCCGCGAAGTCCCACAACCAGACCCTGCATCCGCTTATGATTTGATGGTGCAGTGGTCAGAACTTGTTTTTCCCTCCTACCTAGCAAGGACGAAGCCCGCATTGCAGGGTAACCAGAACTTATGATTTTCGGGCTTCAACGCAAGGTGCAAGGTCGCGGCTCACGGGCCAGGTGCCCTCGATGGTCGATGATTACTATGAAGCTTCGCGAGCGCCAGTGCCGTGCGGCTACTCTGACTGTGGTCTCTAGCAGCAGACAAGCTGAAGTGGCCGAAGAAATCAGGCCTATCCAGTCTCAGTGGGACAATCCTCGAGAGGAGCCAGAACTCCATCTGCCGTATTCCGGTTCCTCGCGCCTTGATCCCCAAACACCGAAATCTTGAGAGCTTCAGAGGCCCTCCGCATTGTCGTTCACACTACATCACATACTGATTGGGGCGGGGAAACCTCTGCAACAATATGCCGACTACGAAACATGACCAAGAGTGATGACAAAAAACACTCCTCATGCGCACTTACTGGTTATGCATCTGCTATGTTGCCAAAATCGCCAATGGTACCAGCACGCCTCGAAAGACATCAACAGCAACAGGATCAATAGCAGATTAGGCACAACGGCCAGCAAGAATACCAACTGCAAGAACAGCGATGACAGGTTGAAAAGTGTAACGATAACTTGGTCTTCAGTGCCGATGGCCACGGTATCTTAAAGCCCGTAGCCTGACAGCCCTCAACCCTGCACCAATATAGTCGTAGGTCAACCTCGGGTTTCTGGGCAGCCCGGCGGTTCTTCGGTCCTTTGCCTCTTCGCCGGGGGCTCCTCAGCGCCCTGCAGTCTTGCTGCTTCAGTTGGCTCAGCTTCTGTTGGGGGCCTAGGGTTTCAGGATTCGGGATTTGCGGTACCAGTTTTTGGTTGAGCTCCTGACTGCCAAGCCTCGGGTTCCAGTGCTTGGCTCCTTGGATTAACTTGTTGGCCTTTTGGCTTCCGCGTGAGCATTGAGACATGACCTCTGTAGACCGGACAAAGATGTTCCTCTCAGTCTGAGGCCAAGCCCCAAACCACCCAACCTTGAACTTGTAGGCTTCACATCCTTCAACCCCGGCCAACGTGCGCCCGGCCGGGTTGGGATCAAGCATGATGTTGATGGCTTGAGGCTGACCTGCAACGCAGCGTCTTCCTTCTTGATGTTTAATGCTGTCTCTATGTGCGGGCGTGTGCTTGCCCTTGCTTTGGTCTTGAAGTTCGAAATCTTCACCTGATTTGCTAGCACAGAACTGTAGGAGTCGTTCGACATTTTTTTGTCGTCACGCACTCAAAAGGTTCAGCTGCATTGCAGGAGTCCTGGCATGATAGAAACCCACCAGCAGCAAGATAACCGCTCATGGCATAGGCTCGGATTCTTGGCGATGACCTGCATGCCCTTAGCCCCCAGCAGCGTGTCGCAACCCCTCACTACCCCAAGTTCTCCTACCTTCCATCCATGTCCTCAACCACAACGTCCACTGACAGTCACTGACACCTGTCACAGCCTCCTCTGGGATCTACTGCTTCGGGCTGCTGCGTTGCCGACTTCAGGCGGCATGCTTCGTTGGTTTTGTATAAGACAAGCATACACGACATGTTGCTCACGTCTGATCTACTTGACTTGTAAACACTTTCGCCTCCAGGCCGGGGTGGGAGGCCTCGGGCAGGTGTAGGCTGTGGATGCTGTGGATTGCATGGCTATGGCGATTACTAAAGTTCAGAACCTTGTCAAATCTTCTACATGCCATTCAGTTCGCGACCCCTGGAAATCGATGTACCCCATACCAAACAACAAAACACCACCACCTGAAAGCCAAACTTATCTCCGAGCCTCGGCTGTTGGTGGCAACCTGCGATTCGGGATTGCTGCAGGCTTTGTGCGAAAACAGCAACAGCTGAGACGACGAACCAGCGAGGATGGACATTGAGTCTTAGCGAATACAGGTGCAGTTCTTAGTTCAGGCTGTGAGTGACGGACTTGTTGGGGCGCGCAACGAAGACCGAGCATTCACCACTCTAGCTACTCTAAGAGTTTGCTTTGGATGTTCTTTTGGTGTTGCACGCTTTGCGTTTACCGCCGACGTCAGTATTGTTCTGAGTATACCTTTGATGTCTAAGTATTACGACCGCTGTTCGCGATTTTGGGTACACACCGAAGGTCTCACACGCCGCACGGCTGCGGCAGGATCCAAGATCGAAGCTTCGAGGTCGGAGCTCAGGATGGACGGACGAAGGCAACAACCACTCAAAGCGGCTCACGACTTGAAACATCGTGGCACTTCGGGAGGCGTTCGGTAGACGGCGCATCGTGAACAACATTGACAACAAGCTACTAAGTGTGCAGCGACAGATATAGCAGAACTGCGCAATCGATCACGACCTGAAACCCTGCAAACAAACCCAATTCCCGGAGGGCCCGGAACTCCAGGCCAAGACGCCTCAAAGGTCACCGGATCACCCACCTGCACTGCCGCTCCAGAACAGCTGATGTGCATGAGGCCAGGGGACTACGCAGTCAGGGGCTGTTTGAGGGCTGTTTTGGGATGATATGATATGTACACTGTAGCGGCAAGGTGCGGCAGCAGTGGTGACCGCATATTGCAAGTCGAAAGTGCGAGGAATTTTACCTCTCTGTTGCAAGGATTTGTTAAGTCTTTGGGAGCTAAAGGCTCTGGGGCGGGCGAACTAAAACGAGAACTTTCCGTTAGCGTCCCAGAATCGTGTTTTCGGTGCTTTCCACTGTGCCAAAGCCAACGTCTCTCGACCTTGATTAAGGAAACCCCTGTGAAGTTGCCTCAGGCCTCTTACAAACAGCAAAAGCAAGCCTTGAGGCCAGCTTCGTTGTATTCTCGGCCATGCACAAAGACCTGGCATTCGTGCCCCTGTTTCTGTTTTGCGGGTTTACGAAAGCATTGCTCGCCGCTCTTGCTGGGGTCTGAAGCGGGGAGCTGTATTGTGGGAGCCCTAAACCCAACTGTTTCGCAGAATGATAATTGCCACAGCATGCGACAGCTCTGGCGAATTCTCTGCTGGAACTTCGTGCTTCATTTCAAGACTCAAGCGCTGATCCATGCACTTCTACCATTGGCCTTGGACCTGTGAAACCCTGTTGAAGAGAACCCGTTCTCCTGTTGCTGTCCCTTAGAGAAACCAGGTTGCTGTAGAAGAAGAAGTGGTAGTAGTAATAGTAGTAGCAGTGGTATTGTAGTCCCTGCCGCAGTATGGTGGTCGTAGTGGAAGTGGTATTGGCATAGCAGTAGTGGCGGTTGCAGTTGGAACTCGAAAAGCCCGCAACTCTGAAACCCGAAAGGCCGGAGCTCTCAAAAACTGAGCTTGGATCTGGAGTACCGCGCATTTTTCGGTTGGATCTTGGTTTTTGATGAGACCCTATTGGAGAACCAGAACTCTTGGTGACTGGTGGCCTGGCAACGATTCCGAAATTGACTGCCCGTCGACCTGCAGCCCACTCAAGGCCTAAGCCCCAAAGCCCCGAATCATCCTAATCATGCTTCCAAAACCCGCAATATTGCGGTCGAGTTGCATCGCTGCCATATTTGCCGTGGACCCTGGTTTGCTGAGAGCTTGGCAGGTTGAAACAAACCACGCCGACAAGAGAGACGAAAAGACTGTGTCGGGATGATGTTCACTGGCTTCGGAGTCGGGGTGGAAGGTTTTAATCAAAGTTCTGAGGTTCACGACATGAGCATTGCAACATTAACCGTAACACCAAGGGCTTTATGACTACAGGGCTTCGACAACACCAGCTGCGGGGAGCGAAGTGATCTGATACTTAAGAAGGCAGCATGAGGCAGCATGAGGCAGGGATCGCAATAGGTTTAAGCCAGGGGGGCACAATTCTTTTTCGCCTCCTCCCTCGGACGCCCTTCGCTTCAATTATACTCGCCTTGCTCGCGTTCGACACCGCCCTCTTTTCTCTGATCCCTGTCCTTCTGTTCGACCACCGCAAACTTTCCTCAAAGCGCCCCCCCTTAACGAAAGGCTTCCATTTCTTTCGAGCGGTTTGCCACCTTTTCTCAACTGCTCCTGTCACTAGCGCCCCACTCCTTCTTCCAGGTGCTCTTTGTACAATCCCCTGCGAGCGGTTTCCTACTTGTTCTCACTCTAATCTAACCACTACAATCCCTTTTGAATTGTTGGTTCTCAGAAGCTCTACTGGCATTTGAGCGGTTCTCTTCTCTGTTCCCTTCCGAGCGGTTTGCCAGGTTCTCCCAGATGCCGTATACTCATTCCAGTCCGTTTCGAGCGCCCTGCTCCTGTTTCTCAGATGCTTCAGCCGAGAAATAGCGGATTGCTCACTTTCCTACTTGCTGAGCAGTTTGCTCGTCATTGCTATGTGATCCAGTCGCGCTCGAGCGGTTTACTCCTTTTGTTGTTCTGTTGAGGTGTTTGCCTTTAACGTGGTTTGCTCCTGTTCTTCAGATGCTCCATTCCTGTCCCATCGGTTTCCATGAGGACTTAGGGAACTGCATAAAGGCCACAGAGGCCTTCGGACTTTAGGACTCTACAAGTAAAGGCATGGGGCTCTGAGTTGCCCCACCGCTGGGGAGGTCGGAGAAGAGAGGACAGGGTCAGTCAGGGAGGAGTTGAGGGGAATCGAAGACCATAGGTACGGGGATAACATGGCGGATGTGCGAGAGGAGGGTCTGAAACGGGAGCGGAAGAGGGGGGCGGGGGGTCAAGAAAACGATCGGGGATCCAAAGCAAGAGGGAGGGTCACAAAAAAAAAGACTGGCCTTTTTGGGGTAATGGATTGTTCCAAATTGCTGAGGGTTGTGATGGTGTACTGTTGGCCCAAGCCCGAGCCCTTGCAGCAAATTCCTGGAATGCTGCCGCTCGCCACACCCTAAACCCTGCACAAGTATACGGCTGACCACATTAGGAAGTTCTTCTGTCAAGGCCTTGAGGTACTCTGGGAGTCTTGGAGCAGCCACTGGAGGTCGAGGAGCGGCCTGTTCTGCAACCAAGGCTCTCTGGTGACGTGATGAAGCCATAGTTGGTTGCCTCAGAAGAAAATCAGTCGAGTCTCTGGCTTGGCTGCACTGACGCTGCATCTACAGTCTACGGCTGGGCGGGCACCCATCCGCAAAGAGACAGTACGCATAGCGGCAGGCGGCAGGTGCATCTACGGCTTCGGGTCTACAGTGCGAGGCTGGGATCTCCGGCTCTTCGACGTGTGCCTACTACACAAGATAGCAGGTTTCACATAGTTAGCCATATATCAAGCTAACTGCGCAGGTAGGCGGTTAGGTCATTCCGTTAGCGTGATGAGCTGCTCGCTGCGGCTGCGACCACACAAACTGCTGGGGCTCCGGATGCGGCCACGCTCATGAGTACTTTGTCCGCGGCGAGGTATTTGTCTGAGGCCGGGACGACATTGAAGGACTTCACCACACCGGTTGCGAACTGCGAGACGACCAGGCTTTGAAATGCACTGGGGTGTGAGTACCTTCATATCCGCCGCCTGCACCCCATCAAAAAACATTGAGAACGTCAAAGGCTCCTGGGTTGGTGGGTTCTGGCTCTGGCATTCCCGAAAAAAACAAAGTGAATAGGCCGCGCTAGCAAAAAGGCGGAGGCTCAAGTGCTCATGCAAACAAAACTTTCCAGGCTGGGAGTTATAGTAGCTGCTAAATCCTACAGCGCAAGTTTCAAACACTCGTGACTGTAAACAAGTTCAACAGGCCCTGCGCACCACCTCCGTTCTGGATTCGGTGGGGTGGCCCATTACTCAAACTCCAAGGCGGGGAGACAACTCGAAATCTCACATCTACACACCAAGTGCCTTGACCTGCTACCACTAGGAGGGCTGCAGGGTTGCTTGAGGGGTTGAGGGCTGGCAAGTACGTTAGATTCAAGCGAAAGCTTTATACCGCCTCTGAGACTCATGCGCCATGGCCGGCTCCGTCGCTTTAAGCTTTGACTGAAAGTTTGCTTGCCGTTCCGATACAAGAAGCAAGGCTCAGGATTGATCTTCACCCTCATCACGCCTCGCCGGTCGATTCCGGCTGGCTGTTCGACCCTGGTCCAGAGATTTTTCCTTGCGGCTGGCAAGCGAGGATGCTGAATTGAAATGCCTGTGACAAAGCCTCTGTGCTAGACATGGTATTCGGTTCAAACCACCTGAGCCCTTTAATGGACCTCGACAAATCCCATGAAACCCCCAAACCTACTACAGCTCACATGAACCCCGCCGAACCCAAAGTCATCCTTCGCATGGGTCTCCGTAATGGGTGTCTGAACAGCATGCATCCCCTTCTTCATCTGCATACGTGCAAACTTGACTGTCAAGCTAGTATCCGAGACCAAGGGTTCTCGAAGCCTTAAAGATTATTTGTGTACCAGAGATGTGAAGGGAAGCACCAGAACGTAAAGGTTCCGGGGCTTCGCATGGCTCTTTTTCCGCCAGGGGCGACAGTGAAAAGCTTAGGGCAAGCAGCTAGCAGTTCAGGGGCTGATGCTTGCCGTTAAGATGGGTGCAGGGTTGCTTCCCCTGGCCCGCAGACGCTTTACCAGCAGCGGTGGCAACACAACTAGCACACGTCCTACTACTCGTATCTGTACCGAGCATGATACCTCTCACTGCATCCCTAATCGCAAGCTGAGCCATCAATTGCAGGGCTCCTGGGCCTAATGAAACTAGTTCAAACAACCCAGTCCTGGTGGCAGCTTCCCTTTGCCTTTGCCCACACCGCCGCCATCGTTTGCCTTGCCCCCCTTGCCTTTGCCGGTGTCAACCTGATCGGCCCAGTGAGTTCCGGTTGCGAGCGGCTTTCACGTGGGCCCTGGAAGCGCACATCGCTCGCTTCGTTTTGATTCTTGACGTTGCTGAGACACTAGCGCTGGGTGTAGGTAAGTTGCCTTCCGGAAACGGTGAAAACAGAGCACAAAGACCTCCAGCCTGAACCTTCCGATGTGGCCAAATCATGCAAAACTAGCTGCTTGAATGAATCAGGGTTGAAGGGGATTCTAAATTATCGGGCAGCGCTTCGAAACTCTGAACCCGACTTTTCGCTGGGCATGGAATAAGGAATAAGGCCGAGTGCCCAAATCCCAGATCTGCCATGTTATGCTAGGGCTAGGGACGTTTCAGACAACAAAAGACCCTGGCGAAGACCCCAAAGAAATCACTGCTGGCAAAACCTAGGCCCATACTTCGAGGGGAAGCCCCGACTATATCCCGGCGTGTGGCATGAAGTAACCACCATGCACCGTCCAACAAAAACAGGGATCATGAAGCTCCTGAACTTAAGCGCAACCAAGAAGTAAGCGGTTCCTCGCCCTTGAGGCGGATATGCTGAAGCTCGAACCCATCCACCATCATCAACCCTTATAGGGTCTTAGGGCCGCTGCCTCGATCATCATGCTCAAGTCGCCCTCGGGAGGCTCCCAGAACTCGTCGCAGAGCTCGAGGCCCTGGCTGAGCCGAGTTTCTGAGATATATATATATATACATATGTATATATATATATATACATATACATATATATATTTTTTTAAATATAGATCCCACAGCAAGGAACCTGTTTTTTTTTGAGGGGGTGCGGGGGGCTCTGTGGATGCCCTCCTCCTCCTCTTCTCGACAGCTTCGGTACTGCCTAAGAAAGGCCCAACCAAGGCCGGGAGATTGTGAGCCCGGATGCGCCCCGGCCGGGGCGTGACAAAGTTAAAGATGCTGCACAGATGAGCATTACAGAGCATTGCGAACTCATACCGTGTCCACACCGATTTGATTGCTGGCAGATGTGGCTCCTTTGCTGCGGGTCATGCGGGCCCAGGTTAAACTGCAGAGGCCTCTCTATGTGGCACCCCGTTGCAGGCACGTTGATCTTCATGATGCAGGTTTGGGGTATGTAGCAGCAGATACCTGCAAATGGATCGACTTTCATCTGATTTTCGTACTTTCTGAAGTGCTGGATACTGTACGTATGGCAACCCGTGCTGGTAACCCCTATGCAGCATTACGCAGCCTCTGGAGTGCTGATTCAGCTGCTTTCCTTGTAAAGCTTCGGAGGTTTATTGGCGGAGGTTAAGGCGGTGCTGGTGCTCGCTTCTTGGGGCTCTGTAGGTCCCCAGTCTCGAGGAAGCACGTCAAACCCACCCTCCGTCTCTGTTTTCAGTGGCAGGACCGTCGTGCTGTACAGTGTCGGACACAACCTACATGAAAGCCATGTCCAACCTTCGGTCGAGTGGCTTCAGCATCTGGAGCACGGTGGGTTCAGATTCAGAAGTAGGGCTGTAAGTTTAAGATGCCGGCGCTTACAAGAAGGATCGCGCACCACAACCCTCGGTAACTGCCTTCGGCGTTGACCACTGCAGATTCCGTCCTATACTCAGTACATGCCCATGAAGCGGTTCTGCAATGTTTCCAAGCGAGGTAGCACATTCCAACTTAAAACTCATATGAAACCACGCATGCCCCAAGCTTATCGCTTGAAACCCTCTCTCACTGTTGCATCGGTTGGCACATCGTCGGCGCAACGCCCGTCAGGCAACACGATCTTCCAGGCAGAAATGCCGTCTACCTCTGTGCGGCCGTAGAAAGACTGACTGGCAGCTTCTCAGCATCCCAGATTGCCCCCCGAGAGTCCCGGAAGAAATGTAAACAGTTCAAAGTTTTGGAAGTCGATCGTTGATATTTAAAGCGCTTACGTTATGGTGTAGAGGTCCTTCTTCTGCAAACAGACCCTTGCATGTCTTCGGATTATCTGGATGTTGGGCTGCAGCTCTGCAATACGCTTTAGCACATGACGAGATCACACATTCGAGATTCATGTCACAGGTGAACCTGTGCGTGTCTAGACTTTTCAGGCACGGTAAGCTCCACGCCAAGATTTGATCCATTAAATCATAGAATTTGCGAAACAATCGGCTAGTGGCATTCACGCCAGAATTGCGCGAAAGTCGAAACTTAAGAGCCAGTGGTTAGAAGTCAATTTGCTTTTGACTGGCCTCTGCTTTAGAGGCTCGCAGTCCTGGCACACACACACACTGCCGTATATTGTTTTCTAGCTGGAACATGCTGGAACTCCCTCTTCCGAGCCTGAACGGCTGGCCTTTGAACCCATGGCCAAAAACGCCGCAACCCGAGGAAATCTAAGCCCGGAGCTCTGGGAATCTGCTCGCAAATCTGTCGGTCCTCGACTTTGGGAAGGCCGCTTCTTCATGATTCATACGTTCCATCGGCAATTTGGTCCCACTCATCAAGTCTCCATGTACTTCGAAAATCGTTGCAAGATATCATGCATGCGAGGATCCAGGCAGGCAGCCCAAACTTGGGGATCCCAAAGGCCCCACCTGCCCGGAACGCTGCTGGCCTTCAATGCAATACCTTTGCTCGAAATTCAGAAACACAACACGCCGCCTCCCTGTGCTGCAGCCGAGGAGTCCAGATCTCGAAAGGTGCTTTCTCCATCCGTTTGGATCTGTAGTAGCTCCTTCCATGAAGGCTTCTTCTCGCCGTGTTTGGGCTATGATACTACCTGATCACACGCTAGAACCCAATACTTACACCCTACCAAAGTGCCAAAGCTCAGAAACGGCGAGGGGGTCCTGTTGAACTTTGGGTAGGGTTTGTGGCTAAGGGCCAAGTACAGTATGTGCTTGACCTGCTTGGTTTCTCCAACCATATGCGTGATTTGCCACTAGTTCAGATATATAGATCACTGCTTACATACAAGATCTACATTATAAGTATGCTGCTGTTTTGAAACGTGGTGGTTTCTTACAGTGTCTTGCCCACGTACAGGCTAACATTCCGGAGCGACAAGTATTACAGCAACAGTGATCTTTACCATCAGGGAATCAGGTATTTCGATCTACTCTGGTTTCGGAAGATATTTATCAGAGTCAGGATGGTGTGGTTGCGACATTTCGTGCTAAGCGTGTTTGGATTGTTGTGTCGTGGATGCACAAAGGACCTCTAACAACCTCGTCTTTGATTCTGTTGTCAAGCGATTCTGTCGCCATTCCTTAACGGGTTGAGGATGATAGGCTTTGTGCTCTTTGTGCTGCTCGCTGAGTTTGCATCTGTCGTTGATGATATCTCTGTGCATTTTCTCTACACGCGTGGCAACTCTCAATACATGTAAGTATGATTTTTTGAGTGTATACTGTGCCCACTATCTCAGCACTGAGAAAAAGTCAAGGAAACATAAGCATAATAATAAATGTGCTTACCAGCGCAATACCAACGCTTGAAACAACAAATGTATGTGATTTGTTTGAACGATAACATATTCTCGCCAAAACCACATCTGGTTCACTATATTATGGTCCAACATCAGCCAATATCGCATATACTGCTACTGGCATCAGTGCTGCTATATCCAGTGTGAAACGCATTCCGGTTCATAAGACATGACTATGAACGAGCACTGGTTCCCTAAGATTTACCAGAAGGAATGAAGAATTAAAATCAATTTCCGCACTCTTATGATGAACCTATGGAACATTTTGGGGGGCTCTTGCTTCTGTTTCAAATTGGGCTATTTCTCGAAATGGCCTGTCATAACAAGCTAGATACTTTTCAATCCATATTGTTCATTCGCTGGAAGCTTCAGGGTTGATTTTACCTGCTTCTCCAACTTCTCAATTCTGTCACTCGCTTCATCTGGTGCTATATTTTCCCCGTTTGTCACATGCCGTGTCCGCTACTGCTACATCTCCTGATTGAATAGCCGTCTAGTTTGTCGTCAACATGTTCTGTCCATCCGGGGGAAAACCCCGGTCCATGCGAAAGCTACTACAAGTACGATCCTTCGGAATGCGACCACCACCTCATCATCTTCAGTGGTTGCTGTCACGGCTGCAATTGGCAGAACCTTCTGGGTGCGCCTAGGGCGCTGCTTCCTCCCGAGTCATGACTGAAGGGATTCAGAGACACGTGATGGCAGCGTATTGCGTCTCGAGGGCGAGCTGTGCACTAACACTACAACCGTTTTCTTTAGTTCCCACATAGTCAATTCCCACATAGTCAAGAACCCCATAATAGCGTGTACCACACCATTGGGGAAAACCCTGAACCCAACTCCAACACCGTAAGCGGCGCATTCCGGTCGAACTCGTGAAGGTCTCCTCCCCCGCGAGGTTGGAGCAAACGATCCGAAGCAAGTCGCCCTCCTTGGATGTGATCTAGGGTCGCAGGGGTCAAGGCATTTATGGATTGGAACTATGTCTCAGGTTTCGCCGGGTAGGCGGGGGAATTGGGGCTGATAAAGGCGATGCGCGCTTTCGCAGGGACTGGCACCTACCTTGAGTTTTGCGCTAGAACTCTGTCTGCTCCTCACAGATGTATAGAGGCTAATCTCTGTCTGCCCAACCAAGCGCCATGGGATCCTGCAGCATAAACCCCTAACGCAGTACCAAAGTAGGGATGGGAAACTTATGGGCCCTTCTAATTTCGACCATATTCTGGCACTCGAGTAAGGTGGGTCCAAAAGCAACATGTAGTCGGCGGATGTGACGCGAGCATCGAGGTCATCACAATCTAGTAGGGGTTCTTTCACTCATGTGCTCTGCACAGCAGGTCCGTTGCGAATGTGGACGGTATGAGAAGTTCGAGACTGCATGCTCGTGACACGAAAACTGCGAACGTTGACACCATCATGCGTGCTCTTCATGTGGGATGCAGTGGAAGCAGCGAACGACTGCAAACACTGGGCCCGAAGCCTCGCACTTGTCAACCCAGGCTCAACAGCATAAACATCAATATCAAGGTGGCCATGGTTATCATCACAATCACCATCACCACCATGCACATCATCATCATACCCATCAGCATCATAGTCATAATCGTCATCATCGTCATCCCCATCATCGTCAACGTCATCGCCAGAAAGGGCGTTGAGAGAGCAAGAGCCAAAACTTAGAGCCTTGGGCTTCGGGAGCCGTACAACCTTGGGCCTCTGCGCATCATCTGCCATGTCTCCAGGTCATCCGCGACAACGCAAAGCGGGGCGACTCCCCGGTCATGGAAAAAGAGACGGCGCGCCTTCACGGGAATGGTGTCTTGTGACGGACTCCATATGTCGAACTGAAACACATTGAAGCTTGCGTGGTCACTCAAGAAGTGCAAACAAACGGAGTGCGGGCGAGGGGGGGGAGCGCGGAACTCTCAGCCGTTTTGAGACTCCGGCCCCAGGAAGCTTCTCAAGACAATTCAACACTAACTTTTACTTCAACGTAACCTTGTTCCACCCAGCTCTCATCGCTGGGCGCTAGCAGCTGCTAAGTCTGATATCCCACCCTGCAGCTGTTCTTCTCATGCCCGGACAGTGGCTTCCCTGCCTGCATTCCCGGCGCATTGTGCACACAAGCCGCACCCTTCAACATCCCGGTCTTGATACCCAAGAAATCGACGCTCAGAAGTCTTGGCCCATGGGCTCGCAGGCTCCATACGTCACCAACAGTTCCTCCACTAGCTCAAAACCAAGCCCCCCGAATGACCTGTGCACTCCAATAAGCATCTTGTACCAGTTATGATGATGTACTGTTGGAGAAGGCGATGAGGAAATTACCGGAGTAGACGGCTTCTTGTTCATCATCTTTGTCGTCCTCCTCCTCATCGTCGTCATCATCATCGTAACCAGCTTGCGGGGGTGGTCGCTTCCCAGAAACATCAGGACAAGGACAAGTACATGCACAAGAAACACAAGCAAGAACCGCAGGAACCAACAACACACGCAACTCTGGTTGAAATTGAAATCGTTGCACGTTGGGCACCTTATCGTACAAACGCAGTGGTCTACGATGCCCAAATGAGGGAGCAAACCCTCTGCGAAGCCCCCCCGTGAACGCTGCGGACCCTACCCAGGCCGTAGACCCTAAAACATCCTGATACCAAACCCTTTTATAAGACCCGCCTACAAGTAAGAAGACACACCCACCAGGCCCACTGACTTGAGGCCTCTTTCGAGAAGCCGAAAGATGGAAACGCTAACATATCTTGGCGCTCGCCAAAGCCCCAGCACACCCAGGCCCCCTTGCCCCGACCCAACCCAGAACTGTTGGCTCTCAGCTCTAAGCTTTTCTTCCCCAACAAGCGCACCATAAGCCTGAAAGACTTGTCTTCAAACTCCAAACATGAAACGGCAACAGCACTCCCCAATCGAATAACACTTTTTTCAGGAAGAACAAACCTAAAAGCTTTTCTAACGAAGTCCAATCTGAATGTCTTGGATGCAAGAACTGCGCACAATTGCCAGAAGACGTTTTTCAATACTGGCACATGTCATGTCAGAAGCGACAACAAAAGTACCTGCTCAACACACTGACCTGACATGATCTTTCCAAGCTTCCTATAGAATTTCCTTGTATACCGCCCTGGAGCTTGGTCGGCTGCCGCCGGGTGCGTACATGATCTTCCCGGTAAACCGTTGTACTGCAAGCTGATCTAAAACATGGCTCAATCTAATTGGCTTCGCAAGAAGATTCAGACCGAGAGCCGGAGAGAACCGCAATGCCATATCCCAATACCAAGCAAAGCGCGCATGCTAGGTGCGACTGAACGCATGCGAAACGACTCGCAAAGGTAGAGGTGAACAACAGGGAACTACT
The DNA here is from genome assembly GCA_905221615.1 of Symbiodinium sp. CCMP2592. Classification (NCBI taxonomy): domain Eukaryota; class Dinophyceae; order Suessiales; family Symbiodiniaceae; genus Symbiodinium; species Symbiodinium sp. CCMP2592. Next base: position 324,075 of record CAJNDT010001946.1, read on the forward strand.
AGTAGCAACAGTTCTTGGTGGGGAACCGATGCGGCTGATGAGATTTGCGGCACCATGATAGGAACGATCCGTCTATTCAACCCTTTTTTGCAACTTCTCGATTCGACCCTAAGCCCCAAACTTTTAGAGCTGAAAGTCTCTGTAGGATATGGTAATCCTGAACCCAAGCCGTAAGCATGAAAATGAAATCAGACCCGCTAAACCCTAAACCTCAACCCTTAAGGTTTTGTAGTCACAGCGATGGATTCGTAGACCTCTCCCCACGCGACCTTGGAAAGCCAGGCCGTCGGATTGTGCGCGTATTGCGAAGAGACTTCGTCGTCGTAGCTGCAGAAGCACATCTCCTGCTCCAGTACGCGTATAGGCTGTAATTAGAGGGTTTAGACGATGGGCTGAGGGTCTCAGATTGGCGGGCCAGCTTCTTGCCGCGTCATTTTGGGGCTTGATGTCAGTCTCATCAGGCGTCAGCAACAAATGGCGTCATCCTTTGCCATGCCCAGTACCATCACAATCATAGCAGTCCTGGTAGTCGTCAGCACTATCAAGCGACATCGCCATAGTCACAGGCAACCCGGCTTCTATCAAGCTGACACCCTCAACTTCGATTCCAGTAGAAACCTTCAGGAAGAGCTTGCAACGATGTAGTAGTGAGCTGCTTGGACACATCGGCCTAGGCCTAGGTTTCCAGCCTCTTATTGAGTTGAGAGCTTCCAGCTTGGAGAAGGACCCGGCAATCTCAGTCCACGAGGACTCCAAAAGCTGAGATCACGGCAAATCATAGCTCCCAAAAAAGACCCGATATCTGTTGACCCATTAGAGACCACTTCCCCTTCCGGCCAGGGCACTTCCGTCCCGTCGCGCGGCACCGGCTTCTGGCCGTCTTTTGGGTCCTCCACGGCGATGCGCAGGAACGCCAAACAGTGCGCGAACGACCTGCCTGAGCGGAGCTGGGAGGGTGTTTAGTGATATCCGATGTAAAAGCCAAACCCACACACCCCATACTCGCTTCCTTCGAACCCCAGTGTGTGCTACCAGGATCTCCCAGAGCCAACTGCCCATCCTGTATCCCAACAGCTTTGCAGGATCCCGAGCCTCTGAGCGGGACGACTAGGACCCGAGAGTGTCGTGGTGGAGAGCAGGGCTCGCACAAGGCAGGCAGGATTCACAGTTCGGGTAACAGTAACACTGAGCAATCATGAATTCGGAACCTAAGTTTTGGATCTGGGTTCTCAGATAAGCCTGGCACGCTCACAAAAGCAGCAAGGGTGCTCGGACTCCAAACATCCCGGATGCCACAAGAGCAGGCGCCGCCTCCTGCCTGCTAGGACTGCTAGGAGCTGATTGGCCCGCTGTTGGTCTTCGAGCAAAGCTACTGGTGCTTCGGATTTGGGTGATTTCAAGGTGGCGCAAGGCCCTCGCTTCTCTCCTCAAGTCCACGATTGGGTTCTTTCCGCAGATATCGATTCCATGACAAAAGTGATCGCACGTGCTTACATTCAGGGTTGCGACTAACCAGTGCCTTCAACAAAGTTGCGGGCGTTATCCCACCCGAAGGACAGCTTGAAACTTCAACTCGCACATGTGCCAATTGAAACCTTAGAATAAGTCCTGACTGGAAGCTGCCCAAAAGGCCAAACCATGCCAAACTCACACACAGTGCTTGATGGATCACACCACCGAAACGCCGAATGTGCGCCAGATGGCAGCTGAGCATGTTCAAACACACCGCAACACCCGATCAAATCCCCAAACATCATCAGCCCACCCCGTTTTTGCACCCTCCGGAACGTGAACCCTTGAACCCCTGCCTGCCCACCCCGAACCCCTGACGTGGCCCCAGAACTCTGTCGTGGCCGAGGGTCGTTCAGCAATGGATGGTGAACCACGGCCTCTGCACTGCACCCCAGCACTAGGTCGTGACAGTTCCACCATTCCTGAGATAGGCTTCAGGGTGCGAGATTCAGAGGTTGGTGGTGCGGGATGATGGAAATCTTGAGGTTTTGCTTCAATGTCCTCTACTGAATGAGCAAGGGCCAGCGATTCAGGGCTTCAACTTCAGAGTGCTGGTTGAAACCTGTACGAGGTTCAGACAATGAAGCACCCCGATTTTAAACCACAGGAAGTAGACTCCGGATTGCCCTGACCTGTCCGTGAATTCTGAGAGGCCGGATTACGGGGCCTATAGGCAGAAGTGGAATTGAAAAATCTGGTCCTGGGATGAAAACTTTATTCAGGGCGAGCGGGTTATCTACAGCAGCTCCTGCTGCTACTACCACCTGCATCATGTCCACTAGCAACGTCGACTAAGTATTGTTGCCACCACTACTACCTCTGCCTCTGATGCGACGAAGATACGACGATGCTAGGACAGCTCAACCAATAAAACTGAAAAACGAAAAACCTAGCTAGCACCCTGAATCGTCAACCCTGAGGCCCTACAATACCACGAAGAAGCACCGAAAACAGAAAAGCCGAAAAAAGAGCGTCTCTGTCGACCGACTCCTCTGGCCCTCCTGACCGCTCCTCTTCGTCCTCTTCGTCCGATCCGTCCCTTCGGAAGCAAATTTTCAGCTCCTGGAGACTTCCCAAAGTCGCGAAAACATTCCGAATCATATGCCGTACTAAAATTAAACCGCACATTGCCTGTCAACGTTGAGCATTTTGGGGATGGATTTAGTCCTCGGCGGTCTTCTGCGCGACCCTGCCCTTCAAGCGTCGGCCATCTTGACTGCTGGCCGGGATGAGGAAAATCCACCAACCCACCTCAACCTTGATCGGCATAGGGTTTCAGTACGGACATTCGGTTGACGGGGTTCGCAGGAATATTACTTGATCAGGCGTGCAACGAGCCGAACCCGACCGAAAGCCGCAACCATCACATGCAGGTGTAAGCTGAAGGTGGGAAGGCCTTACAGAGTCTTCCAAGCTGCTTGTAATACTCAAAAACAACTGCAAGATTCACCTTTCTTGAGCACTTTTCTTCACGCCTTTGCCGCCGCGAAAGATGTGTCGTTCGATTTGTATTTAAAAATTTTGTTCAAGTTGCAAAAAAACTTCGAGTGTTTTTGGTTTTCGTGGATTTGACGACGGTTTGATCATCTTGTTTTCCGTGTCTTCTGTTCCTTGTTGTTTAGTTGGTGTGTGTCTGTTTCTGTGTGTGTGTCTGTTTCTGCGCGTGTGTCTGTGCGTCTGTCTGCGCGTGTGTCTGTGCGGGTGTCTGTGCGTGCGTCTGTGCGTGTGTCTGTGTGTCTGTGTGTCTGTCTGTCTGTCTGTCTGCCTGCCTGCCTGGCTGGCTGTCACTGTGTGTGTTCTGGAAAGTGCCTTAGTGCTTCTTCTTTAGTGGAAAATTAGTGGGATTCTACTGGGAGTTTGCCGGGAGTTTGGGAATTCAGTGGGAAGAACCCGAAAAGGGGGAATTGAGTGGGAATGGTGACTGATTATCGTGGATCACAACAGAAGGAGTGAGCCGCCGACTAGAGGGTTGGAGAAGCACTGGTCAAACCGCTCGAAAAGAACTAGAGTGCTTGAGAGACAGAGAGCAGACAGCCCGAAAGGAAATAAACTGTTCGAGAATCCATAAGCACACTGCTCAACAAAGACTAGAAAGTGTTGTAAACAGTGAGAGAACCTCCTGCAAGGGACCAAGGTAGAGGGAGTAAACCGCTCCAAAGAGACTAGAGTGTTCGTGAGAAAATAAGCAAACCGCTTGAAAGGGAAAAGAATTTTTGAGAAGCAACAAGCGAACCGCTCGACAAGGAACGCGGAGCAAACCGCCCGAAAGGAACTAGAATATTTGAGAAACAACCAGCAAATCGTTCGAAAGGAACTCCAGTATTTGAGAAACAGCAAGCAAACCACTCGAAAAGGAAAGGGGTGTTCGGGAAACAGCGAGCAAACCACCCGAAAGGGACCGCAGAAATTGAGACCCAGAGCAACCCGCTCGAAGGGGTCTAGAATATGTGAGAAGCACTGAGCAAACCGCTCGAAAGAGCTTGGAATGGCTTGGAGCGTTTGAGAAACAAACAGCAAACAGCCCGAAAAAGACTGGAGTGTTACAGAAACCATAATAAGCAAACCGCTCGGAAAGGTGTGAACAGTTGAGAACCAAAAAAACAAACCGCGCAAAAGGGATGCTGCCATTAAGACACAAGCAGCAAGCCGCTCGAAGGGGACTAGAGTGTCTGAGAAGCACTGAGCATACCGCTCGAAAAAACTAGAGTACGTGACAAACAAGGGGCAAAACTGGCGTGTTTGAGAATCAGAGAGTACAGCGCCCAAGACTTAGAGTATTTGAGAAACAAGCAAACTGCTCGAAAAGACTATTGGAGAAACAAAGAGCAAGCTAAACACGGAGCGAACCGTTCGAAAGGGACGTCAGTGTTGAGAAACAGTGAGCAAACTTCTCGAAAGGAACTAGGGTACAAAGAGCAAACCGAGCAACATGGACTGTTGTAATTGAGACACAGGGTGCAAGCCGCTCGAAAGGACAGGGCGCAAGCGGCTCGAAAGGAGACTAGAGTATTCGAGACACAGGGAGCCAATCGCTCGAAAGGGGCTAGAATCATTGAGAAACTCGAGCAAGCTGCTCGCAAGGGGCTGTAATACGTGAGACACGGAGAGCAACCCGCTCGAAAGCGACTGCAGTATTTGAGGAACAACATGCAATCCGCGTGAAAGAGACTAAAGAATTTGAGAAACAGCCAATAAGGACTATAGAGCTCTTGAAAACGAGTTCTTGACAACAAAAAGCAATCTGCTCGTAAAACACAAAAAAGTTTAGGCAACAGCGAGAAAGCCGCTCGAAAGGAACTAAGTTGCTTGACCATTCCTGCACCGAGAATGGAACGGCGCCAGGCCCTCGTTTTCAGCGAACGACCGCTGATGATCCAAAATCGCATTGCTTGTCAATTCGGCCTCTCGGAGACTTAAAAGGTCTGCTGCTTTCAAACCCATCTGGTTCAAACACGGTTGGAGTCTGAGAATTACAGCCAAAAGCTCTGTCGAGTGTCGTTCAGCATGTGGCCATCTGATAAGCCAGGGATCGTCCATTCCATGAGAGCGGTGTCCTCTTGATACAGCAGGTATCGCGAACACGAAACCCTCCAGCAAGCTCGATGGACAACTGTATTTTAGAACGAGCCTGTGCCCCGAATCCGAATTACCAGATGACTACACCGCCCACGCTAGGCCAACAAGCCCGGTCTTGATGCTGAAACGCCCGCAGCCCAGATGCATCGCCTCGAAGTGCGGTTTGAGCCTCGATCCAGACGGACCTCCCGAGATGATGTCCGTTGTGGCCGTCCGCTGAACCTCGTCGAAGCTGGAGGTCTCGTACTTGGCTTGCCCTGTAGCACAAGTGCGGTTGTCCTTGCTGAGGTCGTCCAAAACCCTATGCCCCAAACCAATCCCTAAAACCCGAAAGCGCTGAACCTTAAACCCTAAACCCTAAAGCCCTGGTCCTTTCGGATGCGTTTTGGCCGTTTTAACACCAATACAATCCTAGCCCCCCTGATGTCTTTGATTAAGTTTCAACTGTGGGCCCGAAACCGCTCGGAAGGGACCAGAGTACTTGAGAAGCAATGAGCAAACCGCTCGACAGGAACTTAGGGTATCTGACAAACAAGGAGCAAACCGCTCGAGAAGGAGTAGAGTATTTGAGGAAAAGGAGCAAACCGCTCGAAGGGGATGGTGAGAAATCTACCAGAAAGGGATCAAGGTAAACGGGGCAAACCGTGCCAAACAGACGAGAGTTTTTGAGAAACAGGCAGCAACCCGCTCGAAAGTGACTAGAGTGTTTGAGAAACAGAGAGCAGACAGCCCGAAAAGGAACGCGGAGCAAACCGCCCCAAAAGGACTGCAGTTTTTAAGACGCAGGGGGAGCAAACCGCTCGAGACGGACAAGCGTGTCTGAGAAACATGGAGCAAACCGCTCGAAAAGGACTGGGGTGTTTGAGAAACAATTCTAAGCAAACTCCTTTGAAAGGATTCGAGTACATGAGAAACGACAAAAGTGTTTGAGAAACATGGGACACAGAAGCAAAGCGCTCGCAAAGGACAAAAGAAACAAGGAGCAAACCGCGCGAAAGGAATTGCAGTCATTGATACACAGGGAGCAAACCGCTCGAAAGGGACTGCAGTAATTGAGACGCAGGGAGCAATCTGTTCACAAGGGACTGGAGATTGTGAGAAACATGGAGCAAACCGGTGGATAGGAACAAGAGTATTTTAGAAACAAGGAGCAAACCGCTCGGAAAGGACCTGAGTATATAAGTCCTGCGACTATATGAGACACAGAGGGCGCACCGCTCGAAAGACACAACATCATTTGAGAAGCAAACCGACCAAAAAAGGACAGCAATAATTGAGGCCGCCAGGTCGTGAGGCCGCGATGCCGCGAAGTCGTGAGGCCGCAGACGCGAGGTCCAGTGGCCGCGACCCATCTGAGGTCGGTTGGTGAAGGGCCGAGAGGTCGCAAGGTCATGAGGTTAGGCGAGGGTACCCAATCCCGTAATCTCAATGTCAGGTCTGATCTCACCCCTGCACCGAAGCAAAAAGAAAAAAACACATGAACTCCGAAGCGGAGCAAGCTTGGATCACTGCAAATACCGATAAAAGAGGCATGCGAATGTGCAAAAACCTCGGGTCTTTTACTGCACAAATTATAATAATTACAATTCGAAATTAGGCGGGTGACGTCGCGGATAATTTCCCGTAGCGGTCGCTATTTAATTTCAAATTCGAAATTAGCGGGCTTGGGGCTGTGTGGCTAATAAGAGGAGCAGCAGAAGTTGCAGAAGTGGCAAGTCGTCAAGTAAAAGCAGCAGCAGTCGTCCGTCGCCGTAGAAGTAACAGTAGTAGTAGTACTAGCAGAAGAAGTAGTGGTAGTAGTAGTAGTAGTAGCAGTAGTAGCAGCAGTAGCACTATTAGCTCCAGCAGCAGTAGAAGTCGCAGAAGCAGCAGTCGCAGCCTCGTAGCAGCAGTCGTAGCAGTAGTAGTCGTAGTAGCAGCAGTAGAAGTGGTGGTGGTGGTGGTGGTGGTGGTGGTGGTGGTGGTGGTGGTGGTAGTAGTCGTTGTGGGAGTAGAAGCAGAAGGACTGTTTTTTTTTGCTTTTTTTGTTGCGAGCTCAGATTCCCAAGCTGTCTGTCCCCGTGCAGTCAATTTGGACTGACACTCAAGACAGCAATGTCAGGGATCCGGCAGTCCATCTTTCTTTTTTTTCTTAGGCGGAGACAACTCCGCATAAATCTCGGAAAGCTGCACATTGTCAGCTGCCACCATCTGTACAGAAGCATCCCCACTTCGCACAAGAAGTCTGGCCTTGTTGGACTGTGTGAGCTGAGCGACACGCTTCTTGCGTTTGTAGTTTGGCCGAGGCTTCCCCTTGTCGCTCCTTGGAGCACGCCTCCGGCGCAAAGCCGTCCGTCGCTCTGTGGCGCTGAACCTGCCCAGGACCCGTTTGATGAAGCCGCTGGCCCTGGCTTCCTTGACAGGCCTTGCGCATGCCCCGATCAACAACTGTTGTTGCAAGAGTGGCGCCGTGGAATCGCATCCCAAGTGCTTCCTTTGGCTGCAATAAAAGCACTATCTGGATCAGAAAGGGTCTTTTAATGGGGAGTGCGAAAAGAGCACTATCTGGATCAGATAGGGTGTTCTTTAGGACTGTCACAAACATGTCCGCCAAGCGGCTTGTACTCCTCGACAGTTGCGAAAGCGCGCTCACATGCAGCACTCTAAAAAAACGATACGCAAGGCAACCTGCATTTTTTGTCCAAGCTGCGATGTGCGCAAACTTAGGTTTTGGCACAGTGCAACCCCGAAATCGCTGCACCCTTCGCGGCTGGGAGAGCACCTATTTTCACCTTGTCTCCATGCTCACATCAGCAGAGTTTGAAATAAGCATTAACAACATCAAGAAGCAGGTTGTCAAAGTGCTAATCCGGTGAAGATAGTGTTTGCAGTGGTGGCGTTGTGTTGCAGCTGATTTCATTGTCGCGGTGGCGCCTGCGCAGTGTTCTGGCCTATGACTACACGACCCAATGAATTCAGTAGCACCCCACCTCGTCCCAGGTGACCGGGAAACCGACAAAGCGCGCAGAACTGTCGAACTTCGGCGGCTGGAATGGGTAGGCACTCCTCTTGGTACACTTCTCGATTTGTGGCTTCCGACAGATTCTCTCTTTAGGCCTGATTTCTGCTTCTTTGCTTAGTCGTAATGTATGTGTAGAGGCTCGGGTCAGACATGACAGCACGCCATCGAAAGTCCCTACAACGGTGAGTCTCCAGATGAAGAGAGGCTTGCGGGTTACAGCATGCAGCGTTCAGGATCTGGAGGGAATCCTGAGCCTGAGCCCTCAACCCTGAACCTAAAACGCGAGAGCCTCCACCAAATCGAGGGCACTCTCGGGGAGTCCCATCCCGCGAACGCACGACCCTATGTCTTGTAGGATTGCTTGCGCGGCATGCAGGGCCATGTAGGGGATGTAACTATCAGGGGTTTTTTGTTCGAGGCTTGTGGCAGTCCAGAAAGCACTCCCGGAAAGCCTGACAAATTCAGTCCACTCCAAAGGACAGGTAGTTCAAACACTCCAACCACCTCGCGCGCGGAACCCAAGCTGCAAACTCCATCTCCAGCCAGGCGACGGATATCGCAGCCAGTAGACCAAATGAGCCCCCTGTAAAGGCCCCTGCCTGAGAGCTCGACCCCAAGAGTGCAGATGGTTCAGGGTTTTGTGTTGGTTTCCTGCCCAATTCGCTTCAAGTCGCGAGGGGCGAAGCTCGGCTTCCCAGCAATACCAATCGTTGCTCGGATGCACCGTCCTTCGGAGCACCAAGTCGCTGTGCTACTTGTAAAGCACGATGCTGCAGAGAGAGTGTCCGGGTGCAGAGTTAGATTCAAGGACAGGGAATTGTGAGAACTCGACGAGCCTTGGATCTGGGGATAGCATCGTTTCAAGGGTCTGCCGACACAAGGAAAGGACTAGTGGAGCAATCATAAGGGCATTCCACAGGACCGGAAGCTGTTGGATGCACATCGCGAAGTCTTGGTCGCACCGACCTTATGTCATGTGCATGTCTTGTGTGTTTGCAGCATAAGCCCTTCCCAGCCGCAACCCCCGGCCGCCCCTCAACCCTACTCTATGCTCTGTTCAGGCTGGCTTATAAAAGCCACGAGGACGAAAGCACACAAAGGTCACAACAGTCTTGCAAAGGTGCTCGACAAAAAGGTAAGGGGTTCCGGTAGCTTCCGATGGGACGCAGGGACGCTTAAGACCCGAAAACAGGCCCCTACACCTCGAACACTTTCGAGCGGTCCAGAACTCGCGCTCCCCCTGCATGATGGGCTCGCTGAGCTTGCCCACCATGCTGGGATTCCTGAACTTTCTGAAAAGGTTCGGAATTTGCCCTTACTACGACTGCTGCCTCTTCTACTTCTACTTTCACGTCTGCTTCCACTTCGACTGCTATCACTACCACTACCACTACTAACACTACTACACTACTACTAACTACTGCTACCACTACTCCTCCTACTCCTCCTACTCCTACTCCTACTCCTACTCCTACTCCTACGCCTACTCCTTCTCCTACTACTACTACTACTACTACTACTACTACTAGTACTACTAGTACTACTAGTACTACTAGTACTACTACTGCTACTACTACTACTACTCCTGCTACTACTACTACTACTACTACTCCTACTACTACTTCTACTTCTTCTACTCCTGCTACTACTACTACTACTACTGCTACTCCTACTCCTACTCCTACTCCTACTCCTACTCCTACTACTACTACTACTACTACTACTACTACTACTACTACTACTACTTCTACTTCTTCTACTGCTACTACTACCACCTCCTGCTGCTGCTGCTACTACTGCGTGACCGCCTGTCGCCCTTCATGGTCAGTCCGTGACCCTCAACCTTTGACCTTCGACCTTAAACCAGAAGACTAACCCACACGACCGGGGGTTTTGGTACCACTACCACTCACTGCGTAGCTCTTAGCACTTACCACCTAGGACTTATACGCCTTACGACTTACCACGTACCACTGCCGCTACGAATTTTCCTGCTGCTACTACATACCGCGACTACCACTACAATGGCAACGGCTGCTGCTTGTATGCAGTCAATATCGAAATTGAAGGCATAGTTCACTGAAAAATGACAGTCGCAGCTGTGTGTAACAGCTTGACGACTCCAATCTGCCCTTCTGGGAGGTACCCCAAACCAGTAAGAACATCAACACGATGCAGCACAGATTCGGCAATGTATTTAGTCTCCGTGAATCGTTGCGTCGTGGCTGCACGACATCGTTTTTCATCACAAGATTTGGGTTTGGCGTACTTCTGCTTGACCAAGCCACAACCGGCACAGCTGCCAAGGGCTGATTGCTTGCAACAGTCAGGACTCTAGAAACGAACCTGTAAACCCTCCACGTGGAGATCCAAATGAGCTGAGCCACGCCTCCTCCTCACATCCCCATAACCTCCACTCCTTCTGCAGCCGCTTCAGAGCCATGCCGGCTGGCTTGGTCGAGTTTTACTGATTAAGCCCTCGGATGTTGGGGGTTTGCGGTCGGGTCTGGGTCTGGGGGAGAATATGCAAGATGAAGATGCCACAGTGCTACTTTCCTGTCATCCGTCCCGTATCTTGAAGCCTGCAATGGGGTGCAGTTGCGGGGCACATGTGCCATATGCGACGCACACCATTTCAAGCATACAACAACCTCGCTATCCACGCAAAGCAAGCAAGCCCACAGCCAGCAGACTGGAACTACATGTCTGAGCCTTGGGGCCTACAAGCCAGACCTGACTTCGGGCTCGTCTTCTGAAAGTAGAAACTTCACGACACCATCTCATAAGGTGCTTGGGGACATAGGTGGACAAGACGTCGGCTGATAAATCGGTGGTCTAGGTGGAGATCAAGATATTGACGTCACAGTGTGCAAATATGGTGAGCTTCGGCACATGCGAACTGTCTGTTTTACCTCAGCAACCAGTTGCATGAACAAGTTTGTGCACATGTGATGAAACCAAACGTGCGTATCAATGACCATCAAGCAAACACGATCAACATCCGCGAATCTGGTGAGCACGATGACAGCCAAAAACCCATCAGAGAAATATCGACAGCTTTCAAGGACCGCTGCGACGCCAAACACTATTTGTGAGAGTCAACCTCTTTGGATTGAATATGCTACTGTAGAAAGCCTTACTTTCTATCATCTGCGTGATGACTTGGGCACATATCAGCATTCCAGGAATTTATCCGACGGCTAGTTACGGCTGCGAGTGTTGTTTTGCCCTATCGCTGCTCTAGCTACAGTACCTCTACCCGTTGCCTTTTGCTAAGGCCAAAGAACTACGAGTACCTTCTTCGTTAAGTCTCGGCCCCACAAAGCCTGAACCAGGGCTTGCAAGACGGCTTCATTTTCCCCTTTCGCTTTAGCAGGCCAGGACCTGCATGAGACGTCGACGTCGTGGGTGTTGGGTTTCGAGTTTTTGTCCGATAGCAGTTTGGAAGTCCTAGCGTTAAAGCGTCAATTCGGGCTCGCTCTTGTATACGTAAAATCTTACCCTTTCATGACCATTCGCTCGGCCGGCCAACTTGGGTGTGCCGATGGCCGCTTGTGGCCCGTGCTGCCGCTGGTCTATGTCACGCGAACAGAAACCAAGCTTTGGTTTGTAACGAACACATAGCGCGAATGCCAATATGTTTTGGTTGGCATGGCAAGGCACGTCTGTTGCGAACAACCGTCTCTCATAAACAGGGTTGCCGTAAACAGGCCGAATGCGTGATGTGCACGTTCGAGCTCGGTTGAAGCTCAGAAACGAGGGCTGAAGATTCTTCAAACCTGGCTAGTCCGTTCTTGTACAGTCAATGCCTACTTCCACGAACTTCCCCAAGTTCTACCTTGAAGACCTGAGTGCTGTAACACCGAAACTCAAACTCTGCAAGGCCCGGACAAAACAACTCAAACCAGCACCATGGATTCCAGAAACCGGGAAATCAAAGCCACAACCCCGGTTCTACACCCGAGCATCTAAAATCAAAGGGAGCCCATTCTAACCCCGAGCCCCTAAACCCCCAAATCACCTGAAGTCTCACAGCCGTAGAACCCCAATCACCCTAAACCCCTAGGTGAACCGGTAAGCGCCACACTCAGAGCGGAAGCTGTCCCGTGGGGTCCACGAGGGCATCGCGGTGGAGGCCTTTGCAGCTGGCCGGCTCCTCAGCGGTTTCCGAAGGATGGGGATCCAGAGCTTCTTGTTTTCGGGGTTTAAAGGCTTCCGAATCTAGACTTTGAGGGCTTTAAGACCCAGGGCACTTGGTGATTTTATGAGCGTTGTCGAGACTTCAGGAAGCAAGCCTTGGATCTCTGACTTTGGCCCGGCAAATCAGAGGGGCTAGAACTCAGGGCCAGTACAGGCCAGTACAGAGTTTTGATGGGCTTTGTGAGCTTTGGGGCTTTGCTTGGCGAGCCGTTGCAGCGAGGGAAAGCCATGGACACTGAGATCCCTGTCCACAAGTTGGCCCGAGATCTGAAGATCCTGGGACAAGCTCTGGACTCATGAAGTCGCAAACCTTGCGCGGCAATGAGTTCTACCCAATCCTAGCTCTTACCCCACGAACCGGTGCCAGAAACCTGCAACCCTAAGTACGTAGGACCTTTATGCTCTATTTGGCATTCGGCTTCGTTGTTATAATTCTTTGCCACAGAGATCCGTATTCGAATATCTAGCCTTTCAAGTTTTAAAAGTTTTCAATGTTTGAATGGCTTCTAAAATCTTTGAAATCTAATTGGCTGAACAGGATTTTTAAAATTTTAATGGCCTTAAAATCTTTAAAATCCTTAAAATTTAAATGGGCCAAGGTTTGGGCTTTGGAAAAGTTAGCAAACCATTAAATTTTTAAAAATCTTTAAAATTTTAATTGGCCGGCCAATTATTTGTTTAAGGATTTTTAAAAATTTAATGGGCTTTCTTGTTTAAACAATCTGGAAAGTTAGCAAACTTTTTAATTTTTAAAAATCTTTAAAAATCTTAAAAGTTAATTGGCCGGCCAAGTATTTTGTAAGATTTTTTTTTTGTTAAATTTAAGGCCTAAAATCTTTAAAATCATTAAAATTTAAATGGGCCGAGGTTTGGGCTTTGGAAAAGTTAGCAAACCATTAAATTTTTAAAAATCTTTAAAATCTTTAAAATTTAATTGGCCGGCCAATTAATTTTTAAGGATTTTTAAAATTTTAATGGCCTTAAAATCTTTAAAATCCTTAAAATTTAAATGGGCCAAGGTTTGGGCTTTGGAAAAGTTAGCAATCCATTAAATTTTTAAAAATCTTTAAATTCTTTAAAATTTAATTGGCCGGCCAATTAATTTTTACGGATTTTTAAAATTTTAATGGCCTCAACATCTTTAAAATCCTTAAAATTTAAATGGCCCACGGTTTGGGCTTTGGAAAAGTTAGCAAACCATTAAATTTTTAAAAATCTTTAAAATCTTTAAAATTTAATTGGCCGGCCAATTAATTTTTAAGGATTTTTAAAATTTTGATGGCCTTAAAATCTTTAAAATTTAATTGGCCGGCCAATTAATTTTTAAGGATTTTTAAAATTTTAATGGCCTCAAAATCTTTAAAATCTTTAAAATTTAAATGGGCCGAGGTTTGGGCTTTGGAAAAGTTAGCAAACCATTAAATTTTAAAAAATCTTTAAAATCTTTAAAATGTAATTGGACGGCCAATTAATTTTTAAATATTTTTAAAATTTTAATGGCCTTAAAATCTTTCAAATCCTTAAAAATTAATTGACTGGCCCATTAAATTTTAAAGATTTTAAAGACTTTTAAGAAAATTAATGGTTTGCTAACTTCTCCAAAGCCCAAACCGTGGCCCATTTAAATTTTAAGGATTTTAAAGATTTTAAGGCCATTAAAATTTTAAAAATCCTTAAAAATTAATTGGCTGGCCAATTACATTTTAAAGATTTTTAAAAATTTAATGGTTTGCTAACTTTTCCAAAGCCCAAACCGTGGCCCAATTAAATTTGAAGGATTTTAAAGATTTTAAGGCCATTAAAATTTTAAAAATCCTTAAACATTAATTGGCCGGCCAGTTAAATTTTAAAGATTTTAAAGATTTTTAAAAATTTAATGGTTTGCTAACTTCTCCAAAGCCCAAACCTCGGCCCATTTAAATTTTAAGGTTTTTAAAGATTTTAAGGCCATTAAAATTTTAAAAATCCTTAAAAATTAATTGGCCGGCCAATTAAATTTTAAAGATTTTAAAGATTTTTAAAAATTTAATGGTTTGCTAACTTTTCCAAAGCCCAAACCTTGGCCCATTTAAATTTTAATGATTTTAAAGATTTTAAGGCCATTAAAATTTTAAAAATCCTTAAAAATTAATTGGCTGGCCAATTACATTTTAAAGATTTTAAAGATTTTTTAAAATTTAATGGTTTGCTAACTTCTCCAAAGCCCAAACCGTGGCCCATTTAAATTTGAAGGATTTTAAAGATTTTAAGGCCATTAATATTTTAAAAATCCTTAAAAATTAATTGGCTGGCCAATTAAATTTTAAAGATTTTAAAGATTTTGAAAAATTTAATGGTTTGCTAACTTTTCCAAAGCCCAAACCGTGGCCCATTTAAATTTTAAGGGTTTTAAAGATTTTAAGGCCATTAAAATTTTAAAAATCCTTAAAAATTAATTGGCTGGCCAATTAAATTTTAAAGATTTTAAAGATTTTTTAAAATTTAATGGTTTGCTAACTTTTCCAAAGCCCAAACCTTGGCCCATTTAAATTTTAATGATTTTAAAGATTTTAAGGCCATTAAAATTTAAAAATAATTGGCCCCAACCCCACCCCCAGCCCCACCCCAGCCCCCCCCAGCCCCCAGCCCCCCCGCACCCAGCCCCCACCCCGCCCCGAGCCTTCCATCCTTCCACTCCTCCACCGCTCCTCCCCTCCACCCCTCCCCCGTGCACACCCACCCCATCCACCCCCACCCCTCCACCCACCCCTTCCACGCCCCTCCCTTACCCCTACCCTCCACCCCTCCAACCCTCCACCCCCCCCCCCCCCCCCCCACCACCGAACCTGTCATCACCTTTATCCCCCTTTTATCACCTTTTGTCACCCTTTATCACCTTTATCACCTTTCATCACCTTCCCACCTTTTCCCAGCCCCAACCCCTATCCAACCCCGACCCTCGACCTGTCCCAGGCCATCCCAGCCCCAGCCCCCTTCCTGTCCACCCCTTCCCCACCCCGTCCTATCCACCCTCTCCCCTCCTACCCTCCCTCCTTATCATCTTTACTATCATCTTATCATCCTTTTTCATTTTTTTTATTATCCTTATTATATTTTATCATCCAGCGGAAGAGGTGTCACTGTAGCGGTGCTAACACCAACAACATGACACATGTTCCGCGGAATATGTGTCACGATATCTGTGCTAACACCAAAAATTTGACACATTTTCCGCGGAATATGTGTCACTATAGCGGTGCTGAAACTAAAAACACCTACCCCTTGTTTTCACGCCGTATTTACAGGTGTTTTGCTGGACCACAGGTCACTTCCGCCAGACTTTGCCAGCAGATGTGTGAAATCCCTAGCCCATGTTTTAGCGCGGTATTTACAGGTGTTTTGCTGGACCACAGGTCACTTCCGCCAGATTTTGCCAGCAGATGTGTGAAATCCCTAGCCCATGTTTTAGCGCGGTATTTACAGGTGTTTTGCTGGACCACAGGTCACTTCCGCCAGATTTTGCCAGCAGAGTGTGAAATCCATAGCCTTGTTTTCATGCGGTACTTACTCAGGGTTTTGCTGGACCCCACAGGTCACTCCGCCAGATTTGGCCAGACAGACTTTGAAATCCCCTAGCCCTTGTTTTCATGCGGTACTTACAGGTGTTTTGCTGGACCACAGGTCACTTCCGCCAGATTTTGCCAGCAGATGTGTGAAATCCCTAGCCCCTGTTTTCCTGCGGTATTTACAGGTGTTTTGCTGGACCACAGGTCACTTCCGCCAGATTTTGCCAGCAGATGTGTGAAATCCCTAGCCCATGTTTTAGCGCGGTATTTACAGGTGTTTTGCTGGACCACAGGTCACTTCCGCCAGATTTTGCCAGCAGATGTGTGAAATCCCTAGCCCTTGTTTTCATGCGGTATTTACAGGTGTTTTGCTGGACCACAGGTCACTTCCGCCAGATTTTGCCAGCAGATGTGTGAAATCCCTAGCCCTTGTTTTCATGCGGTACTTACAGGTGTTTTGCTGGACCACAGGTCACTTCCGCCAGATTTTGCCAGCAGATGTGTGAAATCCCTAGCCCCTGTTTTAGCGCGGTATTTACAGGTGTTTTGCTGGACCACAGGTCACTTCCGCCAGATTTTGCCAGCAGATGTGTGAAATCCCTAGCCCTTGTTTTCATACGGTATTTACAGGTGTTTTGCTGGACCACAGGTCACTTCCGCCAGATTTTGCCAGCAGATGTGTGAAATCCCTAGCCCTTGTTATAGCGCGATATTTACATGCTTTCTGCTCGGTCGCGGCTCGGGCAGGGAAGGCTGGGCGTGCGGAAGCAGGCAGCCGTGCCCACCCACCCCGTCCCATCCCACCACACACCTCACTCCACCCCTCCCTCTTTATCATCCACCTCATCATCTTCACTATCTTCCTCCTCCTCATCCCTCGTCCTCCTCCCATACCCCTCCCTCCCTCTCCCTATCCCTCCCACTACCCCCTCCCCTCACCTTCCTCACTCTCCCCCACCTCCACTCCCTCTACCTCTCCTCTTCCCCTTTCTCTCTCCTGGAATCTCCACCCTCCCCCACCCTCCCTTCTCTCCTTCTTAAATATCCCCCTAAGGTTTTGTGAAAACTCAGATCCCAAAACCACAGATCTTAAGGGGTGTCCCCCTAAAGGTTTTCATGACAAGTAAGTGCAAAAAGCACAAATCGCAAGGGGTGTCCCCCTTAAGGTTTTGTGAAGATTCAAATCCCAAAACCACAGATCTTAAGGGGTGTCCCCTAAAGGTTTTCATGACAAGTAAGTTCAAAAATCACAAATCGCAAGGGGTGTCGCCCTAATATTTTGTAAGAACTCAGATCCAAAAATCACAGATCGCACGGGGTGTGCCCCTCTCAGGCTTTTTAAGAACTCAGATCCAAAAATCACACATCGCAAGGAGCGTCCCCCTAAAGGCGTTTGCAAATGATCCACCCTGTCCTTCTCACTTGCCTCCTACCTCCCCCACTCCTAACTCATTCCTTCCCTTCCCATCTCATGTCTCCTCACCTCCCATCACTTTTTCTCCCATCCACTCATCTTCTCATCATCTTCTTATCACCTTCATCACTTTTTAATCTGTCTTATGGGGTCTATAGAGCCCATATAGAAAGCTTCATAGATATATAAACCTTACAGATCCTCGAGATAAAGAACTTGTAGGAACCGCTTATGTTTCCCACAAATGGAGTCCTTTATAAAAAATCTTTGAAAGATCGATTATATGGAGCCCTCATACACAGTCTTTATATACTCCTTATAGAAATCTATAGATCCTTTGTACAGATCCCTGATATGGAACCCTTTGTAGAAAACCCTTAGACTATACAATCCAAAGAACGCACCCACCCTCCACTCCCTCTACCTCTCCACCCATCTCCCCACTCCTTCCTCTTCCCCTCCCTTTGTCCACCCGCCCTCCCCTCATCCGCGCTTCTTCATTCACCCGTAACCCTTCCTGATTGCCATCTCACTCTGCTCCCCTTTCCCTCCTGCCCCTACCTGCCTTTACCTCCCTCTTCCCACCCCTCTCCCCACCTTTTCCTTGCGCTCCCTCTACCTCCTCTCTCCACCCACCCTCTACTCCCTGTTCCTCTCCACCCTCTCCCCACTCACTCGCCCAACCCACTCAGCCCGGCCAGGCTCCCCAGCTGGCCCTGCCTCAAAGCAAGCCGGGCGTGCTGGCCGCGGATCTCAGCAGGCCCCTGCCCACCCTCGAGAGCCCACCAAGCTCAGCAGGCCAGGCCGCAGGCAAGCTGCGAGCTGGCCGCCTTCGGCAAGCTGTCTAACATTGTTTCTTATCCACTTTCACCTATTCCCTCGCTTCAGTCCATGCCCTACCTTTCACTCCTTTCCAGACCCTTCTGATATGAGTAAAATGAGAGGAGGAGGTCAGAGGGACGAAGAACAGCTCTCTCCATTACTTTCTCATCTGCTTTGACCCCTTCCCTTTCCTGGCTCCATGCATGCCCTGCGAGAAGAGAAGAATAAGAGAGAAAAGAGGAAGAGCAGAGGAGAAACTGGTTTCCCCTCTTTCATTACGTAGCATTTCTTTTGGCCACTTCCTCCACACTTCTCGTATCTTCCTCTCTCTTCTTCCTCTGCTGGGCTTGAAGCTCTCTCTCGCCCTCTCCGCAACTCTCTTCTTTCTGTCGAGCGGACGAGCGGTGGGAGAGGAAGGGCACAAGGTGAGTGAAGACGAGAACACTTCTTCCTTGTCTTCCTCCACAACCTCTTCCTGGTTTTTTACCAATGAGACGGTGAGATAGGACAAGCAAGGCACTTTCGACTGCTTTCTGCATCGCTTCCCCTCCCCTCCTTTCTCTCACTCTCTGCCTCTGTTTTTGCTGGTCTTTCTCTCTTCTCTCTTACTTTCTCTATTTGCTTCTGTGTTTGTTTCCTTGTGGCTCTCGTTCTTCTTCTGCCCTTCTCGGATTGTCTCTCCGCTTCTGTTGTCTTTCTCTTACTCCCTTGTCTTCTTCCTTGTGAATTGTCCTTCTTCGACGGGAGGCAGGAAAGGCAGGAGGAGAAGGAATAGGGGGCAAGCGATTTTATCAAAGCGAACATAATAGGCGGAGAGAAGCGGAAAAGGGAATGTGCAGAAGTAGACGGGAAGGGAGGGAGGGAGAAAGAGGGATCTGGAGAGAACAATGAAAAGGAGGATGGTGAGGTGATGAGAAGAGTGCCCTTTGCATGCCCTGAACTCTCCGTTCCTTTCATTTCTCCTTCCTTATGAAGATGAATAGGGTAAGAGAAGAGGAAGAAGGCGAAGGGCAAGGAAGTAAGAGAGGCGAGCGAAGGAGGAATTCCCCTCTCTTCTCCGAACCGTCTTCCCGCATCTTACCGCTTCCTTTCTGTTGTCTGCTCTTCTTTCCTGATGTCTTCGCAGAGCCTTTCCTCCTTCTTATCCTTTTCTTTCCTCTGGTCATTCAAAAAGGAAACGATGAGGAGACGCGAACTGATTCTCCTTGCTCCTTCTTACCACACTCTGCTTCTCTACATCCCCCTGCTTTCTTTATACTCGGTTTGGTGTTCATGTCCTCGGGAGGCTCCCTTAGGGAGGAAGTTGGTGGCCTCCAGAAAGTTGTGGAAGTGCCTGAAGGCGCCTACAAGCCTCCTCGAAGCCCTCGCGAGGCCCGGAGTCCTTTGAGATACGGCAACACTGGTACTCTCTCGCTTCCTCTTCTGTGTCCTTCTTCCTAGTCTTCCTCGTTTCCCTTTCTTTCGCACTCGACTTCCCCCACTCTCTGTCTATGACTTTCTCTTATCCACTTTCACCTATTGCCTCGCTTCAGTCCATGCCCTAGCCTTCACTCCTTTCCAACCCCTTCTGACATGAGCAAGCATCAGGAGAATGAGAGGAGGAGGTGAGAGGGACGAAGAACAGCTCTCTCCGCTACTTTCTCTCATCCGCTTTGACCCCTTCCCTTTCCTAGCTCCATGCGTGCCCTTTGCTAAGAGAAAAATAAGAGAGAAAAGAGGAAGAACAGAGGAGACAGGGGCTTCCGCCCTTTCATTACGTTCCGCCCTTTCAGCTTTGGCTTATGCTTCTTTCTTGTGATTCGTCCTTCTTCCTTCTGAGTGATAGAGGGAGAAGGACGGGAGGCAGGAAAGCCAGGAGGAGAAGGAATAGGGCAAGCGATTTTATCAAAGCGAACATAATAGGCGGAGAGAAGCGGAAAAGGGAATGTGCAGAAGTAGACGGGAAGGGAGGGAGAGAGAAAGAGGGATCTGGAGAGAACAATGAAAAGGAGGATGGATGAGGTGATGAGAAAGAGTGCCCTTTGCATGCCCTGAACTCTCCGTTCCTTTCATTTCTCCTTCCTTATGAAGATGAATAGGGTAAGAGAAGAGGAAGAAGGCGAAGGGCAAGGAAGTAAGAGAGGCGAGCGAAGGAGGAATTCTCCTTTCTTCTCCGAACCGTCTTCCCGCATCTTACCGCTTCCTTTCTGTTGTTTGCTCTTCTTTCCTGATGTCTTCGCAGAGCCTTTCCTCCTTATCCTTTTCTTTCCTCTGGTCATTCAAAAAGGAAACGATGAGGAGACGCGAACTGATTCTCCTTGCTCCTTCTTACCACACTCTGCTTCTCTACATCCCCCTGCTTTCTTTATACTCGGTTTGGTGTTCATGTCCTCAAGAGGCCCCCTTAGGGAGGAAGTTGGTGGCCTCCAGAAAGTTGTGGAAGTGTCTGAAGGCGCCTACAAGCCTCCTCGAAGCCCTCGCGAGGCCCGGAGTCCTTTGAGATACGGCAACACTGGTACTCTCTCGCTTCCTCTTCTGTGTCCTTCTTCCTAGTCTTCCTCGTTTCTCTTTCTTTCGCACTCGACTTCCCCCTCTCTGTCTATGACTTTCTCTTATCCACTTTCACCTATTGCCTCGCTTCAGTCCATGCCCTAGCCTTCACTCCTTTCCAGACCCTTCTGACATGAGTAAGCATCAGGAGAATGAGAGGAGGAGGTGAGAGGGACGAAGAACAGCTCTCTCCGTTACTTTCTCTCATCCGCTTTGACCCCTTCCCTTTCCTAGCTCCATGCATGCCCTGCGCTAAGAGAAAAACAAGAGAGCAAAGAGGAAGAAGAGGAGAATGGGGCTTCCGCCCTTTCAATACGTAGCTTTGGCTTACGCTTCTTCTGGCCACCCCTTGCCCCTTCTCTTATCTTCCTCTCTCTTCTTCCTCTGCTGGGCTTGAAGCTCTCCCTCGCTCTCTCTGTATCTCTCTTCTTTCTGTCATTTCTCAATCTCGTCCTTTCCCTTGTCCACTTTCCTTCCTGGTTCCCACTTTTCCGCCAGACAAGAAAATCAAAGAAAGGAGAGCGGGCGAGCGGTGGGAGAGGAAGGGCACAAGGTGAGTGAAGAGGAGAACACTTCTTCCTCGTCTCCCTCCACAAGCTCTTCCTGGTTTATCACCAATGAGACAGTGTGATAGGACAAGAACAAAGAATGAATAGACGTGGAGGTCAAGGCACTGTCGGCTGCTTTATGCATCGCCTCCTCTTTCTGTCTCTCTTTTTGATTATCTTTCCCCCATATTTTCTCTCTTTGTTTCTGTATTTCGTCCCTTATGGCTCTCTCTCCGTTTCTTTTGTCTGTTTTCTTACTCCCTTGTCTTTCTCCTTGTGAGTCTTCCTTCTTCCTTCTGAGTGATAAGGGGAGAAGGACGGGAGGCAGGGAAGGGAGGAGGAGAAGGAACAGGGCAAGCGATGGGACAAAGAGAGTGAGAGAAAGTTGAAGATAAGTATCAAATCAAGCATAATGTAGTAGGCGAGAGAAGTGGAAAAGTAAATGTGCAGAAGTAGAGAGGAAAGGATGGAGGGAGAGAGAGAGAGAGAGCGAGAGAGAGAGAGAGAGAGAGAGAGAGAGAGAGAGCGAGGGGGAGATGGACAACGCAATGAACACGAGGAAGGAGGAGATTATGAGGAACAGTGTCACTTGCTCTCCCTGAGCTCTCCGTTCTTGTCGCTTCTCCTTCTAATTGTGAAGAAAGATAGGAGCAGAGAAAAGAAGGCAAGGGCAAAGAAAGTCAAAGAGCCGAGTGAGGGAGGAATCCACCTTCCTTCTCCCAACCATCTTCCTCCATCTTATGTCTTCGCTTCTGTTTTCTATTCCTTCCAGCAAGGGAGCAAGGAAAGAGGGGACAGAAGAGATGAGAGAGCGAGACACGGCAGAGAGGAAGACAGAGCAAAAAAAGAGAGAGAGAGAGAGAGAGAGAGAGAGAGAGAGAGAGGCGGAAGAGAGACAACGCGAGAGGAAACGAAAAAACGAACCACGTCGAGAGGAACTGACGTCGTCCCTTTGCCCCTCCCTCGTGTTACCCCTGTCATTGACAGCAGAAGGCGACAAGAAAAGAAACAGAAAAAAGATCAATCAAAGGAAGGAGAGAAGGGAGAGACGAGAGAATGAAGAGTTCACTTCGTCCATCTTCATGCCTATTCCTCTGTCATGACTTCAATTTCTGTGTCTTCTTGACAAACGGCAGAGTGGATAGGCAGGAAGAGGAACGGGAATGAGAGAAAGACACAGGACGAGAAATACACAAGACAGATTCTTGATGGTTCCCGGCGCGAGAGGGACGGGAGGACATTGTGATAGACTGTGATAGACCCTAAAACCAGCACGGAGAACTTGTGAGAGCGTAAAACCATCTAAATCCTCATAAACTCCAAACCTTAGATCTTCCATAGTATACTGACCGCGGTAAACCATAGTTAGGAGCTAAGACCCTAGACCCTTAAACTCCTGTCGAGACCTTTGCACTGTACACGCTTCGGCCTCCCGATGTAACCGTCGTGCCAGACCTTGTCGTCGCCGTGTTGAACCCAGTCGTCGTCGTGCTAAACCGAGTCGTCGTCGTCCTTGTCGCCGTGGTGTTGTTGCAGTTTAAATACAAAGCCCAGCAGGATTGCCAAATAGACCCTAAAGGTCCATGCCACAGGGGACTGTACTTCCTTAAATACGCCTCACTAAGTCCTTATTATAGGCTTTAAGGCCCCCTACCCGCCTCACCCCTACCCGCCCAAAGGGTCCTTATGCACAAGTCAAGCGGCGTGCGGCTAGCTATTCGCAGCATCGTCATAACATTCCTGGTCTTCTCATGGCTCCGGCGTGTGCTATATCTCGATAAAGAACAACGGGCTGTGATCATCCTGATGGTGCCATTATGATCCATGGCTGTATGTTTGTTTGTTTGTATATAGTATATATATACACGTATACATACATATGTGTATCCATGGGCATGTCTACAAGCACGCACATAAACACACCCACACACACACATATATATATATACACACACACATAAAAGACACACATGCTGCTTTGTGCCCTTGTACATACATATATACATATACACATACATGTACACGCACTCCCACTGACCTAAGTACAAACAGAAACTGTGAGGGAACAACTATAAATGTGCAGAAATCCACACAGAGACAAATGCATGTGTGTGTGTATATGTATACATACACACATACATACATACATACGTACATACATGTACATGTACATATACATATACATATATATATATAATAGATAGGAATCCGGGTTTAGACGTCTACACATACATCCAAGGTAGATCCCAGACTCAGGTCCGGGCCGATAAACGGAAAGCACCAGGTGCAGCCCGGGATGGGTGTCCAAACGATGCAATAAGGATAGAGATCCTCACGACTTCTCGTTCATCTTGGGTTGGGGTTTAGATACAGATCCTCACGACTTCTCTTCTTGGCTTAGGGTTTAGGGTTTACTGTTTTGGGATTAGGTCTGGGTTTAGGGTTTTTAGGTAGAGCTCCTCACGACTTCTGCTTTTTTGCTAGGGTTCAGGTAGAGAGCCCTGAGTCTCCTCTTTTTGCGGTCAGGGTTTAGGTAGAAGTCCTTTCGGGGTTCAGGGTGTTAGGATTTTAGGCTTCAGGGCTCGAGGTTTGACTTATCTGGTTCGGGCCTCCCTGAAATTCTAGAGCGGGCCTGCATATGAATATGAAACATATACATGTATAGGCATCTGAACATATAACATAATAGACATGACGGACATATGCTTTTGTATATACATGTATATGTGCGTGTGTGTATACATAAATCAAATCATGCATCCATCCATCCATCCGTCCATCCATCCACCAATCCACCCATCCATTCATCCACCCATCCATTCATCCACCCATCCACCCATCGAACCATCCACCCATCCACCCATACACTCATCCACTTACCAACACACCCATGCATCCATCCGTCCAGCAACCCATGCATGTACACAAACGTACAGACAAGCGGACAGAGAGACAGACCAACACATAAACACACACGGGAACATGTACGTGTGTGTATATATATATATACACATGAAAGTTGCACAGACATGCACACAAGCACACATATATGATATACATATATGTCTTTATTTGTTTATCTTTTCGCTGATTGACTTTTTCAGAACACAACCAGATTTATTGAGCATTTCTTATACCACTCTTATGCATAAGTAACTGTACAAGGCTTAGGGAAGCACGGGTACATTTTTCCTTTGAGGATTTAGTGTTGGGTTCTTTTTCGAGGTTTACGGTATAGCGACTCAAGATGCAAATCTGGCTGATCGAGGCTTCGAAAGAAGTTTTGCGCGCACTACTGTGTAAGTTTTAGGCCCTGGGTATAGGGGGTTTATGCTTTTCAGAAAGTTTGTAAGGTTTAAAGTTGGGATTTTAGGCGAGGGTCCAAAACAATGCTATTCGACCTCAAATATTGGTGTCCCTACCTTTAGCATGTACCTCCGCCTTAAAAAGGAATGACTCGGAAGCTCTGAAGCAAGGACTCATTGCGAAGCCTTCTGCCAAGTTCTTGCTACTATTCAGGTCCTTACTGGGCTGCCAGTTCTCTGAAACTCGACAGTTTGAGTCAGCAAGCTCTAATCCACATTGAGGTCTCAGCTCGAAGCCCAATCGCCAATCCCAGGACAAACAATACATCATGAGATCTCTGCGCTCGCGCCTGGGCCACGTCGACACAGCCGGAGCCGCGCAGTTGCACCGAATCGAGGTCAGCTGGCAAACATCAGGGTTGAACCCTAAACCCTAAGACGACCGTCCAATCTTGGTGCTACTAGTACTAGCACTGCTGTGGTTTGTACTGGCTACACGACCACCAATATATTCACTAACGGCTGCTACAAGTTTGAAACCTCTAGTGTGTTTTTCGAACACGACTATCACCCTCATCACTCATGTTCCTAGCTTCCAAGTATTACTTCTGGCGATTCACTTCATATCGTCCATGGACTCTCCTGAAATTCCGGTTTTTTCAAGGACCCGAAACCCTCAGTCATGCCTCGGATCCCAAGCTCTAAAGGCCCAGCGCCCTCAAGTCCGAAGGGTAAAAGGAGGGACCCTTAATAAGGACTCCGAGGTATATACCCTTAATATAGCTATTATATACCCATTCTATAGCCCATTATGGAGTAGGGGTCCCCATTAAGGGTCCCTCCTTTTCCCTTTTGACTCAAGTCCGAAGGGTGTGGGGATTAAACATACCGCAACACACGGGGCTCGGGGTTGGGAACGTTCTCGGTTTCTTGAGCTTCACGGACAACAGAGCAAGGGACTTGCTGGCAATGCTGTCTTTCAGCTTCATGCTGAAAGCTATAAGTCAGGTTTGCTGCAAAACCCTGAGAAGAAGCTATGGCAGGACAGCAGTTATCCCAGTGGCCTTACTTGTCGCTCTACTTACTCTGCTTGCAACTTGCTAGCTACCTTCGTCCTATCTGGAGCTCGACACCGTATGCTTGGCGACACTGCAGTGCAAGCATGCGACTGCCTCAAATTTCAGGTTTTGGGACTCTTCCAGTCGACCTTCTACTTGCGAGCTTTAGGGCTCAGGATACTTCCTGTACCTAGTGTGATTCTTACAAGCAATACGAGGACCCAAAATAACTGCAATATTGGGGCACTTCTTATAGCGAAACTTACAAGCCACAAAGAGGACCCAAAATGAGCGTAGGCCATTGGGTTCATATTCCAGTACGAAGGAAAGTCATCCCCAAGGAGGCCACAGCGACAAAGACACAACCAGGAAACTTTAAGGTTACTCTCGGGGCCTTAGTGAGTACATCAGCTTCTTCGGAACACTTTATGGTAAATCAAAACTGTGTTAAGGGGCCATAAGGACAAGTACGAGCAGGCATTGAGCCTTCGAGAATACCTACTCACCTACTGCTGCTAAGCTCTCGGCCAGGCCTGCACGATCTTGCATGACCTCTGGTCAAGCAGGGGTGTTCAGGGTTTACGGTTTAGGGCAGGAAGTACGTACGGTTTGGGGCCCCAAACCTTTTTTGGGGCCCAAACCTGGGGTTTAGGGTTTAGTGTTGAAGCAAGGCTGACTGAGCTTGGCAGGCTCCCTAGTTTTCGCTTCTCTGGTCAGGCTCTTCTATCAGGACAAATAATTAGGATTTAAGCGGTATCGGCAACCAAGACGGTGTACATCGTCATCGTCAGGGTTCACAATTATGAAACTTATAACAAGGGTTCTTGTTATGAAACCACAATATAACGTTACACTCCCTGGAAAAAGTTTGCCTTGAGCGTTCCTCTATATATCTCGCTAGGATGACGAAACTAAGACCAACCGCAGGACAAACGGATGAACGAGACGTCGGCAATTCCGAAGACATCGCCAACTCATCTCGCCCTCAACTCTTGAAATTTCTGTTCAACAGCCCTACATAAACTCTAAACGTGCAGCATTAATCTTCGTTGGCGTTTAAAATGCTGAAACCCTCGATCCGTCCAGCAACGGAAGAGACCGAGCTCTGCACTTGCGATGCAGGCCTTGTCGCACCTGCAAGCTGCGACCGTTGAAACCCTACAGGTGGCTCAAGGCCTGAACAGCGGCCCTCCAATGAAAACACAAAGTTTAAGTAGCTACGACCTGCTTGTGCACTCGGTCAGCTGATTCGCTGGCGTAGCTCGAGTAATTAGTGTTTGTCGACGTAGAAGCAGCAATAGCATTAGCAGCCCTTCCGCACCATAGCCTGATATTGCACCCAAAAACTCGCGCATCAATGCCCAAACCCTAAACTCCTAAACCCGAACCCCTGGACCCTAAACGCCAAACTGGATCCTCACCCCTGAAATCAAACCCGTAAACCCTGCAACAACGTCCCTGACATCGGTATCAACACCGCAAGGTCCGAGGCCAAGAGAACAGCTTCGAAGAATGCGTCTGCATTTGTTCATGGTTCTTATTGCTATTGTTATCACTATTAATATCATTATCATTATTACCTCGTTTATCAGTATAAAAACTATGCTTCTTAATATTATCATAATTGTTCTGACTGCTCTCAACATTACTATTACTATATTACTGTTGCAATTATTCAAACACAAGGGATCAGCGCTGCGTGAAAAGGCGGACGTACCTCCGAAGAAAACTTAGCCAATATCAATATCTCAATTCTAGGGCTTGAGCTTTTCGCTTTAGGGTTTAGGATTGTTCAAGGATTCTCAAAATCCTCTGAGTCCAAAAAAACTCCGCATGATGCTACGGGCTTAGACCCTGCGCCCTCCTGAACTTTAGACCCTAAGCCCTCCTGAACCCTAAATCCGTCGCTGGAAAGAGTCTCAAATCTCGGGCATGCACCGATCCGCATGGCTTGCATTGCAAAACTCCTACAACGTCTGGATTTGTAAGTCAGGCACACACAGAATCATTTAAGTGTCGAATTGCACTTAGCCTTCTTTGTCCGTTGAATTATAGATGCGTGATCGGTCGGGTTTTCCGGTCAGGTTACCAAGCATTCTGCACATGAACCTTCGCACTGTCCATGCTTCTGAGGCGCCTAAGCTATTTTTGAACGCAGGCGGCTACACCTGAAGAGCCTGATAATGCTGCGACCACCATAAAAACAAGGCCTGTTGCAGATTCGGGGCCTCAATGTTTCTCCAGCATCTATACAAGGCCTATACATGGTTTCTATACTCCCCTTAGAACCATAATAATAATAGTATATTCAATATACTCTCTTGGGTTTTATTATAAGTAATTCCGAAGGAGACTATAGGTTAGGGTTCGAACCCCGGGCTGAGTGTGGACCCCCCAGGCCGGGATCATCCAGAACCCGAAACACTGGAACCTATCGGGGCCTTAGAAAATTAGTATAGGGTTTTGGGGTATATTGTACTATAAGTAGAATAGGGAACCCGAAAATAGTACAGTTAATTACTGAGGCTCCTATACCTACTTGTCGGGTATCATGGGGAACTCAAGGTTAACCTTTTTGGTTATATAGGGACTATACAGGGATTCGACTACCCAAAAAAGGTTAAAGGTTGCCTGTTCTACTACTAAGAACCCTACACCCGAACAAAATATGAACCCCCCCAAAAACCCTAAGCCCTGATCCCCCTAAACCCTAAACCCTAAACCCTAAGCCCTGATCCCCCTAAACCCGTAAGCCAGAAAGTTGGAATTTGATTATCCTAACCCTTCTATGGTAAATTATAGGGTATCCTACCAAGAAACCATATTCCAACTTTCTGGAGTTCCCTATAAACCCATAAACCCTAAGCCCTGATCCCCCTAAACCCTAAACCCTAAACCCTAAGCCCTGATCCCTCATCCCCCTAAACCCTAAACCCTCATCCCCCTAAACCCTAAACCCTAAACCCTAAGCCCTGATCCCTAAGCCCTGATCCCCTCCTAAACCCGTAACTGCTAGGAGAACACCCGAACCCTAGCCTCGAAACGCGACTCCAAGTCCCCTACACCTCTGAGGGCGGTGAGAAGATTTAGTACCGAGCCAGTAATTATTATTATTCTCATTATTATTACTGTTGTTGTTATTATTAGTAGTACTAGCCTAGTACTAGTACCAATAGTAGTAGTGGTAGTAGTAGTAGTAGTAGTAGGAGGAGGAGGAGGAGGAGGAGGTTTAGTTAGGGTTATTAGGGTTTATAGGGTTCAGGGCTTCTGGTTGCAATTTCTGCACGTCTAAATTCGCCACCTCCATGCAGGTGGCTGCAAGACTAAAGGCTTGTCCAGGGCTTGTGGCTTACAAGGGTTTGTTTAGGCTTTTTTAGGGGTTCAGGACTTTAGGGTTTAGGGTTTTATGGTTTAGGGCTTGAGTTGGACGGGTTGAGTTTAGAAGACGAGGTTTTGGATTGTTAAAGGTGAAAAAGCTTTGGGATCTGTGACTGACTCATCCGCCCCGTCCTGTTTTCAATCAGCAGGGTCACTGAGTGCGCCCGCGTGTGAAACAACGTCTGCTGGAGGGATCCTGCAATGCGTTGGTCGCCCAAGGGCGAACATGCGCGATGTCGGGCAAAACTCCTTTGTCACCGTGTGCTGTTATACAGACCCCGAAATAAGATCCGTTATACAAATTTGTGGAATTCCCCTCCTTTATCTGGCCCTCAAAGCAAGTAAGTCCACAGTCCACATTCAAGCCTGATACATCCAACCTCCAAACCCTATCTTCCTAGACCCATAACCCCTTCACGTAGGCTTCGCGCCCCAACTTGCCTACTTTTTTGACCAACCCGAAACCCTACTCCAACCTACTATACAAGCCGGAAAAATTACCAGCGCCGGAAAAATTACCAGCATTATTCCTCAGGGTTCCTTACCAACGTTATGATTATACAACGTAACAAACTACCCACCCAAAACCTTGTTCTCACTACCAAAGCCACTTTCTTAAACCCTTGCCTCTCCCTAAACCGTTGCAGGATGACCCCCCGCTTATGACAGGAGCTTCCTGTAGCAAGCCGTCCGCTCAGCGGCTGCGGCGCAGGACTCCCGCTCTGCGAGGTTGCGGGTCTGGGGGCCCGTGGCCCCAGACTCCATCTTAATTAGGGAGTAAACCTCAAATCGTGTTACAGCGAATCTCGCCATGGCCTGAGTTTCGTCCAAGAGTAGTCATGTGGTTACTGCCGCTTAGTTGAGGAGCAGTGCTGACATTGAGGTCTTTTTCGAAATGGTGCCAGGGATTTTCAGGCTTCTGAGGGTTGATATCTGAAGCTGCTCTCCATGTTGCAAGCTTTGTTCTTGGCTGCCGATGAGCTTTGCTAAATAGCCTGGCCCTGTAAGGTTGATCATTTTAGAGGCGGCTTCGGATTTGGGGTGTGCTTCTCGAGAAAATGCTTTTTGAGGGGGAGGGGGAAAGGGCTCGGTGCGCTCGGAGTGGACAGGGGTCAAGAGTGTAATAACCTAAGGCAGCACACGTAGGAATTGGCAGTATGAGCAGTGAAAACAGCCCCTACATCAGAAGCAAGGATCACGTGAATACGTCTTTCAAAAGATGACAGTACATCGACGCCTTCGTCTCTGCAAGATGTTTGACAGCAGTGCGTGGGGTTCCAGGTATCATTGCTGAGAGCCGTATGTGTCCGGCCTTTGGGAACCGGCTTAAACAACATGAGAAGTCCAGAAACTGAGTGACCCTAGCCCTAACTACTAGGAACTTTCCAACAAAACCCCCTAAAGATGCCCAAAGATTGAGCCCCCAATATTCAGCATGCCCGACATGGATATAGTAACAATCGAGCGCTCGAAGCTCACATGGCCTGTCACAGGCCCTCTCAGATAGCCAGCTGGCCGGTCTTGGCATAGTGTTCGCGCATGGCCTCTCAAGAGTTCTGCCGGAAAGCTCTCCCGACATGTCGAAAGCTTATCTCTGCAGCTACGCACATGACGAAGCCCGTTACACATGGATGTCAATGCACATGCCAGGAGCAGCATCAAGCATTAGTTACAATCATTTCACTAACAGCGGCGCGGAAACCTGCTCAACATCAGCATGATATGAGGTTTTACCCGCAATCTCGCTCGCTGCATGTGTGCAGCCTCACAACAGACAGGTCTCATGTCCCTCTACTTGGAGGTTCATGGGTAGTTATAAGTGGGGTTATCAGTCCCCTAATATGGGCTATAAGTATAGTTACCCTACTTGTAACTACCCATGAACCTCCAGGTAAACAGCACATTCCATGTGTAGTTTGGCTCGCCAGAACGATCGCCATTTCGTGGGAAATATGTACCCAGAGAGCCCAATACCCCTTAATTAAGGAATGTACCTTAAATCATTAGGGGCTTCATATTAACTAAGGGGTATGGGCTCTCTGGGTACTTGTTGGAGCTTTGGCATGATGTGGCACTGCCTTTTGTTGCCTCCTGCATGGTTGAGCACACGAAGCAGGGTGACAGTGCCTTTACTTAGGTGGCCTTTCTAATCTATTTTGGGAGGGGCTTGTTCATGACGGGCGTCCTCTTCGCAGTCAGAAAATTTGAGGGGGGACCACCGAGGGACGTGCTAGGGAGTAGGTGAAAGCTTGGAGGAAACTCGAAACAATAGAATCTCTTTGAGGAGGAGGCCCCTTCGAACCTAAGGTGTATAGAATCTGCAGGACACCTCGGGCCCATGTGAGGGTGGTTCGAAGTGACATGGCAATCCCTTTCGCGGCTCCCATCGTTGCGAGAATCATCAGAGATTCCGATGGTTGATAACAGCCCTCAGCCGCGTACACTCTACACTGTACACCCGAATCAAGCTTACACCATCGTGATGCACCCTACATGAAGCAAAAACAAAACCTAAACCTAAACTCCCCAAGCAAGAAAAGGTTTAAAACACCCTTATGAGCAACAAGATAGGTCCGAAACAGGAGGGGAGGGTATCTCAGTCCCCATCCCGACTCCCCTTCAAACAAACCTCAAGCAGACCCTGACCTGAGACCCTAAACCTTAGGTACGGCCCCCATACAGTAACAGTCTATAATAGGGCTGCTATAAAGGTCCGACTATATCTATATTATGAATATTATTCAACTATTACTGAGTGGGGGCCGTACCTAACCTAAACCCAACAAGGTATTATCATTCAGAGCCCCACATGTACCCCTAAACTCAAAAAAAACATAGGCCCTTCAAAAACCCGAACCCCAAAACACCTATAGGCGCTTCAAAAAACCCGACAGGAGGCCTTGGCATGCTTCTCCCGGAAGGCTTTGTGCCTCTTGCGCGGTCCGGTACGCAAGAGAAGCACGCACAGCTTCACTAAAGGTTTCGGGTTTAATGGTTGTCTAAGGGTCTTTTACCCGGAGTTTTTTCGAGAGTTCCTATTATAAGAGTTTCGGCGCTCACTGTCAGACATGCCAGGCGAGGTTACTGGTGCGTAGTCAGTTGGAGGTGAAACGCATGAGTGACGATACTAAGATGCTGCTTCATTCACTGGTGAAAGATCATGCAACTCTTGTTCAGAGGAGGCCCTCTTATGGGTTTAGGGTTTAATTACGGTTTACACGGGCTATATAGGGTCTTGTAAACGTTTGTATGGCTTTGTGTCGCCTACTGGCGTAATTGGCTGCGGGGCCTTAATTAAGGTTTAAAGCGTTACACTAGGGGCTTGTGGTTCAGTATCAATATACCGAGAATCTCTGAATGAAGCTGAACAAAAAGCAGGTCCCTATTCCAGGAAGCCTACATCGCAGACTCGCGTCAGGAACATTCTTCAACTGTCACCCATAGAGTCTATTCGCAGAAGGGGGTCAGGGTTGTTTTCGTGCAGCATGCGCAGGCAACTCTAGAAGCGATCAACGGGGGCTTCCGCAAATGCTACAGCTTGGTGGGGAATGAGTGGAAACTGGTAAGAAAACGATAGACATGAAGGCAACCACAGCGTCGGACGAATGTGTTCTACGGTACTTCCCACTTAAGCTTCACTACATGCCAGTGTATAAAGTTGGGCTTCCGGAACCTTTTTATGGGCCTTTTCGTGAAGCCTCGAGCACTTTTGGCTAAACCCATACATTAAGCAGAGTTTCGTCTAGAAGCTGGCAGAATTACCAATTTTGCTCCTCAGTGTTCCTGGATATCATTATTGTACTGTACCACAAAACAAAACCTTATTCTATTTGTCAAGGCCCCCATATTGTACGTTCAGTAGGGTTCATAGCTTATAGTACGGTGAAGTTCTTTAAACAAGCGGAGGGTGGCGGCTCCTTTATGGTATCATTATAATAAGGAGCCCTCAAGAACAATCTAGGTATTTATTTAGGCTTCTATATTAGTATACAAGTTCTGTGATTTTTCCGCATAATTAAAAAACACAGGTTGGCCCGAAGGCTACGGAGCCACGGTTTAGGGTTTAGGGTTTGTTGAAATGAATAGAAAGGAGCATGTTGAAAACTCGTCACCGTGCAGTTTCGATGCGAGTCATCGGGCTCATTTTCAGTGTTCGCAGTGTATACTTTTGCTTGGTTTGATACTAGTAGCCATACAAGTGATCTTATGTTCGCCTTCGGCCAAAGGTTCGGGTGCTTAGCAGCTGACACATTTGCTCCCTTAGAAGCCCACCTTCTAAAGTCTCCTTAGATGGTTATCTTCTGTACGCCCTTAAAACTTTAAAAGGTCGGTTGTTTAGGCTCCAGGTAAGGGTCATGGATTCAAGGTGTAGTTGCAAAGCTGCCTGGAATCAATAACCTGTAGCTGCAAAAATGAAGGATCCCTTTGGGGAGCCCTTGGCGGTGAGGCTGCGGGGAACGATGGCTCGGGAAGGAACCCAGTGGGGTAAGCAGGTCATCGCTCTTCGGCTTTAGCTGAAAGAGAGCCCTCCCCCCGCCCCTCAACATCTAAAGGCGCCTCCAGATGTCCAGCTAGCCCAGTACACCCGAGATAAGCAAATCAAATTAAACCATCGCATGGATTCCTCTATGTTTAGTTGCCTCCAGTTGGGGCTATTGGACAGATGTTATAAAGGTGCAATGTAGGGGCCTTAAGATTAGGGTGTTGGGGTACATTAGACGATACTTACAATTAGGAACCCCCCCAAAACAGTATAGGTAATTGTTAAGGCTCCTATCTATAGTAGCGACACTCAGCAGACCTCAGGAGCAGCATTGGCAATAGTAGGTTGGGACTATATAGGGACTCTAGTACCCCAAAACGGTTAAAGCTTCCTATACTCTACCAGGTTAAGCCCGGCCCAAACCCTAAACACTAAACCCTAACCCTAAACCTCAAAAGGTTAAGCCCGGCCCAAACCCTAAACACTAAACCCTAACCCTAGACCTGAAAAGGTTAAGCCCAAACCCTAAAGACTGAACTCTAAACCTCACAAGGGTAAGCACAAACCCTACCCCTAAACCCTAAACCCTAAAGGCAGCGGCACCTGGTCTCTTCATCTTTGAGATCCTTCATTTCCGACGAGATCTTGTGAACCTTCCTGGCCACGAACTGCAGCAAGCGCGGGTTATGGGTTTAGGGTATTCTTCCCTCCCACTTAGGGGTTTTGCCACTTAGGGTTTGGGGTTTAGGGCCAAGGGTTTAATTTGAGCGTTTTTTGACAAAGATGTTGCCCTCTTTAGTTTCGAAAGGCTTAAATCTACTGAGCTCTTTCTGAAGAGTGGTTTCAGTTTAGAGCAAACACACCCGCACTCGAAAGGCAATGGCCTTCGTTGCGCTTCAAGATCTAGGTTTCATAACAAGATGGGATTGTGGGGTCGGTGTGACCGACAACGAGAGCTCGGTGCACTGAGCTTTGCTTCGACATAGGAGAAAGGAATGAAGGTCACCTCTTGACGGAGCGTCACACCTGTAGGACTTAATTCGCACTACCGAATGTTGGTAACTAGGTAACTAGGTCTTGATTTCAACAGTCCCCAAATTATTCATAAGTCGGGCTCTATACTCACTTAAAAACCCCCCAAATCGACTCCCAGGTAACTATTCCGCCACCAGATCGGGAGGGCTTCTACCTCTACATCAGTTCTCGAAGCCGAAACCTGCTCCAGCCCCCCAAGGCCCTCGACGGCGAACCAGTCAGCAACCCAACATAGGGGCCTTCAGAATTAGAAGAGGGATTTGTCCTCTGTAATACTTGTCCTGGGGAACTATAGGTTGACCTTTGGGGTTTTATAGGGGTTATAGTGCCCCATAAAGGTTAAAGGTCACCTCGACTACTAGGAATATGTGTACCGAAGCTTGAGACCCCTGGTCCAAGCTTTCTTTGCTGAGTCGCTCCATCCACTCCTGGCGGTCTCTTTCCTCCTTCTCCAAGGCAGCCTGGATGTCGTCCCTGTCGCGAGTGTCGGGCAGCACGGAACCCCACGGAAACCCTAAGCCCTAAGTAAGTAGATCGGTATTATACGGACCGAACTGAAAAAGGTACCCCTCCGCCACAACATCCAAGAAAAGAGCCCTAAATCTCCGTTGTAGCGAGCCTAAAGTACTTGGAGCCATTGTGCTCAGAATCATACCGAAACAATGCCGCCACCATAACCGTCACACTCGCCTCGCACAAGCAACGACACCGCCAACAACCAGAACACAGGGAATACAATCAATCTCAGCATCATGTACGGCAATAATATTACTCGCGGCCACCGCTAGCACCACCACCGCCGATGCTTTCATTGATTCATGCGTCCCAATCGGATAAGAACCTCAGCAAAGCGATTATATCGCATGACCTGCCCTGACGCGTGGCACAGGCAGGCAAACACGCACTCGGTGATGTAGATCCCGAGCTTGAACCCTTAAACGAACACCGTGAAATTGATGGCGTCTGATGCGATTTCTGCACTGCATGGCCTTGCATCGTCCCGCATCAGCGCAATAGACATCCTCAGGTTTGGATCATGGCGATGGCTTAGGGCTTAGTCTACTTTGGGTCAGGGATTTCGGCCAAAAAAATACCAACAAAAGCAGTGTCATCAGAACTTAGGATCGGATTCAGCATCTATTGTCGGAGGAATGTGGCTAGCGGGCTCAGAGTTGCAAGCCGTTGGGAGTTGGGGAGGGGTTGAGGTGATTCAGGGGTGTCAGAGTTTACTTAGAGGATCATGGGACTTAGTAGGTTATAATTGGGGTTATAAGTCCCGTAAGTGGGGTTATCCTAACTATAACCTACTTATAACCCTACTTACTAAGTCCTATGAGCCTCTAAGTAGACCCTAAACCCTAAACCCCATATAGATCCCTTTTAAGGAACCCCTACAGATCCCTTTAAGGAGCCCCTTAAAGGAACCCCCTACTAAGTCCCATGAGCCTTCAAGTAGAGTTCGGGACTGCAGCCGGAGCCTCACAAAAACCTCGGCATCCGCTCCTTTTGCCTATAGGGTTTTCGCGTTTAGGCTTAGGGTTTAGGGTTTAGGGTTTAGGGTTTAGGGTTTTAGGGTTTAGGGTTTAGGGTTTTAGGGTTTTAGGGTTTAGGGTTTAGGGTTTTAGGGTTTTAGGGTTTAGGGTTTAGGGTTTTAGGGTTTTAGGGTTTAGGGTTTTAGGGTTTAGGGTTTTAGGGTTTAGGGTTTTAGGGTTTTAGGGTTTAGGGTTTAGGGTTACTTGTCCAGTTCAAAAAGGATATAGGTAAACTGCTCTACCACGAGGATGGGGATCCTGATCTCAAACGCGGTCCCTGAAAATACATCGGGTTACTAACCAGGGATCTGCGCAAAGGCTTTATGCTAAAGGTTTAAGGTTTTAGGCTAGGGCTAGGATTCTACTTAGTTTGAACACACACACACACACACAACCCGTTTAACAACCTATGAAACCCCGTAAACAAATGGAAGCCCTCTCTCTGAAGCCCTTAAAAGAGCCCTTGTAGAGCACCAGTATTTCGGCCTCTGTGCTACTGACCCCCAAACCCCGAAACTTCAATCCCGAGGTTCGGATGCTCCGCTTTGCTCTTGGCAGCCCCTGTGTCCGCCTTTTGAGGAGGCAAAGTCATGAGGACGTCCTGGGTCGAAGCAGAAGGTCTGGAGGGATTCCTTATGGGTTCCCATGGGTTTGTGTTAGCTCTTTAGGGACTTCAGCGCACATGGTGGGATTCTCACAGGATTGAGGGGTTCATTTGATTTACTGTTATTTGAGGGCTTGCGGTCAGAACTTTCGGGGTGCAGGGATGAAAAGACTGGGAATTGGAGGCGCAAAGCTTGAGGATGGAAGGGCTCGGGGTTTCGGCTGGTTAAGGTTGGGGCTTTAGGGCTAAACTTTTAAACTCTTTAAGAAGCGGAGGTTTTAGGGCATAATGCCTGCGAACCCCCTCTTTTGGTCTAAGGGTAGTGGATATCTGGCATTTGGATGGGCTTTCGGCTTCAAACAACAATTATGCAGGGTTTGCAGCCGCAAAAACTTGAGACGCTCCATGCAGATACCCTAAGCCCTAACTTACTACCTCAACCAGCCACAGAAATAAAAGGTTAAACTTTCCGATTCCTACTAAACTGTAAGAACCCCAGAAGGCTAAAGGTTAGGTATTGGGGATCTAAGCTTCTTCTTTGCATCCAGGCCTATTGCGACTGCCGGGTACCTGGGGATCCTATGCTAAAACCCTAACACGGTTTAGAGTTTAGGGTTTAGGGTTTAGAGTTTAGGGTTTAGGGTTTAGAGTTTAGGGTTTAGGGTTTAGGGTTTAGAGTTTAGAGTTTAGGGTTTAGGGTTTAGAGTTTAGGGTTTAGGGTTTAGGGTTTAGAGTTTAGGGTTTAGGGTTTAGGGTTTAGAGTTTAGGGTTTAGGGTTTAGGGTTCTAAACCTGGCAAGGGGCCAGCAGCTCGTAGAAATCAAGGATGCCGTCATGGCTCTTGTCTGCACCTTCAACAAACTTTGGGCTCGGAGCGCTGTTTCTTGAGAAAGTAGGAAATATAATTGTACATAAGTCTATATACTTGTATAAAATCCTATATAATTATATATACCTCTCTCTCTCTCTATATATATATATATACAGAGGGAGATAGATAGAGAGAGAGAGAGAGAGAGAGAGAAAGAGCGATGTGCAGGCATGCATGGATGCATGTACGGACGGATGCATGGATGGACGGAGACACAAACGGGCGGACGGATGGGCGCATGTACGCATGCATACATAACCAATCAACTATAGACTGCCGTATATGTATATACAAATATATTACATATTTGTATATGCACCTTCCTCCGCACGTTCATCTGCGCTCGAATCCGCTCGAAACTGTATACGGACAACTGTACAACCAGCTTCAAGCGGTTTCTAGACCCTAAAACTTTAAATAGCCCAAAAAACCGTCAAGACTGCGAAATCCTAAAGCATCAACAGCCCCATACCCTCAAACCCGGAATCCTAAACCCCTAGACCATCAAGCTCCGACACTCTAAAACCAAAGATGCAACCGCAGTCACAAAATTTTACGATGAAGCCCCATAGCCCGTAACTCCGGATCGCCCGAAGGAAAATGGCAAGCAAATGTTTAGACGAGCTGCAATTGTAGAGAAACCTCAGGGGCAAACGCCAGGTCTGATGGTGGAGTTTCAGAGGATAAGGGTTTCACAGTCGGGTTTAGGGCGTAGGGACTGGGCCTTAGGGATTCAGAGACCGAACATAGACCCCGGGCAAGGTACGAAATTTTATAATTACCGGGATCAAGCAGCCCGCTGTTTGCTTGGTAAGGGTTGCCAGGGCTTCGGGAATTGCCGACACACACTCGCACAAAGCAAGCAAGGCTTCGGACGACTGTCTCTGCCTAGGGATTTTGCTAGTTGGATTAGGTTGTGTGGCGCGCGCGCACTGGCACCCGCATTGAGCTTTTCCACAAGCCCAAGCATATCCAAACGCCCAGCCACCCACACACTCATCCATGTAACCCCTTTGTAGGTAACTGCAGAAATTATACATTGTAGTGCTTGTCAAGCACGTACAAAAACCTAAAGCTAGCCAGGCCGGAGTAGCCGCAAGTCTGGAAGAGACATCTGTGGGTACCGCTTCTGCAGGAAGTCCTGGGAACAGAGCAGTTGCAGGGTTCAAGGGTTCGCTAGTTCCCTGCCAGGGTTAGTATCCTATCGGGTTTCTTGTAAGGCTTCTTGAGCAACGCATGCCTTGCTCTGCGACAAAGGCTCTCAGGGTGCAAGTGGTTAGCCCAGGTCGGCTGGGGTTTGGATCCAGAGCGCTGTATGAGAGCACCGTTCAAACCTTGTTTTGAGTCACGGGCTGGGGCCGGACGTCTGAACCAGCATACCGTTCGAACCTGAAGTCCTGAACCCCAAACCCTTGTTGAACCCAGGCTCGGCTGATCAACCGGAAAGCAGAAGTGGAACCCTAAACCCTGAATCCTGTGTCCTGAACCATAAACCCTGAATCCTAAATCCTGAGCCTTAAGCCCTTCAAGCCGCAATCCGGAACTCTGAACCCTAAACCCTACGAACCTTAAACCCTTCTAGCCTAAATCCTGAACCTATAAGCCCTTCAAGCCTGAAGCCCCGAACTCAAACCATGCGCAATTCTCAACTGAGTTGTCCTTTAAGCCCTTTAAAAGTTATTTGCTATTATATATGGTTCTCTACAAAATAGTAGAGGGAATCAAAAAAAGATCCCAAAGGACAACCCAGTCGAAGGCTCGTAGACTTCCACGAAATCCAACCTCGCAGGACAAGACAAACACTTTCGGGATGTGGAATTTCGGTTTAGGGTTTCATAGTTTGAGGTTTAGGGTGGTAAATTTGACATATTTCTTGAACGGATAGCTTAGGGTTGCTATGGGGGATTGCGCGGTCTAAGGTTGAAGGAGTTGCCAGAAATGTCCACAGATTCAATGCAGTCTGAGATTTAGGGTTTGAGGGCCAGCCCTAAAAAATAAACCCCAAACTGAAAACTCTGACCTGGGCCGTAGCATTCGGGTTTGTGGGTCTGATGCTCATCGGGTGGTCGGCTCAACAACTACAGCTCGGACACGGTCCAGGGGCTTCCGGTTCCACATCAGACAAGTGCTTGCTGGCCTTTCATGTTAGTATGAAATATGGGACTTTCCGAAAATAGGGGACCAGAATAAAGCAACCTAAATAGTAGGATCCTTACTATAAGGACCCCAAAGTAAGGGAGCCCTAATTTTCGGAGACTCCCATATAGTTATATAGTTATACAGGAAGTCTTTGGGTCCCTCCACTGCGGGTCCTGTTCGCTTTGGCCTATGACCAGATACCGACGGGGGGATGCTAAACATCGGCTCTGTGTTTGTGATGTCCTCCTCTTTGCACCGACAAAAAACTAGTTAGTCATAACATCCCCTTCTATCGCCACTAAGGCTCCTATATGACATCATTTCACCGCTTTCTACTCAGGATGGGGCCTATATATGTGAAGGGATATTGGAGTCTCTGGGGTCAGTGAACGGACAGCGACTAGGGCGCTCGGCGATGGGCACAAGGCTCGAAGACCTTACAGGCGGAGTCCTAATCCCAGTGGCCCAGCTCTCATCCCGGAATTGCAAGTATATCTTAGGGGCTGAGTACCCTTATGGTAGGGTTATAAGAGCCCAAAAGGTTAAGGTTACCTACTCAGCTACTCAGATATAGAACGACTGCGTGCTGGAGGACGGTTCGACCGTCTGGGGTCCTGAACATCATCTCTTCCTCGATATCTCGGGTTCCTGAAACAAGAAGAAGCCCCTGACTTTCACGAACCCCCCTCTTTGCGAACCCTCCTACTCTGTACCCCAAACCCTTTCATACCTGGGTATATGCCCTCAAAATCCCTAAACCCTAAACCCTAAACTCTAGATCAACTCCCAAAAAACCCTTTCTCAACTTAAGAGCCGCCAGATCCTCACACCTCCTTAAACTCTAGAACCAAAGGGGAAAAGGAGGGACCCTTAATGGGGACCCCTACCCTATAATGGTGCTATATAATGGGTATATAATAGCTATATTAAGGGTATATACCTAGGGGTCCTTATTAAGGGTCCCTCCTTTTACCCTTGGATAAAAGACAACAAACCTTAAACATCCTAAGCCCTGAGTCCTAGACCCTAAATCCACCCAGATCCCTAAACCCCGAACCCCAAAACCCTGCGAGCCCTCTTGGCAAAGCAAGCAGCTTGCCATCGCCGTTCTTGTCCAACCTGAACCCGTCCATGGAAGCATGGAGGGTTCCTACAAGGTCTAGGGCTTACGGTCCGGGGTTCATCTTAATTGTCCGGTATCCTAGGAGAACCAAATGCTACTCCATTGTACATAGGTTTGGGGTTCAGGAAGTCTGAGCCCACGCAGGGTTCGAGGGCTTGAAGTTGGCGGTCTTTGCATCTAAATCTTGTCCCTAACCCCTAAACCCTAAATTTTGGGGCTTTGACGGACTCTGAATCGAGCGCATAAAGGAAGCCTCGCAGGAGGTCTTTTAGCAACTCTTAGCAGAATTCTTACAGGAACCTAAAACCCCTCAACCCTGGACCTAATACCCAAGGCCCTGAAAGGAAGCCTAAACCCAAAAGCAACAAACCCTCAAGAAACCCTTAAAGCCCTAAACCCTAAATTAAAGGAGCCCTGAACCCTAAACTTAAACGGAATTCTGAACCCTAAACCCTCAACCTCTTCAACAGCAGGGCCTCCAAAGTTTAAACTTTCTAAGATAAACCGAATATGTACAGCCAGAAAGTTTAACGCTCTACCATTAGCTATCTAAGTATCTATTTGTTGGGTATCATCGGTTATATAGGTATTACATATATATATATATAGGGACTGTACTACCCAAAAAGGGTTAAAGGTTACCCACTCTACTACTAGGAGTAAACTTGAAAGGACACCTGAAGGGCTCTTCGGTTTGAGGGTTCGGGGCTCGCAAGGTTTAGGATCTTTCGGGGCCCTGCCTTGCTCTGCAAGCCATGTCGTCGGGCTCCAAGGGGGTTCTATAAGGGCGTTTAAGCTTTCGAGCGGCTTAGCCTCTGTGGTATTTAGTGAAGATTGGCATGGTGGCTATTGGAAAGAGAGGGCGGATTATGGGTGAGGGCCCAGAGCATGCATTATCCGGCTATTTTTTTGCTTGTTGCCCTATCGTCCCTCAATCCCGACACCTCCGTCAATAAACCCAAAAGCCTTATCCCAATAAAGCCCCTGAAACACCCTCATAACCAACACGGAACCCTTAAACCCAAAAAGCCCTAAACAGGATAGAGTTCCTAGTACCCTTATCCAAACCCCACATGGAGCCCGTAAGCGCTGAACCCCTACACTCCCTACACCCCTAACTGTCACTGACTAACCCCTTTTTGGCTATGCCTGCCCTCCGACCCTAAACCCAGCCCCAAGCCGTAAACCTCTGAAACCAAACTCCGTAAACTCCCTGAACCCCTAAAACCCTCAACCCAACCTAAGCCCCTCCTCCCCTGAACTCCCTAAGCCCCCTGAACCCCAAAACCCCTAAACTCCTAAACCCAACCTAAGCCCCTAAACTCCTAAACCCAACGTCCCTAAAGCCCTAAACCCAAGCCTAAGCCCCTGAACTCCTAAACCCTACGTCCCTACAACCCTAAACTCCTAAACCCTACGTCCCTAAAACCCTAAACCCTACGTCCCTAAAGCCCTAAACCCAAGCCTAAGCCCCTAAACTCCTAAACCCTACGTCCCTACAACCCTAAACCCCTAAACTCCTAAACCCTACGTCCCTAAAACCCTAAACCCTACGTCCCTAGAGCCCTAAACCGAAGCCACGGCACTTGGCGTACTTGGCCCGGAGCTTGGCCTTCCTCGCAGCGGTCGCTTCCGACTTGTCCTGCCAGGGCATTGAGTCCATAAGGAAACCCTGAAACACGGTTTAGGGTTTCGGGTTTTGGGTTTAGGGACCTGAAACCATAAGAACGTTCAGGGTGTCATGCGCAAGGCCTAAGCGCTAAATGCCGCCTTTTTGGAAGTCAGGGTCTATACTATACCCCCTTAGAACCATAATAACACAATATGGTTAATATTCTCTTGGGTTTCATATGAACAAAAATTAAAACTCCTAAGGAGACTATAGAAAAAAGGGGGTCTCTACAGGGTTCTATATGGGTAGTTGTCAAAATCTTGGTCCCTGTTTTGGTACCCTAAATATTAGGTGTCGTACTATAATAGGGAACCAAAAAGGTACCATAATTTTGACAACCACCCATGTGTAAGAGGCTGTATATGGGAGTTTCCGAAAATTGGGGACCCAAATACAGTGCCCTAGACAGTAGGATCCTTATTCTAAGGACCCCAAAACAAGGTACCCCTGATTTTCGGAAACTCTAAACCCTAAACCCTTCACAGAATGTCTGCAGACCTTGCCAGGCTTGTCCGAGTGTGAGTGTCAAAAAAAACCCTTCACAGAACCCTTATAATTCCCTTTAAGGCACCCTTAGAGGATCCCTTTAAAGGTACCCCTAGTTTTCGGAAGCTCCCATATAGTGATTCGATATGTGAAGGCGCCAGGGAGTCTCTAAGGAAACCCAATTTTTTTTGCACCTGGGCTTGGGGACTAGTCCATGAGGAAACCTAAACCCTAAGCCCTAAAGGTTTAGGGTTTAGGGTCCAGGGTTTAGGGAAGGATTCTTAGAGGTTGAGTACCCTAGCCGAAACAAGTTAACCTTTTCAGTTATGGTAGGGTTACAGGAACCCCGAAAGGTTAAAAGGTTACTTCCTCAGCTACTAAAGTTTTGATATAAAAGCGGACCTCTACAGGGTTCTATATGTGAGGCAATGTAAACGGCTCTACACGTCAGCGGTTCTACATAGTGATTCGATATACAGGGTTCTATCTGGATCCCAAGGGGTTCCTAAAAGTTCTATGAGGGGCTGTCTTTACTAGGGTAAAAGTCAAATGTTCCATAGTTGCATAAGTTCTATATATATACATATATATCTATATATATATATATATATATATATATATATACATATGTAACAGCTTGTCTTGTGACGCTTACGCCTGCACTAGCTAGAGATACACGCGCGCATGTTCGCACATGCAGCTATATGGGCGTACATACGCACAGACCATGCATGCATGCACACATGCACACCGTGAGACACAAGACAAGCACAGACGCACATACGTGCAAACATCGGGGTGGTAAGGGGGAGGGGGCTGTAGGACTTTACTTCCTTAAATAGGCCTTATGGACCCATGGGTCCATTTTATGGGCATTAAGGCCCCTTACCCCCCCTCCCCCTACCCCCCGAAAATACAAAACAAACCGGCAAACGGAAGGCAGCAGTAGCATGAGCGGCAGGAGAAGCAGCAGGCCTAGTGGTCGTCAGCGCAGAAGCAGCAGCAGCAGTAGAATAACATCTTCTTCTTGTTCTTCTTCTTTATCGTCTTTCGTCGTCTTCCTCTCCCTCCTCTGTCTTGATGTGGTTGTTGCCGTTGTTGTTTCCCCACAACCCCGATTCCTGCCGCTTCTGGTCAAGCATGATGCCAGCCTGGCACGAGGAA
Organism: Symbiodinium sp. CCMP2592; assembly: GCA_905221615.1. Taxonomy (NCBI): domain Eukaryota; class Dinophyceae; order Suessiales; family Symbiodiniaceae; genus Symbiodinium; species Symbiodinium sp. CCMP2592. The sequence continues at coordinate 368,071 of CAJNDT010001946.1, forward strand.
GCTTCAAATTCAGCTTTCCAAAAAAGGCCCTGAGCCACCTAAGTTGACCTACGCAAATTCTTCGGTTGCGGTTGGTGGCATACTTGTGCCTCCACGGGAAACACTGAAGGATTTTTCATCATTAACGAAGAACTCACAGGGATGTCATTGTTCATCGACCCTGATTGTCGTGCTTCGTGTCCGCTTTGTCTGAGTAGTGCAGCGTATTATACTGATACTACAAGTAATAAGGCATTCTAACGAATAGAATTCCGACTCCTATAGCAAGTCGTAGTGCCCTTAAGGTCAAGGGGTTCAGAAAATCTTAGCAAGTCGTAGTGCCCTTAAGGTCAAGGGGTTCAGAAAACAGTCATGGGTCTAATTTAGGCCCGATCGGTCTTCGTGGAGAGGGGCTTAAGGATTTCAGCTTCCACTTGTTCCATGTTTCATGCCAGTGTCCGCCTTCATCGTGCTGTCTACAGGGACCTACTCTCCGACAGGTGAGCGTCATCGATACTGCAACAGGAATTACTCCTGAACCTTATACCCAATCAACATCGCTCCTTGAAGTGGCAACCCATTGCTTTTCGGTTCCGTTATACTGTCTACGGCATTAGGAATCATACGATATTGCATTTTACTATATTTTATCATACTGCACTAAAGTATGCTGTACTCTGCTATCTCATCTCGTTGACCCCCCACTCCGATGCTGAAATCGGGAAATGCCAACCCGAAACGTTGGTTTCCGCCGGGTGCCTTCACGCCAGAGAAGCCATCGCTTGATGTGAGCCAGTTCTGAGATTGCAAGAGCAGAGACTAAAGGGTTTAGGGTTTAGGACTCTGCAGTCTTCGGGGAGTTTGGACTTGCAAGGTAACCCTAAGGGTCCATGTACCCATATAGCATATAATTTGGGCCTAATGTACCTACATAGGGAGCACTTTAAGGCCAATGTATATACTATATGAGTACATGGACCCTTAGGGTAAGCACCGAACAAAGGAGAGTTTCATGGAGTCATGGGACAGCGCGTAGCTTGAAACAGCAAAGCAGATTCCGGAGGGTCCAGGTGTAGCCTGAAGCCCAACTCCTTCTTGCAACTGCTGACATCGGAAACCCGAAACTTACCTTTCGTTAGTGGTTACTATAAGGGATCTATTGGGGTACTATAATATAGTGGCCTTAATATTAATCCTATAGCTTAACTTTGGTTAGTAGGGAATGGAGGTATGGGGTACAATTATAACTACTATTACTACCATGCTTCCATTCCCTACTAACCAAAGGTAAGGAAATCAAAACCCTGGACCAGAAACCCCAGCCCGAAATTTCATCCATCGACGACGTAAGCACGAGCAGCTTGAACCCCCCCCTACCCCCCGAACATGCTGGTTGGACGATCCCTATACAGTTCCGAACCATAAGCTTTGTTCGAGGACTTGTCTGAGAATGTGCAGACGGCTTGAGCTTGAAGGGTGCCCTAAGCACGCGGACCTGCGTAGATTTTTTTGACTCATTACAATATCTCGGCAGATACACCAGGTTCTCTACATACTTATAGAAACATGAGAGCACACGCGCGCGGACTCTGAACACATAATGTTGCGTGTTGACTTGTGCGAGCATGTAGGAGAACCCGACAGAGGGCGGCTCTTTTCTCCGCAACTCTTGACTCTTGAATCCAAATACGCTTGCCCGACATTTCTAAAATACCATCACAACATGTGCCCCTCATCCCACACAAGATCATGAGTCACCCCTCCAAGTTCATCTGACTTGACGTACCACACCAAGCATCAATGAACTCCTCGTACTGCACTGAACCATCTTTGTTCACGTCCATTAGGCTGAACCTGGCGCACATCAGGCAAAAGGCTTTGGGAATTTGGGAATTGGTTGTACGGCTTGGTATGGTGATGGGTTCCTGGGTTTGGGCCGTCGGAATACCTGGCTAGCTTATTTGGCTTTCTGATAGGCCTCTACAGGCCAAACCATACCGTAAATGCTAATTTAAACTCCAAACCCTGAACCCTAAACCCTAACCCCTCAGCCCTAAACCCGAAACACCCTAAGCCCTAAACCCTAGCCAAGAGCCCCGAATCCCAATTCTGCCAACGCAGCATCTTTTCGCAGCCGGCTTTGTCGAACTGCGGATTCCTTGCTCAGGGGAGCTGTTTCTAGTTTAGGGTTTAGGGTTGTGAGGGGGTGAGGGAGGGTTTGGGGCTTAGGCCTTCTGGTTGAGAGCTTGGGATTTTGCATTTGGGGTTTAGAGGACCTCGGGTCGAGGGCAAGCTCACCTGGAAGAAGCATCTTGGTCTTGGTCGCATTGTCGTCAGCCCTTCCGCGAATCTAAACTGCATCAAACTGCTGACTAGTATGCCGTGAAAGCTAGTGCTGCTAGTGGTTGCATACCCATAGGCCCCAAAGTAGTTCCTTTTTATGAATACCTATTAGGAGTCTATATATGAACCCCAAAAAAGGAACTACTTTGGGGCCTTAGGGTAGAGATGTAGGCGGCCTTGGTCTGGGGTGGTGGTTGCGGCAGTTCGTGCTTGAGCTGGCAGTGGCTTGCGGCGCTCGACACGCGAAAGCTGTCGGATTCGTCAGATAAAGATACATACAAACCCTAAACCCTAAACCCAATAAGGTTTCGGATGTTACGCGCAACCGATCCCATCGAAACCCTAAAAAAGCGGGCCAGCCAGATGCTAATATAGGGCCAGAAACATGTCCAGAACATTTTGGAGATCCTTATTAATGTAGGAACCTGATTTTGAAACCTTATGAAGCCTACTATTTTGGGGTTATAGGCCCAGGGTTTCTTGTCAGGTTCCTACATGTCAGTCGTCGCTGCTTCGAGTTCATGAAAGCTGTCAGCAGCTGAGGCTTTTCGAGGCCCAGGGTTTGGGGTCTGGAGTAGGATGCGCTGGCATGCTGCCTAGTATTAATATTGGTGCCGGTATATGGGGACTGGAAGCTGTCCGGTTGCAATTCAGTATCTCAGCCCTTGCACGTTACTTAAACCGGAGCTGGAGCTCATGTAGTGACTTAGTGCAATTCAGCCAAGCATCAGCTTCGTAAGTACCCGGATCAGCTCGCTCACGGAGATATCCCCACTGCCATCGCGGTCCCACCTCTGGAATATGTCCTGGTCTTCGGGTTTTAGCTTTAAGCCTCAGCCATACACCTGTCGGTGGTTGAGTCATGCAGTGCCGATCTGTGCCGAAGCTGCCTGGCTACCGCCTGCGTGCATGTGAGGAATAATGTAAGGAGATTAGCATAGGGACTCTAAGGGGATAGAGTTCTTGATTCTTGGGACCCCTATCATACGGCATGGACTGGGCTACACTCTTAGACGGTGGACGTTCGTTGTAATACCGGGGCCTGAATGAGTAGAGCTGGACTTTGGATGTTGCAATACACTGGTAGTAAGAAGAAGGAGAGCTACGGCATACGAAATTAGTACTACGAACTGTGCAGGTACTACATAATGCTTGGGCCGATTAAAAGCGGTAGAAGGGAAATCTTAGGCAAACGGCAAAAAGCAGCCATCCGCCGAACCTGCTGACAGCTACCCAGTTAAAGCTGACATCCTACTTAGAGGATCATGGGACTTAGTAAGTAGGTCATAATTGGGGTTATAAGTCCCCTCAGTGTGGTTATTTAACTATAACCTACTTATAACCTTACTTACTAAGTCCCTTGAGCCTCCAAGTACTCCTCGCTGCCATCCTCAACCCCGGAAACTCTGAAGCACGAACACCTCATCATCAAAGCTCCACAAGAACCCTGGACAAAATCAAAACACAACCCAGAGAACCCCCCCTTAGACATCCTTAAACCCTGAACTGCCTATAATTATGACTAACTATGATAAGCTCTGCAAACCCTAAACCACCGTAAACCTCAACCTCATGTGAGCTCCTTCAGCTGTTCGGAGCCAGACATGGGTTCCGTGCGGCACAAATGCGCAGGCCGGTGGCTTCCGAGAGCTTCGAGTGGCTGCGGAGCTCTTGTTTTGTGCGTATTTTGGCTGGGGTCTCCAGAGGGTTTTAGGTTTTGGAGTGAGCTGGGGGCTTTAGGGAGCTTTTAGCAGCGAAAGAGGGTCCCGGGTATTAGAGGGTCGGGCTTCAGGGGTTTAGGGTTGTAGGATTTACGGCGTCATTCGGGTGGGTTTGCATTCAGCAGGGTTGGTGGGCTGATTCTGTAAACAGGGCCCAGGTGCTACAGGGTTTTTACAGGTAGTAAAAAAGAAAGTGATAAAGCGGTTAGTAATTTGGTGATGGTAACAACAATAACAATAAAACAGGCAACGAATAAGTGAGAATGTGTATGACGAAAACTATTAACTGTCATACTTTTTCAAGCATGAAAGTAATCGTAATTTAGAACCATACATTACTCTTCATGATAAGACTGCTGATTGCGGCGATCCGATCGTGTTTTGTTGCTCAATGATAGGGTCTGTGTAATCCTCAAACTCTTGACTGATTCTGGGCTTGATTTACGGTCTATTCCTGCATACATATAGGTGGTTGTCAAAATTATGGTCCCTTTTGGGGTCCCCTAAAGACTAGGTGCCGTATTATGTAAGGACCCAAAACGGGACCATAATTTGACAACCACCCATATATCAGTGGGTAATGGGATCTCCAAGAGGATTCGTCGAACGGTGCTTTGTGCCCGTTTTGTTGGAGCCTGGGGTTGGTGCAAGAGAAACTTCAGCTCGGTCTTGTTCGTAGCAGCCTCGTACTCATTACTAGGAGTTAGAAACCCTACACCCTAAACCTTAAACCCCTAAACCCTAAACCCAGTTAGGGTTAGGGTCCGGGTCCCCTGCAAGGGGTCGCCCTAATACTACCTGGCAAATACCTCCATGCGTTGTTACTGCCGCTGTTGTTCTTGTTGCTGCAGTGATTTACACTGCTTGCCTCTGAGCAGGTGTCGTTCTTCTAGACATGTACCTGATGATGTTAACTGAAGGCCCTTGGGCAAAACCCCTAAACCCTAAGCATAAGCAGCTCTTTCCTGTCACAGCGCATATCCAAGAAACGAGCGCGGCCGTGCACGAGAGCGTGGCTCCTTCAGGGAGCGCGGAGTCGATCTGGGAGTTTCCGAACATAGGGGACCCTAATATAGTACCCTAAATAGTAGGACCCTAAAGAACCTACCGGGTTCCTTATTCTGATTTCCTTATATGGGAGTTTCCGAAAATTGGGGATCCTAATATAGTACCCTAGATAGTAGGACCCTTATTATAAGGACCCTGAAATAAGGTACCCCCCCTAATTTTCGGAAACTCCCAAATGGATCTTTTTCGATCGTTTGCTCTAAGCCCAAAGGCCTAAACCCCAGGGTGGGTCTTATGAGGATCCTTCTTAATGCCGTGACGTCTCATACTCCGAGAATGACGCTAAGGCGGGCTATTACGAGCTCGACGAGGCTTAACCGATACTTTGGGCTCAACAACGATGAATCCAAGACATCAGAAGCACCGATCAACGGTGGTGATGAAGCTGCCAACCGAACGCCCGAGAGTGACAAAACACCTGGACCCGACCTGTGGAGATTTACGTGGCGAACAAGCCTTGCTCCCTTTTACACCTGGACTACGCATATGCCAGGAACTGAGGCGCCGTGGAAGGGCAGGGGACTTAGTAAGTAGGTTATAAATAGAGTTATAAGTACCCTAAATGGAGTTACCCTAATTATAACCCTACTTACAACCTACTTACTAAGTCCCCTGCCCTTCCAAGTAGCCCCATTGAACCTATCCCGCCTACTCAGGTTCCCTCAAAGCGAAGCCGTGTGGGCTCTTGGTGATTGACCCTCTTGAGCCTCCACCCGAAAGATCCCGGAGCCCGATAGATGAATAAATCCCTGCGAACCTGAGACCGAATGTACTTGGAGGTTCATGGGTAGTTATAAGTAGGGTTATAAGTCCCCCCCTATGGGTTATAAGTATAGTTACCCTACTTATAAACCGTACTTATAACTACCCATGAACCTCCAAGTAGGGGCCTTCAGCACTAGAATAGGGCTTGGGTACGACACCCAATTAGTAATAATTAGTTGAACAATACTCATAGAATAGATATATTAGAACCTTAATATTAGCCCTATTATAGACTCTTACTGTATGGGGCAGTACCTAGAATAGGGCCATGAAACCCCAAATTACACACGAAGGCTCCAAACCCCATGAACCCCAGGGTGTCAACCCTCGCCTTACCCTTACACAATTCCTTACGGCTTAGGCTTATAGGATTTAAGGTTTCGGCTGAGGAGCTACAGGTGGAGATCTTAACACAGATCTCCAAAAAATGTCGGATCTCCATACATGTGGGTTTAGGGTTTAGGATATCCAAAAATATGGGTTCCTTCGGTTCCATAAGTAGTTCAAACATTCCCAAAATCTCAAGCCCGAATGTCCTCCGTCCGGAACCCTGCACGCCAAATAACCCAGAGACTCCGATATCCCTTATTAAGGAATGTACCTTCTTTCATAATAGGGATCCTACTGTAATTTAAAGACTTTTCCGTAATTACGGGATGTTGGAGTCTTTTGGGAACCCCAAGCTGCTGATGCAGACACTCTTTCAGCACAATCTGAGTCCCAAACCCTAGGCTTGACCCTTACCATAGACCCTAATCCCTAAAACAACCCCTATACCCTAAACCGCGAACGCCTATCATAGTTCCTTCAAAGGAGCCCTGTCCCATACTCCTGTCAGTTTATAGTCGGCACCGTGACCAGTGCATTTCCGAGGCCGAACCTGGCAAAATCTCATCGACTCCGAAGACTCCGACACCCCTAATCACGGTTTACGCTCTCGCAACTCAGACGAGGTTCTTGGTGCGCATGGTTTAGGGTTTAGGGGTTCAGGGTTTAGGAGTTTAGGGGTGTATGGTTTAGGGTTTAGGGGTTTAGGGTTTAAGGGTTCCCTGAAGGAGACCCTATTCTAGAACCCTAGAGTACAAGGGGACCCTATTATGGGACCCTACAGTATATACCTTATATACCCTTTACAGGAGCCCTTCTAGCACCCTTAGAAGAACCCTTCAGGGTTCCTTCAAGGGCTCCTTTGAGGGTTTTCGTTCTTTGGGCACCGTTAAGGTTACCTGTGAGGGGCTCCTTGGACGCTTCAGGAACATGCCTTACAGTAGAAACTTCAACTGAAGCTCTTATGGCCCCTGATGTCAATGATAAATTACTGCGATTTCCGGCGTATCGCTTCACTAAGTCTGCAGACTCGCTGGAGGCCTTAACCCTAAACCGATCTATCTGGCTTGTAGCTCTTTCGGGTTCAGGTCTTACAGAATAGGGGCCTTTAGATCTAGAATAGAGTGACGCAGATTTTCGTTTGATTGTATATGGATTGCAAATGAAATTCGTGTATATCTAGAGCTTCATTAAGGCGTGTTGGGGCTCTGTAGGTCGCTAGTAGCTAGTCGGGCTTGAAAGTTCAGTGCTACAGGGCTTGAGGGTTTAGGGGCACGGGCTTGTTGGGTTGCACAAAGGATTGGACTACCGGTTTGGGTGCATGTAAACTAAGAGACCCCTAAAAAGCAACTGAAGGCTGCTGTTTAGGTGGGCTATTTAATGGGGTTTGGTTGGATTCTAGGACAAAGCCCGAAAACTCAAAACCTCAAGCCCTAAACCTTCAAACCCCACGCCTTAAACCGCAATTTCCAAGCCCCAAACCGTAGACGCTGCTGGAGTTGGAGCCATGAACTCCTAAGCCCAACTGAGTCCGTGGCAAGAAGGATGCATTGTCCAGGTTGTGGTAGGCGATGTACTCCTGGTATGCCACAGTCCTGGTGGGTTCCTTGTAAGGGTTCTGTCAGGGTTGCTCGGTTACTGGAAACGGTAAGGCAAGGCTGTGAAGTTTAGGGTTTGGGTGTTAGGGTTTTGTAGGGTTGTTCAACTTGCTTGTTTTGGGTTCGATTAGGTTTCGGGTTATAATAAGATGCCCACAACTGCCCCCCAAAAGGCTATCTGAGTCGCTCTGCTCAGCTGGCCCCGAAAAGGCTTGTGCAGCAGGGCCTCAAATAAAATAAAGGGCAATATACCATAAGATAGACACCCAAAGCTTCCTTCTGGGCTCAGCTGCACATCTGACAGCGAGATCGATGAGATCTGTCTCAAAACGGTGCTGCAACAGTTGCAGCTTCCTGCCGCGCCGGCCCTGGAAGGTCATCCCAACAAGGTCGTCCAGCTTGGACAGTACTTGAAGGCTCATGGGACTTCGTAAGTAAGGTTATAAGTAGGCTATAATTAGGATAACCCCACTTAGGGGACTTATAACCCCAATTAGAACCTACTTACTGGGTCCCATGATCCTCTACGTACTGTCGGGAGTCGAGCCGTGTTTTCCCTGGGGTGAGCCATCTCTTGACTGCCTATTGTAAACTCCAAAAAGTTGGAAACCTAAACGGTTTAGGGTTTAGGGAATTCAAGACAAATCAGGATTCACTAGACTTTGCTCTTAGGGATTGAGGCTATCGGGTTTCCAACTTTTAGGCTGTAGCAGTTGGCATGCGAACGAGATGCAGTTGTTGCGGAACAAGTTGTACTCCTCGCCATCATCTAACTCCAAAGGATGGCCCTTTTGGCAGTCGATTTAGGGGTTTAGGGTTCGCTTGGGCTTCCGTAAACCCTACACCTTAAACCCATTTTCTACAAGGTTTGGACTGAGGCGTCTGTAAGGGTTTCTGTAATGGTTCTAGTGGATTTCCATATTATTACTGTGACCTTAGTCGCAGTTAGCCTAAGCGCAAAGCTCGCAAGCCTTGAATCAATTGAAGACTTGAGCCTTAACGTGCCAAAGCCTTCCGACAACAACGATTACAGGCCAAACGCCTGCAGCCATGTTGTATGCTAGGGGTCGGAAGCATTAGTAACAGCATTCCCTTTTCATAGTCGCCCAATGTAGTAAAAAAAACATAGCAAAACCCAAAACCCTCTTTTAACTTAAATCATGAATATCTCGGTCGTTTTTTCTTTGAAGACCTTGTTTGTGCATACTGGGTTTGTCTGAAATAGTATTTATGTTGTGCGCTATGCAGGCCTCTATTAGCCGTAGATCCTTAGCCTTATACCCTAAACCCTAAACCCCAAACGCTAAAACCCTGAAACCACAAACCCTGAAGCCCTTTTCAGCATGGGCTTGGTGGTGTGCCAGCGAACCCTGAAGCCCTACATCCTAAACCGTTGGGTGGTTGTCAAAATTATGGTACCTTTTTGGGTCCCTAATATAGTACGGCACCTAATATTTAGGGTTCCCCAGAAGGGACCATCATTTTGACAACTACCCCGTTATAGCTTTGAAGAGCCCTGGATCGCAGGTTTAGGGGTTTAGTGTTTAGGAAGTAGGGTTTACAGGCAGGATTTTCTGCCCAAGGCTCTGTTCTGCCGTGAGTCCCAGATCCTGCTTCACCTGCCAGGAGGGTGCATTTTTTGGGGTTTGGGTGAGCCCTAATGATTTAAGGAAAATTCCTTGCTGCACCTGCTGGGAGGGTGTTGTTGGGTTTAGGGTTTAAGGGGTTCAGGGTTTCAGTGTTTAGGGTTTAAGGGGTTCAGGGCTTCAGGGGTGTAGGGTTTAAGGGGTTCAGGGTTTAAGGTTCAGGGTTTAGGGAGTTCAGAGTTTAAGCTTGGGTTTCTTGTTGACACTCACTCTCGTACACTGGCAAGGTCGCGGCAATACTGGCTTCGCGAAGCATTATCTGGCATACTTGCTGTCGGGGTTTAGGCTTTAAGGCTTAAGGCTCCAAAGGACATAATAATTGGGTGCTAGGGTTTAGGATAGTAGTTTCGTAGGTTTGCATTTGGAAGAGTAAATGAATTATTCGGTACATGGACCCTTTTTGCCACTCGCTCTCGACGGATCAGGCGAGGTTACTGCTCGCCAGTACTTGGCTGGACCCTTACAGGCAGGGAGTGGTTTCACGGTTTAGGGTTTAGTGGCTGCCGCCACTTCTCCCATTAATGACAAGACCATTAAAACCAGCAACACTAACTATGGTAACAGTGATGAGAGCCATGACAATACTCCCGATAGTTGTAAGAGTGACGGACATGATTCAGAATACTAACCACAGGAGTAACAACAATGGTGGCGATGGTGTTGCGAGCAATACACTCTTCACCATCTTCGGTTTCTGCGACTAGAGAGCCCGAGACCCTGCAAGAAAGGAATATGCCCTGATATCAATCATGTCTCTTCAGGGTGCCGCCTTTTTGTGGGTTTCTGAGGAGGGACCCCGATTTAGAGAACCGCCCATGCAAAACCTCACAGCTCGCGGATTGTACGATCACAGCCGATAGGGACGTTCAGAGAGCTTACGACTGGGGTTTGGGGTTATATGAGTTCAATTAAGGAATACCTGGACCCTGAGGAACCTACCTTTTTAGGGTTCCCTAATATGATTTCTTTACAAAAGCCCTTAAAAAGGTTACTTGGGGTTAAGGTATAGCTTGAATCATAGTCTGAAGTGTCTTGTGATTTCAGGTGCAGTCCTTGATTAAGGGGTATTGACCGGGTATTGGGCTCTCTGCACATGGGGATCTGGGGAAGAGGTTTGGGTTCCAGCAAACTGACTGGAGGAGTCTTCATCACACTTCCAATCGGCAGCCCCTAGACCTGTAAAACCCCATAGCACCCAACACAAAAACGATGTGGCAACCCTTTCAAGTCGCTATGAAAGCTCTCGACCCCTAGACTAGGCCCTAAAACTATCCCCCCTTACAACCATATTAAAGATAGTTGTTGAATATTCTCTTGGGTTTTACATGAACAGAAATAAAAAAGTATTCCGAAGGAGGCTATAGAAAAAAGAGGCCGCAGACTCTGTTGAGAGCCGGCCCGTCTGTTGGAAGGTTTACCTAGACCTAAGAGTAACCTAGGAAAACAAATTTAAAAGGGTGCCGTTTTGGTTTAAAGGGGGTTATAAGGGAACCTAAACCCTACAAAAGGGAATAAGGGCCCAATTACTGTGGGTCCTAGCTACGGTTACGAGATGCAGGGTTTAGTGCTTTTCGCGATCGGGGTTTGAGGTTGTGGAACTGAGATATTTGGGTGTCGTCAAAATAGGGATCCCTTTTTGGGTACCCTAAATTTCAAAAAAAAAAAAAAGGACCATAATTTTGACAACCACCCATTGGGTTTATAGGGTTTCGGTCTTTCCTGGGCTTTGGTCAGGGTCACGGGGACCGCCTCTAGCCCGTTGGACAGGCCAGGAGTTTAAATGGACTCCTCTTCCATGCCAGCTTCAAAACAGCTAGGGCAGAGGGTTCCCCTGCAGCAGGCCTCGTTGTCCAGCAGCCCAGTTACAGCAACAGCCCCCTTTCCCCAGCTTCTTCAAAGCAAGGAGAGGAGACGAGCTGACTCTCACGACGACAAGCCGTTCATGTCCACCCTAAACCCCAAACCGGTTCTCAGTACTGGAGGGCTCCGACTCTGCCCCCTGGTTTCGGATTAGGGCTTAGGGTTTTGGGGCTTGCCCTAAGCAAGGTCAAGGACACGCTGCACCAACCGGAGCAGATGTACGTCAAATGTCGAGAAAGGCATCCTAAACTAAACATCATCATCAACTTCGAAGGACCCGTTGATGACGTGCTACACCTCGAACAGAAAAATCTCGGAACCATCCTCCCAAGCCCCTAAAGTTCCCTAGCACCTTCGCCAAGGCTGCTGCTTCGACCTCCGACACAACTAGCGGAAGGAGGAGCTTTAAAGGTATTAGCTCGCACAGGGGCCGCAATGAGTATGGGTTCTTTCGAGGATTTGAAAGGCCTTTAAAGGCTTCTTAGAAAGGGATTTGTCTGAAAAAATGGCTCAACGTTTCGGGGCTGCAACTTATAATGTAGCATACTCAGGTACGGACTACAAAGGTAATTATTTCTGTATTTCACTCCCACTTATAGAGGCTCCGACATCACAGCGTTTTCCCGGCTTCATTCGCCAAGGTTTGTGTCTCTTCAGGATTCACATAGTGAAAGGGTCGGAATAAGTGGCAATTCTGCCCCATTAGGGTTCCTTTTGTACTTATACTACAGCGCGACGACAACCCTATTGGCGCCGCTATAGCAGCTTACCGCATACACCAGAGGCCCTCAAGCCCTAAATCCTATTGTGTATCTTGTACCTGGAATATGTCCTTAGCTCCATAAACAAACATTCAACTGCAACGTTAACACTCCGTGTTGCTGGCCTGGTAGGATGTCCGGAAACAAAAGCCAAGCAAACACGCAAGCCCGACAATAGAGGAGCCTTATATACTAATCGATACCAGGCTTTGAGGGGATATATGATATATCTGGTCTTAGTATAACTATATACAAATCCACCATAAGAGGACACGCACACTAATTTATATACTACCCATTCAAGCCTTTCTAGTAGTAGGTTCGCTTTTTTGGGGCTTCTGGCCTCGCGCCTGGCTGGAGTGGGTGTAGGTTTTGGGACTTCAGGCTTCGGTGTTAGGGCTTCGGGTTTAGGGTTTAGGGTTCAGGGGTTTAGGGTTTAGGGTTCAGGGGTTTAGGGTTTAGGGGTTTAGGGTTTAGGGTTCAGGGGTTTAGGGTTTAGGGTTCAGGGGTTTAAAGTTTAGGGGTTTAGGGTTTAGGGTTCAGGGGTTTAGGGTTTAGGGGTTTAGGGTTTAGGGTTCAGGGGTTTCGGGTTTTAGGGTTTAGGGTTTAGAGGGCTTAGGGGTTTAGGGTTTAGGGTTCAGGGGTTTAGGGTTTAGGGGTTTAGGGTTTAGGGTTCAGGGGTTTCGGGTTTTAGGGTTTAGGGTTTAGAGGGCTTAGGGGTTTAGGGTTTAGAGGGCTTAGAGGGTTTCGGCGCTCACACTCGGACAATCCAGGCGAGGCATATGGTTCGGAGGTCTGCTGAGTGGACCACAACCATGGGGAGCTTAGGGTTTAGGGTTTAGAAGACTTCAAGGGTTTAGGGTTTCTGGCAGTAGCATCTGCGGAAGCAAGATTACAGAACTTCAAGGCCAGCATTGCATTCAAGACTCAGGCCCATACTCACGCAAGAAATGGCTGCAAAAGATGAAGCACTTGACCAACAGCCGGGGTTAGGAAGAGTCCGGCACCTCGAGCAACTGCTGCTGCGCGACTGCTTTCGCGACGCCGATGTCCTCCGAATCAGGATTGGCTGAGCGAAAGCTAATTTGATGCTGGAAAAATTAAGATCATGGGCTAAGTTGTTGAACAACAGCTGGTACCAAAGGGTACATGTCTTTACTCGACGTCACGTTGCCCACAAGTGAATCCTCCTTTGTGAGTCCACATCGTGGTACCACACAGCTACGATGCTACGATGTAAGAATGTAAGGCTTGGTCCCACATGAGCAGCTTGAGACGAGGCATGCGCAGCCAATACAGCCCTCTGAAAAACTCAAAAGCCAACCAATCTGCAACTGAAGAGCGTATACAACGGCTTACTAATCCGAACAAGCTCCTACTCACTGGCCTATAGGCTTAGACTGTAGTCTTTCGGGCCTACTCTGCGTGTCGGCATCCTAAACCCTGAACCACGAACCTGAAGCGGAGGCTCCTACGGCCTCAGGGCTTGGGTCTACGGCTAAGTCAACCCTGGACCCGGGCCCAAAACCGCACATGCCAAAACCTGAAACCCAGATGCAGGACACTGGCGTAGTGTATTTACCAGACGACTGTCTCGGTGTCAAGCTGCAGGACTTGCAGCTACCTCTTCCGTACGTTTGTATGCTTCAGCTTACACATACACGGAATATTCAGCATCGCCATAGTTCTATTAGGGATCTGGCAGTACTTCGAGTTTACGATTGGGATCCAGTCAGATGTATTGGAGGGGTACACCTTGAGAAGTTCACATCCCGGATGCCTGCGTGTACTGCGCATCCGCACCGTTCTTTGTGACTGTCACATTCCTGCCAGGAGCACGCTCTCAAGCTGTGAAGACCTCAACCCTAAACCACCTGAAGGATCAGAAGCACACCTCCTACGGTATGCCACTAAATTAAGCTGAATGCCCTGAATAAACCCGGGATGCATATGCCCTAAAGCACCCTAGACCACCGACACTGCCAAAACCTGTGCTGACAGAAAGCCCTGCAGAAGACAAGGCAGTAGGGGTTGGGTCTCATCCTCTTGTGCAGAACTGCAACCAAGGCATTCCGTGCAGCAAGTTGTTTAGAGCTTCGGGTTCTCTTCGTTTTGGCTTTAAGCTAGGTAAGCTTTATAAGCCCTACACGAATCCTAGTTGTATGTATTTTTATGGTCTTAGGATAGCTTCATTTTCTTACGCGAAAAGCAGAACTCTGGCGGACATCAATTCCCATGCTTGCATGCAGATCCGGGTTTGGCAATTGAGAAGTTTATGCATCGTCGACCGATGCACAAGATGCCATTGAGCAGGCCAACGCAGATACCGTGATTGCAACCACGATCCCCAACAAAAACACGGGTTCAACAAAACCCCGCACATGAAATCTCGAATGCTTTTTGTGATGATTCAACCGCCCATCAGGAGCTCTAAACTGCCGAAACCTCTATACTGAAAGCTTGAAGTACAACACCGTAAAGGGAATAATTAAACGGAATAATCACTCGTGTCCATGCATATGCTGCCAAAGCTTAATCTGCCTGCACTTGCGATTGGCAAGACAATGAGACCAACAACGCCAACGACAAAGTACCGTCGATATTGCTGCTGGCACTTACACTCGTGCGACTGGTGCTGCCGCTGCTTGCGGTGCTGCTGCTGTTTCTACGACTACGACTACGACTACTACTACTACTACTACTACTACTACTACTACTACTACTACTACTACTACTACTACTACTACTACTACTACTACTATACTTACTACTACTACTACTACTACTACTACTACTACTACTACTACTACTACTACTACTACTACTACTACTACTACTACTACTACTACTACTACTACGACTACGACTACGACTACGACTACGACTACTGCTCTTGCCACTGCTGCTACCGCGGCTGCTACTGCTGCTTCGACGACGACGGCTAGCACTGCACATTGCAGCTGACCAATCCGAATCGTGAACGGCGTTACTGTCACGCCAGATCCAGGTATCGACCGTGGTCTCAGGGTTTACAAGGGCTTTATCCAAATCTCCAAACATGAGTGCAAGCTTAGGCACCGAAGGATCAAAACCTGAACGGAATGAACAGACGAAGCAGTTGCAATTACTGAGGCTCCAATATGGGGGTTTCCGAAACCAGGGCCTCGTATTTAGCGCTGTAAATAGCAAGATCCTTATTCTAAGGACCCCAGAATAGGGTACCCCTAGTTTTCAGAAACTCTAAACCCTAAACCCTTTAAACTTTATAGAACCCTTATAGCCTTATAGATCCCTTGAAGGAGACCCCAAGCCCCCCGTTTAGGAACTCCCCCGGTCCTCGTGTAAGAGGCTTTCATGACCTGCGTGTCTGCATCAATCCTGCTCGCTGCTTGCTCGTTCTGCCTGAGAAGAAGCAGGCCAGACACCCTTAAAGAGGCCCTAATAACTAGCATAGGGCTCCTTTAACGGGTTCTTTTAAGGGATACTATAAGCGTACTAGGGATTTAGGTGCCTTAATAATTAGAACATGGTTTGGGGTCTAGTGCACCATAACAAAAGTAAGGAACCACCAAAACTACAGGGGCAGACCTGGGCCGCCTCAGAAACCTACCATTTTAGGGTTTTTTATAATATAACATACTTATAGAAGTGTTCCAGAGGTACGATATTTGGGGTCAAGGGACACCCTAAACCCTAAAACCTTGCTTACGATCCAGAAAGACAGCTGCCTCTGTCAAGGCAAGTCTGAAGCTTCCGCCTTTTGTGCACGAAGTGTCGGGAACCACAAAGTTCAAAGGGTTTAGGGAATCGGCAGGTTTAGGAACTACAACTTCTGGGTATGTCCGGGTCGCAGTCACCACGGACCATGCACGAAGATTACTACAACTACTAATACTACGACTAATACCTCAACTCCTACTACTCCTACTCGTAGTACAACGATACTCCGAAGGAGTCGTCAGCCTAGCTGTGAACAGCACTGCATAACATCAACTAATTCTGCTTCCAGGCAGACCGTAGGTTTAGGGTTTAGGGGTTTAGGGGTTTAGGGTTTAGGGGTTTAGGGTTTAGGGTTTAGGGGTTTAGAGGTTTAGGGGTTTAGGGTTTAGGGGTTTAGGGGTTTAGGGGTTAGGGTTTAGGGTTTAGGATATACCTATAGTCTCCATTGTAGTTCCTTTTTTTGGTTTAACCAAATATATAATAAGGATCCTATAAGGTAACCCCCAAAAGGAACTACAATGGAGACTACAGGTAGGGCCTTAGTGTTTAGGATTTACAATTTAGGGTGGCAGCGGCAGCCAGATTCGGAATTTGTGTTGGCAGCGGCAGCCAGAGCAACAGTAGCCGCAGCAGCAAAAGCAGCAACAACAACTACAACAACAAAAGCAAACTGATACACTACCCCTGAACCCGAAGCCCCAAACCATTTAAGCAATACTCCTCCTGGGTCTACCACTGCTGGGCCTAACACCCTCATGCCCTAAACTTCTGAACCCTGGTTTTGTTCAAAAAGCCCTTCACCCACGGAGCTCAATTTATCAGGCCAGCTGCTTCGTTTTCTGCATCTGCTCCGTCACCTGTGCAAGCAACTTACGAATCGTAGCAGCGGGGGGCTATAAGGGATCCAGAATTTTTTGGTAGGTTTACGGGCCTTCATAATTAGAACAGCCGGGGTGGGGTATATCTTTGGAGATCACGTGGATACCATTGGTAATTATTCGGCTTCTTGATATTGCTTGCATGCTGTCCTTGTGTTGTATGCAAATGACCAAGATGATGTCTGAAGTAATGATGTTTTTGTGACTTCTAAATGAACCACGACTTCCGACATCTTGCAACCGTTGTTGCAACCTGGCCGATGCACAACATGGGGTCCTTGTTTTCATAATCAGAATCGGCGTTTGGGTGGTTTTTACAAACACACGCATAGCAAGGAAACCTACCATTAGGGAATGATATGGGCACATATTGAAGCTTGTATGTTGGTAATTTACTTTCACGTCTGCAGCATTTCAGCCGTATTGAAAGGAAACCGTCGCCCCCAGCTGCCGACAGCTCGAACAACTGATCCAACTATGCCGCTTCAGTAGCCACGAGCCCGCATACCGTGGCGTTCTATGTAAGTCCACACACACATGACATGTTCGCGCATGCAAGTGTGTGTTCATCTGCTGTCGCACACATCCGCCCTCGCCGGCCTGCGTGTTCACAATGGATGCCTCGTACTCCTGGGGCAGCTCGATGACCAGAATCTGCAGGCCGTCACAGTGCGCATAGACCTGGCCAGGCTCGGGAAGCTGCTATTTGCAGGTTCATGGGCAGTTATAAGTGGGGTTATGGGATTCCTTAAAGGGTTCTATAGGGCTCTGTGGGTTTTGATGGGGCTCAGAGTAGTTTTAAGTGGGGTGAGAAGTCCCTTAATATGGGCTAGAATTTAGTAGTTGCTCTACTGATCAGCCCACTTATAACTACCCTAAACGCAAAACCCTATAGATCCCTTAAGGCACCCTAAGGCCCACCTGTGCCTATCCGTCCAAGTATGCAGGAACGCAGCAAGGCAGAATTTAACGACTTGGGATCGTATTTTCAGGGCCGAGAGTTTAGGATCTTCGAAAAGAGTGCAGACATGTTGCGAAATCGCAGGGTTCAGTATGCTGCACATTGCACTTTGCTCGTGAACATACTGCAAATGGGAACACTTTGCGGGGTTTGGATCACAGTTTTTTAGAGAGAGAGAGAGAGAGAGAGAGAGAGAGAGATATATATATATATATATATAGAGCGAGAGAGAGAGAGAGAGAGAGAGAGAGAGAGAGAGAGAGAGAGAGAGAGAGAGAGAGAGGAGATAGAGAGAGAAAGAGGAAGAGAAATAGATGAAGAGGTCTCGGAATGGACATGGCCGAGCCTACTTTAGACACCCGGGCCAAAACCCAGAAACAAAAATGCTCTGTCTCTGCATACTCTAATCGCCTTGAGGCTGCAGCTGTAGCCGCAAAGGCCTACATTTTGAGTTTTCTTGCGATGAAACCGCCGCAGGTAGGGTTTTGTTAGCACCCATAAAGTCTGCTCATAATTTTGAGAAGACCTGATCTCCAAAACCCTAAACCCCTGAACCCGAGCAACCCCTAAACCATAACATTCCCTAAACCATAACAACCCCTAAACCCTAACAACCCCTAAACCTCTAATAAACCCTAACAACCCCTAATAAACCCCTAAACCCTAACAACCCCTAAACCCCTATATAGTACCCCCAAACAACCCCCTCAACCCTTGGGGCGTGCGCACCCCCTGCAGGCGCTTGTTGAGCAAGGATTGCATCTCGAGGCCAATCTTCTCGCGCTCCTCCCAATACCTTGGCACCACATAGGTAGGGTTTAGGGTTTAGGGGTTTAGGGTTTATGCTCTCACGACTCGGACATCGGACATGCCAGGCGAGGTTCAGGGTTTAGGGGCCATGGGCACCACTTAGGAGGTTCATGAGTAGTTTAGGGTATGGGGTATAGGGTCGTTGGGGTTCTATAGCGTTTATAGGGCTTGAATACCTTGGCACCATAAGGTTTCGAAGAGCTCGACTCAACAATCCAACAGAAACAACTCGTAACCAGACATGTAAGCCCTTAACCCGAAACGACCCTTAAGCCAAAGGCTCCATGTACCTTTATAGTAGATACTTAAGCGCCTTAAAGGGGTCCCTATATAGGTACTTTAAGGTTTAAGTATATACTATATGCGTACATGGAGCCTTTGGGCTTAGCCAAAAGAACCAACTCATGACCACCCGCATAAGCCCTGAAGCCAAGGCCCTAAGGCCTAGCAGCCAACAACTGAACCGTCAGACAGAAACTCCAAAAAGCCCTATATAATTATGAATATCCCGTAAATTCTGGTAGAAACCCTGATATGATTTAGGGAACATTCCTTCACTTAAGGGGAACTTGGAGTCTCTGGGCAGCCCTCCACCCGAGATCCTCCTACCAAAACACGAAAGGCTTACTGTTGATGTGGACCCGAAAGAGCTTTGTGCCACCTACCTATTACTAGGTTGGCCCTTTAAAAATTAGGGGTACCTTATTTTGGGGTCCCGATAACAGGGATCCTACTGCTTAGGGTACGTTTTCGGGCCACCTATCTTCGGAAGCTCTTAAAGCCTCTGAAAGATATTCGTAAATAGGGTCCTATTGAGCCGGCGCGGCCAGACCCCTGGTGTCTGGCTCGACTTGGTGCGACGGCCTTCTCCGTTCCAGTCACCCTCGTTCGGCTCCGGGGTGCCGGTGGGATCAGGCACTTCCCACTTGAAGGACCAAATGACCCTTAAAAGTAGGGGCCCTATTCCCATATACTATGAATCCCTATATGGTATATGAACCTTAAACCCTTTTAGGGTTCATTTCGTCCTTGAGGCAGTCCCACCATGCTGGATCATCTTGCCGGTCGCTGGCTTGAGCCCTCTGCCCTGTAGGCGAACGCTCCTCGCAGTCTTTGTTCCGGGGTGCAAAGCGTCCATGGGCAAGCGAACTCGCCCCATGCCGGTCAGGCGAAAAACCTCAGGCAGAGGAAGCTATACATCGTCTACTATATTTTCCTAATTTTTCCGATTTCCTATAATTGTAAAACCCTCACGTCCTATCTATTTCCTATTTCTTGAGAGCCTCCATAGATTGTAGGGCGATCCGTCATGACATGGCTCAGCCAAGGGCTATCGGGCTGTCTGCCACTGGATACTCGTAGCAAAACACTAACGTGGTACGCTACACAGGACCTACTGTCCGGCGGCAGCTTTTTAAGTATAGTCCAATTTCATAAACGCCGGCATGCGCTGATACACTGCTACTTGGAGGTTGATGGATAGCTGTAAGTGGTTATAAGTATAGTTACGCTACTTATAACCCTACTTTTCATTACCCGTGAACTTCAAAGTACGCCCTACCACGTCTTCTGGCTTGGCTATCGGGCCCTCTCTGCCGAAGAGCCGAACAAGCCAATCTCTACTGAACTTTCTACCCTTGCAAAAACCGTACTTTGCTGTTTCTTAGGGGTTATGGTGCCCAACAACTTCAAGAATCTCCTAGTAGCTGTAAGGAATGAACTAAGCCCTTGCCCTGAACCTGAAGTGCTATAAACACTAAGCCTCTGAACAACGAATGTTCACACACTTAAACTCTGAACCTTAAGGTTTTTGGTCCCTAAGCCCGAACTTCGAGGTACCCATAGGCTCCATCGTAGCTCCCTTTTGGGATTACTTTATCGGATCCTAAATATGAACACGACAGGTATGCACTTCTTCGTTGCAAGTTCGTTGCTGCGGAGCATCGTAGTCTGCTGCAGCTTTCAGCAGCACATCTCCTAGCAGGCGGGCTTCAGCTTATTGCAGGGGTAAGACTTACGGCTTAGGGTGCAGGGCGCAGGGTTGCTTTTCTATTTTGCGGGCTCTTTTGCTCACTGCTGCTACGGGTGTAAAATTCCTGGGGCAGGGTTTAAGTTTTAGGGCATAGGGCATAGTTTCGATTGCAAGGTTGACGATGATGACTGATAAGACCGGGTGATATGGCGGTGATGGTTGACCTCAACGGTCTCAAAAGGTCTTCTAGGGATGTTCTCAACCAGGTGGCAGCATATGTCGGGAAGTTCACATAGGAGGTCAGCAGCTGTCTCCTAAACCCCAAATCTGAATCCTAAACCGAAACCCAAAACCCTAAATCCTGCCCGAAATCTGAATCCTAAACCGAACCATCCAGAAACCCTAAACCCTAAAACCCCAAAGCCTATAAACCCTATAAGCCCTACGAACCCTAAAAACCCTGTAAAGCCCTTATAAAGCCAGAAACCCTTTCCAATCTCGCTGCCGGGTCACGCGCTTTTTGAATGAAGAGGGGCTCATAGTTCAGGTTCCTTTTAGTGTTTAGGGTTTACTTAGAGGATCATGGGACTTAGTTTTGCCTCCCGCCTGGCTAGGACGAACCTACAAGTAGGTTATAATTGGGGTTATAAGTGCCCTAAGTGGGGTTATCCTAATTATAACCTACTTATAACCTTACTGAGCCTTCAAGTAGGGTTTAGGGTTCAGAGTGCAGGTTCCTGAGAGTCTTACCGTAGGGGCCTAAATAATTACCACGACTCTCTCCTTCAATAACCGGGCCCGAAAAAGTTTAAACTTTGTACGTTAGACCAAGTATATAAGGCCAAAAAGTTTAAAGTTCCCCCATTGGCTATCTAAGACGACGATTGTAGTTGGCTCTTTAGTATAACAATAGTATAAGGGAGCCCAGGACCCCGTTCTTCGCTTTATTGAGGCCCCTTCTTCCCGACACTCCGTATAGTACCCTTATAGCATCCCTTAAAGGAACCCTATTCTACTTATTAAGGCACCCATTTTAGACCCCTTTTTCTCTTTCACATTCTTGGAGCTCTGGCAGCTTTTTGGACTACTTGGAGGTTCCTTCAGGGGTTCATGGGTACTGGTTTAGGGGTTTAAGGGTTTGGGATTCCTTGGAGGTTCATGGGTATCGATAAGTAGGGTTATTAGTAGGTTATAGGTAGGGTTCCTTTGAGGGATGTATATAGTTCAAGGATTAGGGTTTAAGGCATTGATAAGTAGGGTTGTAAGTAGGGTAACTATATTTGTATCCCTGTTCTGGGGCATATAACCCCGCTGATAACTACCCATGAGCCCTAAGTAGGAGTTGCGGGATCCAGCGGGTCTGGAGGTTGCACGGTTTTGCGCTTTTTTTGGGTACGTCCTGCATAAAAGTTCCAGTGGCTGCCTGGGTTTAGAACATCAGAATGTAGGACCCTAACGCGGGTCATGGATAGATATTGATGCATGAATTAAGTAGATCAAACTTACCTATAACTGTAGTTCTGTGTTCAGCGATCACGAACATTGCAAACCCCTGTGTCTCAAGGTTTGTGCAACTGCGATTGATTGCACGGGAGGGGCTCCTCCAAGCTAAACGTCTAAACCCCAGACTATCCTGACCCCCTTTCCTAGGCCCGAAATACCCCTAACCCACCTACGAAGCGCTTTGAAGCCGATTAAATTATCTCAGAAATCCTAAATCCTCAAACCTTACATGCGAAGCCCAGAAGCCCTTGTAAATCCTTGACACAAACCTTCGAACCCAACCAGCCCTAGTCGCAACCCTAAACCTACACCCATACATCCCACACCGGTACTGCTAACACATCCCGTCAAGACTCCCTTTAAAGGAATCTTAAACTCTCCTAGCAACCCTGGGGTTGTGTCGCTCGCCCATCGCTTCTGCCGAGAGGCGCCAAGGCGAAGAGCTTTCCGAGGTGGTGGTTGTCGATCCTCCCAGAAACTCTATAACACCCGAAGTAAGGAACATCCCTCAACCCTAAACCCTAAACCCAAAACCCTAACTCCTAAACCCTAAACCCTAATTCCTAAACCCTAACTCCTAAACACTAAACCCTAATTCTTAAACTCTAAACCCTGATATGGTTTATGGCTTTTACGTTCATTCCTCAGTCCGGCGGTTTTGGAATCTCTGGGCTGCTCCCTTTTGAAGAGCTTCTTATGGGGGTGGTTCCGTTATAGGGGTGGTTCCGAAAAGGGACTTAGAGTAGGACTCCCTTTTTGAAGGCTTTAGGGTTTTCGGGTTTAGGAGGGTTTTAGGGTTTAGGGGTTTAGGGTTTCGGGCTTGGGGTTTCAGGGTTTATTCAACGAAGCTATAGGAGGATCCCTTTCGGGGTTTGGGGCTTGCTTCCAGGGGTCGTTAAGGGCTACTATACGGGTGCAGGGCCGTCGGCTCCCTTTAAACGTTGTCCTTAGAGGCACCTCCATAAAGGTTTTGGGGTTTTGCAGGGTTGGGTTTAGGATTTAGAATTCTGGATTTAGGGTTTAAGCTGTAATAGCTTTCTTTTTCAGGGTTCCCCCAACACCTCTCTGTAAAGGTATTACGGCATTAAGGGTCTTAAAGTTTCGTTTTGCCTCCTGCATGGCTGAGTACACGAAGCAGGGCAACAAGTCCATAGCCTTAGAGTTTGAGGGTTTACGGTTTAGGGTTCTTCAAGCGGATCTTTACACCGGTGCTTAGAAGGCTTAGTTGTGGTTCTTCCACAGTTCTGGATATCGCGATGTGAACTCCAGAAGGATAGGGAGTTTTGTGCTGGTTTACTCAATGTTCGAAACCTCTGCGCCCTGAACCACCAGGAGTCGGAATCAGCTGAACCAACCAAAGAGCGAAGCGAGCAGTAGGACGTGTAGGCCGTATCGGTGGTTCCCTAAATTAGGGTCCCTTTTTCAAGTCCCCGAAATAGTACGGCACTCTTATTAACGGGACCCTCAAAGTGACCCTGATTTTCAGAACTACGCATATAGAAGCCTGAAGACTATTAGCATCATTCCTTAATCTCCTTAGTCCAATGCTTTAATGTACCACGGAACGCAATTCTAATCATGAAGACCCCTATACCCTGAACCCCTTCGAGAACCGTTAAAGGAGGCGTGGTCAATCTAACTACTAAGGCCCTTGTAGTCGTCGAAGTTCCAACCTTACCTTCTTACAGAAGTCCTGTGCAAAATGCAGAATCCTAGTTGCTGAGTTCATGAGCCCCCCCCCCAAAAAAAAATGCACACTTTTAGTTTTATAGTGGGTAACATCATCCCCAAAAAGTGTGGAGTGTATCTACTCAGCTACTAAGGAATAACTTGCTGCATCAACTGCACGCTTCGGAAGTAGAGGCCTGAACAAGCTTAATAAGCTTGAGGATGTACTTAGAGGATCATGGGACTTAGTAAGGGTTCTTAAAGGGCTTTTTAAAGGGATCTATGGGGTTTAGGGTTAAGGGTCTACTTAGAGGATCATGGGACTTAGTAAGTAGGCTATAATTGGGGTTATAAGTCCCCTAATTGGGGTTATCCTAATGATAGCCTACTTATAACCTTACTTACTCAGTCCCATGAGCCTTCAAGTAGCTGTGCGATAGCTTCAAACCCCTAAACTCGGAACTCTAAACCCTGGCCTGTATTGGAATGCCAGTTGCAAAGTCAGTTCCAGTCCATCTTTCGTGCGCGTTGTCAGAGGACCTGTCCGCAAGAAGAGCCCCCTTCACGGCTTCTTTTTAACGCCGTTTTAGGGTTTAGCGTTTAGGGAATCAAGCCCCAACCTCTAACCGTCGCTCAACCGACCTCTGCAAGTAAATGTGCGCACAGGGTTAGGTCGACACTGTATTTGAGCGTATATTGTGCTGTGCTTGCATCGAGAATAGAAGGGCATACTTACCCACAGGCTCCATAGTATTTCCTTTTTGGGGTTACCTAGTGGGATTCTAAATATATGAAGCAAAAAAGAACTACTATGGAGCCTCTGGGTATGCTCGTGCTGGTGCTAGGCTCTGCTAAGCCATAGGGCTGGCGTGCGAAGCAGCCGAAACTATCAAAGCCGCAAGAATGGCGTGATCCACCGAAGCTGCTTCGCATCTAACTAATGTAAGGGCCTTAATAGTTAGAATAGGGCTCTGGTGCCCCTTATACTATAATTATATTAAGGAATCCCCAAAAAGTGATTGTTGAAGCCCCTATATTAAGCTGGACCCAGCCTTGTGTGCTGTCCTTCTTGTTGGCAAAAGACCTGCTCGACTTGCGGTTTCAAGATTGAGGCTTAAAATAGGGGCTTCAATAATTAGAATAGGGTTCTGGGGCCCATAAGACTGAAATTTGCGCAGAAATTATATTAAGGAACCCCCAAAATAGTACAGGTAATGATTAAGGCCCATAAATTAGGCTTCGAGGTTTTGGGTCACCAAGAAGGCCCGCTGTAAAACACTTATTGCCGGGATTTCTGGAGCTGCATAGCACTTTTACAGGCTGAAGACTTTCAAGTTTGCGCGTGGGATGATTTCTTCTTTGCTGGCCACGGAATGTGTATGGGAGTGCAGAGAAAGTAAGGAGAATCCTCACCGGCAACCCCTTGTCGAGACATCCCTCCCCCTAAAGTCTTTGTCCAGCTGGCCTGAGGGGTTGGCATGCTACTGATGCAAGCGAGGGCAGAACTTCAACCAACTGAAGCTTAAAACGTGCAATTGGCTGATCATCAACATGTTGGCTGTGCCTGCTTCGGGCCGATTTGCCGGGAATGCCCAAAATGGGGTGTATTATATACTGTAGGGTTGGTTGAGGGTGGCAAATGATAATGGCAAGACTACTTGCCAAGCTACAGGGGGCTCTGTGAGGGAAAGGGCGCTGTTCCGGGCTGCGAGGGCTGCGTACAGAAATCCACTTGCAACTGCCCGCAGGCAGGGGGCACCAAGTATGTCAAGCTATCCTCCTCCCTGGATCCTGCTATAGGGGTCTCGGGACGATAAGTACCCATATCCACTTACTGACTTGATCCCTATACACTCTCAAGATCAGGAGGAAAACAACCGAAACCCTCTTCTAATTACAAAGGCCCCAGGAATAACCCCTAGACCCTCGCAAAACCTGTAGCCACCCCTGTAAAGACCCTCTTGTATTTGCCGCCGTACCTAAAACGTATTCAAGAATTCTTTTCACCACAGCACCTGCAAGCCGCTTGAAGGGAACCTGTTTACCTAAACCCATAACCCCGAAACCCTAGAGATCTCTTAACGCTACTTGTCGGGTATCATGGGGAACTAAAGGTTAACCTTTTTGGTTATATAAAAAAGAGATTATATAGGGACTATACTACACCAAAAAAGTTAAAGGTTACCTACTCGACTACTAGGTAACTGGAACCTCCTCAAGGTCCCGATATTCCGGGCCCAGGCACAGCGTCACGCGCGTGGAAGGAAAGGACACGAAACTTTTGTAAGGGCCGATCAAGTGCCTCCCTCCTGCGACACGAAAGAGCGTGCTTGGGATTGTGGGTTTGTGGCTTAGGGTTTACCCATAGGCC
Source organism: Symbiodinium sp. CCMP2592 (assembly GCA_905221615.1). Taxonomy (NCBI): domain Eukaryota; class Dinophyceae; order Suessiales; family Symbiodiniaceae; genus Symbiodinium; species Symbiodinium sp. CCMP2592. Next base: position 394,022 of record CAJNDT010001946.1, read on the forward strand.
CCAAAGTAGTTCCTTTTTGGGATTACCTGTGAGGATTCTATATATGAACCCCAAAAAGGAACTACTTTGGGGCCTCAGGGTAAGTTGAGGGCTCCAGGAGTAAGGGTCTAAGGCTTTTCCCAAAGATTTTCCACGTTGAGGTTTGGGGTGCACAGGACATGTGTGGGACACAGCTGCCGCGACATGTAAACCAACTTAGCACTTAGGATGTGGGGTTGGGTTGAATTGTGATGTTCTTTGGGAGTGGACCCATACTCTGCACCTGGTGGTCTACTTCGGCAGATCACAAAGCATCTCAACCCAAGGGCTCTCCTTCGTAAACGTTGTCGGGGTCGATCTGCCGTGTGATGAGATTCAACGTCAGCCCATACTGCAACGGAGTCAGCGTGCCTGTCCAAGGAATCACAGGTGGGGTTTGGTGGCTGTACAGATCCCTTAGTTGCTGAGTGCATAAGCCCCCAAAACTGTACACTTCCAGTTTTATAGTGGGTAGTATTATCCCGAAAGATGTAAAGTGTATCCACTCAACTACTCAGATCCAGACCCGAACCGTGACTGAAGAGACGAATCTACTGTCAGTTACACTAACCACCTGCCTCGGCCCCAAGGAACCTTCCTTTTTAGGGTTCCCTAAGATGAGTTCCTTCTATTAAGTCCTTAAAAAGAGGTAGGTCCCCAAAGGAACCTTCCTTTTCGGGGGTTCCCCAAGATGAGTTCCTTATATAAGTCCTAAAAAAAGGTAGGGTTATGTGGAGTCCTATATCTCCCCCGAACCTAAACCCCGAGCTCTGAACCCTGAGGATCTGCCAAAGGAAGGTCCATCTTTGGGGTTTCGGCGCTCGCACTCGGACAATCCATGCGAGGCATATGGTTCGGCGTCTGAGAAGTGAGACTTCACTACGAGGAAGGTTTAGGGGTTTAGGGGTTAGGGTGAAAAGTTTCGGGTAAATCCTTCGCCCCAAATCCCAAAAATCCCTAAAGTCTGTCTGCTCCTCACCCCTGCACCATACATGTCCGGCTTCACGCAGCCGTGGAGGCCTTATGGCTTACTTTAGCGGTTTGACTCCGAAACTGCAGTAAACGGCCGAAACGCATCCGGCCTGAAGCAAGCCTTCAAGGTGCAGGGTTTAGGGATGTTTAGGGTTATCTGTAGACTCTTACAACTTACAACCCAAGTTAAACACACTGTATTGCTCTCCGTCCGCCGCCTGTAAATCCTTATTCCTTATAAGCCCCATTAGTTATTGCTGATGGACAAAATTACCCATTATAAGGAAGATACCATAGTTCCCATAGTTTAAAGTCCTTAGGGTCATGCAGGATTTTGTCCATCAACAGTATCACCCCTTCTCAGGCCCCAAGTCTCAAACCCCCACAGCCCTAATAAGGCCCTAATAAAGATAATCAACGCCTATGACAACCCTTTCGGCACCCGCCGCCTATGGACAACATCATCAAGAGAAGACAGCAGCCACTCCCGGCAGCAGCCACCAGCGGTTTTCGCGCTGCTACACGACCTGTTTTAATGCAGGGCTTCATGGTTAGAATAGGCAACGAAGACCTATAGAATACCCTGGCTAATGGTTCAGGCTTCTACAATGGAGGTGTTTTGGACAACGCCGGACAGTGAGTGCCTCAGTCTTGAAATTCTAGTCGGGTTGGGCTGTACTTTGCTGACCCCCTGTAAGCACAGTATGATGGGGGTGGCCAGACATATAGCCACAGACCTGTTTGGAAGCTTACGATGATCCCCCAACAGAAGTACAAACATAATATAAAGTCCTCAACAATCAAAGTAGGGTTTCGGTGTCAAAAGATTCAGGAACAGTAATAATCACCAGTACCTATCCAGGCTTCTATCTACAGACCTGTTCAGGAAGCCGCTCAGGCATTATGTACGGTTGTAGGATATACGGGCTTCTGAAAGCTGGGTGCGCCTTTTTGTGAGATTTGCTGCTGGGGAACTGAGGGAAGCTTCATCTCAATAGATCAAAAACGCTGGACCTTTGGAGGCGTTCTCATGGTCAGTGTACTGCCGGGGCCTGCGTACCTGACAACATTACTCCCTAAGGACAGAGCCACCCCCGGCAGCACCGCAAACATGATTTGCCCCAGAATGACCGCCACATCGTGACTCGGCAGAGCAAATGACGGAGTGTCGCTTGCAGCCGCATAGCTGAACGTAGTGGAGTCCATTCCTGCTATGTTTGCCACATGCCTGAGGCCCTCGATGGACCGAACTGGCAGCCAGACCTGGTGGAGTTGAAGATAAGGAAGCCGCCCTAAACCCTAAACCCCTAAAACACAAAATTCAGCACCAAACCATCCATGACATGGCGTCCCAGCTTCTGCACGATGGTTCCCGGGCATGGGCGGAATACGGTCGGTTGCGACTCTTTAACTCACTGGCCCAAAACCCAAGAAAATTTAAGTTGAGACTTTCAGAATCGACTAGCTTATAAGAACCCCAAAAGTTGAAAAGCTGAGCTAACAGCCAGTTAAGTTGTCGCTCGGGATGAGGGTGAAGGCGCGCACTTGAGACCAAAAACCCTTTCCAGCCGATTCAAAGTTTAACCACTTCCGCCACCACTAGCAGGTTGAATGAAGCCCCCATCTCTGGTTCAAGATTTAGGGCAGCTAGCCTGCATGGGGATTACACCGAAACCTGTGCTACTGGGAAAATGGTATCTGCATTGACAATTCCATGAGGGGAAAAGCAACATCAAACCCCTTTTCAGCAATGACCCTTCGAGCCGTCCATCTGGCTTTAGGATTTTCGAACATCCAAAACTTCACAGCCCCGCAAACATGAATTCCAATAGCCGGAAAACGCCGTCGCTGAACACTAAAGTTTGGAACCCTAACCTCCGCAACCCTCAACCCCTAAACACCAAATCTCTGAAATTGCTAAAACCCCGAACCCTACAAAAACCGGCCCAAGCGGGGGGGAGTATCCAAGCAACGATCCCCAAGCTCAAAGCACTGAGTCACTATGCTCCGAACGATCCTCCTTCCAAAATTCCTCAAACTCTGGGGGTTGGGAGTTTGGGGTTTAGGATTTAGGGTTTAGGATTTGGAGTAAACCAGAAACTCGAAACGCGCACCATCTTGGAAGGGCTGAAGAAGCTGCTCCAGCTCGAAGGGGTGACGATTCTGGCGAAGCGGCAGAGGGTTTACTTAGCTTCGGCGTTTGGGCTTCATTTATCGGGCTTCTGGGTTTAGCGTCTAGTTACGGTTTTGGGGTATTAGGTCTACGGTGCAGGATTTGGATTTGGGGTTATGGGTTCATGGCTTTGTAGTCTCGGCAGAAGGGCCAAAGGATCCCGTTGCAACGGGACTTTGGGGTTTAGGGCTGAGGGTTTAGGGGTTTAAGGGGTATGACGTGAAATTTCCCGAAGGGCCCAAGTACCTGATTATCATGTACTCCCCAACTAGTAAGCTACAATTCTACTATCCTAAACCCAGGTACCTCATTGATAGCTCCTTTGGCCCTTAGGGTGTCAGAACAAGGAGCCTCCAGAATGGCATTATCAATTCTTCTGGCGCCCATATTACCGACTTCGTGTCTGTTTGTTTAGGGTGTTCTTTCGCGGGTCGGTTCGTCAGCAGTTCGTCAGAGCTTTGGGCTTGGAGCTTTGTGGGCGTCTGCTCGCATTTCTTGGGCCCTGGCCCCCAAGTCTTGGGGTTTAGGGCCTTTAGGGTTTAGGGCGTTTAGGGTTGAGGGTTTAGGGGTAAAGACCCTATCAAGCACGGCATCCTCAAACTCATGGAAACATTCAAATCTTGTTTGGGGGTGTACTGGGGTTCGGGGCTGTAGAATGTAAAAAAAAACAGAAAAGAGCATGCATGGGCGATGGGAAGACAACACAGCCGTTTCGAGTCTACAGCTATGCTCAGTTCGAGTACGGTGGAAAAGTAGTCCATGATGTCGCTTTCTTCTGTGTCGCAGTTGCAGCAGACGTCTGGAACATGCACATTTGGATGAACGATCCTCAGAACCTCTGCTCCGTGATGCCTTAGGGATGCTTGGGGCTTTAGGTTCGGAGAAATCGGAAACTACTCCCTCCAGTATAAACCCTTATCCCTGGCAATGAAAAGCCAAAACCACTAAAAACCCTAAAACCAACAGCGCCCAAAACCACCCTGCGCCCCAGAGCCCCAAATGCAAAACGCCCAAAACCACCCTGCTCCCCAAAGCCCCAAACTCCAAACCCTCAAAACCACCCTAAAACCCTGAACCCTAAACCCTAAACCCTAAACCCTAAACCCTAAACCCTAAACCCTAAACCCTAAAACCCTGAACCCCCAACCCTAAAGCTCTGAGAAACGCTCGCAACCAAGACCCCCAAACCATCCTAATCTCTAATGCAACCCCTACCTTAAACTAGCAAAACCTAGTTGTTTGTAGGGTCCCTTTAAAAGAGTACTATATTCAAGTCTATGAAAAGAACCTGCCATTTTTTAGGCCAGGGTCGTTTAAGGTAAACCCTTCAAATGCCTGCCTGCTGCCACTCCGCGGCTTGCGCTTGTCGGTAGCCTTCCTTAGTTTTCACTGGGGATAAAGGTGTCGGGTTGAGGGTTTTCGGGGTGAGGGCCTAAAACAGAGCAGGTCCTTTTGGTGCCTGTGCTAGGGCTTTGGGGATGTAAAAATAAAAATTGCGGGAAAATCCTGACTGTCAAGAGTTGGCAGTGACCCCCAAAATCTAAAGCCAACAGAGCCTTCCCTAAACCCTAAACCCTAAACCTTTAAAGGAACCCTCAACCACTCAGCCAAGCTTCGAGGTCGTCCATAGCAGCTCTTTCGCTGCAGCGCGCGGGGGCCACTTTTCTAAGTCTCGGTCATGGGGGCCTTTAAAACCCTAAACCCTAAACTTTAGAAATGAGGGTCCAATCGGTTTAGGGTTTAGGGCAGGTCTAGGATTCAGTTCAAGCGTTTTGGTGGTAAAGATTGGGTTTTTGGTGTCTCTGACGGGGTTGAGGCATACAAGAATAACTATATCTGCATGCGTGTACACGTATATATATATATATATATATGTATATATACATATACATATACATACCCCACAATCATCAATCAGCCTACACAGGATCTAGGGCATCGCGATCTTGGGCTTTCAGAGTCAGGGCTTGCAATAAAACCTCGCGGTCTTGGGCCCTACACCTTCAACCAGCCCCAAGGGATTTCCCTGATCACAGGCTGCAAGCAAGCATTTGGGTCAGGCCAGATAGATTCCAAAATTGAGAAATGCCACCGGCTCCAATCGAAAGCCGACATAGTAGGATATTGGCAAGAAGGACACCTGAGTATCATACTTACCCCTGGGTTTAAGAAGCCCTCATGAAAGTCTACAGAGTTGCCGAAACCAAACAGCTTCGAAGCCTCCGGGAAGCCATGCGTAAGCTGTGAATCATGTTCCGGCCTGGGGTTCTTGTTGTGATTTTGTATTTTATGGTGAAGGGCCCCGGGATTGGGGCCAGGGTGTATGGACTTTTGTGGGTCGCTTGCACGAAGCACTCTTAGTGACTTAGAGTTCCTGTTGACGTAGAGGCCCGGAACACGTTCCTGAAGTGGCGCGGGGCTATAGGGTCAATGGGACCTAAACCGGTCTCTGCCAGGCATATGACAGAAGAAGCAACGGAACGCCGCATTCGTTTTGGCACCGCCCGGCTCTTTCCAGTCGTTCATGAAAGCTCCGGAAGGTAATGTCCTAATACCGGCAGAAGTCTTGGATGTAGGGCCCTTTAGGGGTTTCGGGCTTCGGGTCCAGCAAGGAACCCCGTATTCACATGAGAGGGTGGATCCTCGTGGTGTGTCATACAGAACCAAGCTTGAACCTATAAGCCTTGAACCCCACGCCAAAGAACTCTTTTAAGCCTCTTGACAAAGCCGTTGTCCACGATGCCAGGGCAACTATAGGCTAACCTTTCAAGCTATAATACCCCCCAAAAGGTTGACTAGGATGCCCAGCTTGTAACCTAGGAATAAAAAGGACTCCCTTTTTTGGTATTGGGTAACTTAATAAGGAACCTAGGACTACAAAAAGGGAATGAAGGTACTACTGGGCATCCTAGTTAAAGGCTGCAAAATCCTGCATGGCCTTAGGGACCCTAAACTATGGAAATTATGGTATATTCCTTACTATGGGTAATGCAGGATTTATATCATCAACCCTAAACCCTAAACCCCCTATTCTATTTCTCATCCTTGAGGGGCCCAGAAAACCCTGAGAGATCAGCCGTCAGCTTGGGGACTGACGCCGGGTGGTGGCACCCAACAGGTAATGTAGGGACCGCAATAAGTAGAATAGGGTTTAGGGAGTTCCGTATTACAATTTGTTACAATTAGGGTAGGATATACCCGAACACCCTATTCTAATGATTAAGGCCTCAACAGGTAGCACGACACCCCGACAGTTGCTACAGCTTTTGTGCTACTTGTACCATTGCTAGTACGTAACAGTAGAACCATGTTGGCAGTCACGAGCAGTCTTTCTGCATTTCGTCGTCATCCTCGTCGTCGCGGTCTCGGTGCTGGTCGTCATTGTGTTCCTCATCTTCGTCTTCGCCTACTGGCACGGTGGTACTAGCACACATGCTTTAATTCGAAAAGCACCAGACCTATAGCAGTAATGCTCGTCTTGGCATGCCAAACGGCCGTCGTATGTAGCAGGCAGTAGGTAGTCGTCGTCGTCTTGCTGCTGACGGTGCTGGCTTCAAGGTGCCCCGAAGTGGATCCTAAAATGGGATGATATCCTAGGCCCGATCGCTTAAACTGAAGCTTCTGCCGGGTGCCATGGTGACATCACTGTGACGATGGGGTCTCCCGAGCTTCCTCTGCTAATTTAGGGTTTAGGGTATCCTGGGGTTTCAGGCTTGAAGATGTCTTGGGGTTTAGGGTTCAGTGTAGGGTTTAGGGTTTAGTGTTTAGATTATAGGGTTTAGGGTTAGAGGTGTTCGGGCTTCCAGCGCAAGTTCGGCTCGGAACGAAGAACCCCATCACAGAGGCCCTATTGACCAGGATTCGATCTCCTCGGCCTCACTGGGGTCCTCGGCTGCTTCGCTTTTGCCCTCAAAATCAAGGAAACAAACGAACATCGATATTATTCCTGTGGGTGTCTTTGTTGCCCTTCTCTCCTCTGCTGTCCCCCGTCTGTAAAATGTAGACATACCATGAAGACGTACGAACGGAGGCTCATGCTGCGGACATGCATGCACACACTTGCGCAGAGAGTTCGCTCTTAAACGAGTCTAAGATTCCACGAAAGGTTTCAAGATGGTGTCGATCATCAGCTGTCCACATAGTGGGCAATCCTCTGCAAGGATTCCGTCAAGTTCATCCTCGACGTCCTCCAAGGGGGGCAGCATCTGCGAGGGGTCCTTATTATAGGGATCCTACTATTAAAGGAACTATACTAGGGTCCCTCATTTTCGGAAACTCCCAAATCTCTACAGCCTGAAACCTACACCGGAAAACCGGAGTCCTCCAAGGAGGGCAGCGTCTGTGAGGCCGGCTGCGCGCCCGCCGCCGCTGCCTGATGCTGCAAACGAGCCGCCTCAGGCAGGGTAGTCGTTTGGGTTTTAATGTAGGAACCCGATAAAGAAACCTTGGGCCTTTGTTTTGGTCCGGTTCCTTGTTTGAATCCTAATATATCGGGGGTTATAGGACCAGGATTTCTTAATCAGTTCCTACACTAGAGTCACTAGAAGTTTAGGAGTCAAGGTTTAGGGTTTTGGGTTTAGGATGCGAATGAAGGGCTTAGGGGTGTAGTTAGAGTCAGGGTTTAGAATCTAGTGTTTGGGGCTTCCCATTTAAAACTTTGAGTAGACAGGCCTCCATGTTTCTCGACTTCTAAAATGGAAATCCCGCGAAGAACGTACCTTAACATATATATATATATATATACACTCTATATATATATATATATATGTATATATATATATATATATCTTCCTGCATGAAGGGCCGTTTAAACCCTAAACTCCTGAATGCCAAACCTTCGCTCTTTACCAACTACTTGGAGGTTCATGGGCAGTTATGATTGGGGTTAGAAGTCCCCGAATATGGGTTATAAAGTTATATAAGTATAGTTACCCTACTCATGATCGTACTTATGACTAGCCATGAACCTCCAAGTAAACACTACACTCTAAACCTTAACTTCAACTACGAACCTCTAGACCCCAATTCAACCCTGACGTCTAAAGTCGTAGACCCTAAACCCTAGCTCCAAAAGCCGAGCTCCTCCTAAACCAGTGGAACTTCTAACTTTCAGTCCCGTTCTTGCTAAACCTAAACCCCAAAATCGTAAACCGCGAACCCTGAACCCGAAAAAGCACGCTGCTTAAGGAACTGCTGCTATAGAAACCATAATCAGGAACCCTAAGAATAAGAAGGTGAGCTTTCTCGCCCTAACGCCTGAGCCGCGAAACCTGAATCCCAAACTCGACTTGAATGCCTCACTCCAAAACACTAAATATCCCTAAATCGTAAAATTCTCTGGGTCATAAATCCTAAACCACGAATCCCTGAAGCCCCAAACCGTAATTCCAAAAACCTATAAGCCTTTGACCAGAGCTCTAGAACCTTAACCCTACATCCTAAACTCCCTGAACCTTGTTTTGCATCCGGGTTTGGGGACCCTAAACCCCAAACCCTTTCTACTGAATCCAAAACCCGAGACCGCTAAAACACCAAAAAATCCAAACTTGCCCTAAACCCCTACAAGTACCTGTTTGTCGGGTATCCTGAAAAACTAAAGGCTACCAGGAACCCCTAAACCCTATCCCTCTAAAGGAACCCTTATAGAACCCTCGTACCCCTATAAAGGACCCCTACCCAAACCCTAAACCCTTTGAAGCCCAACACCTGAACTCTGAAAGAAGCGAACCCAGGCCTCGAGCCTCATAAGGCCCCTTTTAATAGAGCCAGAAGTACTTAGAGGATCATGGGACTTAGTAAGGGTTCTTAAGGGGCTCCTTAAAGGGATCTATAGGGTTCCTTAAAGGGATCTATGGGGCTTGGGGTTTAGGTTCTACTTAGAGGATCATGGGACTTAGTAAGTAGGTTATAATTGGGGTTATAAGTCCCCTAAGTGGGGGTTATCCTAATTATAACCTACTTATAACCTTACTTACTAAGTCCCATGAGCCTTCAAGTAGGGTTCGGAAGGGGTACCCTTTAAGGGGTCTCCCTCATCATGCTACCCCAGCCATGCCTCGAACTTCAAGACCCTAGTATGGAATTATCGGGACACTACAAAGAAAGTAGGTTTTGGTAGGTTAAGGCTTACCCTAAACTCTAAAAGAAGCCAAGCCATGCCTCGAGCTTCAAGACCCTTTCACGCTTCTCCTCGGCCAGCGATGGGAGAATCCTCGGATCTCCAGACTTTGAAGGCTCCGGCTTGGGGCTTCTAGGGGCTTCTAAGGGCTTCTAGGGGTTTAGGGTTTAAGGTTTCGGCGCTCACACTCGGACAAACCAGGCGAGGCATATGAGTTCGAGTCTGCAGAGTGAAACGACACTAAGAGGCCTCATCACGACATCTCAGCAACAAAGGATAACAACACTTAAAGTAACTGTACCGGTCTGCGAAGCCTCTCCTTGGAATCTCTCTGTTGAAAGCATGCGAAGAAAACGGATTCCAAGGCAGTGGACCAGGCAGATCACTCAGGGTTGGGGTATAGGGATCGAGCCCTACAATATTCAGTAGTTACATATGAGAGGGAAGAGCCGGGTCGGCTCGGGCATCGTGATCTGTTGTGAGGATCAAGCATTGCATGATCCCCGCGGTCAGCTTATTACCGACGCTACAAGCACCTAATTCATATACCATACAGGAGTGAAACTGTGGAGTACGTGGAGTGACCTACATGTTATTTCACTGCTTGCCAAGCAACCCAAACTTTACTTAAAGAAAAGGATTTCATGTCCATGCCCACTAGTCATAAGTAAAGATGACTTCAGTATCATGCCCCGGCGCTTGGTCAGCTTACTCGCTCAGATCCCCGCCGCATGCAGTAAATTCCAGAAAAAGCCAGCAGGGCTGCGCTCGTAGTGGGAACCCACAGGTAGAGCTCATGGTCAGTCATTGCGTCCACCCACATGGTATGGAGAACATGCAGATTCATATATTCAGACTCTTCATCATGGGGCAGCGGAGGCCATGCAGATGCAGTTGTAAATTCCATGCATTCCATCATAGGCAACAGGCATGCAGTGTGTGCCGTCGGGCACGCCAGGCCCGTAGAGTTCCATGTTTTCAGCACGGGCGCGGGTTAGTGGTTTCTTAAGGAATACCAGCACAGTACATAAAGAGCCCATGTGAAGTGTGTTCAACATAAGGATGACGTAAAGCTAGCCACCGATAACGAAAAGGAAAGGGATAAAACATGCTAAAGTGGGGGTTTAATGGGGATGGGGGCACAGTGGACTTGTAGTACAGAGAAGACAGCAAAGTGTAAGAGTTACAATAGAAAACAGAACTCCAGGGACTTCAAAGAAAGACCCCACACAGACCAGGCTATCCTTGGAGCGTATCTTGCACACACTCCTGCCACCTGTTAAGTATGGGTTATGCCCCCACGACGGCATCCATGGGCCAGGGTAATGTGGCTTGGGAATCAGAGGTGTAGGAGTCTACTTGGGTGGGCCGGGGGCGCTTATCCGGGTTCAGAGTGGTAACAGAGTTTAAACCATCTGAGTGTGTTGTAGGGGGTGGTGCAGCAGCTCTTGTATTGTTCGCTAGGTCTTCTTCGCTGTCGCTAAGTACCAAGGTTACTGGAAGACCCTGCTTGAGTTTTCCCACTCCCCATACTTTACGTGATGCGTTTCTTGGGAAATCACATAGAGTAGTCTGTCTAAGTTGTCCAGGGCCCATTAGTACTCTAGAGTAGAAATCAACCTCTAAGCTATCCGGTGTAACAAAGCCTAGGGAGTTGAGGGCGCCATCGAGTTCCTTAGTAATACTAATAGATCCCATGACTGTAAAGGCGACGGCTACCACTCGTCGGTTACACCAGTCCTCAGTGGCGTGAAGGAGCCTCTTGCCTGTGAAAATGAGCGGGGCCCCACAATCAAAACTATGCAAGGAGCCCTGAAGGATTCCTCCCATATAGTCTTTATGTACAGTGCCTGAAGGAGATTCAACCCAAATTTCACCCCCTGTGAAGTCACTCAAGGCGATAACCGCTTGTGGATAGTGAGAATTCCGCAGATCCCTGTGCAACCCTTTACCCGCAGAATCCCTAATAGTAATGGTTGAAAACTTATGGTGAGGGGTGACCAGGTGGAAAAGGCTACTAAGTTGACAGGCTAAATATTGTAAAGGGGCTGTTGCAACACAGAGGCGTGTTAGGTCCCGAGGATTCAACCCTATGGTGAGCGTGTGCCCCGAGCCTTCCGCTAGCTTGTATTTTGCAGGAGCATCGTCAAATGCCTTAAGGACCTGCCTCTTCAGTTCAGAGACCTGTTGGGTAGGATCGGGCATGCAGGGTGTGGGTTCTGGGTTGGCTTTACCAAGAAGAGCCATCTGAGCCACACTTTCACATTTCAGGCGGAATGCTCCAACTAGTTTGTGTACCAACATGTCGGGTATGCGGACGTTGGGAGGAAGGTGCAGGGTCCGAGGAGGGGGCAGGTTCAGGGTTCGGAGTAGGGGGCATAAACGACCTAGCAACTATTACAGAGGTTTCATATACTTGTCGTTCCATCCAGACTACCCAGTCATGTACTTCCTCTCTCGTATGGATGTGTACATTGTCCGCTACAGGGTCCGCAGAGCTGTCTAGCCAGTAAGGGGCACATTCCATAATGGCATCATGAACAACTACAATACCATCTAAGGGGTATGTATTACGCTTCTGTGCAAACCTAGAATACAGAGAATCCGCAGCTACCCTAGCCACTCCCGCAGGCATACTCTGCAGTTCACGTCTGAGTCTTTGTTTTAGTTCAACCTGCTCCAGGGGCATTGCTTCCAGTTCTACGCAGGCGCAGGAAGCTTGAGGCTAAAGGGGTCTCTGTGGATGCATCAGACGAAAGTGTGTTTCCGGGGAGAGCGGTTGTTCATTAATGGGATCTTCGGGGTTGACAAAGCATACCCTTTCATTCCGAAGCCGTGGATCCCCTGTAGGCCACAGATAAGGAAGATTCCAGTTGGTGTAGGTACCAGAGTAGCAGTCTAGTGTGTGGTAAACACGCATGGATACACGTTCAGCCCAAAGAAATATACGATTATTGTCGTGAATACTAATAGTTTCTGGTCTATCTTGTTCATGCGCGGCAAGTGTGCTAGAGATGACATCCATGAGAGTAGCCCAGTATGACCAAAGGACAGACCCACTGTGCTGTAAAGGAATCATGCATCGCATTTTTCTGAATCGAACCAGGAGCCTTGAAGCAGCAACATAACAAAGATCCGGAGGGTACTGCAACAACATGTTTTGGACTTCGAGGCTCCAAATACACTCCCTACTGAGCTCCCAAGGTGTAAGAACATCCGAGCGGGGAAGGAGGTACATGGTTCGAGATTATGAACTGTTAACATTGCTCGAGCCCGATGCCACAGGTGGACTCAAGGCCTTGTGAGTACGGCAGAAACAAACGGTGCGCTCTTTCATGCTTTGAGGTCACACTGCGCCATGCATGTATGGATTCCTTGCATTTGATGATGCATACAAATTCGAACATCCTAAATTCGGGACATGCATATCTGGCTTAGAGGATGGGGCGAAAATTAAAGGGAGAGGGAGGGAGGTAGTACCTAGTAATATTGCCGATTGTGAGGTCTGGGGCCCTGGCCTCGGGGTCTATGTGCAAGTCTAAGGGTGAAGGGATACGGACACTGTGGGTCAATGGCCTCTTCTACGATATTGGCGAGATCACAGGCTAACAAAAAGGATTCATCCAGAGAATAAAATAAGCACTGCAGGATGAAATCCTGAGAATCGAGCCTATGGCGGATCAAAGAACATAACCTGTGAACCTTTGGTATGGCATCAGAAAGATCAGCCTGCAGATCAATAACTTCATTGGTGAAGTCATCATGCAAATGAATTGCCTCCGATGCTATATTATGAAGGTCTTTCATTTCGGTGCTCAGCTGAAGGATGGACCTCCGGATCTGGTCCACGTCGTACTCCATTTTCCGCAGGCGCGTATCAATCGCTGGCAGCAGTGTGTGGGTACGCATTGTCCCAAGGAGGGCTTGTACGTGCAATTCTAGAACCGGCAGTTTATCAAGCTCTTGCAGGCGGAGCTGCATGGCCGACAGCATAGCAAGTTCCGATTCTTGCAAGTGCAGGAGGCGTTGTAGCTGATGAAGCACTGGTCGTATGTGTCTATCATAAACAAGGCGTAGCCCCCACGTCAGTGCCCACGCGGCCCCCAAAAAGGGCAAGAGCAGTATCGGGTTGCGTACAACGGTGTCCCACATGGCTGTGCATATACATGGAGAGTACACTAGACTGATGAGCCAGGGCTACATCATGACTCGTATTGTGAACCTCGGTTCGCAAACAAAAGCATGTGAGGGTCAATTGTAGGGGGGAAACATCGATTATAAAAAGAGCTACCACCTTTCGGGTCTGCGGGCGGAGCCCATGAAGTGGCGCACGACGAGTCATTGCACTCTATTTTTGCACAGGCGGTCAGATCGAGGCACCGTATTTAGGCACCGCGTGCAAACTGCAGAGACAGGCATGTCAGGGAATTGTACATGGATTCGTGAATTCTAAATTCATAAATTCAGCGTGCATGTGACTTGGTTCAAGAAGTATCCCGCTACTCCAGATGTTAAAAGGACTGCTAAGAGTAAAAACCGATGTGCTAGGCAAGAGCTAAAGAGTCATTAGGCATTGCGGGATTGATGTTGTTGCATGGCCTTCATCATATCCATACACATAGACATAGTAGCAAACAGATCAGACGATGTTGTCGGTGGGTGGCCATGCATAGGAAAAGGATTAGGCGGCGAGCTAGGGCCTGGTCCTAGGGCTTGTTCCAACGAAAACTTGGCCGGGCCCGGAGATGCTGGAGCCGGATGGACAGGAATGGAGGGCACATAGTCGGGGACCCGTAGGTTATCGTTGCTAGAGGGCGAAGAACGAGGGGCCTGGGGTTGTTGTCCATCTGGCTGCACAGGCTCCGGTGGGCTGCTTTGCTGCCGTAGCATCGCCTGTACTTCATGCAGGGTGGTCAGGATGTGCTGTTGTGTTTCTTCAACACGCACAACCTTTTCACAGAGGGACTCTACGTCCACCTTTAATTCATCATGCTCGCACTTAATTATTTTGGGCATAGACGCACCAAAGTTTTTCTGTGACTGCAAGACCGTCGAGATATGGTGGTATATCGCTTCTAGTCCGTAGGTGCTGTTGACCTTCTGCTTGGTCTCCTGGCACAGCTGCTTCACCTCTTTGTATTCCCCATGCAAGCTCTGCTGTCCTTTCCCAAGATCGTTGAGCTCTTTAAGGGTGTTTTGCGAGAAGGCTCTGTCTTCGGCACGGGCCTGTGGGGTGAGCATGCAGGCGCCATTCTCCAGCTTGTCACGTACAACATCACATGCAGTTTTAATTTCCGGGAGCAGATCAAGATGCGGTCTCTTGGATGCCAAAATGAACAGAGTCTTCTTACTCTCCTCGACCACGTCCCCTATATTCGAGAGGGTATCCTGGACACCTGTTGTAGGTTGTGTTAAGGCGCCCACCATGCATCTGACACGATCCAGGCTTGCCACCACCTGGTCTCCCCATGCTGGCGGGTCGGGCGACGGAGCCTTCAGCATTTCCAAAAGATGCTCAATGCTCTCTTTCAGAGCGGCTGCCCAGGCTGGGTCATTGCTTAGGGCTTCTTGTCCCGGAGGTTCTGGCCCGAAAGGGAGGTTTTGACGAGACTCCCATCCGGAAAACATCTTCATGCCCAAATTCCATGCACGTGCAGACAAACCTGTCACTTGCAGACCATAGATCACGCTGAGCGTAAGAATGAGGAGCCACTGCAGCTCTTGCCACATGAGTGCGTCAAAAGGAATGAAAGCCGGGGCGCTGAAGATTTCGGGCCGGGCTGTGGGATGCAGCAGGTTCACGAGCAGGAGTGCACAATCTGGCAGGCACATCGGCACATGTGAAAGGCATGCACAATGACAGCCATAGCGAACACTGCACTCGGAGCTCCCTGGCAAGGACTGACATGTATGCATCTATGCAGATCCCTGCAGTCTGTCCCGCGGCGTATTCGCCTGGCGTACCTTTTTAAACCCGCCCTGCCTCCCCCCCCTTTCCTCCCTGTCTCATCTTGTGAGTTTGTTTGGTTTTTTGTTTTTTTTTTTGGGGGGGTGCTGTTGGGGGAAGGTTTCTCAGGAATTGACAAATTCGCGGAAAGGTACGTAGGTTGCTTCCTGGAAGTTCCAGCTTCGTTGCAGCACTTTGACTGGTGTGGCGTTATACGTCGGATGAAAGAA
This sequence comes from Symbiodinium sp. CCMP2592, assembly GCA_905221615.1. Classification (NCBI taxonomy): domain Eukaryota; class Dinophyceae; order Suessiales; family Symbiodiniaceae; genus Symbiodinium; species Symbiodinium sp. CCMP2592. The sequence goes on from CAJNDT010001946.1 coordinate 409,480, forward strand.
ATGGTAGAGCCTATCCGGAATTTTCTTGGGAGGTAGGAAAGAATTACCTATGATGTTAAAGCGTTGATCAATTGAGAGCCATCTTGCCTGAAGAATGGGGTCTGCTTTATCCGAGGTGTTGGCAAGTACACCACGCGAGAGGATCCCTGGGCTGATGATGGGTGTGACGAGGCACCTACTTTCCCGTCTTAATAACTTGATAAGCGTACCAAGTACCAAAAGGCTAGCGAGATGATTGTTGACTGAATCCTCGTAATGTGGAGGAAGTTGTGTTACTAGCACTGTGGCAGGGTCAAGCCCGGCGGTGCCTGTTACTACAGAACATCCCTGATCATCATGCTGAACGAGCAGAATGAGAATGCCTTTACGTTTGTCAAAGTCCTTGTGTATGTGTGATATTAACTTGAATGGTTGACTGTAGGGATCATCAAATGGCAGGCTACGTGCAGGACGAAAGGTGGCCCAATAATCTGCAACGGCGACCAGCTGTTTACCCATGAGATAATCTGGAGGGATAGGGTCAGGTATGGGAGTAAGCCAGTACTGAAGCCAGAGAAACTCCAGACTATTCCAGAGGTGTCGGTCTTCCGCTGCATCCATCCACATACTGTAGGAGTATTTAAAGCGGAAACATGTGTAGACCTGCTGAAGTTTACGAGCATCAGTGTCGACTACAGCAGCCGGTTGGGTGAGTCGTCGTCGCAACCTAAAGCCAGTTAGGCACATAAAGTATTGTCGTAGGGGGCTATCAGGTCTTTCACGTGCCGCATGCCCCCAATACCGCCAGAAGCGTTGGAGCCAGTGTTGTGCCCATTGAGGCATTCGAGGTAGCTTATCGCAGAGGATGCGTACCCCTCTGCGCCTGGAAACTTCGTTAGTTACCCAGTCGAGAAGCGGATCTGTGGGTAGTCGAAGTAAACTGAGGGGTAACGTATTTCGCATAGAATCTACCTTACAAAGAAGCGTAACTGTGGGAAAGACCGCGGGCGAGGCCCAGAGCCACCTGCTACTCACATAGGTTTCAAATATGGATACCTTTGTGCACAAAGAAGACGCAGTAGCATCCATGATGCGTTTGAATGCAAAGAAGCTGCTTTGTGTTTTACGTAGACAATGGAAAAGGGTATCTTCACCCGTCACTTGGAACCCCAGGGGAACCCCTAGAAAAATGAAGGTCTCAGAGACACGGAGGGGGGCTACCGTGTTCATCCCCCAGATGCCATAGTGTTCGCCTATGGGGCCTTGCAGTACAGAGCTTTTAGAGATATTAATATGGAGACCAATGGCTGTCAAAGCGCCCTGGACTCTGCGGAGTCTATGCTGAAGATCTTGTGGGCAGGTCCCAAAAAGTAGGATGTCGTCAGCATATATAAGGAGAGCTGGGAAAGAAACCCCGCAAATGTTAACCGGAGCCACTTGTTGTAAGTCGCGGATAACAGAATCTAGTGTCCATGCAATAATTCTCGAAAAGAGCTCAGCGCTGTAAGATGTTCCTTGAAGTATGCCTTTGCCTAGTGATTGTTTCCAGGACTGCCCTCCTACCTCCAGTATAACTTCATTGTCAGTGGATAGATGCCAAAGTGCCAGGGCCTCTTTACAGGGAGCTAGTTCACGAAGATAATGAGCGATTGCCCTATGGGATAACGAATCGAATGCGGCTTTAATGTCGAGTTTTGCAAAACACAGGGGATTGCTCGAGCGCTTGCTGACCGATATTGCGGCCCGCGCCGTGTTAATTCCATCCATAGCTTGTCTGCCCGGGTGGCAGCCTAATTGGAGGGGATTGCATGCAGGAGCAAATTTACGAATTCTGTAGATTAGGATGCGACCGAAAAGCTTGGCCACGGTGCTAGTGAGACATATAGGACGCAAGTCAGCGGGACTAGTCGGGAGTTTGATTTTGGGTATCAAACTAATTCTTCCAGTTTTCCATTCTGGTGGGATGTTCCCTGTATACATAGTGTCATTTAGAAAGCTGCAGAACGAATGCTTCAGATCTGTGAGCATCAGTTGTTTGAGCAGGCTATACGGAACACCGTCCTCACCGGTGCAAGTCTTGTTATCCAACTTACACAAATGTTTGGATATCTCCTCAAGGGTGATAGGTTCATAGCGGGCGTGACTGTGTTTGCGCAGAAGCTCTTCGACAATAGGGGAGATTGGGGTAACATCCTCTTGCATGTACTTATGTTGATAAAACGACTTCACATCCATCTGTGCCTTAGTTGCTCCCCCTGCCCGTTGAAGGAAGCCCGCATCTGTCGCCGATGTGGCTGAGCTCCTCTTAAGGAACGATATGGCGGATCTGTCCCCTGCTTGAGCACGTTGCAAGAGTTCGGTTTTGTGCTCTAGCTTGGCTTGTTTGCGTGCTTCATGTATACATGCAACTAATTTGGAGCGTGCATTCGGGTCGGATGACTGTTTACGTTGGCGTATAAGTTCATGCACATGCAGAGGATCTTTATACCGAAGACTAGGAGGCTTAACCACAGCTTTATCCCTGAGTGCATACAAGGTTTCCAGGTCGAAGGCTTGGTGGCAGGAAGCAGCCGCTTCAAGCCGTCGCGGATCCGTATCCCAGACCCCACACAACGTCCTACGATATTGTGGTCTCGCTAAAGGGTCTTTCGCTGAGCAGTTCACTAGGAGGGCGTTGTGGTCGGAGGGAAGCCCTAGGCGCAAATCAGAACGGTTTTCAATAGAGGTACACATCCCTAATCCACGGAAGAAAACAAAGTCAATCCTGGAGGAGGATCCCCTAGCAAACCATGTATTACCCTCGGTGGGAAGCATGCGCAGATCATGTTGTGCTATGACGGTTCTGAAGTGTGGCATGCCAGCGAAAGTGTCATAATGCAATGTGAAGTCCTGGTTAAGATCAACTGAAAGAAGAACCAAGTCGTGAGGCCCTGCTACGTGGAGGATGTCCGAAATTTCAGGGGTACCTTTTTCCCATACTGTTTTAGCATCCTCACGTTTGGAATGAGGTAGGTGGAAGGTACACAATAATATAGGTCGCCCGCCTGTTGGCTTAAGGTAAACGCCGAGACCAACCGAGGAAACATAGGTAGACTGCACGTACTCCGAAAAAGGGTGTCGAATGAGGATGCACACATGTCGAAAACTTTGAGCTGAATCAACATGAAAGCAAGAGTATTTCTCGCTACCTGACCAAACCGTAAAGGAGAGTGCCGAATTAGGAGGAGTTTTTCCAAGTCCCCCAACTTCTTGCAGCAGAACAAAGTCTGGTGGATGAATTATTCCTTGCATAGTGTCTAGAACCTCTTGAACGGATTTACCACGAACATTCCAATGCACGGCCTGAGCATCGAAAACCGGCCTGCTTCGAGAGGCATGTTTAGCTGCCCCAGTTTCGCACGTGTCCCTGTCTCTGCCACCTTCCTACGCATCACAGGTCTGCATAACCTCGTCCACTCCACAGCCTAAAAGGCGAGCTACATGTGCCACATCTATGTACCAACCATTGTGCGACCCTCGTACATCAGAGAGTGGGTGGTGTTCAGCGGGCGGCGTGCGCTGTGCTGCATGGAAGAGTATATTCTCCCCGTCTAGGTAAACTCGTCCTTTCCATTCGAATTCCGTCCTAGATTCCGGCGACGCAAGCTTGTGCATGATTTCACGGGTGCGCAGAATACTACGTATCATTTGTCGATCCTCCGGTGATCGGTTCCTTTGGAACCACAAACGATTGCCCCCCTGGCCTTGGATTTTCGTCGCATAGGTGTCCTTGAGTACTTGTAATACTTGTGTCTGCATAGCTCGGCGTGCACTCAGGTCTGCAACAGGAGGGAAGTTCAGTTCGATACGCACAATGTTTGAGCGCAAGTACGGCACATAGACTTCCTTGAGCACCTGGGGACCACCATGGGATGCGAAGAACTCGCGGACTTCCTGCTGTAGGTCTGCCCGTTTAGCATTGGTAAACCCGCCGATTACTATTTGTAAGTCATCGATCGGCTTGCCTCCGATACTGGAAGCAGTGGTGGACCCCAACCCACCGCCCCTGGGAGTGTTGCCGCCCATACTGCGGGGGGTAGAGGGCGACGGGGGTCGGGACTTAAGCGCCGATAGCTCTCGTTCCAAGCGGGTAATCCGTCCCTCCGTCTCTGCATGCATCTTCTCATGTGCCTCAGTTCTAGTCTGTAGCGTGTTGATGCAGGCCGAGTTTGCTCTGGTAGCTTCCGTGCATGACGAGAGTTCGGAAAGAAAACGGTCCTGTTGTGACACCAGCTTATGTAAGTCTGCCTGCAGCGAAGACAGCCACGGGGGGTTGCTTGGAAGTGCATGCTGAGGGTTGTCAGGCAAGGGCTGTGGGAGTTCATGGGTTGGTTCAGCTGCTGCCGGTTTAGCCTCACTCAAGCCTGGGGGACCCACAGTATCAGCACGGGCACTAGCATTTCTTCTAGGTCCTCTACGGGGAGAGGGCAAACCGGACTGTAGGTTACCTGCAAACTGCGGCGGGGCAAGGGTGGTAGGCCCTGCGGGTTTACCGAAATCAGGAGACTCCGTATGCCTAGGGGGAGGAACAGGTGGTGCAGAAGGGAGGGGGGTGCTACCTGCAACAAATTCGGGAGGTCCTACGGACTTACCATCAATATGATGAAGTTCGTCGTCATCTGCCTCATCATTGACCGTGAGATCAAATTCCGCAATGAAATCCGGGCTGGAGCGCTTCTTCTGGGGGGAGTCTAAGGGAGGCGGAAGGTTGGCTTCGTCTGCTGTCCTAGCTTTGTTGGTATCCACTACCATTGCAGCCATTTCATTAGGTGCCGGAAAGGTGAAAGTAGGATGACCATCCAATTCGCCTACATGAACTGGTCCACCTAATGCGGCCGTAAGAGCTTCTCTTGCAGCATCAATACTGTTCGGGGAGGCAGGCTGAGTGGCCTGAGAGTCGGGCCGACCTGAGCTTTCCGTATCCACAAAAGGAATAGGCTTACGATCGTCAACCCAACCCATCTTTTGTTTCCAGTCCTCGAAGGGTTCAAGATGAGGTGGTTCAGCCCTGTTTGCCCCAGCAGTGACCCTTGCGTTAAGTCCAGACAAAGCATCAGACATGGCTCAAGACAGGGACGAGACCAATCGCCAAAAGATCCCTCAATTCCGAAGCAGAAGAAGAAAGACTCGCAGCACACCCTTCACCGCAGCAACTACAGTAGAAGAGGCAAGCAGTAGGAGGCACAAGCAAGTCGTAAGTACAGGGGGGGGGTATCAGGGACTGCCTACCCTGCAGCGGCCTCTACACCCACAGCGGAGCACGGCCTTGAGCCAAAATGGCTTGAGCCAAAATGGCAAGGTTTAGGGGCTTAGGGTTTAGGGTCTAGGGTTTAGGTTTTAGGGTTTAGGTTTTCGGATTTAGGGTCTAAGGGTTTAATATAAGGTGTCTGAATCCATGGGATTTGGTTGTGGGGCAGAAATGATAGTATTTCGAATCTGACCCCCGGGATGCACCGAAGGTGGTGGGGATCACAGGTTCGAGTTTCGAAGCGATGAACTTGCTCGGTTAAGGGGGTTTAATACAGGGGCCTTAATGAATAAAATGGGGTTTGGGGGTAGAAGTTTAATATAAGGGCCTTAATAGATAAAATAGGGTTTGGGGGTAGAAGTCAAAAAAGGAACCTCACAATTGATATTGGCTATTATGCAGGCCCCTAAATTACGAGTTGAGGGGTTTAGGGCTTTGGGTTTAGGGTGTAAGGTTCAGGGTGTGGGGTTTAGGGTTGGCTTAGGGTAATGCCAGCACACATGGCGACGGCACGTGTATGAACAGGTGCGGATCTGTGAATGTTCAATCCGGAAGTATGCATATGCAAAAATTGCATACCTAAAAACTATGTGGCTACACGCAGGCTTTTATGGTTCTTTTGATACATACACACAAAACACCCAGGGCACTTGGAAAAATGCAGAACACCTGTCTCAACAGGAACCAGGAATCAATGCGCGGAGGCAGGCTTCGTGAAAGCAATGGCCGCAGGCGAAAGCATAGAATCGCTCGCGCAAGACATCCCCGCCGCAGAGCTCACAGGCTTGATCCTGCGCCACCACAATACCTGTGCTGTGTTGAAGTAAACCCTCAACCCTTCAACCCCTAAACCCTTGGTAAACCCTGAACCCTTTTCCCTAAACTTTATACACATCTTTAAACCCTGCAACCCTAAACCCTGACTATACCCTAAGCCCTAACCCGTAATTATACCCTGATACCCTAAAACCCAACTAGACCCTAAGCCCTAACCCGTAATTATACCCTGATACCCTAAAACCCAACTAGACCCTGAACTGGGGTTTAGGGTTTTAGGGTTTTTAGGGTTTAGGGTGTTTGGGTTTTTGGTGTTTGGGGTCTAAGGGTTTAGGGATTGTGGGTAAAAGAGCGGACCAGAATGTCGGAGTTTCAGTCAATCAGGAACCCCAATCTAGACCCTGGAAAGTAGGATCTTTAGTAAATGAACCCCTTCAGGAGGGGACGCCTTAGGGTTCCGGATGGTTTCGGATTAGGGTTTCGGGCTTCGCGAAAGTTCGAGCCAGGTGCAACGCTCCTCCGCCTGCTTCAAGTCCTCCTTGAAGGCTTTCAATGCCCTTCCTGGGCGGCTCTTAGGGTTTAGGGTCGATAGGGTTTAGAGCTGAGGGTTTAGGGTCTGCGGGTTTTGGTGTTTAGGGTTAGGGCCGGCTTAGGGCAAAATTACGGCTTCGGCTCCTCCTTAAGAACCCACTACACTGAAATTTGCTCCTTCTTAAGAACATGCTATACTTTGCTGCGGTGTTAAGACGAGACTAGAATCTTGAAGAAAGTTGAAAGACGTCGTTGAGCCCTAAACCCTCACGGACCATAAACCCTAAACCGTGAACCCCAAACCCTAAAATGGTTCTGAAACAAGAATCCCAAACCCTAGACCGTAAAATTGCTGCTAAACCCTAGACTGGTTCCGAAGCAACGACCCTAAACCCTAGACCGTAAACTTGCTCCTAAACCCTAAAATGGCTTCGAAACAAGAACCCCAAACCCTAGACCGTAAAAAATTGTTTCTACACTGTTAACAGCTTCGAAACAAGGACCCTAAACCCTACACTTTAAACGGTTTCGAAACAAGGACCTGGTTTCGGTGGTCATCCATCTCCTGCCGCAAGGTCACGATTTGACCCTCGTAGGTGTCCAAACACTCACAGATCTCCTCGGGTCCATAAGAGTTCTGAGGCTCTCTTAGTGGATTTATAAGGTTTCTACAAAGGTTCTACAAGTTCTGAGGCGCTTTTGACGGGTTTATAAGGTTTCCACAGGGTTCTAGAACTGTGTTATGTGGGTGCTACAGCGGCTTTGAAGGCTTGTACCAGGGGTTGTGCATGGGCTTCATTAGCGTTTTGTACAAGGGTCCCCCAGTATTCCCTTAAGACATCTTAATCTTAACCGAGCCCATCGATACCAAAAAGAGTACTATTGGTGGCCTGGTCTCGGCTTTGAAAGCATCTATGGTCATCGAGTCTGGGAGATATGGCAGCACATCTCGGATGGTAAGCTCCTTCGACTCCCTGATCAACCCAATGATTTTCTGCACGTCACAGGTTGCAGCTTCATGCTCCACAATTTTCAGCCAGAGCTTTCGTCGCAATCTCTTCTGAGAAAGAGGGGGTTTGCAAGCGCTTTGCTTGGCCAACGCCACATCTCCGTGCTGCAGCGCCACGTCAACGGACTCCTCGTGCATACCCATATGCCCGTACAAGAAGACCTGGGATGGTTTTGGGGGAGTAGGGCCCCCCAAAAGCACATAAGCAAAAACAAGGATAGGGATATCCCATCTAAACCCCCTTAGAATGGAGTATGTTTATGTCGTTTTGATGCCCCATAAGCTAAAGGGTTTAGGGTTTGAGGCAATCTTTGGTTTATGACCTAGGATTGTAGGGCTACGGGTATAGGGTTCTAAGAACTGCAAGAATCCTAACTAAACCTCGAGCCGTAATACCGAGGTCTGACTACTTAGCGATTGTCCCCTTAAGATAGGCTGCTGATTAAGAAACCAAGTGCCTTCATTACAAAGAACTTGACTAGAGATCCTAACCTTAATGCCCTTAAAGAGGGGGGCGCTGATACATCAGGGATCCCTGAACCCAAACCGTAGCATTAAGCCTGAAGCCCTAAGCGTAGTTGCTTCCGGTCACTTGCATCTGGACCAAAGAAGAACCCAAAACGGTTACCGACTTCCACTTTACAGTTTAGGCGTTGTTCTTTATCACAAAGGCCCCCCACCTGGGCCTTCACCAAATCTCCTTGTCGACATACTCGAAGCGCGAAGTGCGGATCCATAAACGGATTGGACTCCTACAGGGTGTCGCATCTTTTGAAGGTTGCCTAGCTCGCAACCTTTGCAAGTAATCCTTGGGATCAGGTTGATTACCACGATCGTAACGGTTGTACGTATCGCCGACAGCTGGTTGTCAGAACTAAATAGTGCTACGGCTACGGGCAACCCCCCAAAAAGCCTGCTATCACCGTGAGCTCCCTGACTATGCAGGGCTAGTGTTCGTTTATTATTAAAATAGTTAAAATAGTTGCTTATTACGTTGACTATGAATATTATGCTTATTGTCTTACAGCTGCTCTTCTTATTGATCACAAGGACAAGGGTCTACCAGTACTCCAAGTCTCAAGAGTCACGAGGCGAGGCGGGTGCTCACGCTACCCCACTACTACACCCTAAACCCTAAACCCTAAACCCTAAACCCTAAACCGTTACACCCTGGGCCCGAGGTCTTCTTCTTGTGATCACTGGACGGGGCACCCCGCCTCGGCTGTTAGGAGCCTCAACAAGGCCCTCTCTGCGTCGTTTCCGGCACCCATGAGAACTGCATCAGCGGTGGAATATTCCTCACCTGGGCAGTAATGGCTTACATTTGGCGGTGTCGGGGTGTCACGGGGTGTCATTTGGGGATACTAGGGTTGGGAGGAATCTTACTCAAGGGCTTCGGGTTTGGTAACCCTCAACATGAGGTTTGGGCCACATGGTTTTCAGCAAAAGGTCCCGCTTTACCCTAAACACTCATTTTACACCCGGACTTGATGAATGCCAGCACCCCAAACTGCCCCAAACCCTTCAGATGGGCTGGGGAGAAAGTTTGTGGCATACAGGCTGGCGCTGCGCAAGGCACTTTAACAATGTCGATTATTTACTGGCTTGCTAAAACTAACGCCAGACAAAGTCCCGGGCATCAAACCTCTATCTCGGAAGCCCCATAAACAACCTCCCGTAAGCAATGCATATAGTTCAATCGGCACTTTCGGTTAAGAACTATTCCTTTCCAACCCTGGCATCCCCAGAATCAAGCCCTGACATGCCCATGAACAACCCAATACCCCCAGACAGCCTCCATGTCCCATTGAAACCCTTCAACAACCCTATACAACCTTTGTATAAACAGCATAAATCCCGCTGATAAAGCCTTTACAAGCCCATTTCGAAAACCTGACAAACCATCAGTGAACCATTTTAGACTCCTGGATTTCGGGGTACCGAACTCCATCAACACCAAAACCTTAAACCCCCCGAATCCCTGAACTGTAACCCCTAAACCCTAAACCTTTCAACCCCTAAACCCCTATATAAACCCTAGACCCTAAACTCAGGCCCGGTCACCTTCATGATTGTTACCATCTTCCAAGTACTGAGCTGAACATAAGACGAGCGTGTTGAGTATGGCGGTGCCTGGATTGATTTAGGGCTTAGGGTCTTTAGGGGCTGAGGGTTCAGGATGTAGGACTTAGTATGGGCCGTATGGGCTAGGGTCCGCCGACCCTGGCGGTGTGCCACTCCACTTTTTTATTGCTTATTTTGGGTGGCAGGAGAGTTGTAAGTTGAGCAAGTTGCAGCTTGAGAGGAACGGAATGAATGTACACTTGGCTTAGCAGCTTAGCAGCACGAACCCCTGTGTTCGGGCTGTGCTCTTTCTTCTAACATCGAGTTTTCGGGCTTTGGAGTCTGTGGAAGTCTCGGTGGCATTGCTGTTTCTGCATGGCAAGGCTGATCGCCATGAGCCACTGACGGCCATATCTCACCGAATGCACCGGATTTCTTTCGACCTCCGAAGTTAAGCGGTGGAGAGCCCGCCTAGTACTGGCCTGGGGAACCGGCTGGGAAGCGCTTAGGGTGTTGTCAGCTTTCTTGTGCTGCAGCCCGCCAAGACACCACTGTTCAGATGTGCGAGATTGTCGACTGGTGCCTGGACAATGTGTTCATCCCAGAGGCAGGATTTGCCGGATTCCCTTTGGATGGGTTTCGATGGGCTTGGAGGTGTTAACCTCCCTTCAAGGAGCACCCAAGCCCCAAAAGCATCACACCACAGCCCATTGGGTTCAAATCAGTTCACTGTAGGGGACCCAATTTTTTTCTCCTTTTTCCTCCCCCTCCTCCCCCCCTCCCCTCCCCCCCTCCCCCTCCCCCCTGCCCGCCTCCCCCCTCCCCCCCCTCCCCTGCCTGTACAAGTGCATTCGGCTTCTGGTCTGTCGCCCACGGGGTCGGCGGCTTGAGCCGGAGGCTCTTAAATCGGGCAGCGCTTGGCTGCCCTGTATGGACTGAGCTATGGCTCAGACGAATTGCCTTCTCCTGCGAAGCAAAAGCCACGACGGCTTGTGCCGCCGACCCGCCGCCGACCCCGCATCATCGGACCTCCGTTTCTCCATCGGGCCGCGCGGGCCCTGGCCCGGAGGCGTCTCGCAACGCGCACGCGCTTCGCAGCCATTCCCCACGGCATGGCGGGTTTCGGGGCCGCCGTGGACGACCCCAGGAGGCGAGCCGGCGAGCATCATGAGCACTCGGACGCCCGCAACCGGCCCCGCGGCGCGAAGTGGGCGCGAAGTGATGATTTCCAAGTTTTTGCGTGGGTTGCGGAAGCCCCAAAAGGGCGCGCATCATCAGCATCAGCGGGGTCCGGCGGAGGGCGGATGCGGGCTACATGGAGGGCCGACGAGGGCTAAGAGCCTAAGATCACCCATAAGTTGTGCACTTCGGGCCTACGTCACACTTTTTTTCCGGTGTCGAGCTGTCGTTGTCTCGGCACCGTCTGGAAATTTTGACCGTGTCTTTCCCGTTCCCCCGCTACATCCGCTGACAACAACTCGCGCTGCCCGCACCTGGGCGCAGCCCCTAGAATTTAATGGATTTATCGCGACTTGATGGGGCCGTCAACAGATTTGCTGGGTTGTACGGAACATAATCTTACGGCACATAACCTATTTTACTCGTACCACAGAATCGGTAGGTAGTGAACGATCGGGCTGCAGGAATAGAACGACTTACACCAAGCTCCTGAACAAGAACCTAGGTACCTGTGGCCCAACCAAACCGTTGACTTGCTCCGCCGGTGCCGTCATCATCCACCAGGTTGTGCAGCAAGCTGCCTGTCCGGAAAGAGCTCGCGCGCACGTCCGCATGGCCGGAGAATTCCAGCGCATGACGCGCTGCATGCTCGAGATAGCGCATGGCTTCCAACCTATGTGTGGGAGATGTACTGGGCGTGTAGATGCCGGGGAGCACCAACAATGGATCCACACCGGACAGCTGTGGCCGCAGCAGAAGCGAAACGAATGCTTTGGGCTCGGCTCCAAAGAGAACCTGCGGTCTTCCTAGATAACTTAGCTTGAGCTACAAGGATTAAGAATCCAAAACTGTATACTAGATACTCATTTTAGATACATATAGTTCGATCTACCTTAGTAAAGCATGAATGCTTTTGCACTGGACCACCATGTTGATAGTATGCTCCTGTTAATGGTATCCATTATCGTATCTTGCGTTGAAATCCTGAACCGAGACCCAGGGACCGGAGCGAAGCGACAGACAAGCTCCTGTGCATTGGAGCCTTTGAAATCTGAGAGCTTTTGGATGGCGTTGCCATACTCCCGCCGACTCACGTGGTGCCTATGCATTTGGGAGTTTCCAAAAATTAGGGGTACCTTATTTGGGGTCCCTATAATAAGGATCCTACTATTTGGGGTCCTATATTAGGGTCCCAAAGCTAGCGGTTCCTTTTAGGGTTACTAAATCACTACAGGGGATCCGGGCGCCTAAGTTTTGGGTTGAGGGTTCTGAAGTATTCCCAGGAACTCCAAAAATCTACAGATCCCTCTCTAAGAAATCATGGTTTGAGTTGTTTCCGGGTCTTTGGGTTGCGTAAGGCTACTCTGGTCCTTGAAAAAAGATCCCAGGGTACTACGGTTGATGATATAAATCCTGCACTACCTTCATGACCCTAATCTATGGGAATTATGGTATATTCCTAATTATGGGTAATGCAGGATTTATACCATCAGCCGTAGTATGGGCCCTTAACCTTAGGATCCTGATATACCTACTATATACCCTATATAGACTCTTGAGAGTGACTAGAACTACTCTGTGACGCAGGCACAGGATGACCGTCGTGAAATCTCGCCGAATCTCGGCAAACTGCGCCAACTCATCCAGCCAGCCATGACTTTGCCTTACTTAGAGGATCATTGGACTTAGTAAGTAGGTTATAATTGGGGTTATAAGTCCCCTAAGTGGGGTTGTCCTAATTATAACCTACTTATAACCTTACTTACTAAGTCCCATGAGCCTTCAAGTAGGTTTAGGGCTTCCTAGGCGAGCTGGAGGTTAACCTTTGGGATTACATAGATGGTATGATATCCAATAACCGGTTACAGGTTACTTGCTCTGCTACTAAGCCGCAGTAGGTGGTAGATGGTGGCATGCACATCTAGGTCACGGCTCTCTTTGAGAAGGTTCAGAAGGGTTTGGCGCTCTTCAGAGCCACGAGCTTCAAAGTTGCTTGAAAAGCTCGCGGCGTTTAATCTTGCCAGGGAAATCTCCACGGCCCAAACATACAGCAAAGCTCGGGTAACCTGATCGTCTGCACGAGTGAGCCGACATCGAAGATACTCCACAAGTGCTGCCTTCATATCTGCACCAAGGAATCTTAAGGCCACATGCTCAAAAGGAACAGCGGTGGCTTCAGCAAACTTCCGGGCAGACTCGATGCCTTCGCCTTCCCGGAAGAGCCAGTCGGCATGGGCGGCGAGCACCCGCATCCTCTGAGATTGCTTCTTGCATGCAGCTAAGGCATCGTCGAACTGCTGGAATCTCAGGAGCAAAGCCCACACGTTTCCTTGGATCCAACAGTAGCCGACATGGGCAGCCGAAGCATACCCTGGAAGCACCAGTGCTTACACTAAGGCCGATCTCGTCACGGGAGACTCCAATATCCCTTAATTAAGGAATATCCCTTAAATTATAGTACGATCCCTAGTGCGATATACGGAATATTCCTCAATAGTGGGATATTGGAGTCTCTGGGTAGGAACCCGAACGAGTAATGTTATAACTCGGTCAGGGTTACAATTCTGAAGGCACGCAGAACACAATACTATCTGTTTTGAGGGGAGTTTAAGGTAAAGCCTCGTGCACTCCGAATGCAGAACCCTGGAGGTGTTTTTCAGAAGGGTGCGCGGTTCCCTGGGTAGGGTTTTAGGTAATGCACTTTCCTGAACCACGGACTACCCTAAACCCCAACCTCCCTGAAGCATGGACGGACTCTTTGACCTGAATCTTTTGCGGCTTATGGTTTGAGGTTGAGCGATATGTCTTCGGCTTAGGACTTAAGCTTTAAGCCAGGCTCTATCTTAACATGACCCCAGCATTGTGCCTTGTTACAGCTGCAGAGGGCCGTAGTCTAGGCAAGCCTCTATCCTCCTTCTCCGTAAGCACTTCGAATGCATGGCGCTCCGAGCAGATCCAAAGCCGCTCACCGTGCTGGTCGCGAGCCAAACTCCGGAGGGGTCCGTATGTTGACATCGCCCAATCCTGGCTCGGCGGTTTAGGGTTTAGGGTTTGGGGTTTAGGGTTTAGGGTTTAGGGTTTAGGGTCTCGGGTTCAAGGTTTAGGATTTGGAGGAACCCTAAACCCTTTATCCTTACGTTGACATCGCCCATTCCTGGAGTGCAACATTGACGGTTTAGGGGGTAGACAGGCAGGCATTTGTGAACGAAAATGAATCTACGGTTTTTGTACAACTATGTATACTTACATTCTCCGTCCTGCAAGATACATGTATATGTTATATATACACATAATATATATATATATATATATATATATATATAGACACACAACCGAACTACCATGAACCGCGAGGGAAATCCAAGGATCTTGTTGCTGTACCACTTCGTGGGTGATCCGGCTCACAGCGACCCAGCGGTCCTCAAAGGCGAACAAGATGTGGTACCTCAGCAGGGGCCCCCACCCTGTAAGGGTCCCTTTAAAGGGATCTATAGGGGTTCTATAAAGGGGTTACGGTGGGTTTTAGGGTTTGGGGCCCCCACCCTGTAATAGTGGTGTAATAGGAATATAATAGGGCCCTAATATATTCATTATAGTCACTATTACAGGGTGGGGGCAGCTTCTAAGTGGTACCTGGGTTTCACTGAGTTTCTTTGGGCTCCCACCAACAAGTCAACCTTAAAGTTCTGGCCGGGATACATGCAAGTTATGTGCCCAACCATATATTTGCCCTTAGTAGCTCTTGAAGGATTAAGTCTTTGATGTATGCATGCATGCAATCTCAAAGGTTGAAAGAGGGTGAAAGCTGGTGAGGTACTTTGTCAGGGCCATCGAGCGCGGCGGCGGTGCAGGAGCAGGAAGCAAAGAGGTTACCAAGCTCCCCGCATCGGAACGAGGCAGAGCCTTCGTGGTTGCAGGAAAGGCAATCAGCCCAGGTGGAGCCTCCAGAACAGAGCCTTAGTTGCTGAGTTCATAAGCCCCAAAAAGTGTAAACTTTTAGTTTTATAGTGGGCAATATTATCCCCAAAAGTGTACACTTTTGGTTTTATAGTGGGCAATATTACCACAAAAAGTGTAAAGTGTATCCACTCAGCTACTAAGGAGCCTAGGTCATGGTTGGGATCGTATTAAAAATGTACATCTTTATTCCTTATTGGGTTTAAGTACCCATAAAAAGTGTAAATTGTTGCCCAACTATGGCAAAGGAGCCCAGAGCTGCGTCCTCGTCGATGGTGGGCTGGATCTTGGCAGCAAGAACTCCCACCCCCGTCATCCAGAAGAGCACTTTCGTGCCGGGAGGCCCTACGCAGGCATCATCCACCTGGGTTAGGGTTTAGGGTTTAGGGTTGTCAAAACTATGGACCTTTTTTGGGCCCTTGATATAGTACGGCACCTAAGATTTAGGGTACCCAAATAGGGACCATCATTTTGACAACTACCCACCTGTAAGTCTCCATAGGGAGACTCTCGTGGAACCTCGAAGACTGCTCTGCAAGCTTCGCCTTGGCGTTGAAACAAACTCTCCAAGGATGTCCCAATGAAGGCGTAGAGGCGGCAACCGCAGACTGCAAAAAACACAAGCCGCTCAAGTCCATCTGCGGAAGAGAAGATCCGTTCACAATGCACACCCACCACTGGGGCAGGCCGATCAAACTCGAACACTGACTTCACAGTCCGCTCCTTTCCCTCGATGACGACATGTAAGATTTGAGCCGCTCGTGTGCCCAGGAGGATATCTCGGGTACTGGTAGTCGTTGCTTCTGGGTCCCATGCCGCTGCCTCCAGAACATGGCCCTTCAGCTTCGGTAGGGGCTTTGCCTGGTTGCTCTGGAAGTTGAGATACCATGTCTCACCACTGCCTCTCTTCTTCAACAACCGGGCCCCAAGAAGTTCAAACTTTCTAAGAAAGAAATAATATATAACGCCAAAAAGCTTAAAGTTCTCTCGTTCACTATCTAAGCTGCTGTTCGTGAGCAACGCATGGAAGCCGGTTGGGTCCAACAGTAGGCGGCTGACCTCACCGATCCGATCCCGCCCGAAGTCGATGAGGGCAAACTCATCCTCGTCCGGGTACCACCTTGCAACCTGGCCAGCAGCGACCATTCCAACGTACAACAAACAAACCCGCGCCTCGGAGTTTCAGGTATATAACTCCCCAAATAATGCAGTCCTATTAAACGGGACCCCGTAAACAAGCTACCCCTTGTGACCTGAAACCCCCCACATCTTGAAGAGCCTCAACACCAGTTCAACCTCGACTTTAGCAGCCCCATGCGCACGCAGCACCACAGAGAGCTCGCTATCCTTCAATTCAGTCTCTAACTTACTTAGGGAGCGAAGTAGTGAAGTAGGTAAATAGCTAAGCAAGCAGGTTAATCAGTTAGCTAGTTCGTAATCCGGCAGCATACCATACGCATCATATTAATTGGGGTTCTGAAACTCTTGTAGCGCGGCCCTGCCTCACCACCGGAAGACCAAAATCCTAAATCTAAAACCTAAGCCCCTAAACTCTCTCCCCCAAATCCTCAACCCGGCCCCACCTCACCACCATGGAAAGCTGCCAGCACACTGCCCGATGCGGCGGAAAGATGCGACAACCGCCGCTGGCCGCTCTTGAGGCCTGCGGGACAGCTTTCCAAAGTAACCTAGGAGCCTAGAGAACTACCTTAAACTACCTTAAACTACCATAACCTACTTTATTGTAGGTTCTTATTATAAGCCTTAATCTGGAAATTATAGGGACCCTACAAAACAGTAGGTTTTGGTAGTTCAAGGTACGGTTGATGGTATAAATCCCGCATTACCTTAATGACCCTAAACTTTGGGAATTATGGGTAATGCAGGGTTGCTATCATCAACTCTAGAATAGGGTCTTGTGTATGTTGTAGCAAAAAATGAATATGACAACGTTCCAACACAAATTTCGTTCGAACGTTTCAGGGTGCGGCCGGCTGTCTAGTTCGAGCGTTTCAGGGTTGTGAAGAAAGCGAGACACGGGAGCGACTCCCAAACCCCTTAATCAAGGAACATATCTTTAGTCATAATATATATATATATATATATATATATAAGGGTATCTTTAGTCATATATAGTCTTCCTGATGAATAAGGGGGTTTGGGGTCTCTGGGAAGAATCAATCTGGAGTCGAACATGCCAAAGGGCTGAATACAAGCGAAAGCACAAACAAAAACCTAGAGTTCTAAGCCCTAGGCCTTCAAACCCTAAACCCTCAACTCCTGAACCCCCCAAACGCTCAACCTTTGAACCCCTGAACCTTAAACCCTCAACCCCTGAACCTCCAACCCTCAACTCTAAACCTCAAACCCTCAACCCCAAACCTCAAACCCTCAACCCTAAACCTCAAGCCCTCAACCTCAAACCCACAACCCTTTTTGCAGCAGGCCTCGTTGTCCAGCAGCCCGGTTACAGCAACAGCCCCCACAACCCTAAACCTCAAACCCTCAACCCTAAACCCCAAACCCCAGGTAGGCCTTGCTGTTCCAGGCCCACTGGCGCTGCCGTAAATATCGGCCCAAGCCCCTGGCTCTGCTCCAGAAGAGTGTCCATCGCAACGCGAAGGAACGGAAAGGGTGACGGTTTAGGGTTTATGTAAGGTTTAGGGTTTAGGGGTGCAGAGGAACCGAAAGAGGAAGCACTATGATGTAAAGTTCGGCCTTGAAAAGGCCTACTACACTTTTAGGGCTCCTGATTTTGATTTCGGAATAAATTTGTATATACACATACACATAATGGTTCCTGAAACGGTTTGAGGTATACTGTGGCATAGATACACTCAGGAACCTAAAGCCTTACGAATGCTACAGTTTTTTTGTTCAAGCTTCGACACTACTCTGAATCGTCAAGACTGCAAGCACAGGACCCCTTCTCGGCTTGAGCCAAGTTCATATGGGGTCAGGTCGTGAACATGGGCTCGGAATTTTAGAAACCCTGGACCCTCAACCCTGGTACGCACTGAAACTCTCCTATGCGCGGCCATGATGCACCTCGCAGTGCGCGTAAAGACTTTGGGACAACGGTGCACTGTCAGGGACGCCTACACCGAAGACAGCAACGTCTGGCATCCCTAGGTGTAGGAAGCCCCAAATGCTTCAACTTCGACGCTGGTCGACGATCATGTTTCTTTTTGCCGCTGCTGCGTCGAAATAGGGCTCTGCCCTACTACCAGAAGGTCGCAGCCATGTAATAAGCCCTAAACCTTGAGCCCTTGCCATGAACTTATCGTGCCAAACCCAGGCCCGCCCCATGCCGTATGGACGTTGTGCAAATCAATCGAATCCCTACTTGTCGGGTATCATGGGGAACTAAAGGTTAAGGTTAACTTTTTTCGGTATACAAGGATTTTTTGGGGACTAGACTACCCAAAAAGGTTAAAGGTTACCTACTCTACTACTAGGAAGCTTAAGCTCCTGAGGACTACTGAGCAAAGCTTCGCAGGATCCGGTTTGTCTCGTCGTAATATCGGGAGATCTTCGGATAAATTCGGGCTTAATGGGTTTTAGAACCGGGCTGCGGCGTTACATTGTCACATAGCTGACAACCATGCAGGCAGGGTAAAGGCATACTACTAATTAACAACTTTAGTTTTCAGACCTTTAAACTACTCGTGGCTAGGAGCGCAGTCATGCTTTAGGATAGGCAAGCATAGTATAATGTAGGGGTCTGATTAACTAGAACAGGGCTTGGGGGATACTATACCATGATCACAATAAGGAACCACCAAAAAAACTACTCCTTAGTTAGCTTAACACATTATCTGCCTTTGAAGGGGACTGATCTGGAGAATGCTACCCAGCTTTCTGGAAGAACATACTAAATCCCAAACGCTGCCCACACTTGCCCTGGAACACCCAATTCTAACTATTTGGGCCCTTTTTTATGAATTTTAAAATCTTATGATTGATCCCCATAGAGGCCTTGAGCCATTCAAATACCTGAAACCCTGAACCCGAAACCCTAAACCGAAAGCCCTAAACCCCCAAAACCTGCGCAGAACTCTTTCAAACACCCTACTTGGAAGGGCAGGGGACTTAGTAAGTAGGGTTATAGTTGGGGTATCTCCAGTTAGGACACTTATAACTCTACTTATAACCTACTTACTAAGTCCCCTGTCCAAGTAAACCTTAACTCAGAAACCTCCGCCTAATCCCGCAGCTCTCATTCGAACACTTTCGGCTGCGAGTCGATGTCCTCGGCTGGAGGTGATAATGGAGAGTTTAGGGCTGAGGTAGTATTTATCAACATTATTGCTATACCCCCCCTTAGAACCATAATAGAAATATGAGTTTCAATATTCTCTTGGGATTTATACGAACCAAAATCAAAAAAATAATTCCTAAGGAGACTATATTAGTATTGAGGTTCCTGCGGAGTGTTGATGTTCAGGCTGAAGGCTCCAAGATATTCAGGATCCCTAATATAGGGTTCCTTTAAAGGGTTACTACAAGAGTACTATAAGGGTTCCTTTAAAAGGGCTCTATAAGGGTTTAGGGGTTTGGGAGTTTCCGAAATTAGGGGACCCGAATATAGAGTATATGGTTCCTTTATAGGGATCTACCAGGGTTCCTTCAAGGGTTTCTTTTAGGAGCCTATACATGGTTTAGGGTTTGGGAGTTTCCGAAAATAGGCGACCCTAATATAGTACCCTAAATTGTGGGATCCTTATTATAAGGACCTCATAATAAGGTACCCCTAAGTTTCTGAAACTCCCATCTGGAGCTGACAGTTTATGATCTAGGATCCCTGTCACGCTCGCATCACCACAACCACCAGACGTTGTTCTCATTCCTCTGCGTTGCAGCTGCTAGCTGTATCGCAACTCTCCGTCTTAATCTAGTGGTATTCTGCTGCGAAGTTGGCAGCTGCACATGTTGCACAATGTGGCGGTGCTGATACTTGGGCGTGATTCAACCCTCTTCGCGGAAATGTTGGCTTTGCTCAGAACCAGCAGCTTTTTCGTTCTTGCTGCTAGTTTTGCTACCAGTTGTAGACTTTTCTGTTCTGGCAACCGTCGCTTTGAAACGAACCATCCTCACGTGACTCAGGCCATAAAGGTCACGACTGAAGGACGGGCAGCAACAGCCGCAACCCCGCCACGAGAAGAAACATCAGGACAAACCACACACAGACAAACAGGAACTACTTGCCATGAGCAGCCACCCACTTACTGCTGCTGCAGTTGCTGAGGCTATCTAAGAACTGCAGTTAGTTCAACCGTGCTACTATCACTGCGAGTGCTAGTACTGTGCAGCGGCCGAAATGATCGCCATGGTCGTCAACATTGCTATGTCGCAGCATAAATGCTGCGACGAGACTGCTGGTGATATTGCCCAGTCATATTGTCGTCAATCTGCTCTTTTGCAACAATAGCAGGCCTATCCCCGAACAGCTATACCAGGCTTGCCCCTCACCCTGGATCTTCCCATTGCACATGTCGTGCAGTCTTCTTAGCTGTACGTCGAGGGTGGGGAGGGGGCGTATGGGTTTCGGGCATATGCGAAACTGCGGCCGCGGCCCCGAGCAACATCTTGTCATGATGTATGACGAGAGTAGATGGACGTACAGTTTCTGGCTTCAGCCGATGTACGCAAGTCAGCTAGGTGGCGTACGGGCGGGGGGCGGGTCGTCGAACACTTGTTGTGTCGCTGCAGCTGCAGTGGCATCATCGTAATGTCGGTGACGGTGGAACAAACGCCCTGCCTCTTGCTGTTGTTACCCTTTGCTGTAGTTTTGCTGTTGCCTTTGCACTTGCCTCTGTCATCGTTCATGTTGCGGCAACGGTGCGCCTTGTTGTAGAACAATGCCCAACCCAACTGATCTTCTACTTGGAGGCTCATGGGACTTAGTAAGGAAAGTTATAAGTAGGTTATAATTAGGATAACCCCACTTAGGGGACTTATAACCCCAATTATAACCTACTTACTAAGTCCCATGATCCTCTAAGTAGGTGCGCAACCACGACAAACCATAGCGATGTCCTTCACCCTGCCCCTTGATCGTCCAGAAGTGCTCCTTATTGCCCTGAAAAACCTACTCCAGACCAAACAAAGCCCTAAAAGCCAGCTAAAACCCAAAACCCCAAACCCCCTAAAACCCAAAAAATCCGACCTTAATTTCGGGTTTAGCTCAAACTTAACATCGGTTTTGGCTGACCCCGTCACACGTCAAGATTGGGTTTAGCTAAGGTTCTGCTAAACCTACTTAACCCAACAACCTCAAATAGCCTAAAACCCTAAACCCTGAACCTAAAATCCCCTAAAACCTAAAAATCACCCGAAAGCCCGAACCTTTTGACTTGCAGGCGAGGTGCATCTTTAATGCCGAGCACGCTGCGCTCAGCGGGGTGGTCTCGCATGGCACGGACCTGCGGGGAAGATGCGAGGAAAATCCCATGCAGGATCATCTGGGGTTGTGGCAGTTAAAGCTATTCTGAAGCATGGGTTTTCGTTTTTTTGGTTTTGGCATTCAAGACGTAAAGTGTCGGTTTTCGGCGTTGGAGGTGGGTGGTTGTCAAAATTACGGTCCCTTTCTGGGAACCCTAAATATTAGGTGCCGTGTTATATTAGGGACCCAAAAAGGAAGCGTAATTTTGACAACCACCCATAGAGATTCCGAATACACATTGCGTTTGATATAGAGTAACTCCCCTAAACCCCTTTTGCACCTGGACTACGCATATGCCAGGAACCGAGGCGCCGACTTTGCTGTGGGCTCGTGCCACACGGCTACCCCAGATTGCAAAAACTGATCCCCCAAACCCCTAAACCTATGCTGCTACGAGGAATTCGGGTTTGGCTTTCTGATCCCCTGGACCGGCCTCGTAGTTCATCCAGAGACTCCCAAAAAGCACATCAGCATAAGCATCTTACGGGGATATCCCTACCTTATTGGCCTTCATTTTAAGGGGGTTTATATGGGATATCCCTATCCTAATTCATATGTGCTTTTTTTGGGGTCCCTATTTGGTTTAGGGTTCCGGAAGAGGCAGCCGGGCCGATTCCCCAGAGAGCCCAAGCCCAATACCCCTTAATTAAGGAAGTATACCTTAATTTATTAGGGGTTCCAGGCCTTGAGGCTCCATTGTAGTTCCGTTATGTGCTCAGAAATAGAATCCTACAAGGTAATCCTGTAAATCAGCTACTATGGAGCTTATGGGTAATCATGCAACGCATTGAGGCAGCTCGAAGATCTCAACCTGTGGGGCCTAACATGCGTTCCTTGTTCTCTAACCCGCCTGCGACAAGAACCCAGCATTTGGTGCGGTGGGCCCTAGACCAAGTTCGATCTACAGCTGCGTGGGGTCAGGGTGTAGGGTTTATCATACAGGGCTCTAGGGTTTACGGCTTACCATACAGACTGAAACTTGCGGGTCCACCACAAAAGTCTCGAGGATGGGTGGCGACTGCTACTTTGGGTGTAGGGCTGAACTCGGCTACAACAAGTCGGGGATAAACCCTGAACCCCAAACCCTTGCGGGACAGCCGTAAATCCTGCACCCGAAGCGTGGAACCCACAACCCCAAACCTCAAGCTCCAACACTATCAGTATCCCCCACACCCGACACCCCACTGTAGGCCCATTATACTATTCTTATAGTAAGGAACCCCCAAAATAGTATAGGTATTTACTTATTCAGGCCCCTATATAACACACCCTGAATCATCCCCAACACTAAACTCCAGCCCGTCTTCACAGGCCTGCAGGCTTTTGATACGTATCTGAAGACTCGAGCTGTCACAAGCCCACGGGTCTCTGAGCTTGGGGAACTTTAGGGGGTCTATGGGGTTTATATAAGAGTTGTCTAAAACTCACTGACCCACAAAACCCAAGGAAATAAAAGTTGAGACTTTCAGAATCGATTACCTTATAAGAACACCAAAAGTTGAAAAGTTGAGTTTACAGCCAACAATAAGATTCCATTACAGGGTTTCGAGGGTGGGGGGGGGGGGGGAGCAGGCCTGAAAACCTGGCGTCAGGGTTTCGACTTTGCCAGCAAAAGCTTCGGATTTTGGGGCTTCAGGCTTCAGGGTGTTCCCTTAACCCCATATAAGGAAATCATAACAAGGAACCCTAAAAATCTAGGTTCCTGAAGGCCCAGGTAGGATTTACAAAATTTACCATACAGGGTTTTGGGTTTGGAGTTTGGGGGGTTCATGGACCTGGTTTAGAATTTAGGGTAGAACTTCAGACTAGTAAACGTGAGCGATGATGCAAGGGTGCTTATGGTGCCCATAGGTAGAGGTAGAGTGATAGTAGTAAGGACACGTAACCTAGGGGACATACGTACTACCGGCAATCATGTCATGAGACTCAGAATACAAAATATCAATGATAGTGTCTGGCCTTCATGTACTTCAGCAGCTTGTCTGCATCTCCCTTGAAGACGTCCTCGCAGCAGCAAGGTCGACATTCGGAAGAAGTCCGGAATCCCTACAAACTCAGGCTCTTCAGCCCAGCAGGGCAGCTCAACCCGGACCCTAAGGAACCTACGTTTTTAGGGCTCTTTTTTTTATGATTTCCTTATATGGGCCCTTAAAAAGGTGGGTTATTTGGTGTTAAGGAATACTTAGAGGATCATGGGACTTAGTAAGTAGGTTATAACTGGGGTTATAAGTCCCCTAAGTGGGGTTATCCTAATTATAACCTACTTATAACCTTACTTACTAAGTCCCATGAGCCTTCAAGTGCTCTAGGATTGATGATCTGCCGCTTTGCATTCTCAATCCAAAGGCTCGGCTGGTGGGATCAGACCCTCGGGATCTACAAAAGGACAAACTCTAAGCTTTACCCTAGGGATCTAAGGACTCATATATAGGGTTCCTTTAAAGGGATCTAGAAGGGGATAGGGCTTAGGGATCTAAGGACTCATCTATTAAGGCTTTTGGGCCCAAAGACCATACTATATAAGGTCATTTTGATCCCTAGGGATAGTGGACAGGCCCCTGCAAGGCTTGCAATGAAGTGCCCATTAGTCGGAATGGATACCAGCTGCGCGGGTCTGCTTTCTGGATTCTGGCGATCTAGTCGTACAAACTTCGGTCATTCCGGCAGCTCTCTTTCGCGCTCGAAAAGCACGGATCCTAGAAACTTCAGAATCCCATGTCCTAAACCCGGCCATACAACTGCCAGAGTCCAGACTACACTTTAGCAGGCCTAAACAACAACCCTGAACCTCAAAGCCGTGAATTCGTGTCAAGAATGTCATAGAAATGTTGTCCCAACTCTCCAACTTGGGACTCTTCTGGAATTACAACCCAAACTCTGTGTCTTTTAGCCATTTTAGGCCGGGTTAGGCGACAGGCTCAAGCTGTTGGCCCAGTCGGTGCTCCACCTCGCGGAAGACCCTTGTCTTGGCCGTGTGGGGAACGCGGTACATCAAGATCTGGCGCTCGCCCGATGCCGCGGCGATGGCTGTGACCATGACCTCAAAATCATATCGCAGCTGTGCAGGCAGGCATTCCGGAAATAGACCTGGGCAATGCCTCACGGCTTCCACGGCGATGTCCACGTCGCACTTATCGGATTCTGACAGCTCCACGTAGTAATTGCCCGGCCGATACTTCACAGCCTCTAGAGCAAACTGCTTGGAACGAGCTGGCTGCTCCTGAGACCGACTGTCCGCTTCTTCCAGGTAGGTCTGTAGAGCATGGAGAAGACGCGGGGAGTCAAAACACATCGCACAAACATCCCGAGCATGGACCACAAGTGCGCTGACAGGGTCCTTATTGTCCACCCCAAGGCTGCTTAAAACCGAGGTGGCTGCCAGCTGCCTCAGCTCTGTAGCATTGCCAAGGGCAAACTCAAAAGCTCGCACGTTCTTGGTCATAGCTGTCCTGACAACTTCCATGTTCGATTTCAAGTCTTCGGGTAAGAACTGCAGCAGCAATCCGTCATGACTCACGGCGGGGAGCGCCATCGACAGATCGGCACGGAGCTCGGCCGACGCATATGCTAACGCAGAGCCATTCTCTTGCATTGCTAGCCGGACCATGTCTAGGTTCTCCTGGAACCTGAGGCTTACAAACCGCAACATCAGGCCATTCTTCTTCACGAGAAC
Source organism: Symbiodinium sp. CCMP2592 (assembly GCA_905221615.1). NCBI lineage: Eukaryota > Dinophyceae > Suessiales > Symbiodiniaceae > Symbiodinium > Symbiodinium sp. CCMP2592. The sequence goes on from CAJNDT010001946.1 coordinate 434,381, forward strand.
CCTCACAAACTCCTCATCCGCTAGCAGCTCTTCTGTCGCATGCGTGCCGATGACACGGCAATCTTCCCTGCTGCAAGAGGCCAAAGTATTCCTTACTTGTCTGAGCATCCGAGGAGAACGAACAAAAGTTACCTTTTGAGATTGTATGCGGATGTAGGGATGGTAGTACCTCACAAAAGAAGCTAGAGGGCACCTACTCTTCTAGCAAGACTCAGCAGGAAGAACTTGTTTCCCCCCAGCCGGGGCAGAATCTCGAGCCAGCACCACGTCTTGAGCTCGGGCCTCTTGGCAAGTCTTGCTGCAAGACCTGGGATGGGCCGTAGCTGGGGCTCACAGGCCTTCAGCAAAACCTCGCACAGCCTTGCGTTCATGTCATCCGACGACGCAGCGGAAAGAAGGAGAATGTCTTCAAGGAACCTGTCATCTGTCTGGAGCCATGTTGACAAATTGAAGGCAGAAGTGTGGAGGCGCTGACGGGTGTCGTGGTGGGCAAAGCGCCGGGCCCGTCTTATCAGCTTCTCCTGCTCCAGATGGTGTTCGAGAAACCGCAGGGCCTGTCCTCTTTGACCGCCCTCCTTCAGCTCCTTCTCAATGGCCTGCTTCAGCTGCTTCTGGAAGTCTTCCTTCTTCTCCTGATCCCACTGGCACCTCACCACGCTCAGCGTCTGCACTTTATGATGACCTTTAGAGCTGCCAATATCACAGAGTTCGCCGTTGACGAGAATATGCATACTCAAAGGATTGTGACCTGTTTGGGCTTGGATGCTGCACTTCAGCTCCGACAAAGTCATCTCCTCTTCCAGGGAGCATTCGGCACTTTCCGCAGCCAACGTCAAGATCTTGATGGGACCGTCAGTTGGCTGCAGCAAGGGGTCGCTAACATAAGGCTCGTTGCTAGCGGAAATGTAGCCAGTGTGACTCGATGCCAGCGAGCCTAAGGCATCTTCGGCCATCCTCCAACGCCGGCACTGCACGCCAGGCTTACTTCGAGGTAGACGGGTTATGCGCCCAGCTAGTATGGGCTATACCATAGGTATGCGTACCCTACTTCTAGTCCTACTTATAGCAACCCATGAGCCTCCAAGTAACTCCACACATGCTATCTTTTACTAAAAGTTACGGAAGGAAATCATGATGATGGACCCTGTGCAATGTAGGAGCTCCAGGGTCATGCTATTGGGTTTGCTGGGCAAGGTTTTAGGGGCTTTTTCATGGAACCACTATGGTCCTCAAAAATAGGTATATTTAGGGCATAATAGAGGGTACTTGGGGTGTCTAGGTAGGGTTTAGGTTTGCGGCTGAGGGTGGGATTTGGTTGCGCTTTGGATCCGAAGGAGGCGAAGATTACTTGGAGGGTCGGGGGACTTAGTATAGTAAGTAGACTTATATGTACCCTAAAAGGGACCCTATTTGGGGTTATAGTACTTATAAGTCCCTAAAATAACCAGCTACTATGTCCCCCGACCCTCCAAGTAGGTACCAGTACTGCAGGGGCGACTGGGGGATCTTGGGGCGCATGAAGTCCTGCATGGCGGGGTTTAGGGTGTTTAGGGGTTTAGGGTTTAGGGTGTTTAGGGGTTTTGGGTTTAGGGGTTTCGACGCTCACACTCGCACAAGGCAGGCAAGGCTCTACTTTGGGGTTTAGGGCTTTGGGCTGTGTGTTGAGAGTGGCAAGCATGCTGTTGAGCCGATAGCACGGAGCTGTGCACTCATGCGGTCTCTCATGTCCCCAGTCTGGGTTAGGATTACTTAAGGATTTCTATAGGGGTATAGGGATGCCCTGAATCTGGGTTGGGGTTAATTCCGTGTTGATGTAGGGGTATAGGGATGTCGTGAGTCCGGATTTCCGGACAAAGGTTTCGGGGGTTTAGGAATTTAAGGGTCTAGGGTTTTCTATTTTGAGGGTTTAGGGGTTTGGGATTTCGGGGTCTAGGAGTTTACGGGTCTGGAGTTTATTCCGGGTTCCGGATCAAAGCGCAATCGTCTTTTCCGCTGGCAGAAAGCTGTGCTGCACACAGAAAGTTCCCGGAAGGACGCGAAACAGTGTAAGAGTGGACTCTACGAGGAAATCATAATCAAGGCGACACCAACACTTGTTGATGTTACAAGCAGGACTTGGAAAGGTCCAGGTCTTATCCCAAACCCGTTTTAGGGCTCAACACTGGATCTTCACGCTCATGCTCGGACAGGCCAGGAAAAGGCCCCAGCCTACCCTGAACCCTTCAAAACCTTCTTCTCTGCGCAGGCTCTCGAGAAATCCTATGCCCGTGGAACCCCCATGATGGTTCAAACGCGCTTCACAGGTATAGCTAAACATCGCAGGTTGTACATTAATGTCGAACCCTTGAACCTAACCTTCAATGCGTGCTGCCTAATCCCGAATCATACATTTCAAGCATTTCGGGCCCATCCAGTTGCCAAGACATTTCCCAGTCTCTTTGAGTGGGTGCATGAGGAAGTACGGCCGCTGTGCCAGGATCCGGGCAAGTGCAGGTGCGCACTTCCGAACTGTCACCAGTTAAGGCTTCAAAGCGGAACGTGGGTGCACGTCTGGCTGCTTTGCGGTGTGGCATCGTGCATGTACGTCGACATGTGAATCTGCGCAGGCAGGCCATGGCAGGAAAAGATGTACACAACACGCACTGACGCTTAGAAAGACACATAGTTGGATCCGTGACTAGACCCGTCCGCCAGCACACAAATGCCCTTCCCCATTTTGTACAAGTACTGCTGCATGCCTGCATGAATATGCAGAAGAAACGACGACGACCTGCAAGAATGCATTGACACAAACCCGCACTTTTCTGTGCATGCGAGTCAGTCAGTATGTGGTGCCTGTTGGGTTCTGTCTGTGTCTCGCCGTGACGAAGGTACGCGGATGAATGCATTTGTGTTTCGAGTCCCCGCGAATTACCTCCCACGCTTGAACGGTCACCATACCCTATAAGCCGCCCTAAACCATTAACAAAGTCTGCCCATCGAGCACGGATAAGGTGCAATGGTGAGGGAGATCCACGACGGTGATGCAGGGGTTTTGGGTTGTGGGGATGGGGGTTTCATTTCTGGTTTAGTTAAGGTTTAAGGCTTCGCAAAATCAGCAAGCTTGTGTGGAAGCTTCAACTGCGGAAGCTGCGCCTGCTACTAGTCCCAAAAAGCCCAATACCCCTTAATTAAGGAGTATAGCTTAAATCATTAGGGACTTCATATTATGATTTATAAGCTATATTCCTTAACTAAGGGGTATTGGGCTCTCTGGGGTCGGGCCGTCTGGATGGCGTGGGCCATTAAAACTACGCCAGCGCCGCGGGGTGCATTTGCACATCTACGTCTCGAGCGCTGCGGGAAAACACCGGATGCAGCAAAGCATGCGGGACACCAAGTCAAAGTCGCACTACCAGTTCCCTTCCAGAACCATACCTTCATCTACTACACCGAATTGCACGATCTCCAAATGAAGCCTCCCTCATAGAGAAAGCTTAGGGGACGTATATTAATTAAACCATTAGGTTGTGGAAAGATAAAAGCAGGAATCTACCAATACTATCCCTCAGGATTCCATAACTCTTTCTTACTACAATGTAGCCCAAAACCAAATCCCCACAATACCTTGCAGTAACCCTTCTAGAACCCCTGTACTGGAAATTTTCTAGGAAGCCCTGCTCTGGACAATTTAAAGCTCCTATAGTAGGTTATCCAAAGCAGCAAGTCAAATCGCTGTTTGCGTTGGGGACGAGTGCTTCGAGTTTACGATTTTTACGTTTAGCGGTTAGGGGTGTAGGGGTTTAGGGTGTCTAAGCCAAGCCCCAAACCCTAAACACTAAAACCGGAAAGCTCTAAACCTAAAGCCCAAGACTAGCACCCGAAGCTCTAGACTCCACCCTAAACCCAAGGCCATCAAGCCTAACGGTTGATGATATAAATCCTGCATTGCCCATAATAAGGAACAAACCAGTATTCCCATAGTTTAGGGCCCTTATTACCCATAATAAGGAATATACCATAATTCCCATAGTTTAGGGTCCTTAAAGTAATGCAGGGTTTATATCAACAGAAGCACGAGACCCGACTACCTCCAGTCCCCAGCCCTGGCCCCTAAACATCGTTGAGCCCTGAACCTCCTAAGCCTTTCCTGGTGGCTGAGTATCCTAGCCCAAAAAAGGTTAAACTTTTAATTATGGTAGGATCATCAGAGCCCCAAAAGTTTAAAGATTACCTACTCAGCCCCTAAGAGCTGTTCCGGAACCAACTGGGAAAAGTCAATACCTGTTTTGGTTTGGTCATATTGTATCAGGAACCAATACCACCCCAAAAAAGCAGGAAACGAACATCCGAAGCCCTGAATCGCCTAAGCCCTGAAGCCCTCGGCCCAAGCCCAAACCTCACGACCTCAACCTCGAACTTGGTGTCACGAACCATCTGGGATCTTGCTAGGGACTTTACTCTAATTGAAGTTGCCATGATCAGGATCCATACTGTTGATGGACAAAATCCTGCATGACCTTAAGGACCCTAAACCTAAACTATGGGGAATTATGGAATATTCCTTATATTGGGTCATGCAGGATTTAGCCCATCCACCGTAGCAAGAACTGTGGTGTCCTCGTTATGGCAACTTAGGTCCCAGTAGGCCACAGTATATGACATGGTTTCCTTATAATAGTACATTACCCTAACCCCACATAACCCACCCTTTTTCAGGACCCATACAAGGAGATCATAATAGGGAACCCTAAACTTGTAGGTTTCTTAGGGTCCAGGTAGTTTCAAGTCCTAGACAAGAGCCCAACTGAGTTCGAAGTATATAGGCCACAGTGTATGACATGGTTTTTTTTATGATGGTCCAGGTATCCAGGTAACCCTAAACCCTAAACCATATCCTAGGTAATTTCAAGTCCTAGACAAGAGCCCAGTTATCCGGCAGATGATTCAGCTAGGACCTCTTCAGGCCGCCAGTCCTAAGGGGACGGCCGCTGCAGAAAAATTGCCCGACAATTTCTGGGAGGTTCATGGGTGGTAATAAGGTTCCTTCACGGGATCTAAGAGATCTATAGGCTAGTTGCAAGGTTCCTGTAAGCGATCTATATAGGGTTTAAGGGATAGGGTTTCGGCGCTCACACTCGGACAATCCAGGGATAGGGTTTAGGGTAAAGGGGTAGTTATAATATAAGTAAAGCAACTCTACTTGTGACCAATATTGGGACTTACAACCCCGCTTATAATCACGAACCTCCAAATAGTAGGGTTTAAGGCTGAGACTTTAGGGGATATTAGGGCCCAGCGTTTAGGGTTTAAGGTTGGGAGGCTTAGGGCGGCAAAGCTCGAAAGTTCCGGATACTACGGTTAATGATACAAACCTGGGGTTCCTTCCAAGGGATCTATAAGGGTACCCTTAAGAGGTGCCTTTAAGGGATCTATAGGGTTTTTAGGGTTTAAGGTATTAGGTCGCCAAACTATGGGAATTGTGGCATATTCCTTATTATGGGTAATGCACGGTTTATATCATCAACCGCAGGGGAACGACCATCATCCAGCTGCCACTCATCTAATGCTCTGCTCCCTCTCACAGCAACCTTGGATGACAGCGAGCCACCCTAGACGCTGAACCTACTGTAAGCCCTAGACCCTCAAAACTGAAACCCCTACACCCTACATCCGAACGCAAAACCCCGTAGCACACTGCTAGCATTTTTATAGTTTTGTTGGCCCCTCCCCCGCAAAATCTCACTCGGACCCAGATGTCAGCATCGTGAATGAGAAACGCGTTTGTTCTTGACATGTCCCTCCAAAACCCCTAGAACGCTAAACCCTACGAATCTCTTGTGTCATGTTTAACTAGACCTAAGAGTAGCCTAGGAATAAAAAGGGTGCCCTTTTTGGTTTAAAGGGGTTTATAAGGGAACCTGAACCCCCAAAAAAAGGAAATAAGGGCCTACTCTGGGTCCTAGTTAATGTTGTGTTTGCTCCAGGTTTGGGTCGGGCTTCTGATTTAAATTGATGGCCGCAGGGCCATTAAGGACTTCGCACTTAGGGCCTCTTGGCGCAGAGTTTGGATTTTCCCAGAGGGTGCCCTATACAGATTCACGGCTTTGGGCAAGCTTCGGGTTTAGAGTTTTTAGAGTTTAGGGCTTGGGTTTACAATAAAATGGTAGATAAACTTCCCATCCTGGCAAGCACTGGAGGGGTCCATGGGTCCCAACCACCGAAGTTGATAGGGTTATGGACTAAAGGATTAGGGTTTCAGGGTTCGGGGTTGAAACATTGCCACGAAAGTCAGGCAGCACATCAGTTTCATAGTTATTGGGTCGATTTTTGGTTTTGCTGCAAAAACCCAGTCATCTGGGGATGACAGGACCGCCCCTGACGAACCGAACTGTCCTACTGAGACATTGCCGACATTCTGGAGCGATTTCGGGATCAGGCTCTAGCTAGCAAGTTTAGGGCTTTGGCTGTAAAGTGTCGAGGTGCTGGGCTTTGGTGTTGTTTGTTTGGCTTTAGGCTTAGGTTTTCCATGCATGGGTTTATGGTTGAGGTTTGCCACATTGGTGCTTCATGGCCATCCGAGTGATCAACTTCCCTAATCTCCAAAGCCTAAATCCCAAACTCCAAACAAATGGAAATGTTTAGCCTTTTGGTATCATGCATGTCATGTCCCCCTGAAGACGGCATGCTTTCTAGTGCTTCTAGGGCTGTGGAAGACCCTAGCCTTCCAGACTCTGAGATGTCACAGCAAAAGCAACGGGGACAAAAGGCAACGGGTTTAGGGTTGAGGGTTTCCTCGCAGTTCTTAAGGCGCCATGGAAGCGTCTCAAATAACTTGTAAAGACCCTAAGAGCCCTGTGAAATCCACTGAAAGAACCTGGAAGCAATGTAAGATAATGTTGCCATCAGCCGAATTCCCTGACAAGAACAGCCCAGGCTCAGTTGAAGCGAGCCAGGAAATTCAGAGCCTCAGCTGATGAAGGGTTGAACTCCGCTCCGGTTAGACACTGCGCAAAGGTTCATGCGCGGAGATCCCTATTTAAAGAGACCACAATGAGGCCCCTTAACGCAACAAACGAACCAAAAAACTCAGGAGCCTTTTGTTGAACGTTTTTGTTAAACTATAGCTAGAAACTTGAGTAGTTAGAAATAGTGCTCCATAGGGCCATAGGCTCCCCTAACATTTGTATGGTACAGAAAACCCCCACGACCCCTGCCTAAATATAGATATAACAGCTTCATGTCATTACGCTTGTCATTTACCAAAAGGAGTCACGCAGGGTAGACCTTAGCTCAAGGGCTGAGAGTGCCCTGGCCCAAGAAAAGTTGATGCTTTCAATTTTGGTAGGCTATGTACACCCCGAAAGGTTAAAGGCTACTTACCCAGCTACTGAGCTAAGACTATGAAGCTCCAAACCTGGCTAAGGGGCCATGTTCTTCCAACTGTTGTCCTTGATCTCCTTGCGCAGCTCATCGCGCTCCTTGAGGTAGCGGCCTCGACAGTGACTAAAGGATGCTATTGCTAAGAATATAGAGTTTGCCGCAATCCGAGTACGACGACAACGAAGCATTAGCCTACCAGGGTGTGAGGGAATGGGGTAATCTAGGGGCGAGTCTTGGGGTATATTATGCGATACCTTTAAAGGACCCCCGCGCACCTGTAGTATAGGCTCCTGAGTTTAGGCTGCGTTCAAGGTTCGAGGATCTTGGTGCTTACAGGTTTTAGAAGTTAACGGTTCAGGATTTGCAGCAATATTCCTTTTGTAGTCGAGGCGGCAGCTTTAAAGATTTTGCAGGGCTCCACAGGATCTTATGTAGATGTTTTCACACTCCTCATGTTTTGATAAACCCAAACTCCGAAATCCTTCAAGTAGGAATAGGAATTCATGAAACTGGTTGCTTAGTACGGATAGAAATTCGGTTCAAGGGAAATTTGGTTACATGCTTTGCCATCCTGCACCGGCCGTCAGGGTCTAGCTGTAGTGTGTGTGTGTGTGTGTGTGTGTTACTTCAGAGTAAACTTCTTATAATGGAGTTATGTAGTCTGCATGGGGTTTTTGGAGTTTTAATGAGGCCTTGTAGGTGTGGTGTATCGGAACTTATGATTTGGGGATTTTTAAGTCTCCAGGTTTCTGGGGCGTAGGGTCCCTTTAAAATTACGTAGGCCTTAGAGATTGGGGTTCCGGGTTTTGGAGCTGCGGGCGTTCGGATTTCAGGCTTTGCGGCTCTAAAAAGCTCGCAGCCTAAACCCAATATTGTAGGAACCTGATTAAGAAAACCCTGGCCCAATAAGCCCAAAGTAGTAGCTATAGAGTTCATATAAGGAACCCTACTAAGGACCCAAGACTTCTTAATCAGGTTCCTACAATACCCTGAACTCAGAATCTGAAAAGCCCGAGCCTGTGTCCACATACTCCTCCATGAAGCGGTCGATCTGCTGTACAAAAGCAGCGGCACCGTTCTCCTGCACTGCGAGCACCACCTGCCTATCCTCTGTGTGTCTTGCTGCCCAAACCGGTAAACTCGCAATCCTAAATCCTCAACCTTAAACCCTGAAATCCAAACAGTAGCCGTAAACCCAAACCCCAAAACCCCAGGTGACCTAAGCACTAAACCCTAAGCCCTGCATTCTTTGTCCTAAACCTTACACCCGAAACCAGATTCTAATGGTCACACTCACAGAATACATGTGCTTAACTTATCAGAACAGGGTTTCCGTACAGGATCCTTAAGGGGTTCTATGGGCGTTACCATACACAAGGGACTGTCGTGACGTAGGGTCCTGAATTATTGGATTGGGATCTCGGGGATATGGGTGTACAGCTGGGCCTATAAATAGAAACATCGCTGCAGAGCTAAAGCGGTGATCTGTTCGTGGTTTGGGCCGTGGTGGAAGTTGAAGTCGCACTATGTCGCACTGCACCACCACCCACACCAACACCACTGTATTAGCCGGCCTAGCATAACTATGATGATGCCTGTATCCCTGCGCCACACTATGCTTGCTGCACAGCCATTGGCATGCCCATAGGCTCCATAGATAGTAGCTCCTTTTGGGGATTACTTTATAGGGTAGTTCTAGATATGAACCCCCAGAAGGAACTACGATGGAGTCTCTGGGTATCCACAACCGATCAACAACAGTGCTTTGCATTCTGCTTACGCCTCGCTGGCGAACGAGAGGCCTTCAAGGGCCCGACTCCCCACCCCTCCCAAAGATTCACAATGCTGCCATCTTGCTTACTATCTTTGGCTCTTAACTCGGAAGACTCGTCTCCGAAGTCGCTTGTGTTGAGCAGGGTTTAGTAAACGCCCTACAACCCTGGGAGAAACAACAACAGTCAAAGTCCAAAGTAGCAAACTTCCTGCAGCGGATGCGACAAAACGCCACAGCCATACAATAGTGCAGCCGACCAAGCCATGCAGGATGCAGCGTATCCCAGAAGTAGAATCCGAATTCTAAAGCCTTCCCGATCACCACCCGTGTCGAAACCCTAAACCTGCACCCCAAACTCCTAAACCTTAGACTATACTGAACTTAGAACCCCAGCAAAAAATATAATTTTAGCTGTTTCTTAGGGATTATAATAACCAAAAATTAAAAAATATTTCTAAGTACCCCTAAGTAGACCCTACGGCCCCTGAGTCCCAAGGCCCTAAACCCTATTCTCATACTTGGAGGCCCTTTTGACTTAGTAAGTAGGGTTAGTAAGGTGGGTTATGGGGATTATAATAGGGTTTCTAGGGGATACTAAGTAGACTTACTAAGTCAACAGGGCCTCCAAGTAGCTCTTCAAAATTCTCAGTGCAAAGATCCGCTTAGGGCGAAGGGTTTGGGATGTGTTGCAGTCGATGACTCATGACTGCTCCCCCTGCACCTTCAATCCCGACCCGTAGCCCCTGACCGCAACCCTACGGACCTTAACCCTAAGCACTAAACCCTACGGCCCTAAACCCTAAATTCTAAACCCTAAAAACCCTACGGCCCGAAGCCCTAAGCCCTAAATGCTAAACCCTAAACCCTACGGCCCGAAGCCCTAGAACCGAGGCCCGCCGAAGTCCTTGGCCATGTCCTTTGCAACGGTCGCAGCCTTCTGCCCTGGTCCCCGAGCTTCTTTCGTCAAGCCCGAAATGGGGGACCCTAATATAGAGTATATGGCTCCTTTAAAGGGATCTACAAGGGTTCCTTTAAGGGTTTCTTTTAGGGTTCTACTAAGGGTTTAGGGTTTGGGTGTTTCCGAAAATCGGGGACCCTAATGTAGTCCAATAAATAGTAGAAGGACCCCGAAATAAGGTACCCCTCATTTTCGGAAACTCCCAAGTCTTTTTAACCGTAACAGGTTCCTTTATGGTAGAGTTCTAGGATTTTTTGAAAGGGCTTTACAAGTCTAAGGGTCCCTTTATCGGGTTCTACCAAGGATTTTTGTGGAAGGGCTTTATAAGGCTTCCGTGAAGGGTTCCTTTAAAGGGTTCTGTTCTGGAGTCTAGTGGCACACCTGTAGCCAAATGAGCCCAGAAAGCCTATCCCGGACCTGGCCTCTCCATTGTCCTTTCTGAGAGCCCAATACCCCTTAATTAAGGAATATACCTTAAATCATTATGGGCTTAATATTAAGATTTAGGCTATATTCCTTAGTTAGGGGGTATTGGGCTCTCTGGGGATGCTAGCAGCACCCGCATCACTCCCTCGATGTGGAAGGTTAACAGGCTCATCTGCACGGGGATTGGCCATGTCAAATCCTCGTCTTCCTTCACCTTCAGATGCGCAATGGCCGCCGCCACAGCCTGCTGTCGCTCTTCCGAGTTAAAGGGAACTCCAGAAAGTTGGAATATGGATTAATGGTCGGATCCCCTATAATTTACCTTAAAGGGGTAACGATAATGATATTCCAACTTTCTGGCTTCTACTGTAGCCGGCAAGGACAACATCTGCGCCGCCTCACAGGCGACCATCCTCTTCTCCAGCAGCACGGTCGCCTTCGATGCCGTCCTCGAGCCCAAGAGTTTCTTGGCCTGATCTGGTGACTGAAACTGCATCGACACCTTCATATTGAAGTCGTATTGCCATCTTGACGGATTTCTATCGACACCTTCAGATTGAAGCCACATTGACATCTTTGCAAGATTTGCCTCGAAACCTTGGTGTTGCAGCCATTTTGACATATTGAAAGGGTTTGCAACAGCACCTTCAGAGGCCACATTGACTGCCATATCGCCGTACTGAGAAGCAACCTGATGTAACTGTGTAGGCCGGTTTACCATTCAGGGCACTGCGATGGTGGTTTCTGCCACGACGGCTGTTCGTCAGTTTACTGAAAACAGCTTGACGAGGATGACCCGGAAATCAAAAATGAACCTTACCCAGTTAGGGATTTGGGCTCGCAGGCAGGCCAAGCTAAACTGGCAATTGGGGCGTTTGATGATTCAGTATATGTTTCAAGTATTGGCCTATACGTCCAGGGTGTTTGTGCAAGCTTCTAACTTTGTTGTTTTCGGACAGATGGTTATCGGTTAAAGGTTCAGGTTCCAGGTTCATAAGGTATCGTCAGCAGCAGTATGTCTTCGAACGGGTTTGGCGGGATGTAAGCCGACTGCACGTCTCTCTTGTCTTACCACCTATCCCCGAAACCCCTAAGACCCGCAAGCATAACTCGCTTGAACCCCTTTGAATGACCATGACATAACCCTTACAGTACCCCACGAACACCCCAAAGGTCTCTCTGTCTCTTTCTTTCTCCAGGTCCAGGCTTGGGGCACTATGCGCTCCCAGCACCCCATGAGAATCCCTCAAGCTTCAAACCCTACAGCCTTTAACCCTGGTAGTTTCCCTGAGGCCAGCCACGGATCTCCGGGGAGTCGATACACTTGCGGATGGCAGCAGCCAGCTCCGCCGGCGTGGTCGAGGACATGGCCTCTGCGGTTCCCTATAAGGGTCGAGGTTTTATGGGGTTCGTTTAAGGTTTACGGCTTCAGAAGTTTATAGGACATGGCCTCTGAGGGCTTTCAGGGACTTAATGCCGCTTTTCAGTTTAGGGCTTCCCATTAGGCTTTAAGGTCTGCTTTAGGGTTCAGGGTTTGGATCATCTGCAGGCTTGTTTGCTGCTTACGAGCTCCACAACTTCACGTTGAACCGGACAGGCAGGCAAGTACTCGTCTCCACCAAGACGATGTGGGTTTGGGATTTCACTCCGTTTTTTCCGGTAGAAGAGAATGCCGCAGATCCGCGGCACCGCGCGTCTCTTTCAAACAAGCCCCTGTAGGGGTTCAACAGCAGCCAATACCATTGAAGTTCTCCAGGTCAAGAAGGTCCTTGAGGTGGGCAAGGTCCTTTCCTTGTGGGGGAGACCTCGTCGCTCCGGCGCCCTCCATGTTCAAGCCTGAGTAGCGTGGAAGCGCAACATGTCATAGTGACTTCCGAGTCATGGCTAAAGCTTGTGCAAGTTACTTAAGCCGTACTTAGAGGTTCATGGGTAGTTATCAGTAGGGTTTATAAGTAGGGTAACTATACTTATAACCCATATTAGGAGACTTATAGCCCCACTTATAGCTACCCATGAACCTCCAAGTAGTCGCTCAAGGGTTTTACGGTATCGGGCGAATTTCTCACGCCCGGATGTTTAGGGTTCAGGGCTCAGGGTCTAGGTTTAGGTCCGGTTTTGGGGTTCAGGATGGGGCGAAACCCCGCCTTGGTGTCCCAGCATCTGAAAAGAAAGCTTGGAACACGAGGCGCGTGGGAGTTGCAATTGGACTTGGGGAGCTTAGGGCTTTAGGATTTAGGGTACTAGGATGGGGTTGCTACCATGACGGCCGTTTATCAGTTTTTCTGTAAACACCTTGATGTGTAGGAAATCACGTTAAGCCCAATCCTGAACTCTAAGACTCAACCCCTTTTTGAAACTAAGGTTGCTGGCTGCCAGAACATGACCAACCCCGACTTGTTGCCAAGGATCCCACCTGAACCCTGAACCCTTACCTCGGTATACAGGGACAACATTCAGGCAATATATATATATATATATACATATGTATATATATATGTATATATATATATATACACACAAGTACATATATATATATATATATATATATACATATACATATTTGTATGTATGTATGTATGTATGTATGTATGTATACACACTATGAGTAAGCACATGGGCCCGTAGGGGATGCTATGAAGGGAATCCAGCGGATGGTTCCCGGAAAGCGCAGAAAAATGGGGTTCGGAGATATTTATGGTTAGGGACTTGGTGTTTCGGGTTTGAAAGGGTTGGACTTAACCCAGAGACTCCAATATCCCTTAATTAAGGAATATTCCTTAAATCATATTAGGGATCCTAATATAATTTCAGGAATATTCTCCTTAATTAAGGGATATTGGAGTCTCTGGGAAGGTTAAAGGCATCCAGGTGCGTGTTTGGGAGGTTCCGGATGCCTTGAACACCCAACTGTTAAACTCTAAGCCCTATAAACATAAACCCCTGAAGCCCTGAAATTCTCAAACCCCTGGAACCCTAAACCCTGTAACCCTAAGCTCTAGGCTTCAGGCTTCGGGCTCGATTAAGTCTTTAGGTGAGGCGTCTGGGGGCTGGTGGTGAATGGGCCTTTGGAACATCTCCTGCACCCGTCCAGCACCTTTTGAAATTAAAACCTACCCGATGTCCCCTCACCATGCAAAACATCCCAACTCCCTAAACCCTCGACTCAACCTTTAAAGCCTTCACGCTAAACCGCTAAAGTCGAAATTCTGCGGCCTTAGACCACCCAACCCTAATCCTCGATCCGACATGCTCGGCGAACCCAGAACCGTGGTAGAACGCTCAATGTCGGCTCCCCGATGCCCCCTTCATAACTAAAGGCTCGCCTTTACTGGTATTCAGTTTCAATATGAGGACCCCAAAACAAACAGGGCAAAAGGGTAGTACGGGGGAACTAGTAGACCCTGAGCTCCGATAGATCATTTTGACCCTTCTAGGGTACTACGGGGGAACCTAGTAATAAAAACCTAAACCCAAAAGCTCTAAACCTTAAACCCTCAACCAAAAGCCCTAAACCCTGAACCCTAAACCCAAAACCTTAAACCCTAAACCCAAAACCCTAAACCCTATAAACCCTAAACCCAACACCCTGCCGCCTTGAGCCCAACTCCGAAGCCTCGCTCGTTGGCCATGGTGGCATGGTAGTATTGGTCCTGGCGACAGCTAGGGCATTCTTGCAGGTGAAGGGTTTTAGGGTTTCAGGGTTTTAGGGGTTTAGGGGTTTAGCGGCTTCGGTTTAGGGTTTCACGGTTTTGGGTTTAGGTTGAGGTTGCATCAAGGGTTCTACAAAGGTCCCTTCAAGGGTCGATTATGAAAGAGTCTGATTTTCTGGGTTTAGAGGTCTAGTCAGAATTCCTTTAACGGGTTCCTCTGCCGACTCCTTTGAGGTGTTAGGGCCTCAGGACATTTGGGAGTTTCCGAAAATCCAGGGGGGGGTACGTTATTTTGGATCCTTATATTAACGATCCTACTATTTGGGGTACTATACTACGTAGGGTCCCCTATTCTCGGAAACTCTCATTTGGGATTTAGGGCTTACAATGGGTGACCTGAACAATCTAAGACCAGGGCTAAGGCGTTTCCTAAACGTCAGCCTCCTATGCTACGGAGATACCCCAATCCCTAAGGGTCCATTATATACGTTTGCCCCAATGTACCTATATAGGGAGAACTTTGAGGCCAAAGTATATACTATTTTGGTACATGGACCCTCAGGGAATAGTCACTATTCAGGGATGTCTCCCTAAACCCTTGTTGAAATTTGTGCTGAGGCCGAGGCATACAATTCGAAAGGCATGCACGCGGCGCAACCTCCCTAAACCCTTCCGCGACAGTCTAAAGCATCCTTACTACGAACCTTCAGCTGAAAGCTTCTGGCGTCGCTGGGTCATGTTGGGGCATTACTAGTTCGAGGAGGGCTCCTTGCAGGGTTTAGGGTTTAAGGCTTATGGTTAAAGGGTTTAGGGGTTCAGGATGTACAGGGTTCCTTTACTAGGAAGGTTCTGATTCCATGTAGGGACCTGAAGGATTCGAACAGGGTGTCGGTGCCTAGTATACTATCTTTATTAGGGACTGTCAGGGCATAGTACAGCTGGTTAACTATGCAAGCACCTATGCAGCCGTCTATTTGATGGTTTAGGCTTTAATTAAGACTTTGCGGTCCGATTCTCACCCTGACACTTCTGCTTCAGGGCTTTGCGCTCTCACAACGCGGACTCGCGCGAGGTCTTCCGGTTCGCTATCGGTTCCTGAGAGGGGCTGAGTACCCTAGCCCAAACATGTTCAACCTTTTCATTCATGGTAGGATTATATACACCCCAAAGGGTTAAAGGTTACCTACCCAGCTACTGCGGTGCTACAAGTACTTTGGACTAGCACGACCTGCATCCCAGGAGGGAAGGCTATGATTGCTCCTGGCTGCCAAGTTTTTCGGCTCATCAGCCAAATCACGCACCAGTATTCCTTCTCCGCAAACATGCAGTGCAACTCTTGTTCAGTTGTGGCCCAAATAGCACGCTGAACTACCCAGAGAGCCCAACACCCTAAGGCATGTATCTTAAAAACAAGGGGCTTCATATTTTTGGGGGTATTGGGCTCTCTGGGTAGCCCGGAGGCTGGAGCCACTCCACCGTACCACGAGGCCAGCGCCCCCCCGCTGCCATGCGAGCATTGGTGGGTAGCGTATGACGTGGTCAGCACGGTGGCACTTGATTTCCAGCCATAGCGTAGATGGGATTTTGGTTTTCGGGTGCTGTGTGAGGATTTGAGGTTTCGGGCCAAAAGTCCAAAAACTTCTCCAAAGAAAGAACAGTGAAACCCTGCAAGGCCGTATTCCCCCAAGACCCCCTGCAGGCACCCGAACTCGTCAAGTTTTCAATCCCCGCCCTAAGCCCTTAGGAAGCAAGCCCTGGAACCCATGTCACTCTGCAATGAAAGAGCACAAACCACGAAGCCCAAAAGCCCTCATATATTCTTGTGCCCGATAAAACTGTATGATAAAATCCGGCGCCTTAAACAGCTCATGAATCCCTACAACATGTATCAACTCAACACAAAATCACAAACTCCTCTATACCGCGGGTCAGAACCTTATGTCCCATAATCCCGAAGTCCCTAATACTATAGGGGCCTTAATAATTTAAAATCGGGTTTTGGGTATAGTATACTACAGATTATAATAAGGAACCCCCACAATAGTATCGGTAATTATTAAGGCCTCTAATATAGAACCCTATATTATAGATCCCTTATAGGACCCTTTTAAAGGAACCCTTGCCGCTCCAAGAAGATCGGTACGACCACTGTGGGCACGCCGCTGAGGATTGAGGCGTTGAATGTCCCGGCACCGCCTGAGTACTTCTCTAGCTTTACGCCGGTTTAAGGTTTAGGGTTTAGGGTTTAGGGTTTAAGGTTTAGGGTTTAGGGTTTAGGGTTTAGGGTTTAGGGTTTAAGGTTTAGGGTTTAGGGTTTAGGGTCTAGGGGTCTCACAACTAGGACGCAGCCAGGCGAGGTACTTGGGTTCGAAGGTCGGCGTGATACATTCAAGACCGGATTCTCACATGTACCTGGGTTTGGGGCATTTAGAGTATCAGTAGCTTAGGGCTGAGGCTTGTAGACTAGGGTTTTTTACTTCTGCACGTTTCTGAAAGCGAGGGCGTACTAAGAATGACAGCTCGCGCATCTGTCGAAGCTTGCGACGGGAAGATGTCTGAGCATGGCCAGTAGTTTTGTTTTGGCAGGCCTTCTTCTTCCCTCTGTGGGATCATGTGGACCAGGTTTTCACTTGATCTGACGACACCCTTTCTGGTTCGCGAGTTGTGAAGAAGATCTTTCCCACGGTTTAAGCTTTTGGGACCAGATTCATCAGACCAGCTTGCATGAAGGGGCAAGCAATTGGAGGACTAGTATGTCGCAAGTAGCTACCTCGCCTGTCAAGCGCATGCCATGGCCTAGAGGACTTGAACGACGGGCACTTCTCACACTTAAACTCGGCGAATCTTCATCTCATGCCGTGTTGCCGTGGTGGACGATGACTTTGCAGCGAGGGAAAAGGACACCATGCGGCGCAGTATCCATGAAAAGGACCTTCTCCATGCAGTAGGCCTCGCAGCTCAGAGTTGCTTCTTCGGTCTAAGTCTAGGGTTCAAGCTTTAGGGATTAAGCTCTAAATTAAACGGGTGCTCGTGGGAGGAAATCGTTGCTGAGCGCATGGTTTAGGTGCTTGATGGTGCTTCTGTGCATGTTGTCCCCGTTGCCAGACGAAGCTAGCAGCTAGCACGGTGGAAACACTCGGCTTCTGAGTGCTGTAATCGCCGCGGGCTGTCACCTTTCAGACTATTTGACGGACTCCATTTTGTTGCACACCGCTACAATACAAATTAGCTTACCCTGTCCATCTTGCTCCCGATGAAGTTCTAAACAGAATTGAACCCCCGGCCCTGCATTGAAAACTGGGTATTTCATACGGTGATTTAATTTTTTGTGAACGGTATATACGCTGGCCCGAATCCTAAACTTGCCCTAAAATCTGTTGGTCAGCCCTAAACCCCAAAACCCCCCAAGCCTGAACCCCCAAACCCTACCAACCCTGCCACCTAAACCCTAAACCCAACACCCTAATCCCTAAACTCGAAACCCTAAACCCGAAACCCTAAACCCTAATAACCCTAACCCGCGTGCCTGAAGCTCAGCAGCATCCGGCTCACCCTCGAAGTCGGCCGACATCTTGGCCCAGCCGCCTTACGATGCCCCTACTTAGAGGATCATGGGACTTAGTAAGTAGGTTATAATTGGGGTTATAAGTCCCCTAAGTGCGGTTATCCCAATTATAACCTACTTATAACCTTACTTACTAAGTCCCATGAGCCTTCAAGTACACCCTAAGTCCTCGGTCATACTTGGAGGGTCGGGGGACTTAGTAAGTAGGTAGTAAGTAGAGTTATAAGTACCCTAAAAGGGATCCTGTTTGGTGTTATGATACTTATAACTCTATAAAATAACTACCCCAAATAAACTACCTTTTTAAGGACCCATATGAAGAAATCATAACAAGGAACCCTAAAGCTGTAGGTTCCTTAGGGTCCAGGTAACCCCTACGAGCAAAACCCCAAACATCCCCAAAGCGTGAACCCGAAACTGTAAAGCCTGAAGCCAACTGAAGTTTTAAAGAACCGTGGTACAAGTATGATGAATGAAGGTACATCATCTAGAGATATGCGTTACAACATATGAGTAGTTATAATAAGTGTGAGAACCCTGACGGTAAACCTGCTTAACAAGATTCTGATCCTCGTGGAATAAAAAGATCCGAGTACTAACCGTATAAGGTTTAAAATGTAAGTTTTCGATATCATATCAATGGTCCCACGCTGTACCTGAAACCGTCTGAAACCCTAAACTTTCCGTCAAATCCTACAGCAACCCTATATAAACCAGCCTGAAACAAATGCCATGCAGTTGGACCTTCAAGGGAAGCCAAGCTTCGAAGGTATGCTTGGAAGCTCTTCTTACTTAGCGGTCTACTTCGCATCTCCTGCAGGGTTACTTCGCATCTCCTATAGGGTTTAAGGTTTACGGTTGCCTCTATGCCTACCCGTTAAAGGGATTCTGCTGAACCCTAGAGTTTAAACTCTCTACAGAATTTGGGGTGTGCTGGTGAATATCTCCGGAAACGGTTTGGAAATAGCAGAGGCTGGGTTTAGGGCTTACACAAACAGGGTTTGAGGTTTCGGTGGAGCTTCGAGTCTGGCGGTTTAGGGCTTCGGGGTTGAGGGTCCAGGGAGTCCAGGGCAACTCTGTTGGAGTCGGTTCAGGTCTCCAGCTTCAGAGTTTACGGTTCAGTATTCAGGCTGTTGGAGAAAAGGTAGCAGGGTTAAAGTTTCCACCCACAGAGCCCAATACCCCTTAATTACGGAATATAGCTTAGATCATAATGTGAAGCCCCTAATGATTTAAGGTATATTTCTTAACTAAGGGGTATTGGGCTCTCAGGGCAGTCTTTCTGAAAGCTTTGGTGCTTTTTGCGAGCTTCGTGGGCTAGCAGAACTGAATAATATAGGAGCCGCAAGAACTAGAATAGGGCTTTGGGGGCCCATTGTACTATAGCATCGGTATTCATTTAGTTCCCTATATTAAATGAATGCTGCTTCGTTGCTCAGCACAATGCCCCTCTCGCCAGTCGCCATGAGCGCGCGGAGGCTCAGGAGTGACATGAACTTACCTCAGATCCGAGAAACCTGAACCTCCAACCCTTCCTGGCAATCCCAAAACCCACTGTTTTAGGGGTTAACTATGCCCTATAGTTAAGGGGCTATAACCTACTGCTTTGTAGGTTTTGGGGATACAGGTTAATCCTAAACCCTAAACCGTCCCTGTAAACCTTTCTGGGGCCACTTAGTATGATTTCCTTATATAAGTTCTTAACAAGGTAGGTTGTTTGGGGTTAAGGTTAACCCTAAACCATACAGCACACTCCTTGCCGACATACTTCCAACTCTTTGAACCCTGCTTTGCTAAGAACTTGCTTTGTTGTAGGGTTTCAATGTGCGACGTGTCGACACTCTTGTGGGCTCATAGACTGTCATGGTCAGATTCCAAGTCTGGCCCAAGCATCGCGCACACATATCTCTTAGTTGCAGATACCTCGTTGTAGATGGGACTCAGGTGCTGCTGCCAGGAAGCAAAACGACAGGAGAGTGGAGAGTGAATATGAGAGTCTGAGACAATCGCAGCCTGCATAGAAGTGCAGAACCACAGCAATCGGGAGGTCACGACTACTCAACCACATTTGCAAATGGCCGGTCAGACAGACGCACTTCTCATCCATGTATATAGGTGATGACAAGATCATCCGAGATAGATTTTATTGGAAACCGCTGAACCCTAAACCCTAGACTCTAAACCCTTGAGTAAGGTCCCAGCATCGGTGGGCATAGTCTTTGTAGGGGATTGGATCGTGATGCTGTAATTATTTCGTGCATTGCGAAAGGAAAGCACAAAACATCTAAGACACTATCATCATGTGTTCTTGAAGTCTCGGTCTGTCTCTGTCTCGCGCTCTCTCTCTCTCTCTCTCTCTCTCTCTCTCTCTCTCTCTCTCTCTCTCTCTCTCTCTCTCTCTCTCTCTCTCTCTCTCTCTCTCTCTCCCTCCCTCGGTTGGGCTCTTCAAGTCAAAGCCGACAGATTCAGGAAACACCGGAAGTGCCACGACAGAACGACCATAAGATAGAATTGGGGTATAGTATTATACCACAGTTATAATAGAGAACCAAGGAAAGCATTGGTTCATGTTCAGATTTCTGAATGAATTTGGGACAGCAAGCAATTGGTGCTAACAAGCGGCCGTTGTTGCACGTCATCGAGCCTTCCATGGAAAAAGGCACATGCAGAGCTCCGTGAACTCGATGGTTCCAGAATTGTGGGTTCGGGGCTTTAGCGTTTACCTGCAACCCCAAACCCTACAAAATAGAAGGGTGTGAGTGTGACCCCCTGATTGCTGGGTATAAGCCCCATTATTCAGGTTTCGGAATCCCCCTGAAGCCCAAAAATCTGAACCCTATAAAACCACTAAACCTGTCGGGATTCTCTAGCTTTGCGCTTCAGTGTTCAAGGCCGCTCGAGGGCTCAGGGCTGTTGTCTTAAAGCTTAGCCTGGCCAGCACCTGCCAGGGTTTAGGGCCTAGGGGGTTGGGGGCTTTTAAACTTTAGGGCTTGAGGGTTGTAGGGTTTAGGTGATACGCTCACTTGTCTTCAGAAGGAGTCCGATGCACGCTCAACGAATCCTTGGTCTAAAGCCGGCTGTACTTAATATGATGAACCCTAAACTCTAAATCCGAAACCCCTAATTAACACCAAAAAACATGACAGCCCTGCTCGGAGATCCATACTTGCTGGCGACATTGAGTGTTAAGCCGGCATGGGATGCAGAAGGTAAAGGCACACAAGACACCGCATGCGGCCGAGTGTTTAGGGTTAAGGTTTGGGTTTCGGGGTAGAAGAGTGCGGATTACGTCGTGGACAACCTGACTGCCATGTGCAAATAATTCGGGCCGTGTACGAAAACACATGCAGGAGCTCATCGGATCCCCCGAAACACCGCACAGGAGGAGACAAACCCTAAACTCTAAACCTTGCTTTGAACCCAAAGCCCTCGCACTGGGAGACCCGAGGGTGCATCGTGAGAACGTGTCTTCCCATCAACTTCCACCAGGACCGCCCCACCGCTGCTAAGCCATCAAATCTCTGAGAACTAGAAATTGAAAAACCTGAACCTTAAACCCTAAACCTTAAACCCTGACCCTGCAATCCGAAACTGCTCTATATAAACCCTGCAAACCAAAGCCTTACCGAGATTTCCGGGACAAGAAACCATAGCCAATGTAAACCGGCGCATCACCGGCTGCGAGGAAGTCGTCCATGGCCTGTGTCGTCAGGCTGGGAAACGGAGGTCTCGCTTTGGCCTCGCGGAGCCCGGGTTTGGGATGCAACGCCAAGCCCGAAGCCCTGGACTTAGGGAACCACCACAGTTGTGGCAATGCCTCAAAACTCTAATCAAGGAGCGTTCCTCAATTGATGGATATGTCCCGAACCCCACGCCCTCAAGTATGGACCAGGAACTCCAAAGCGTGACAAACCCAAAATCGAGATGTGCAGAGCTGCTTGTTTAAAGGTTCAGAGACCAACACCGACACAAAGATGTTACCCCTAAACCCTAAATCCCAAACCCTACATACTCTAAACAAAAAGGTTTAGGTTCAATAGCCTGCCCTTCCCCAAAAAGGTTAGCTTGTTGAGTTATAGTAGGATTCTACAAGCGCCAAAACGATGAAGGTTGAATCCTCAGCCCAAGACTACCAAGAAGCCCTAAAACTTCTCTATTCCCCAAAACTCTTGGGGGGTCGGGGTACTTAGTAAGTAGTTAGTAAGTAGACTTATAAACACCCTAAAGGGGACCCTAATTGGGGTTATGGTACTTATAAGTCCCTAAAATAACCAGTTACTAAGTCCCCCGACCCTCCAAGTAAGCAAAACCTACGCCCTTCACCCTGAAGAGTTCAACACCTGCTGGCGCCTTGAGCTCAGCGCCGCCGAACTCGGGACCGGTTTGCCTTTCGATCGTAGTGCCTAAAACCCTAAACTAAACCCCTAAACCCTAAACCCTAAACGAAACCCTAAACCATAAACTAAACCCATGAACTAAACACTAAACCCCTCAACGACACGCCTAAACCCTAAACTAAACCCCTAAACTACACCCCTAAACCCCTAACCCCTAAACTAAAACCCCTACCCTGAGCTAAAACCCCCTGAGCCCCGAACCCTGGGATCGGTGCAGATCGATGCCATCGCGAGCCCGGAGCCGGGGGACATGCAAACTCCCAGAGACTCCAATATGCCTTAATTGAGGAATATTCCTTAAATCATATTAGGGATCCTATTATAATTTAAGGAATATGCTTTAATTAAGGGATATTGGAGTCTCTGACTCCCCCCAATCCTGATCCGGACCCTGAACACTCAACAGCAAGTTCTGATCCTTAAGCCCTAAAACAACAAATTCTCATCCTTAAGTAGGCCCTAAAACAACAAATTCTGATCCTTAAGCCCTAAAACTGAACCCTAAGTCCTAAAACTCCTTCAAACCATGCCTGTTCAGTATCCTAGGCGATTTATAGAGGCAGACCGTTGGGATTCTATAGGGGTTTACGTACCCCAAAAATGTTCAAGGCTACCTTTTCGACTACTAACCCAGAGGCTCCATATACACTTCCTAACTCTTCGATTGTGGAATTAGGTCCCAAAAGACCATCCCTATTGTGGTTTTGGGGGCCCTACTTCCATACTTGTAGTGTATATGGGTGGTTGTCAAAATGATGGTACCTTGTTGAGTCCCGAATAAAAAGGCACCTATTACTTAGGGTGCCCAAAAAGGGGCCCCAATTTTGACAACCACCCATATGGATCCTCTGGGTAAGAAACCGGGAAGACTGCGAGGATGCCAGATAAGGCACTCCTTTGTATCCAGGACGAAGGCGCCCAGGGCATGGACGTTGCTGTTGAAGTCTGGAGGCCTTAATGCTTTTTGAGGGAGGCCTGGAGTTTAGTTCTTTTGGGGCCTTTTTAAAGGGTTTTAGGGTTTAGGGGTTTTGGGTTTGGTTTAGGGTGCAGGGTGCTCGTTCGGGGAGGCCCGGGGTTTGGGTTTGGGGTTTAGGGCGGAGGTTGGGGATTAGGGGTAGGGTCTCTACCAGGGTTCATACTTGTGTTCAGAGTTTAGGTTTCGTTTTAGGTTTAGGTAGGGTTTAGGATCTACTGGTAGTTCAACCGGAATTCATTCTAAAGGTTCTACAAGGGTTCATACTTGGGTTCAGGGTTTAGGGTTTCTTTTTGGGCTCAGGTAGGGTATTCTGAGTTTTAGATGTAAGGTTTAAGACTTACAGGGCTGTTGAAGCCTGGTGGCAGGGGCGCATGTAGCGTAGGGCTGGCAGCAAGCAAGACCTCAGCATGGTGAGACTGTCTTGAGAATTGACGAATGGGGTTTAGGGGTTTGGGGTTTAGGGGCTTCGGGGTTTAGGGTTTAGGGGTTTAGGGGTTTAGGGTTTAGGGGTTGAGGGTTTCGGGTCTTGAGACTTGAAGAATTGAGCATCTGAGAATGGAAGACTTGGGTTTTTTTGACACTTGACACTCACACTCGGACAAAGCCTGGCAAGGTCTGCAGCGATCCTGGTCTCTCGTTACCAAGCGACTGGCATCACCAGACACCATTGGAGCTACACTAGCATCCATCCAGCAGTATTTGCCTAAGGGACAAGGCTGTTAGGCACAATATCACGAAAGGCCACCACCAAGTGTACAAGCATAGACGTTTATCGTCTGCAAGACTTGGGTTTAGGGATTTGGGGTTCAGGGTCTTTAGAATTGAAGAATTGAGCATCTTATAGTTTGGAGGGTAGGTGTGTCACGGTCATGGAGCCATGGTTATTCTTACCCCTGCTTCTTTTATTGGTTGAAGTATAGGGAAACGCAGATCTTTGTAGAATCTGGGGCTGTGCGATGCTATTTGTCGTTTCGGCTTGCGACGTAGCCCTTTGGAGCCGTCGGGCTTCAATATGCAGCGCCTAATGACCTAATGGAACCGTTGGTTGCAACGTGCTGCTGCACAACGTTGCGGGCTTGGGTTGGCTCGCAACCAAAGTGCTTCACACGGTTGGGCACGTGATAGGCTAACGCCAAGATCCATTCCGAAATCCCGAGATTAAGGCTTTGCCCTGGACAGCTAATGCCCCAAAGCTAACACTTTGCATATGACACTACTGAATATTCTGAGTCTCGTTGGTTGGTGTGTGTAGTGGCACTGTCGCTCTGAGGTTTTGGAGACTATCGCTCCATCTCTGCAGTCTTCCCAAGAATCTCAGAAAAGCCTAAACGCAAAGCCCTAAAATCCTAAACCCTGAACCCAAAGCCATAAAACCCTATATAAACCCAAAGTAAGCCTAAGTAAGCCTTCTCCAGAATCCAGAATCTCAACTCCACAAATATGGGAGTTTTCGAAATAGGGGACCCTAATTATAGTACCCTACATAGTAGGATCCTTATTATAAGGACCCCAAAATAAGGTACCCATAATTTTCGGAAGCTCTAAACCCTAAACCCTTTTTTGAAGCATTATATGGATCTCTTTAAGGAGCCCTTAAAGGATCCCTTTCAAGGTACCCCCAATTTTCGGAAGCTCCCATATTGCAAACCATACCGAGGCACAGGGTATTTCGCTGAGCAGCCGCAGATGTTGAGGAACTCCTAGTTAGTCAAAGCTGTTAGGGTTTAGGGTTAGGGGTTAAGGTTTAGGGTTTAGGGTGAGGGGTTGAGGTTTGGGAGGGGTTTCAGCAAGCGTATGCTAACCCCACACCTCATACCCTATACTCCCCCCTACACTTTTACCTCAATTCTCAACCCGCCTAACATTTCAACCCTTAAATCCTTGAAAACACAAAGCAACCCACCAACTCCAAACAACAATCCAAAACATAACCCAAAACCCAAAGCACCTAAACAAACCCTACCCTCAACCATAAAATACCCAATATCCCAAAATGAGGTGTGGGGTAAGACCCTAATAGAAAAACCCCCAAAAGATTATAACCCTGAACTGGGGAATGACGCTAGGCAAAGCCTCGCGAAGCTCGCATGCTCGCGATCCCCTAATACGATCTTATTAATATTTTAATAAAATCGTATCATACTATTGCTCTTGTTCTTATGTGTATTTTTACTTTAATCGTTCACCATATTCTTCTTCAAAATCTTTTATTGTCATTTTAATCCATCTTTTTAAGTTTTCAGGATGTGGCTTACGATCCAAATATTTTAAATCTTCACCTCCGTTATTAATTAGCATTTCAATATGTTCTATGAGTAGTGCGAACTTTTTAATATTAAGTTCATCTTGTTCAAGTTTATCTTGTATATATTTTATATCATTCATAATATTTTCCTTGTATTCTTCATCTATTATGTCTTTATGAGTTTCCATTAATTTGTTTAGTTCAATTTGTTTAAATTTTAATGCGTTCTCATTTACTCTAATGTCATATATTTTTTAATGTATTTCATTTGGATCTTATATGTTTCCAAATTAGTGTAGTCCATCTTCCTCACTAATATATTAAGGTATTTTGTCTTTAAGTGTTTTTTGTAAAATACGGAATTAATTTAATATGCTCTCTCTTGGTTGTCAAATTTAATCTCATAATATTCTAATGTCTCCTTCTTTGGAAACTTAATATCTTTGTTGTTGAGTTTCTTAACATATACACTCCTTTTATTCTTATAAATATCACTATCTTTATCCATTGGTTTTTTAACTGGTCTAGGCATCTCTTCGTTAAGTTTGTTTACTGCTTTTTCAATTAGTTCTAACTTATCTAATATCTTTTGAAATCGTGTTGCTTTTGTTTCTTTAACCTCATCATCGTCTACATCACTCATCTTGCTATATAAAAGTTTTAGATTAAAACTTTTTTAAAAAGTTTTAGTCTAAAATGCGTTTAAATATGTAGTTAAAGACTACATTTTAACATATGCCG
This sequence comes from Symbiodinium sp. CCMP2592, assembly GCA_905221615.1. Taxonomy (NCBI): domain Eukaryota; class Dinophyceae; order Suessiales; family Symbiodiniaceae; genus Symbiodinium; species Symbiodinium sp. CCMP2592. The sequence continues at coordinate 460,475 of CAJNDT010001946.1, forward strand.
TTTTGTATTTATTCATACTGTCTAAACATCTCCTACATAATTTGTTGTATTCTATGCTTTTGTTCCTACTCTTGAAGCATTGATGATTTCTACATATCTTACAACTCGGACAATACCGTATGTCATCTAAATTACATTCACAATGGCATTTATCATAAACATAAAACGATACAATGATTTCATCTACATATCTGACCATATATTTAATTGATTTTATAATAAAATTATAAAGCCAATTCCTTAATGCTTTAACGAAACTAATTAAGCACCATCTTATGTGGTGCTATTGAATGTATCTCATTACTTCCCTTTCACGAGTTCATTCAAGTGAGACACTGGGGTTGCTATCATAGGGGCGTTTTCTTCTCCTTCGTCGCGAGCCTGCGAACCTCGCGAGGACTTCTTCCGAAGCGTCCAAAATGGCACACTTGCCTCTGTCATATTGTAATATAAATAAATCCTTAATCTATTTTAAACTTATATTTGTTTATATCTTCTATATCTTTTTTAATTAAATCAATATCTGTTTCAATTTTCTCAACACGCTCTTCTAACTCTTCTGGTGCTATTTGGCTTTTACCCCATCCTGTATCGCATATTTCAACGCTTCCTGTTTGTAAATTAGTATCTGCTTTGAAAATGTCATCGGGTGAAGTATGTCTACCAGCACCGAATTTAGTATTTCTCTTATCAATAATTGTATTTGTTGTTATTACATTATTCTCCTTTGTTGTTTTAGTCTCCTGATGAAAAAATTGCCTCTTGCATCTGCACGGAATACAAGATATACCTTTAGCATTAATACGAAATCCTTTATTATTGCTTTCGTCTGAAGCTTCGCTCATTTATATTACTTAGATTTTTTAATATTCTTCAAATAATAGCAAACTGCCTTCAACAAATTTAACAAACTATAACAACACATTCTGTATCTGGGTGTTTTTATTATATCTATTTTCTCTATCTCGTCTATAACTTCTAAATAGTCGTCATAATCGCTCATATATTAATAACGATATAACTTTTCTATGTATTAATAATAATGTCAGATAATATACCTATTGTAAAACCCATTAATGTTAAAGAATACGATTTTAAACAATCTAAATATGAAGTAGCACCTAAACTACCATTCTCAATGATTATAACTGGACCGTCAGGAAGTGGTAAAGGTATTCTACTACAGTCGCTTATTTTAGACATTTACAGAGACGTTTTCGCAAGAGTTTACGTGTGGTCGCCATCAGTTTCAATTGACCCTAACTGGACACCAGTTAAAAAATACATTCAAGACGAGTTGAAGGTTGATTTAGAAAAAGAGAAATGCTTATTTGATGAGTATATACCGGAAGAATTAGACAAGGTAATAAATAGACAACATAAAATAACTGAATACCAAAAGAAGAACGGACACAAGCAATTGCATTCAATATTAATAATTGTAGATGACTTCGCAGACGCTAAGGAATTCTCAAGAAATTCACCTTTATTAAATCAACTTTATGTAAGGGGTAGACACAAAGCGATTTGCATTATAACAGCAACACAAAAATTTAACGCTTTAAGTCCTATCATCCGTGTTAATAGTCGTCAGTTGTTCTTTTTCAGATTAAGAAACTACAAAGAAATTGAAACAATGGTTGAAGAATTAAGCGCCGTCTTAATTAAAAAATCAACCGTTGCTGATACTAAAAATCTTGCAGAAGCAAAGAAGCTATTGTTAGAAGTCTATAATATAGCAACAGAAGAACCTTACAGTTTCTTATTTATTAACTTAATGAAGTCGGATGTAAATGATATGTTCTACAAAAGATTTGATGCTAAATTGGTAATTGATTAAAAATATTATTATAAAATAATATTATTAATTAAAATAAACTATAATTACATATTTGAACCGGCAAACGATACATAATTTTATCACTCTTTTTTTCCTGTACTTCTTTTATTTCCTTTATCATTTCTTTCAACACTTTAATTTGTAATCTATCAATATTACTCAAATCTAAATCATTTTCATTAATATTATTTATTTGATTAATACAATCATTCTCACTATCTTTTGATATTCTACTTCCCATATTATATTATTATATATTTTTTCAATCACTATCGCTTTTATTCTTCTTTAATTTATTCACATCTTTTTCTAACTTATCAATTCTATTCAGTGCCGTCTGTAAAGCACTCCATAAAATCGGTGTAGTAATTGTGTAGTCAAACTTCAAATAACCATCAGTTCCTTCCTTGACTAAATTCTGCCATTCATCTGGCAACTTCTTCGTTTCCATAAAATCATTGGCAATAAATCCACAACACGATTTACCTTTTTGTCTGTCATCAATGAAATGATACGTTTTTGGTTTAATATATTTTACTAATTCAACTGCTTTTTTGCTATTTAGTTCCTTTATATCTTTCTTTAGTCTTTTATCAGATGAAGGTATTAATGACCCCGTATATGAAAGGTCCCCATAAACATCAACACCTGTATTTGTTGCATCTAACCTTGATAAGTTATTATTACTTAATCTAATAAATCCGTCGGTGTCCGGATTATTTATTAATACTCTTTGACTACCTGAAACATCAGTATGTGTTATTTCCAAATTCCCTAACAAATTTACTTTACCTTCCGTTAATTGTATTTCCGGTGTGCTTCCTATCGTTCCTATGATAAAATTAATTGCTCTATCTGTATCACCATTTCTTATATCTAAATCATAATCGCTTCCATTTAATGTTTCTTTAATGCCTGATGAATGTTGAAATAATATATCACCCCATACTCTTAAACTTGCTTCTGCTGTTATATCACCAATACTATTAAAAGTTAAATTATTTGTGACTGCTCTGTTTAACGTTATTCCGTTGGTGTCGGTTAATTGCAGTGCTATAGTTGCTGTTGTTGGGTCGGTTGCTCTGTTTGATTGAAATGAGAAATTTATTTCATCATTTGTTATTAGGTTTAATGAATTATTAGCGTCTGCTCTTCTATATATTTTGCTACTATTCCATATTAAAATTTCATTGTTAAAAGTAGTAGCGCCATTAAATCTTACGGTAGAACTAAAGTTAGAATTGCCACCATTCACATTAAGAACATCTGTAACTGCATTAGCTCCTATCCCTAACTTATTACATCTTACCGCGTTTGAATTGTTCATATTCAAAAATAATTGTTGTGATGAGTCATTCGTGTTATAAGCATCAATACTAAAACCACGGAAGCGAAGCTTCCCACTATTATTAGCAATCGCTACAACATTACTGGCGTCTGTTGTTGGCTTGTAAATTGTTAGTCCTGAATTATTAGAAATATTGAAATTATCAGTTTCATAAAATATATTATCTTTAAAATATGTCGGTTTAAATAATGTTGTTCCGCCCGTTGTATTATTGCATTCTATATCTGTGTTTGTGTCAGTATCGTCATTAGTTCCGTTAACTAATCTTATAGCGTTCGCGGTTTCATTAATTGTCAAATCCATTGATATGTTAGATTTAGTAGCATTAGTATATCTTTCAATGCTTGTGTTAGAGTTTGTTAATTCAATATCTCCCTTTACTGTCAGATTTCCTGTTAAGTCAATTTCACCTCCAACCGTTGAATTGGCTGTAACATTTGCATTATTAACGGCTAAATCATTATTTATATTAATATTGCCCGATGGATTTAAATTTAAATCTACAACGCTGTCATCGCTTGTTGCATTTGATATAATTTTATGTCCTTGTAAAGTTATATAATTTGTGGCATTTTTAAATACGCTAATAATTTTATCTCCTCCTCCCGTTTGATTGCTAAACAATAATCCTGTAGTAGGGGATATATTTATAGTCTCATTGTTTAATGTTAATCCACTGTGAATAATCGTAGGAGCGCTACAATCAATAATCGGAAATGTAGAAAACCTATTAGCAAAATCCAATTTAGGAACTCTTAAATCTAATAAATTATCAATTTCTGTATCAGTGTATCCACCGCCACCGCCAGCACCTGCTATTAATGTATCCACCTCACCTTTATTATAAAAGTTTGTCCCTAATTGGGTGTTAGTCTGATAATTGGTAGATAAGTTAGTATCTATTTCTGTTTTATTGTAAAAATTAGTTGTTAATAATGTGTTATTTTGATAATTAGTAGATAAACTTGTATCTATCTGTGCTGATGTAAAATAATTAGTTAGTGTTGTGTCTATCTCTGTTTTATTGTAGAAATTAGATGCTAATTGTGTGTTAGTTTGATAATTATTTGTTAAGTCGGTATTTATAGCAGTGATGTTATTAAAATTTTGTAATTGTTTTGTGTTTAAAACTGCTATATCGTCTGTATTTGTTGCTATTTGTGCGTTGTTTCCTATTTCTGATTTTGTAGCATATATTTGTGATAATTCAGTTCCACCTACAATAATAGTATCTGCTGTTAATGTGTTTGAATTGTTTAATGTTAATGGCATTATAATAATAATTAGATAAATTATTATTAGAATGTTATGTTAAACTTAATCATATACTTTGAGACCAAGGTCCTTTATCGCTAATATTTGTTCGCTTAGCATCGTAATATAGATTTGGTCAGGCATTTCATTAGCTGGTATTGTTGCACCTGCTGGTTTCACGATTAATCGCATCATTTGCCCAGCGCGTGTGGAAATCCCAGAATACGAGCTGTCGCTCAGCTTTTGAAAGTCAAAAGCGAAGACGAACTGTCTGTCGCGATATTGTTTAAAACTAATATTCATACTGTGTTGATGAAATAATGGAAGATTTAATGCTTTACGTAAATGATAAAAGCATTGAGTAATGGAATTACAAGGATACTCAGGATAAAGTTTAGAACCTAACTGAATTTGGAACTCTAAATCTTTGTCTTTGTCATAAATACCTTCATCTAATGGTATATGGTTTTGATGAGGATGATAAAATCTACAAAATTCTTTGTCAGCATATTCATATCCAGTGCTTGGGTCTCCTGCTTTGTAAAAGGTGACAAATGAAGCAACAAGTTTAGACACAGAACGAATAACATTGACACTGATGTCAGTAAGCCCTTTTATAGATTGAGATTGAGTAATATAAGTGGTATAAGTAATTGGTAACCCTTTTCCTTCTAAAAGATGCTTGACGTATTCATTATTTAAGTTATTATCAAGGGTGCAAACATCACAAATTACACGAGCGTTTGAAATTTCCCAATCAATAGACGTATTTGTTGCTTTTCCTACATCACCAGCAACTGCCACTGTAAAACGATTTCGTAAGTCCGTTACGATACCTGTATCGCTTTCATCATAATTATTCGGGTCAATGATACAATCAAGAGCATTCGTCACGAGTTCCAATTCAATAGTCAAATTTCCCATATATTTTAGTGGTAGATACTTAAATTGGGAAAATAAACCACACAATGGCTTAAATCCGACAGTCATTTCATTATAAAAGCCTTGGCAATTTTCAGAATTAACTTCATAAGTTAATGCTGTGCTTCCAGCATTATTTACTAATGTCAGTAGTTCATCATCGTATCTATAACCGAAGCCTTCATTTGCTTCATCTCGTCTTGCTCCTTGGGACATTAATTTAGAAAACATATGATGAACGCGATTGTAACTGTCAAAATCTTCAACGACCTGACTACCTGCAATAATTCGCATTCTTCTGAAAAAGGAATATGGCGATGATAAGGGGCGTAATTTTCTAAAGTTTGTCCCATCTTTATTATTAAGTGTAAAAAATATTCTTACACTCTGAGGGTCTAACCAAGTATTATCTTCACCATTTAAAGTAAATTTTAATACTCCATTACCACTTGATGGTTTATAGATATTTGAACCAGACGGCCAGAATGTAACACTTCTACGGTCTGTAATGTAACTTGCTCCTTTGTTTAATTTAAATGAGAGATTATCAACGAGAATATCTTCTGGGCTAAAAGTTTCCATAATTATATAAACTACTATAGAAAATTTAATTAAATATAAATATTAAACTATATTTAATCAAATAGTTTAAAATTATATGATTTTTCATTATGGTTTGTTTTCTTCTTACCTTTCACCTCTTTAACTACTTCGTTTCCTTCATTATCTTCTACTAATTTTCGTATTTCTTCGTAGGCATTCTGTTTAAATTTATTCTCCTTCTTCGGTTTCTCCATCTGTTGGTATGATGTTGCTTTATTATGAAACATTATTAATGTTGGTTAGATTATTTAATCAAATTGTTGCATAAATTCTTCTCTTGTTATAGGTTCATTACCTGCTTTGTTTTTAACGTTTGCTATATCTTCGTAGGAGTGGTTATACAATGGATTTAATGAACCTTTAGGAACTGTTATACTGCCACCATCAAACATACTTACTACATCTTTAGAGCCTCTTATTCTTAGGTTTGTTCCTGTGTCTTCTGGGCGCTGACTTGAAACAAACGGAGAACCATAACTGCGACTTCTAAAAATATTTCCATAATCATTATTTATTTGTTGACCCACCGCTGAACCTAAACTATGACTAATAATATCAGTAATACCTGTAAGTTTTTTACCATCAACTTCTATAGTTCCATCTTTAATTAATTTATCTACATCTTTGTATCTTTTGGTTTGTTGTGTTTGATACAATGGCAGTTTTAAATCATCATATACATCTCTACCGCTTTTAGTTCCTGCTATGTATAAAATACTACCATTTTGATATACACCGTCAGGATTTTCATAAGCTAATCTAAGTCCTTGTGTATCAGTTAAGAATGTTTCCGTCCCCGCCAAGTCTTCCCTAACTTCTTCATTTACTTTATTTCTATTGTTAGGCGCTTCGTATGGTATTTCTTCATTTCTTCTTTTGTTTCTATGCATTATAAAATAACTTATAAATTAATTTATCTAATTAATATTATAATGCTCAAATTCAAAAAAGTATATATTGACAGTAGTTATAAAGTCAGTGGCACTTCTTCAGATTTTGTTATTGATTTGCCTGAAACAGTCCAACTTGAAGATAATATGCTATGTCAAATACACGAGGTGAGCATTCCTCATTCGTGGTATTCAATAAACAGCACAAACAACAATTTATACTTTAGACATCAAGTTATACCACCAGGTGTTATAGCAGGTATAACTTATCGTAAAATAACAATTCCAGAAGGCAACTATACAGCAATTGATTTAGCACAAACAATAGAAATAGCACTTAATTTGTTGGTTGATACAGTTGATAGACCAAATACATATTCACTAAGTTATAACAGTTCAACAAATAAAATCACAATCAGTTCTAATTATGCTACGGTTATTTTTGTTGTTTTAACTGATGGTGAAATAGCGCCAGTAGCAGGAGTATTTAGCGACCCCGTTGATGTTAATAATTTAAATTCAATAAACCGTGTCATCGGTAATACAACACCTGCTACGGATGCTTATACTAATGTAGCACCTTACACATCAAATTTTATAGACTTAGTCCCCTTCAAGAGTTTATATTTGCATTGTAACGAAATTAGCAATTACAACCAATTAACAGTAGCGGGTAATTCATCAATAGTAAAGAAAATAAATGTAACCGTGCCTTATCTTGGTGTAATTAACGACAATGAATTAAGCAGTGTTGATTATATTGATGTTAGTAATAAAACGCTTCGCAGATTGAATTTTAGACTTAGTAATAATTTAAATCAGACGGTTAATTTAAATAATGTTGATGTCTCTTTCACTTTAACATTTTCCAGGGGTTCATAAATATCTAATAAGAAAAATATAGACTATATTAATAATGAGTGCTGAAGCAGTTGAGGAGGTTAAAAACGAAGAAGAAACTGAAATAGTTAATAATGAAGTTATTGAAGAAACCAACGAAGAAACACAAGTTAAAGAAAATGAAGAAGCAACTAAACAAGAAGAAGAAAAAACTGAAGTAAAAGAGGAGGCAAAACCAAAACCGAAAGCAACTCCAAAGAAATTAGCAAGAAGTGTTAAAGTTGTAGAATTAGCAGAGTGTGAGCATTGCTTAAAGAAAATGACCCCAAAAAGTTTAAAGCATACACATCCGCACTATTGTAAGGGTCAACCAACCGAAACATTACCAGTAAATAAGCAGAAGGCGAGTTATGGTTCAAAGGTTGAGCAAAAATTAAGAAAAGAAATAGAGGAAGAGATGAAGAAGAAATATTCAAACAAAGAAAATAATAAAAACGCTCAGAATGTTGATAATGAGATTATACAATACAGTGAACCTATTGAAGTTAAAACAAAAGCAAAGCCAAGTGTGCCAAGTGTGCCAAGTGTGCCAAAGCAACTAACAGCAAGAGAATTATTAGAAGCATCTTATAACGAAATACGAAGAGCAAAGCGAGAGGCACACATTGAAAAGATTAACGCATTTAAAACAAAAATGTTTTAATATAAATATACTTATATGACAGAATTATCAACAATGGAAAAAGGTAGTTTGATATTTAATTATGGTTTTTACTTAACTAATGAAAAAGGTTTTGATGTTAATGATGAGCTCATAAAACAAGTAGGTATATTAGAGATGTGTGTAAAATCCGAACAACCTGTTCCAAAGCAACTATTGTCTTTAAATGAACTTAAAGAACATTTAAGAAATACTGAAAACGAATTCCTTGACGATGATATTGTTGAAATGATGATGAATGAGACTGACAAATATGTTATTGATTTTCCGGAAGAAGCAGTTGAGATAATAAAGTCAAATATGAAATAAATACTAACAATATTTTTAATCTAAATATTAATAATAATATGAGTATGTTTAAGAGCAAACCAGAGTTTAAAAGAATGCCACAGGTTCAACAATACTATGACATTGAAGATACTTTCGGAGTAGCAAGTAGGAGAAAAGAAATTGAAGATATGAAACTAAGAGTTGAAGAGGCTGAGAATAGAGCAAAAAACATCAGGTTGAGGAATGATTGGATACAACATCAAAAGAAAAGTTTATATCAGGGACAGCTTGATGATATTAACAGACAGTTAGAGCGTCCGATGATGCCAGTGAGAACAAAAGAGGAACTAAAAAAGAAACAAGATGAATTAAAAGAGATTATGACTAATTTAGTTTAAGTTGAATTTTAATTTATATAAATTAAAATCTAACTCCACTTAATATGATTACAACATTAAAATCGGAATTGAAATTACGACCAACATACGATGAAATGATAGGAATGATTGAAGCACAAGGAGACCCTAACAGACCATCAATTGAAACGGTAATAGACAGAAGAGCAACAATATTTAGAAACAATCAGTTCGGTAGTCAGTTTGATAATGTTGATTTTTTAGGATTGAAGAAGCAAGAGGAAGACAGAGCAAAAGAGGCAACAAGACAAGCACAATTAAGACAAGCTGGAATAGAAGCAGGAACAGGGACAATGCCTATTGTTTCAGCTGGTTTTCAGACACCTGCCGAAGTTTATGAAGCAATGGATGATGGTGATGAAATGACAAGTGAAGAAATGACAAGAATAAGGACAGAAATGGAAAGGTATTTACAAAGACAGAGAGAAGCACAACAAGCATCGTCATCATCAGCAAGAACTGATTTAGAAGAAGCACATAGACAATCATTACCTGTAGGAGTTAATATTGATGAAGAAGAACTGCCACCATTAGAAGAAGTAGATGAAGGAGAAGAAGAGGAAGATTTTGACGATGACCCAGAATTAATACCTGCAGATGATGATGAAACAACGAAAGCACCAGTCCAAGCGAGAAAACACAAAGAAACTATTGATTATTCAACCAAAATAACAAAATGGCAAGACAAAAGCGTTCAAGAAGACGATATAAGATTTCAATTGTTTTTGCGTGGTATAGAACTGACACCTGAACAAGAAGAAGACATAGCAACACTCAAAATAAAAGGAAAGGGACGAAATCAAACAAGAAAGGATTATCTAATAAATTATGTTGATAGATTAATTCAAACGGGTAGATGGACTGACCAAGTAAATGACCAATTGCTACAAAAAAGAATGGTAGAATGGCGAGAGATGAAGAAAGGAAAAGGTAAAGGTAGTAGTTCTTCATCATCAAGTGCATTAGATACAGCAAGAGATATTGCCATAGGTGGAGTAAAAGCAGGTGTAGAAACATTAGCAAAAGCAGGAGCAACAGCATTGGCGAAATCATTTTTACCAGCATAAAATATATATGTTTAATATATGTTAAGATTACGCCCAACTTTTGAACAAGTTGAAAGGGAAGCAAGAACACACAGATTAAAAATATTACCAGAGAAACAAAAGAGAACACAACAAGGTTTGTTATTAGATGATGTTAATTTTGATGATTTTGATTTAGATAAGTATAATATAAGAAACCCTAACAAAGCAACACAAACGGATATGTTTAATGAACCAAGTATTTATTCAAGCACCTCATCAAACAGAAGTGTTAAAACAGCAACAGAAGGAAATGAAGATAAACAACAAGATAGGCAAATTAGTTTATCAAGTGGAGAGAGTTTAGATGATGTAAGATATAGAACAAGAATGTCAATAGCAGACGATTTAGCAACAATGGCAAGGGTAGGAGGAAATATTATTTACTATACAGGTCAAGGAATAGGTCAAGGTATAAATATGGCAATTGATGCCTATAATTCGATTAATGAAAATGAAGAAGATGATGAAGAAACTCAGCCACCGGTTGATGAAGACGTATTTGAACAAACACAAGGCTTAATGAGAAGAGGAGCAAGTCGCTCACGCTCACCATCACCAGAAGAACAAGCAAGCGGAAGCAATGATGCCATCAGATTATTAAGACGGGGGGCAAGCAGAAGCAGAAGTAGAAGCGAAACACCACCAAAAAGAAATCCAAAGAAAAAATGATTTTTGCGTTTTCCTACAATTTTCATAAGAACTGCTGAATAATGGATTTCTCCTTATCCGATAATGGATTTTGACTTACCCGGTAATGGATTTTGACTTACCCGATAATGGATTTTTCCTTACCCAATAATGGAGTTTTCCTTACCCAATAATGGAGTTTTCCTTACCCAATAATGGATTTTGACTTACCCGGTAATGGATTTTGACTTACCCGATAATCCATAATTTTACAATTAAAACGATTAATTGTAAAATTATTATTGTCCTTTCAATATCATGAATTCAGTAGCATTATACTTTTTGTTGTATTTCTTAGGTTCGTCCTTCGCCTTGTTCTTCCAGTAGCGTTCCCGTTCCTTCTCGTTTTTCCTTTTTATGTATTCGGGGTCTTGTTCCTTTCTTAACTTATGATACAGGCGATGATACAATGCCATTTGTTCCTTAACTTGCTCCAATGTCAGACTGTTCGCAAGTTCCTCAATGGTTTTGGTTTCATTGTTCTCAAAAGTCATATAACTTATTCTATATATTATAAATAATTTGTCTTTAAGTATGTTTTTACATTCACCAGTATTTAACAGAAAACACTTAAAGAAATAATAATTTATATTATTAATATATCTGTATAATTATGACTAAAAAACTTATAAAAAATTACATCCAGAACCTCAAAAACATCAGAGATGCTAAACAGGGCAAAGTGCCAAACCAAACAATGACTAAAATTAACAATGTCATCAACTTATACGAAGACCGCAAAATATCACAATTCACAACAGCGGTAAATTTAATAAATGGGATGACGATAGGCAATGCCAAAGCAAAGGAAAAGGGAATAAAGCAATATGAAAAGGCGGTGGCAAAATATGAGGATAAAGCACCAATAACCGAAAGGATGAGAGCAACAGTAAAGAAAGCGAGGAAGGGCAAGGAAGTTAAGGAAGTTGTAAGAAAGACCGATAAGCAACCTGTATTCAAAAGAAAGGCAATTGGGGGTTTATCAACAAAGGCAAAAGACATTTTCAAAGGCAGGAAAAATTACGATGTTAAGTATATGCTGTTTTCTACCCATAACCGTTCAGGCGCGAAAAAAGCATCATTCATATTAGATGGTATAGCGTATTATCCCTTAATTCTTCTTACCCGTGGGAACGCAAGTGTAGTAGGAAGTGCCAATGTTAGAGCAAATGAGTTCATTGAAACATTAGTTAAGAGGAGGATAAGACAATACCACGACACCGAAAAGTTCTTATTTAGAAAACTGATGATTACTATGAATTCAAGTAGCGAGTTTAAGGATGCAACAGGACACCTGATAGAATACGCCGACGCTATTAGAATTGAAAGCGTTGAGATTGTTGAAACAGACACAGGCGGATACGACGAGAGAGAAGAACCATTACAACAAGGCAACAGCATAAGCACATATTACAGATACATCCAAACCGAAGTCAATGCCGAAGCAGAGACTATGAAAGAGGCACTAAACAAGCAAAATTACAGAGAAAACGAATGTTGGATAAATGCTTTACTGGAAAACTTTGAAGGAACTAACCTAACAAGAGAAAAGCGACAACAAAAGAACACAAAAACACTGACCCGTGATAAAGTCCTTGAACTGCTGAATATGACAGAAGATGAATTTATTAATACTGGGGCGACTATAAACCAAATGGATAAGGTCTTTAAAATCTTCAATATACCAGTTAGATTATACAACTTTACAGGTGCTCTGATTTATGAATATAACCCTGACAATTACGAGAAGGGGCGAGTAAAAATATTCAGAGGACTTGTTAAAAACAATCATATATATTTGTTAAACCACGATTTAGAAACATTAAGGCAAATTCAACCAAAGGATAAATACAATGCCTTTACAACAAGCAAGTTCTACATCACTGATAGAACAGAACCGGTTGAGTATAAAATGTTTGATAATGTAGATGAACTGCTGACTATGACCGATAAGGAAGAATATGCCCTGATACATTCGGATAATGATTTAGTCAAGGTCTTCCATCAACTCAACGAAGCAGGATACAAACCACACATTAACTATCAAGCGGGGCGGATTACGAATATCTTATGTAAGTTTTACTACAAAAAGTTGAAGAAATACATTAAATACAACATTGTCTCACAGTCTTTATCACAAGAACGAGTTGATGAAGATGTAATCACCGATAATGAGGATGTGTATAACAAAATCACTACAACCATGTTTAACTTACAAAAAGAGTTGTTTATAGAAAATCATTTGTCTTATTATAACGAGGTAGATATACAAATCCTTAAAGAGTGTAAAACAATAGTTCCAGTTGGCAAGTTTTGCAAAGATACGCCGATGAAGAAGATAAAAGAAATAGATATTAACAAAGCATTTACACACGCGGGAGGGAGTATAAAATACATCCCGAAATTTACACAGTTTGACATATTCAGACCCTTTGATGAGGATTGTAGCACAGGCCAGTTTAACAACCTGACATTATACATTGTAGAGGTGTACGAAGGAAACATCTTTTTCAATAAGAAGTATTGCTTGGTTTATGGCAAGTTTTTGAAGAAACTGCTGAAACACAATGTTAAACTTAAAATACTATGGTATAAGCAACCGAGCAATATTTACAAGGTGGATTATAAAAAGTTGATAGATGAACTGTATGCAACCAAAATGACGGACGACGAAGACTTCAACAAGCAGACGCAAAAGAAATTATGGAACATCAGCGTCGGAATGTTGGAGAAATCCCATAACACAAGTCAGCGAAGTAGCACCTTTACTTCCTTGAAGGAGGCGTGTTATTATCAAAGCATTTACGGTGGAAAGGTCTATACAATAAGCGAGTGTCAAACAGAACTTAATGAAGTGGATGAAGACGAGTATGAAACAAAGGAGACAGAAGGAACTAAATAGTATGTGTTAAGTGTGTCCGAAAAGAAGACTTTAATAAATGGTTTTATGTATATCAAGGAGTTGTTATTACAATATCATAACTTAAAGATGTATGAAGCATACAAGACATTATCCGATAATAACATTAAAGTGTATAGTGTTAAAACAGATTGCTTGACGATACACGAAGACGATGTGGATAAGGTGTATGGATACAATTTTTGTCGTGTATGGAGAGAAGGACTGCTTAAGTTTGGAACTGATATCGGCACTTGGAGACTGGAAGAAAAGAAAACAATTACACTGCCTACGCAGTCATACACATACAAGTTTAACGAAGTGCCGGAAATCCCGAAAATTAGAAATATCAAAGTTGAAGTTGAGGACGAGTGGGATACTCAAGCAATCTGCGAGAAAATTATGTTGAGAAACCCCGTGATAGTTCGTGGCAAGTTCCCGGGCACGGGCAAGAGTTATATAGGCGAGTATTTCCAGAAAATGGGTAAGAATGTTTTGTTTGTAGTGCCAACCAATAGACTTTTGCAGGAAAAGGAAGTAGAGGCAACAACATATAATAAGTTTTTCAGCATCGCTGTTCATGAAGATGTCGGGGAAAAGTTGCCAGTGTTTGACTATTCCCCTTTCAATGTGGTGGTGTTTGATGAGGTTTATATGTCTAACTTATATGTATTGGATAAGGTCAGACGGTTTATTAAAGAAAATCCTGATATTATCGTTATTGGGACGGGCGATGTTAAACAATTGCAGGGAGTGGAAGTTATGACGAACTGCCAGAACCCAGCAGTTTATATAGACAACTGTATAGATATAGTATTTAAATACCATATATTCCTAGAAGTGTGTAAGAGAGTAGGAGCGAAGGACAGCGAAGAAGGAGAAAGAAACAGGGAAATCATTAACAATATGTATAACGACTTTTGGGAAAACAAGTTGCCTATTCAAGACATTATACCGAAATATTTTGAGACGACTGACGACATCATGGCATCGGAGCACAACATTGCCTATACAAACATAAGATGCCGAAATGTAGCGAATGAGATTAGAAACAGGTTAAACAAGAAAAGTAAATACGAAGTGGGCGAAATACTCATTGCCAGAAAATGGATTAAACAACCAAGGGTAAATGTAAATCTACGGTATAGAATTACGAGCATAGAGCACGACGAACTCGGAGCGCAAATAACATTACAGAACATAGCGAATGATGAAGATGAGTTTATGCTGTTTGAAGCGGTCGTTGATAACAACTTCATATATTCATACTGTGCAACCTGTCATTCAAGTCAGGGAGCGAGTGTAAAGGGGAGTATAACTATACACGAATACAACTTACCAATAGCAAGCAGGGAGTGGGTTTGGACGAGTATTACACGCTGTGTTGATTTTAGAAAAGTCAGGTTTTACAACAACGCAAGTTTTGACAAACAAATGGATAAAAACATGATAATGAGATACTTTAAAAACAAGGTGGAGAATTACAGACTACAGGACCGGCGTTCCCAAAGAAGCATAAATGAAGAAGAATACATAACCCCCGAATGGTGTCTGAAAATGTTTAAAAGCAGGTGCGAGAAATGTAATACAGCATTCAATTTTGAAGTGAAGCAAGGTAAGTTATGTAGCAACTTTACAGCACAGCGTCTATGTAATGATTACGGACATCATTTAGACAATTGTTGTGCTTATTGCTTTTACTGTAATGTATCGGTCCATTAAATAATAAAATATATTGTTATTTATATGAGTTCCAATAAGCAAAAAATCATTAATGATATTTATTACGACCGCTCGGGTTTTGGGAGTAGGGCGACTACTTTAAAAGATGCCCGAGAGAAGGATAAAAGTATTACAAAAGAGGACGTTGAGGAGTTTTTTAGAAAGAATGTTGAAGAAAAGCGCAAACCGCGTGGCGAGAATAGTTTTGTAGCACCTCACGCGCATTTTGAATATCAGGTGGATTTGTTTTTTATTAGTAACAATGATTTAGAAAACCAAAAATTTAGGATAGGATTAGTTTTAATTGATATCTTTAATAAATATGCTACAGTTATACCTATCAAGAGTAAAGAACCACCTGATATGTTGGCAGGAATAATGGAAGGACTACAAAAAATGGGCGATAAACCGAAGATGTTTTACAGTGATGAGGAAGGGAGTTTGTATAGTAAAACCGTTATAGAATATTTTGAAGGTGAGAAAATTGAGATACACAGAACAAGAGGACATCCAGCATTCGCGGAGCGGTTTATAAGAACCTATAAAGATATGCTTTTTAAGCGGGTTGAAGCAGATGAAAAAAAGGGTAAGCAAAATATCCAGTGGATAGATTATAATTTGGAGATATTATTAACATATAATAATAAAATGGTTTCATCTACTACTAAATTCACGCCATTAGAGGCAAAGAAAAAGAAAAATGAATTTGAAGTTAAACTGAATATATCTTTACAGGCAAAGCGCAATAGAACATACCCCGAAATAGAAGTAGGCGACAGTGTTAAAATAATGCGCAAAAAAGGTATTAGTGAAAAAGAACGCACCAGTCATTGGGTTAAAACTCCCCAAACTGTAAAGCGAATAGATAAGAAATTAGGTCAAAGCTACTACTATTTAGAGAACGATGATAAGAGAGGGTATTTGAGACACGAGTTGTTCAAGGTGTAAACGAACTCTTTACTTTTATGATCTATTCCTGATTTTAGGGTGTTCTTTTGTCGTTTTGCTTTTTCTTGATTTCTGTTTGTTGTGTAATATGCTTTGCTATATCTTTTGTAAGAAGTTCTAAACATGAGACTTTTTCGGATATTGCCTTAGGGTTTCTGAAAAATTCCTTACCTTTCAGCTATGGAAGAATGCAAAAGACATGTCTACTTAGTTACGCCTGCACTCCCCAAAAAACATGAGCAAAAAGGCACAGCAAGCGAGTCTAAACCCCAGCCTCAACCTAGCCATAAAATTAAACCTAGCAAACCCGCCTTCTGCGTATCAATGATTGGAAGAGCCGACAAGCTCGCAAAACCCTCTAAAACTCAACCCAAACCCTAAACCAACCTCCAAATTAGTAAACCCAGCAACGGCGCAGCCCCGTCTGGAACTTCTCTGCGAGAGCGATACTGGTGTCCGTGATGACCTGTCATGCTGGATAAGGTCGCGGATAGGGTTGGGGGACGAAGGTTAATTAAGGGGTGCTGGATGAAGCAACTGCTCACAAAACGGAGAAAGCAGACGTGCTGAAAACGCTCCCTTCCTTTTCTGCCCTCGGCTGCAGCTAAACTATGGCTCTAGCCTTTCAGCTGTGGCCCCAAGTACAGGCCGACGGTTGCGAGAACATTGAGTGACACAGCGACAGCGATGATATCCAGCTTGGACGACTGTGACGATACCTTCTGCTCGATGTTCTTGACCCGGTCGAAGAACGCGTTGATGAGGTTCATGATGATGCTGCCTAAGATGATGCCCCCGGCACTGTAAACGACAGCTTCGCCCGCGGTAAGCCCTGGAAATGAGGGCGCGGAAGGAGCTTGTGTACTGTCTGGGGTTTCAGCCACGGCCCTCTCTGCAACAAAAGACGGTATCGCGGCCATGAGCTTAGTGACGTGTTTCTCCGCATTCGCCTGTGGTGGTATGAAGGGCATTGCCCACTGCCCCAAGGCAAACAGAAACACCATGGCTAACTTCTTGTTGTTCCGCATGTGGTCCACGAGGACATCCAAATTTGGTTCTACCAACATGTACTCCTCTTTGAGCATGGCAACAGCGAACATGAATGTTCATTCACAAGGCATCAACACAGCCACAGGTCAACGTGGATAACTGCTCTGCAAACTCATGGCGCGGCAAGCTGTGCAAGTCTAGTAGGCTGCTGAAAACTAGCACGGTAAAGCACGGGTTCAACTTCATAAACATGCCAGCCGTGCCGTCTGGCGTCGCTGATGCAGCCGTTTCCCAGCACGCGATGGTCAAGCTTGTCCCGGTAGCTTTGTGATGGCTTTGTATTTGGGATTTTGGTGTGGAGTTGGGAAGTGGTTTAGACGGTTGAGAATCGAGGTGAACGCGTGTGGGGGGAGTATAGGAGGTTAGGTGCTGGGTCGCTTCGGCCGAAGCCTCAAGAGGAGCGGTTCGTCGGATTTTGATTTGTGCTTTGGGGTTTTGGGGTTGTGTTGGGAGGTGCTTTGTGTTTTGGATTGTATTTGGGATTTGTGCGTGAGATTTGGGAGGTGCTTGTGTATTGTGGATTTAGGAGGTTGAGTTCTTAGGCGGGTTGAGAAATGGGGTGAAAGTGTAGGGGGGGTATAGGATGTGAGGTGTGAGGGAAGGAGGTTGTTTTGATTTTGTTTTGTGTTTTGGTGTTTTTGTTGAGTTGGGTGGTGCTTTGTGTTTTTGTGTTTTGAAGGGTTGAGGTGTGGGGGAAGGAGGTTGTTTTGATTTTTGTTTGTGTATTGGGATATGGTGTTGTGTTGGTAGGTGCTTTGTGTTTTGGGTTGTGCTATTTGTTTTGTTGTGAGTTGAGGAGTGCTTCGTGTTTTAGTGTTTTGAAGTGTTGAAATGTTAGGCAGGTTGAGAAATGGGGTGAAAGTGTAGAGGGGAGTATAGGATGTGAGGTGTGGAGTAAGGAGGTTCTTTCGGACTTTGTTTGTGCTTTGGGGGTTGGTGTTGAGTTGGGACGTGCTTTGTGTTTCGGGTTGTGTTATGCATTATTGTGCGGGATTTGGGCGGTGCTTCGGATTTTGTTTTGTGCCTTGGGGTTTGGTGTTGTATTGGGAGGTTGCTTTGGTTTAGGGTTGTGTTATGGATTATTGTATTTGTTTTGGGAGGTGCTTTGTGTTTTGTGGTTTTGAGAGGTTGAGTTCTTAGGCGGTTTGAGAAATGGGGTGAAAGCGTAGGGGGGAGTATAGGGTATGAGGTGTGGGGTTAGCACCTGCTTGCTGTTTCCTGGCCAAAGCTGTTCTACAATATGTGGGCCTTAATTCTCAGAATGGGGTTTCGGGGCTCATTATACCATAACTATAATAAGGAATCCCCAGAAGAGTATAGGTACTTTATTAAGGCCCTTTAATGATACCACTCATATATGGGTTTCCGAAAATGTAAGACCCTAATATGGAACTCTGCAGTTTTGGGCTTCGTCTTCGTGTCCTGTGAAGAACCTTGGGCACTTGCTTGGACGAAGCTTGGCACGTCTTGACAAAGACCAGCGGAGGCACGATCGTTGTCCACTGGCCACTCTTCTTGAGTCGCAAGCGGAGCTCTTTAACACGTCTACTTTCCCGCTTGGCTGTCATCTTGCTGTCGGGGCCATTCGCCCCTTCACTGCTACCTTGGACATTGCGCAGACAACGTGGCATCGTATCCGCCCTCCTTTGCCGACAAAAGAACTGCCTCCTCTGTAACATACTCGAGTGTCAAGTACTTTTCCAAGAAGTCGGCCATGCTCACAAGCGGCCCCAAATCGATGGCCAGGGCGATCAACGATTCAACCAAGGTATCTGGGAACAGGCCCACAGGTGAAAAGCTCCTTATTATAAGGACCCCCAAAAAAGGTACCCCTAATATTCGGAAACTCCCATATACCTACCTTCAGCCGCAGGTTCGCAAGAAGGTAGGCTCCGGTAGCTCATGGTAAATGATACGCATGTTTGAACCCATGTCCCCCCCTCTGACTTCATCTCTTTTTTTCTCAGCTTTGCGCTTACACGGCCTGCTGCACGCTGCATACCTTCTGGGTTCTCAGAGGCCGGGCGACCGCATGGAAAAGAAAAACAGGTTTGGGGATTAGGGGTTTAAGCAGTGAGTCCAGAGCAAGCCTAAACCCCGAAACCCGGACATCCCTGAATCCTGACTGAAGCCTTCAAGGAACTCCAAACCAGGCTAGACCCTTAAACCCTTAACCATAGTATTCCGTATGAGCTGCTTTCAACAGACCCCTTCAGGGAACCTAAACCCTAAACCCTTGTAAACCCTAAACCTAAAAACTCCTAAACCCGTAAGCGGCTAAACCCGAACATCCTAAAACCGAAGACCCTCAAGGAAGCTGAATAATACTGGAACCTTAATGATTTCAGTGGGGTTTGGGGTATACCATACTACAATAAGACTAATGAACCACCAAAATAGTACTGGTTATTGTAAAGGCCCCTGTCATAGTTGGCGCCTCCATCGTGGGCGTGAAGTCCTCTCGGGGCATGTGCATCAACTTCCTTGGCCGACTGCAGAGATTTCCGGGGTCTGGGCTCCTTTACAGGTTCAGGGGCCCCTTCAAGGGAAGCCTTGAAGGAAGCCGTTTCTAGAAGGGTTTAGGGTTCAGGATTCTTGAGGTGTTTTAGGCTTGATAGGGTTGACATGGGATTCAGCGTTTAGGCTGTAGGTCATGGCATTTGATGGGATTCAGGGTTTAGGGTTTCAAGGTCTGTGTTCGCAGCATAAACATGTGGGATTAAGAGGAGCGAGGACACTTGGAGAAGAAAGGAGCAGCAAAGCTTGAGCAATTTGGGTTTAGGATTCGGGGTTTGCTGGTAGGTTTTGGCACTGTGCTCTAAACCCTGATACCTCTAACAGTGACTTTAAGGAGGGGCCCTCAGGCTAAATCACTAAGCACCAACCCCTAAAACCTCCCAAACCCTGATGGGAACAACCATATCCTACTTGCCTGCTCCTTCTTCGGCTGCCGATCAAACTCCCACGCGCAGTGAACAAGGGCCCCAGAAAAAAATGCTTTGGGAATTGCTCGAACAGGATTTTGGTGACGAATTGTTCAGACCTCTAATGTGAAACCATGCAGCTGAGGCTCAACATGTCCTGTACCTTGCCGCGCTACCGACCCTGCCAAATCAAAGTCTGAAGGTTGTAGTCTGAATATGTTCGGGAACCGTCGGGTTACCATTCCCGCTTATCCAAGCCACTGTATGACACCCTACATGTCACAACGCTCAAGTCCGGAATCCTTGGATGGAGTAGAACTGCTTCTTTGGACGCCTAGGGCACTCAAAGGCCTAAGCCCTGAGCCTTAAGCTCCACCTCTAACCCCAAACCCTACAAAATCGTAGGATATGACCCCTTAGTTGCAAGGCACAGCCGCTAAAACGGTAGGCTTTTATCTGCAGTACTCAAAGGCCCGAAGCAAAAAATGATACGAGCAGCTCAATGATGGGAGCTGAGCTCCTGGGTGGTTTGGAGTTTGGGGTTCCAGGTTCCTGCTGAAGGGTTTGATTAGGGTTTCAGGTTCAAGGGTTTAGGGTTCAGGGGTTTAGGGGTTTAGGGTTTAGGGTTCAGGGGTTTAGGGGTTTAGGGTTTAGGGTTCAGGGGTTTAGGGGTTTAGGGGTTAGTGCGTGAGTCTGATCAGCGAGCCCTGCGCACAGGAAGACACGAGAACCTCTGTGGACATGCAGGCTGTCTTTTGCTCGAAAAAACTGGTGGAGGCCGTCCGTGTTCAGGGGTCTAATCATTGGTCCTAAAACCAAAAACCATAGTTGTGGGGTTTAATTCTTGTGATTCGGCCCTGACATAGGGCATTTGTCTATCCGCTTCATTGAGAGATTGCTTATCTTCACGTAGGTTATCAGCCGTAGCCTTAGCTCTGTAAGGGCTTTAGATCGACTGGCAAGCATTCGGAACTCGCCTAGTGTAGGTGCGTCTTGTGCTGAGCCATGGATCCTATGTTTCGTCAAAGAAGACCTTCTGCACAAGGCGACCCGGAGTGGGGTAGGCCGACTGCGGATCAAGAATACGAGGCAGCCTTGAGTCAAGGGAACGCTGGCGGCAGTGGGTCGTCTGGAATCATCGCGACAGGCGAATCCTCGCCTGGCACTTTAGAACAGGGCACAGCAGCTGTGGCGCCTACTGCAGGGGCGACGCAGCCGATGCCCACGGCACATCCTTTTCATTCGGATCGTGTTCAAGCCGAAGTAGCGCTGGCTAGAAGCAGGCCACATACTTTGGATGATGATGCAAGGCGGATGTTGGATGTGAGCGAATCCGCTCTAGGGGATCGAAATTTATCTGGACGGAAGGATGAACCTGATTATGGATCGGATGCTCAGCGGGGACTTCCTAGAGTTGCGAGATTAGAGTACACGGAAGGACCTGTGACTGGTCAAAAGGACACTGGATCAGTGACTGCGGGAGAAGGTGGTACCTCCAGGGGTTCTCCAGAGCCTCAGTCTAATCCGGAAGACTTTGGCTCAATGAGGGGCCGCGCTCGGGAAATGGCATCTACTTCTGCAGATGATGGTGATCGAGGTGTTCTGAGCTCTTCAGAGCGGCCAACTCCTGATGATCAACGAGAGCTTGTGCCTGACGCAACGGGTAGTCCGAATAGGATGGAGTCTTTGCTATTGCAGGTAATTGAGGAGAATCGGTTGTTGCGTGGTAGGCTGGATCAAGGGTCTAGTTGGCATAGTGGGGCGACTAGGAATACTCATGAGGCTCCTGTTGCTTCGCCGGCTTCCTTTGATCCTCGGTCGAGTCTGCTGATCGGATCGGCTCCTGCTGGTGCTGAAAGTGTACAGCTGATAGAGGAGTTTGCCAGGAATGGTGATCCACGGTTGTTCGGTGAGCTACAGGGTACGTTGGCTAGAGGGTCCTGGTCTCAACCGTTTGGGCTGATGCCTCCAACCGGGCGATCTGAGTATGTGGATCATGGGGCAAGTTGTGGGTTCGTAGCAAATCCTACTACGGGTCTAAGGGCTATTCCTCCGCCCCCTCTTCCGAGTTTCAGGGCTATAGATCAGGAGTTTGGTGAGGTGCCGAGAGCTCAATCGTTTAGGCAATTCCGGCAGTCGATTCAGGATTCGGGGGTGAATGGGGATAATCCTTCAGGATCTGGGTTCTTGACTCCGAGGTCGGGTGTTAAGGGAGAAGCAGCGGGGTTTGATGCTAGTGGGTATCCGGTTTCTCCTGGGGGTACAGTCATCAGACCACCGCCGGGCCCGCCCCCGATCTCACCTCGAGTGGGACAAGTTGCTGGAGGTTATCAAGGGCAGTCGCTGGTTGGGAGCGCGCAAGCGTGTGGAGGATCAGGGGTTGGATAGCCTTAGTGCTCTAGCTGGGTGTTCGGGACAGGGGCAAGTACCTGTAAGTTCAGGTCAGGTTCCAGTGCAGGTAGGATATCCAGTACAGGGCCAGTTTCCGAATCCAAATTCGGGTCAGTTTGGTATTTCTGGGTCCAGTAATAGCGGTGCTGGGCAGAGTCATGTAAGTGGAGCCCCAGAAGAACCTGCGAAGTACATCATTGATCTTCCTAAGCTTGCTGCGGTTGACTTAACGACAAGCGTTGTTACTTGCGGTAACTGGCTCGCGCAGACTCGTCAGGTCTTTGCGGGGTTGTCTGCATCGGCTTCTGTATGGTTTGAGTCGGTTGAGGGTGCTGCTAATGCTAGCTATCAACGCTGGTTAGTTGCAGATCCCCTTGAGAGACTGGCGCTTGATCCTTCTACAGTCGTTGCGAATTATGACGCGTACAAATACCAGAGAGTGGAATCTCGGGCTGTGTCCTTGTTGTTGTCGTGTGTGCCGGCTAGCTTCAAGGAAGAGTTGATTACTAACAGATGGATGTCAAGTGCCTCCATTCTTTACCGGATTCTCTGTGTGTATCAACCTGGAGGTTCGATGGAACGTGGGTTTCTCCTCTCTAGATTAGTACAACCAGAGTCTTGCCGTACATACAAGGAAGCAATAGTCTGTCTAAGAAGATGGCAACAAGACCTCATTAGAGCAAGGGAAGTGCAGGCGACTTTGCCGGACCCTAGCTTGTTGTTAAAGGGGGTTGACGCTGCTACGAGTTCGCTGCTTAACCTTCAGCCAATGGTGGCATTCAGGATAAGCGCGTTCAGACATAAGAGTTCAATCGATTATAACCCGTCTGTCTCTGGAGTCATTCAACTTGTACGACTCATACAAGCTGAATGTGAATCTATGGCTATGACGGTTGAAGCTACACCCGATAAAAAGGCCAAAGCAGCAGCTGCTGTGGCGGCCAGGCTAGAGACTCCTAACGCTAAGTCACCTACTGTTCCACCCGTTCCGCCGCCTCCTCCGGCAGGGGCCTCTGTGGCAAGGATTGGGGAAGGGGATGGCAAAGGGAAAGGTAAGGGTAAGGGTGAAGGAAGCGGGGGAGTGCAATTGTGCACCAAGTTCTCTGACGCCACAGGGTGTAGGTTCGGGGATGCGTGTCATTTTCGTCATGATCGTGGTACCGCTAGGAAGCAGGGTCGTTGTCTAGCTTGCGGCCAGAAAGGGCATTATAGACCAGAGTGCACATTGGTTGCGCCTGAGAACAGGCAAGTTGTACCTGGGGATTCCTCCGAAGGGGCCTCGCCGAAAGCTAGTCCTAACCAGCCGAGGAAGGGTGAGCCTAAAGCAAAGGCTAAGGCGGGTGCTCAGGCGAAAGGGATTACTGAGGATGCTAGAGAACCGGCAGCTTCTTCGGGAGGGAATCCTACAGGAGTGAATGCTTCGTCGGTTCCGCCTGCTGATCGTGATGCTTTGTTGGCTGAAGCTGCTAAACTCCTGAATAAGGGTACCGCTGTTAAGGGCCTGAAGTTGAGGAGTTCGGAACTTGACAAGTATGGCATAGATCGGTCTTGGTTGTTGAGTGCTGTGGCTTCTCCTTCGGACGATCGGTTTGCGCTTATTGACTCCGGTGCAACTAATGGGCTTAGGCCTGCGATATCGGTTGAGGAACTTCAAGATTCGAGGGTTATCAATGTAGACCTAGCCTCGGGTACCACTCAGCTCCGTATTAACGACCAAGGCACCCTGCTGACCGAAGGTCCATGTCAGGTAATTGTTCCAGCTGGGTATCTTGTTGAACTTGGTTATGTCATTACCTGGAAAAGGAAGGGCTGTTGTGTGAAGCATCCGGTAAGGGGTCCCCTTGAAGTTCGGGTGCATAAGGGTTGTCCGTTGGTAACCAGGGATATAGGATTGGAGTTGCTGGCATTGTATGAGGAGAGAAGGGCCAGGTCGGAGGAGATTAGACGCTCTAAGATTTCTCCTGTGCCTCGAGACGTTGGTCCTGGCAATATCCGGGTCTGGATGTGTGAGAGGTTGAGGAGTCAGGGTTCACTTAGTCGGAGTGACTTGCAGGTGTTCCTTCGTGTCATGTTTCCGGAAATCTCCGACCTCAGTGTAGTTCAGTCATTGCCGAATGAAGGGCATAATTCCGGCCAGACCGGACATCCTTGGAACCATCGGTTCAGAAGATCTGTGCAGCGAGAGCATGCCGGGGGTGTGTTGTTGCGCTTCTCATCCTCGGGTTCTAAGTGGAAAGGACCGGGAAGGGTTGTTGATCTTGATAGGAGATTTGGTTCTGACATTATGTGCGAGCCGGTGTTCAGCTTAGTGCTTGACTGGGCTTCCTCGGGGGTGATTGGGGGTGTGATAAGTAGTGCGGCAGGACAGTCGTGGGATCGTCTCACCGCCTCGAGTGGGTCAGAAACCTCTCAGGCTTTGTCGCTTGCTGATGTAGGATGGCTTAGGCAACTGGTGGTGTATGCGGTTGCTCAAGCTGCTTCGGATGCGAAGGCTCAGGGTGGTGATGAGGCTGATCAAACGAAGCCTGTTGGGTTTGATGATGATGAGGAGGATACCCCGCCATCTGATCTTGTAGATCCCGATGCTTTAGTTCAATGGGCTTTGGATAGGGCTGCGGTGAAACTTAGGCTGCGACAGACAGGGCGAGGCAGTGATGGAACTTTTACTAAGGGTCCTTCGGTCTTTTTGGTTATTGAGCCTCCATGTCGGTTGGAGAAACCAGCCGGGTGTGAACCGGGAAGCCTGGGATTCAAAGGGGCTGAAGTGTGGAAGGAAGTTTATGATTGGTATGGTGTTCGGTACCGGAGTAGGTCTCAGGATCTTACGGTGTCGGAGGGTTTGCTTACGACCTCGTGGTACCTGTTCGAAAGTTTGGAAGGTTTGGAGGTTTTAGGTGGACCTGAGGGGTTTAAAGGTTTGACAATTTTCGGGGAATGGGCTCCTGAGCTTGTCTTTAAGGTGCTTAGGTGCTGGAGCCAGTGGAATCACGAAAGGGGTCATACTGATGAGGTTACTGCTAGGAGGGTCCTTCTCTCCAAACTTTCTGAGGAGGAGTTGATGAAGCGTCACATCAGAAGTGATCACATACCCTTTCGTAAAGGTTGTCCCGTATGTATCCAAGCGCAAGGCAGGCAGAGGAGTCATTGGCGGTCGTCGGTTACTAGCGTGTATTCCCTGTCGTGTGATATCGCTGGTCCCTTTAAGGATGGCCTAGGGTTTGATCCGGTTGCTAGTGGCAGGGACAAGGGTAAGGGCTATCGGTACTTCTTGGCGGCGGCTTATTCGGTACCGGTTGAGCCTGTCAACCTTAGGCCCGAGTTTCTGTTTAGGGATAAGGGTGCGATTGAGGGGGAGCTAGATGAGTATTGTCCTTCGGAGTTGGAAGATGAGGTCAGAGCTGAGTTGTCTGTTCCGGATTTAAAGGAAAATCCAGAAGGGATCGAGGTAGCGCTGGATGGGCTCGGTCAACAGGCCGGAAGTGGGTTGAGTGTAAAGGCTCTGTTTAGACGGGTTCGGGATAAAGTGTTTCCGGCCGTTGAGCCTCTTGATCCGAGTACTTCGTTTGCCGAGCCTCCTGTGGGGTCTGGTAATCAAGCTCTTCCTAAGGACTCCGATGGCCTGGGTGAGAAGGTCAAGACTAGGACGCTTTTTCTGGGTGTACCATTGCGGTCCAAGCGAGGCGCTGAGGTTATGGCTCAGGTTCAGGCTTTGGTTAACCGTCTAGAGACGGCGGGATTTCCGATCCACAAGTACTTCTCAGACAGAGCCAAGGAGCTTCGGAGCCATGCACTTATCGGCTGGCTTCGACATCGAGGGATCCACCCAGAGTCAACTTCTGGGGAAGATCCAGCGGGTAATAAGGCCGAGGTAGCTGTTCAGCATTTGAAGCAAGATGCTCGCAAACTTTTGAGGGCCGCGGATCTTCCTGCAGGGTGTTGGCCACTGGCTGTCATGCATGCGTCGCGCCGTAACTTTGTGCAACTCTGTGAGCAGCTTCATTTACCGCAGCCTGGTCTGATACCGTTTGGTACGAAGCTACATGCAAGGAAGAGGCTTAAGACGGGCCATAAGAAACATTGGGAGCCGCGGACTTTTGAAGCTACTTATGTTGGTGTCGCTCCGGATTGCGCTGGCGGTCATCTTGTTATGACCCGTGATAAGAAGGGAGATCGTAAGGTGCACTTGACAAATACTGTGTACCCCATTGTAGAGTCTGTTTCTCCTCCACCAAAGCCAAAGTTTCGCCTTAAAGAAAAAGGTCCCCCGGTTTTTGCTGTTCGAACGGTTGCGGCAGTGCAACATTGGCCCATAGGCCGCTCGCGACGGTCCAGGTTGTCACCTGGGGGGGAGTGTCCTATCGGGATAATTCCAGGGTATTTTGAAAATTCTGATGGAACTGGAAATGCGTCTGTTGTCTGGAGCATACCTGTAGACTCGTCTGGATCCGAATCCGAGGCACTTGAGTTTGGGGCTGAGTCGGATTGTGGGGACTTAGTAGACACCGAGGTTGGGGTTAAGGCCTTAGATAAGGTGCGGGTGCCTAATGACGATGATGCCTATTCTTTGAATCCTGTTGGGGTCACTGAAGCTTTAGATGTATTGAGGGCGGTAGTCGATAGTGTTCCACGGCCGAGCCGAAAGATGATGGGCAAGTGTGGGCGTTGTGCGATTGCTGGACTGTATAGTCAAGGGGGTTTTAAGGGCATATCAAGGTTTGCAAAAGACAACGTAAACCTGGTGCGGTTTCTGAATAGGTTTGTTCAGGGTCAGGGTTTGGATTCCCCGTATACCACCCTTTACGTGTCGTACAATGCAGCAGCACCGTTACATCGAGATGCCCGGAATGAACGATCGGTCCCAGTGTGGGTACTTGCCCTTGGCGACTTTAAGGGTGGAGGTCTTTGGGTAGAAGGCGATGGGAATCAAGGTCCTGTTGTTCGGGTCTTGCCATCAGGTGAGACCAGAGCTGGCCGCATCCAAGACATTCACAATAAGCCTTATAAGTTTGATGGGTTGAAATGGCATTCTGCCGAGCCCTGGTGTGGAAAGGATCGATGGGTCATAGCCGCGTATGTGCCCATTGCGGTTTGGGATTGCCTTGATGAGTATGGGAAGGAGCTAAGGGACTTAGGATTTCCGGTTGAGGGTCTGGGGTCTAGCTCTGGTAACGGACCTGTATGTCATCGGGTGATCTACACCGAAGGGGGTGGCCTCGAGATTGGGCAAGAATCTATTGGTGATAATGTAGGTTCTCAATTGTCGGATGACGGTGCGGATGAGCTTGATACCGAAGTCTTGTGGGAGATAGACTGTCCCCGCGAGGTACTTGGTGAGAATTGGCTTGATAATGCGGTGTCTCTTCATGAGTCTTCGGCGCGGCTGTGTCGTGCTCTAGCGCAGGAGCTCAGTACTGCACATGGGGTCTGTACCGATGTAGGGGTGCTGGTAGGGCAGCTAGCTATTGCCGAAAATGAGAGGGATTGGTATGAGGGTCTTCTCTGGCAGGAATATCTAGTTGGTGGTTCCAGCATTGTGAAGTCTCTTTGCAGGGATGTTCCATTAGGCTCGGACGAGCCGGCTTGCGCCGCGGAGGTCTTTTTACAGACGCGTACCGTTAGCATTGCCGAGGCGAGGAAAGAGCTGGCCTTGTGGATTCCTTCAGCCCTTGAGGAAGTTACTTCATTGGAGCAGACGAACCAAGCAGTCCTTCGCATTGTTATTGCAGACATTGAGGAGTTGATAAAGGAAGGAAAACGAGTGGTGCAAGTTCCTGGGAAGGCTGTCCTGACAAGGAAGGCTGGAATTGGGAAACGTCGATTCAGGTGTGTGGCTTGTGGGAATTACATCCCTACTGGATCTCCGGATTCTAATAATCTTTACGCGAGTGGAGTCGAGGGCTTGACTGTTAGGACGGCGTTATGTTTTGCCGCCTACAATGGATGGGCAGCTTTGAGCGCTGACATACGGACAGCTTTCCTTCATGCGCCGTTGACGGGAGAATTGGAGTCTGATGAGGTTATTATTGTCAGGCCTCCGTACATCCTTGTTGAAATGAATATTCTTTCTCACAATCATAGATGGCGGGTACTCAAGGCACTTTATGGTTTGAGGCAAGCTCCTTTAGCATGGGCTAGGTTCAGGGATAAGTCTTTGCGAGCGTTGACCTTTCAGTGTGATGGTACGTGGTACGCATTGCAGCAGGGGGTAAGTGATGATTCGCTTTGGTTTATCGTCAAGTGCGAGACCGACAAGGAAGATACCGAGAGATGGCATGGAATCTTGATAATTTACGTCGATGATCTCCTGGGTTTTGCTTTGTCGCCGATCCTCAGCGCCCTATTTGATGAGATACAGAAGATGTGGAAGTTGTCTGATCCCGAGTGGATTGGTGAGGCATCTTCGACAACCTTTTGTGGCCTGGAAATTCAAGCTTTGAGTGGCGGTGGTTACCGCATCTCGCAGTATAAGTACTTGAACGAGCTGTTTGCGAGGTACAATATCCACAGTTCCGTATCGTCGCCTTTGAATGCTTGGAGTGAACCTGAAATTGAACATGATGCGAAGCTTGAAACCATCAGGGAAGCGCAGGCACTGACTGGTGCGCTATTGTGGGCGTCTTCGAAAACTCGACCCGATATAGCTTTTGTTGTCAGTAAGCTTGGCCAGTACGCGGTGAAATCGCCAAGCGTCGTGATCAAGACAGGTCGCCAAGTTTTACACTACTTGTATGGAACTGCTGACTTTGCGATAGAATACAGACGACCTAGCGGAAGTTGGTGGCTCGACTCGCCTGTACCCCGTACGCTTAATACTCTTGAGTTGTTCACTGACGCTTCGCACGCGCCGGAAGGTGGACGATCCTGTCAAGCGATCTTTATCCTTTGGTGTGGCACGCTGCTGTGTTGGGAGTCCAGCAAGCAACCCTTCATAACATTGTCGTCCGCTGAGTGCGAGCTCGTTGCGGTTACCAGTGGCATTGTTGCTGCCGAGTCCGTTGGCGCTATCATAGAGGAGTTAATCTCCAGCGACGTGGTAATCTCAACTTTATGCGACAACCAAGCGACCGTCCGGTCCTTTGCTGTTGGAAGCCTCGGCTGGAGAAACCGCCACCTGAGGATGTGCGCCGCCTCGGGGCGCGAAAAAATCGACGCGGGTTCGTTAGTCGTCTCGTATGTTCCAGGACAAATGCAGCTGGCCGACTTAGCCACGAAACCACTTGCAAGGCCGAGAATCCTAGAACTTCTGAATATGTTATCCATCAGACCTTCGAGAGCCGAGATCCTTGACAATTCTGCCAGAGTTGTAAGTCGCTTGTCTGTGGGTGCGGATTTGATTGAGAGGATTTCACCAGAGTTGCTTGCTGGGCTTGCGATTTTGGCTGTTTTGCCTCCTGTTGAAGGGCACTCATTATCTGTGACTGGCAGGGCGGTGATTGTTGGAGCAGGTTTGGGCTCGGTTGGCGTGTTGGGGCAACCTTTCAGGGGTGCTCAGGAGATATGGGCGTTTGGCCAGTGGTGGTTTAGTTGGGTAGTGGTAGGGTTGTGCATAATTATAGGTGGCTTATGGTACCTAAGTTGGTGTTACAGATGCCCTGATGGATCGCCGGTAAATACCGAGATTCTTCATGCTTTCGTCGAACCGCCTGAGCCCGAAACCCAGGTTCCGAATCTGTCAACAACTGATAATTCTGTTCAGGGCATCCCAGATAATGCTGGTTGCGCCTGGAATGGTCCGTCGTCCTCTGGTGAGGAGGAGGAATCTGAGGATGAGGAGCGGGTCCGTAGAGCTGAAGAGGAGATGAGGGCTAAGGAAAGGTATACTGGTTTAACTTTCATTCAGCGGGTTCGGTTAAGGAAGCAATTGATGCAAGGTGATGTTATTGATGTCCCTAGCATGCAGCAACGGTATGGCCCTCTCCCACCGTGGTTTTCTGGAATTGAGGATGATGAATCGGGTGATGTTCCTTCCGGGTCGAACTTTCAGGTTGGGGGGAGCAGCTCTAGTAATGAACCTTTGAACCCAGGAGTTCCAGGTGTTGGGATTGAGAATCCTCCGCAAAATCCGATCGAAATTGGAGATGCTGAGTTTGGACTCAGTCAAGGACTTGGGTTTCCTTATGTTGGGACCGAGCCAGGCATAGGAACACATTACCTTTGGATTCTGTTTGAGCTTCAGGGTGATGTGCTACTAGCATGCCTGGGGCACCAGGTTGCTTCGTGGGAGTGTCTTCGAGGTACTGCTAGGGGTTTTAGAATACATGCGGTTCTGGCCATAATGAACTGGCTGAGTGACACTGGGGCTACGCTTAGCTGTAACAATGGGATTCAAGGGGAAGCAACGTTCAGGTTTGTTCTGGTAGGGGATAGGCATCAGTGGGTTCCTGTTTCTGTACGTCCAATTGGTGATTGCGGCAGTGGCGACCTTGTGATTGCGCAGTCATCTCAGCATGAGTTGAGCAGCAGCTCCAGGGTTAGGCCTGATGCGCAAACTGTTTCTTTGAGCAGCGGCAGTGAATTACCGTCCGGAGCGCAGCCGAATCTTGATGGAGGGAGCAGCGGCTCTGATGGGTTGGTAAATGCGCAGCTTGAGGATTCGATAGGTTGTTATGAGGATTTGTTTGAGGGGTTAGCCGAGCCGGTTTTCCCGATAGTAGGGGGCTTTTGTCCTAGGCACTTCTTGGTAATCCTTCTGAATACTCAATCTGAGACCCTGCTTGGCTTTCTTGGTCACTGGGGACCGGAGTGCGTGAACCTGCTGAGAGCTTCTGCGCATCTACGGGTAGGCATTGTGTGTGCCACTGCTGATGTTCTAAGATCGGGGTCTAATAGTCTAGCTTATGAGGGTCCTCAGTGGTTCGCTTTAGTGCAGGAGTTTATTCTTGGGATCCGAGGGTCTAGTGAGATTGTTGACGACCCGGGAAGTTGTGAGCAGGGCAGTGTGCTGGCTCCTATGCCAAACGTTCAGGAAGGTGGAAGTAGCGGAAGTTCTGACCCCACGCCATCTGCGGCGGGAGTGATCATGCATGGAACTGAGGCGTTTCCTTATGTTACCATTGCAGCTCAGGATGCCGAAGATGACCCGTCACTAGATGATTTTCCTCATAGGCAACCGTATGTTCCGGTGTTAGAGAGAATTCCTCTTGCGGTTGTGTTTGAAGATACATCGTCGGATGAAGCGTCGTCAAACGAAGAGGTTGAACTTGCGTCGACCACAGAGCCTTCTATCGTGACCTATAGTAGTGTCAGCAGCGTTTTGAGTCCTCGTGAAGGGCTCTTTGATGAATCACCGGAGGTCTCGAGCGAATCTCATGCTGTTGTATCTTCAACTCAGCCTCTAAGATACGAAGCCGAAGAAGGGGGCTTTGTGGTTTATTACGGGGATGATGTAGGCCGGGTCCCACTACCGGGTTGGAGTCTTCAAGAGATTTCCGAGGTTGTTCAGGGTCTTAATTCTGGGGATTGGTCGGCATTTCAGGGTGCTGATTGTACCGAGATAGATTGGGATCCACATCCAAAGGAGTCTGGAACAGAAGCGGAAGTTCCTGCGGTTGAGGTGCTAGGTCTTAGAGGATTGCGGTTGGCAGCATGGTGTGCTGCATTGCTTGCGTGGATCATCATTCTCGGTGGGTGGCTGTCCACCGTCAGTCTTAGAAGACAGTCTTGAGCCTTGTCGGAGGACTGTAAGCTTCCTTCGAAACATGGGCTGATCTGAGGATCGGAAGGGTTGCCAATCTCATATTGGGCTTTTATAGTCAGGTCCTGCTAAGTTAGGCTGATTCAACCCGTTGTTGATCTCAGATTGCTCTGTAAACGTTCGAGATGCCAGCGGTCAGACATTCATTATCTCTGAAGGAGATAGCTCTAGCATAGAAGAGCGCTCGGAATGTGACTTCTGTCTGGTTTTTGTCTCTACCTGTAGATCAGAGTCAGTGTCAACAGATGGCGCTTGCTGATGAGTGTTTGAAGGACTCTTGAATTTTCCGTTTAATCTCTTGTTCACATACCCTGTGCAGGGGTATGTGAAGGGGGAGTGCGTGAGTCTGATCAGCGAGCCCTGCGCACAGGAAGACACGAGAACCTCTGTGGACATGCAGGCTGTCTTTTGCTCGAAAAAACTGGTGGAGGCCGTCCGTGTTCAGGGGTCTAATCATTGGTCCTAAAACCAAAAACCATAGTTGTGGGGTTTAATTCTTGTGATTCGGCCCTGACATAGGGCATTTGTCTATCCACTTCATTGAGAGATTGCTTATCTTCACGTAGTTAGGGGTTTAGGAGTTTAGGGGGTGCCTTTGAGGTTCCGAGACGCTTCCTGTAAGGCTTTAGGGTTTCGCGGGAGCTGTTCGGAGCACAGGAGCAGAGGAGGCACAGAATGGGAGCGGTGGGACTTCGAGGGCTTACTGCACAGAACTGCGGCCATGTGGGCAACAGCCAGCAGGACATGACCGTGGTGAGATATCCGTCAAACCTGAACTGCAAACTCGATATGACCTTGGGTTATATTGGGTTCCCAACCTTTTTTTTTGAAACCGGACTTGATGACACCTTAAACCCCAAACCCTAGTTCCTGAACCTCCCGGACTTAAGGTGAAATGTGGCTTGTTCACCGGGCAACTCTAACCCGGCATGTGGAAGTAACCTTGGATTCCATCAATGAGGCCCGCTGAAGCCCCTGACGAGGCACTTGTTCAGCTCATTTGCGAAATGCTCGGAAAGCCAGTGCCACAAGCGCAGGTTCATGTTCATGAACCTGGCAGGGTGAATGCCCTTCGAGCTTGGAGTGCTTTGCAATTTCAAACTAGCTTAATAAGCATTTAAACAGGGATCCTAACCTCGAGGGTCGAAAGGACCCTATAAAGTTGGGTTCATGAAAGTAGATATGTATTATGTAAGTCAATATTTGGGGGAGTATATGACTATCAGGGCTACTTGGACCCTTAGGGTAATATCAAGGCCCCTGAAGAATGGGGGCTTCTTAATCAGTGGTCTGCAACCGCCGCCGAGCGGCGCTGGCAGCTTCGGGAACATGCCGAATGCCGCCAGGTGGTTGCTTGCGATCATCACCTGTTCAAGATTTACGGGGCTTAGGGTACAGAGTATCGGGTTGAGTGTTTAGGGGTGTATAGTGCGCATAGTGACGGGGTTTGGGGTATTGGGCATGGGCTTTAGAGTTCATGGTGCATAGTGACAGGCATGCACATGCTTGGGGCTCTAGACGAAGTCTTGTTCGAGGTTTGCATGATGCCTTGGATCATGTCTAGAAGGCACCCATCCCCTGTGCTTCACGGAAACTTGCGATGTAGAACCGCACTGTGTGCGGTTCAAGTTCAGGGCTTACGACTTAAGGAGCCTTGAGTATAGGATTAGGTTTCTATCAAACTGTATTGAGAATCCACAAGCTGATGCATGAACAAGCCTGCAATTAGGGGCGGCGACGCTGGGAAGAGCAGTCCCAGTCTAAGCTGTTCAGTGACCCACTGGGGTCAACTACATATTATGATCATTTTTCTTCTTATTATTGTTATTAATATGAATACTAGTCAAGAACCGACACCCAAAACGAAGGTTACCACTGAACATTCTAGTAGATGTAGTGTCCCCAAGGAGGCGCGCCTGCCCTGCGCCTCGAACTTTCGATTCAGCCCTAAGCCCTGTATCCTAAACCCTGAGGCGGTCTGGGGTTTAGCCCTAAACCCTAAATCTTATTAAAGCCCTAAGCTCTCAGCCTACACTGAATTACTGCTGTGGTTTGAAATCTGAAAGTCGTCGAAGTTCCTAACACCCTTGCCTTTTTGTCGAGCTTTGGACTGTTGCAAGTTTAGGGTTTGAAATCTCTGCAAGAGACAAGGAAGCCGTTAAGAAACACTGCATCAATTTTGGCTCAACAAGCGACCCAAGATTCTCTGCATTTTGCCCTGTTGCAACTTGCTTGCAGCATCAGGCAAGGACTTACCCTTTTCAGCACGGACTGAGGTGCCGGCCAGGGCCCACGAAACTCGCAGCCCCGTTTTAACCTAAACCCTAAACGGTCTTACGAAGCCGGTGTTTTCTTCGCTTGGCGGAACCTCGAGACATCCTCCACCGAAATTTCTTCAAGAAACTCACGCGTGTCCCAGGGCTTCGGGATGTGTTTAGGGGCATCTGAAACTACACTAGTTCACAAAGCTTAGCACGCACAGCAGTATATCTTCGGAGTTATGTGCGCACTAAGGTGAGTAAGCCTCAAATACGAGGACTATAAGGGATATTGTCCAGAATGGGAACACTTTGATTTCCAAATTTCTCAAACCTCCTCCCAAACACAAACTTGCAGCGCCCGCCTGCAAGCCCAGGAAAAGCACGGGTGTCTTCAAGGCAAGCCCCATGCACAGGCAGTCCTTCGCTCTTCGGATTCTAGGGTTTAGGGTCGGTTTGGAGTTTAGGGTTTAGGAATTCGGTTTAGGGTTTAGGGTTTGTTCAAAGCGAGGGGACGTAGGAATGTGTATGCCTCCCACCTAGCAAAGACGAAACACGATTTGCAGGGTTATCAGTCGAATTCCTGTTGGAGTGTATGCTGTGTCAGGGCCAAGGCGATCAGCCTGACACATCTTGAGAACTCTTCGACCGTCTGAGCACTGGGTGTGGCTTGCTCCTCAAAATCAAGTGCTAAAAACAAAACAACACAAAGTAAGCCACATTTCAGTACAGACTGCATTTAGGGTTTCTTCGGGTTTAGTGAATTGAGAGTTTAAGAGTTTAGGATCTGATGTGTTAGTCCGTCGAAATACCTCTTCCCGAACAAGCCTGCCGATCGCGGGCAGGATCTCTTGGAGTGTCGCAGGACTTAGTAAGTAGGTAATAAGTAGAAACTTACACGTACGCCAAAAGGGATCCTAATCGGGGTTATGATACTTGTGGCTCCATCGTATAACTACCTACTAAGTCACCGGACCCTCCAAGCTCCGCTTAAGGAATCAAGGGCTGGGGGCTTTGCCTGGATCCAACTACCCGTAGCTACCCTCTATGAGAGCATAACTCAGTGCTTGGGGTTCAGGGTAACTACCCACGTACCAACGACCACAGTGAGTATGAGTGTAGAGTTTGGATCATCTTTTTATGGTCTTTCTTGTTTTTTGGGAACAAAAACCCTAAACCCTAAGTTAACTTCGGGTTGGGGGCTTGGGGTACGCACCTGAAGCAGGAGGCCAGTCTCGCTCGGGCACACCAAGCTCTGATTCCATTACAATAAGGATCCTACTTTATAGGGTGCTATATTGGGTTCCCCTTTTTCTGGAAACCCCAGATGTGCTATGCAATAATATAAGCTTACTCAAAAACTAAGCCCCAAATCGCAAATCCTAAGTTGCACGATTTTAGAGGGAGGCAAAGAAGATATATCACCCACCCCTCGATATTAAGGCCTGATGCTTTGCCTTGTGTGTCAGTTTCCTCATGACACAGAAAAGCATCCAAAACCATTGACTCCGTCGGAAACCCAGAACCCTAAGACCTTAAACCCCAAACCCTTGGCCTCAAGGCCTAAACGCCCCTCTTTCTTCCCAGGGTCACAAATGACCAGGTAACAGCCGATGATGAGATCTGGTTGGAAGTTCTTCAAAACGGCCGCCATCCTACCCAGCCAGAACATGATCTCTATCCGTCCGGGGTATTTTGTACTTAGTGCGACGTCAGCTGATGGTTCAGAGCCTGACTTTCGGTGGGGCTGCCGAGTTACGGTCATAAAGCGGCAATGTATAAAACAAACATTGGCCCCACTTTCGACATCTGCATTACCAGTTCAGAATGCAAGGACACAGGACCCCAAACCCTAAACCCCAACAACTTTGAACACTAAACCGTGGATTGCATTGCATCTCAAGGAAGGAGAGATGCTACACAAGGGTTCATGGTTGGATAGAAGTGCTTCATGCTACCATAGCCTCTGGGCTGGTTCCATGTGCAGCGTAATAGGCTTTCTGCTCCGGGATATAGGGCTCTAAGCTCTCCGGTCAGAGTGCATGCCAACCGGTACGCTGCGGATCGTTCGCGTGGGCCCAGGGCGTCTGCTGGCTCGCTCCTGGATGGAGTGCAAGAACACGAGTGGCGTAAGCAATCCCCTGCTTCCGACTCGTTTTGATCCTGCATAGAATGTTGCAGTGCACACCGGCTCCTCGGACTCCTTTGGAAAAATGTCCGAGTTTGGGCACAGTAATGAGCACTGTCGCTGAAAAGATGCAAACGGCGAACTGGTTGTCCGCAAGATGGAGCCCGGTAGCCGTGAGCAGAGTTGCTGCTTTGGCATGAATGACCACTCCATGGGCAGTCTCCTCAGAGTACTGTGTGAGCCGATCGATCCGGATGACGAAAAAGCTAAGGCAGCTGAAGAATCAAAGCAACTGGACAGAGGCCAGAACTGCTCATACATCTTGGTAGCAATCTTACTCCGCTTTGTCTATTTCATGTGAGAGCCATGACGGATCTGACCCGTAAACTTTCAGCATGGTAAAAAACCGAAGCTCAAACGGTATCAAGACACTCGTCTCCAAAAGCGCAATGGTATACTGTATGAATACTGCTCCTTTATGAGCCCAAGCTCCAACTTTCAACCCCTCTCCTGACGGATCTTCAACCGCCTCGAACTCAAACTCCTATCTGATTCAGCCATGTAGTATCGTTGAAAACCGACACACTAAACCCTAATTATTAAGGCTGCCTCTCTAAACCCGAGGCCGGCATCAACCCTCAATGCGCCACAAACCTGAAATCCTATATCCTGGAATTGAAGAAAAAACGCGAGCTCGAAACCGGCCTGAACCTTTGGCCCATTAGCCTCAGAACTCCGAACCACCCCAAACCCTAAGATCCTTAAGCTCTAAAGCCTGAAGCCCTTACAGTAGACACCAAATCGCAGAATTAAACCCCTCAAAGCATAACAAAAGCCGACGGCGTTGAACCACCGCCGCAAGCAAGCATTGAGGAAGCCTTTAAAAAGAAAACTTACAGTATCCCTTCATACAGGTACAAACACCAAGCGAAAGCGTCCATGCCAGAAGCCCTAAACCCCAAACCCTCAACCCTGAACCCTAACATCCAAACAAGAAGCCCCAAACATCAAACCGTCTCACCTAAACCCTAAACCCCAGGCCCTGATCTTACCGCCTGCCAATAAACTCGGCTCGAAGGGGATCTTTCGTCGCAGCCATGCCTTCAGATCTCTTCTTCCGGCTTTGTACAAACGCCCGAAACATGATTTCACAAGGGTTTTTTGTAGGGCTTTTGGACGGATTCCATTGAAGTTTCGTAGGTTTTCTAGCCCGCCAAAGGTAAGTCGTAGGGGCCGTGTCTGAAAAATGACGGTACCTTATTTCACAATGAGCATCCAAGTGTTGCAGGTTTACCTTCGGGCACCCCGTATCCTCAAACTCCCTGGTTTGAAAGCCCTCTGTTCAAAAGGTCCCCCAGTGGCCCCTCAACAATGAGGGCACCCTTCTGCTACTAGCCGGTTTTAGTATGACGCCGAATTGTGGCGGCCTTTTGAGAAAGAACAAACGGGTCCCCAGGGTAAAGGATTTGTAAAGGCTTTCATAAGGTTTGCACAAGAAAAGCCCCGAACCCTGATCCCCAAAACTTCCTAAACCCACACAGTGTCCAGCAGACCTCATCGAAACACAGGCGTCTGACTCAAGGAAAGTCCTATGAGGAGGGTTACGGGCCTTAAGCCTCTCAGCCTCCCTGAAGATTTTGAGGGCATATGACGGTATTGGGCTCTTGAGCGTATGAGAAGCTAGGGTCAGGCGTCTCTCCAGCCCAGTTGCACTGCGTGAGCTTGAAGAAGTTGTTGCTGGTGTATGCCTGGTTCATCGGGATCAAAGACGGGACCACTGGTTGAGGCGTGTTTAGTCTTCGGAAATTAGATCGTGTTGATCAACGAGCTGCTTGCCTTGAGACTTACATCAGATCGTTGCGTGTTCAATCCTGCTCGGTTCACTAGCAACCTCGCACCGACGTGGGTCCTGAACCCTACCCTTTTTCCACAGGGAACCCTACCCTAAACCCTGAACCCTAAAAGCAATTCCGCGTCCTGGTGTGGGGTTTAATTCGAACTACGGTTCAAAACAACCAGCACGTCGAGGGATCCGACCGGAAAGTGAGGAGAAGGAACCCAAAGCCAACACTGCACCAAGCAGTGGGTTTAGGGTTTAGGGTTTAGGATTTAAGATTCAGGATTTAGGGCTTAGAGTAGAAGGTAATACTCTTGTGTGAAGAGAACTTCTCCATGTGGTGGAATCGTCCCTGCAAAGGGGTGGGCTTCACTACTTTGTGGCACTTTGCGTTCATGCGTGTTTCTGGTCTTGCTGAGTTGTCGAAGGAACGTAGGGAGGAGCGGCCCTGTTTGTACCCAGAGACTCCAAAACCCCTTGATTAAAGAATATACCTTGAATCATATTCGGGTTCCTACCATGTATAATTCAATGGATATTCCTACGTACGCTAAACCCCTTAAAAACCCCATCACAAACCTAAGGACATTCCATAAGTAAGAGTTTTGGAATCTCTGGGTAGTACGCCGGACGATGTAGCGCTGCGGTGATCGTGGTGATGCTGGTAAGACTTTATGAGGGGTTTAAGGCTAAGGGGCGTGGGGCTTAGGATTTAGGGTTTAGGGGTTTGTGGAATTTAGGATTTAGGGCTTAGGGGAGATTGTGATAGCAACGATAAGAGTCGTCTGGCGGTAATTGTACTGGGCCCGTTATGCAACCCTTACAAAACCCCATCCAACGCCTTGGGAGAAAAAAAGAGCTTCCAGAATTATATATGGGAGCTTCCGAAAATAGGGGACCTTAATTAATATAGTACCCTAAATAGTAGGACCCTTATTATAATAAAGATCCCCAAATAGGGTACCCCTAATTTTCGGAAAGTCTCATATGGGTTACAGTGCCCTGAAAAGGCTCAAGGCTCTCTACTGCTACTCAGACGCGCTCTGCGAGGTTTCGTGCTTGGGGCTGTTACTTGGAAGGGCAGGAGACTTAGTAAGTAGGTTATAAGTAGGGTTATAATTAGGGTAACTCCATTTAGGGTACTTATAACTCTACTTATAAGCTACTTACTAAGTCCCCTGCCCTTCCAAGTAGGGTTCGGTCAAAGGTTGTCGGGTTTGGGGCCTTGGGATTCGTTCTTTGGGGGGTTAGCTGAGGTCCAAGGGATTCGGTTTGGGGCTTAGAAGTGTAAGAGTTGAGGGTTGTAGGGGACCCAGACCCCGGGAGGATCAAAAAGTAGATCCCCTAATTTGGGACCCTATTAAGTAGATCAATTGATAGGGGTTGCTATAAAGACCCTTCAGTAGTATAGTATACTACTAAAGGGTCTTTATAGGAACCCCATGTTAATTGATCTACTTTCTAGATCCTTTCGGGGGGTCTCTGGGGAGCTGGCTTAGGGATCAGGGCCGACAGGATGTCACGGCTCAGGGCTGTGGGGTTTTATGGGCGATCTCTGGGGGGTGCTGCCCGCTTCCATTTTGTAGTATCCCTAAGGGAGGGGGGTCCAAGGGGGGTGTATAGCCTAGTGATCCCTAATTCTCCCTAGTACTCCCTAAGGTTCCCTTACAGTCCCCTAAGGATTCCTTATACCCTCCCCCCTTGAACCACCCTCCCTTAAGGATCCTATAACCATTGGAAGCCCAAGCCCCAAGCCCTATACCTAGACCCCCCAACTACGCCTTCTTCTACCCAAAATACTCACTGTTTACGCAAGGCCGTGATGGGTTCTACTAACGGGTACTTGGAGGTTCCTGGTATGCCATAAACCCTAACCCTAAACCCAGACCCAGACCCTAAACCCTAAACCGCTAAACCCTGAGCCCTGATCCCTGAACCCTTAAGCCTACTAACCCTAAACCCCAGACCACCACAAAGCCTCAGTGAAGGCCTCGGATTGGCACACAGCCTGCATGCGAGTAGGGACCCAACGAAGCCAATCATGACAGGGCTCTAGGCTCCATTCTAGTTCCTGCTTGGTGTTAATATTTAGAATCCTGTAAGGTAATCCCCAAAAGGAACTACTATGGAGCCTATGCGTAGGGCTTTGGGGTATCGCACAGAGAGTTACAGGGATACTTATTTGTAACCCTGGAGTGCCCTTATAGACCCCGCAATGGAGCCCTGACGGAACATTTAAAGGAGCCCTTAAGGAACTCCCAGAAGGAGCCTTGCTGCTGATGGTGTATATAGTAACCCTAAAACCTAAACCCTATAAGCCCTAAGCCATACTGAAAACCCTCACAGGGGCCCTTAAAAGAACTAACTAAAGGAACTCCCTGAATCTGAAGGAGCCTTGGGGCTGATGGTGTAGTAACCCTAAACCCTATAAACCCTATAAGCCCTAATTAAACCCTTAAAGGGGCCCCTAAAAGAACTACTTGTAACTAAAAGCAAGTCCTTGGAAGGAGCCTTGGTGTTGATGGTGTAGCAACCCTAAACCCTTAAAGGGGCCCTGAACGGAACTCCTCGAAAGGAGCCTTGGTGTTGATGGTGTAGTGGTCGAAGTAGTCGAGCCCAAACTGAGCGGCAAAGGAAGCCTCGAAATCGGAAGGGATCTGTAAGGGTTCTATGAGGGAATTCGGGTGTTTATGGTTCCTTTAAAAGGCTCCATCAAGGGATCTACTGGGATCACCCTGAGGGCTTGGAAGTTCATGAGTTTAGGGTCTGGGCGTTCGTGCTTCGGGTTTGGGTTAAGGGCTCTGGCTTGAGAGTTTTCGGGTTTAGGGCTTGAGGGTCCTAGGGTTGAGGAGTCGGAGATTCGGATTTGCAGTAGGTTAACCCAAAAGCCCTAAACCCTAAAGGCCCTTTGTTCCTTGAAACCCTAAAACCCGCAAGACTACAAGCCCGCACACACACACACACAGGCACAGAGACACTAAGACACAGAGACGCAGAGACACAGAGAAAACCCCAAAGCCTGAAACTTCAAGCCTGAGGCCGGTACCCTACAAAAGCAACTGCAAGAACCCTTTCAAGAGCCAGCATAGATCCCTAAGGCCTACCTTAACCCTGCATAACCTACCTTTGTTGGGTGTCCCTGATTATGGTTTCCTTACATAAGTCCTTAAAAAGGATCGGCTATTCCGGGTTACAGTAACCTACCTTTAGGGTCCCTTATTATGATTTCCTTACATCACAAGTTCTTGAAAAGGCAGTTATTCCGAGTTACAGTAACCTACCTTTTCAGGGTCCCTTATTATGATTTCCTTACAAAATTAGTCCTTCAAAAGGCAGGCGATTCCGGGTTACAGTAACCTACCTTTTTAGGGTCCCTTACTATGGTTTCCTTACAAAACAAGTCCTTAAAGAGGCAGGATATTCCGGGTTACAGTAACCTACCTTTTAGGGTCGTCATTCCGGGTTACAGTAAGGCAAAGCCCACCTTAAGCCGGAATAACCTACCTTTTGAAGGACTTAAATAAGGAAATCATAATACGGAACCCCAAAAAAGTAGGTTATTCCGGCTTAAGGCAAACCCTGAAACCCGCGACAAAATCCGGTCGCGGGGCACAGTCGCTCGGCCCGAGGACCAGAACCGAGTAGCCAGCCTGAAAGCTGCCATTTTGGGGTTTAGGGTTTAGGGATTTACATGGTTTTAGGGTTTAAGCGTTTAGGTTTAGGGATTTAGATGATTTTAGGGTTTAAGGAATTAGGGTTAGGTTTTTGAGGGGTTTAGGGTTTAAGGATTTAGGGTTTGGGGGCTTGAGGGGTTTACGGTTTAAGGATTTAGGGTTTAGGGCCTTGAGGGGTTTAGGGTTTAAGGATTTAGGGCTTGGGGGCTTGAGGGGTTTACGGTTTAAGGATTTAGGTTTAGGGCCTTGAGGGGTTTAGGGCTTAAGGATTTAGGGTTTAGGGCCTTAGGGGTTTACGGTTTAAGGATTTAGGTTTGGGGGCTTGAGGGGTTTAGGGCTTAAGGATTTAGGGTTTAGGGCCTTAGGGGTTTACGGTTTAAGGATTTAGGGTTTGGGGGCTTGAGGGGTTTATAGGGTCTTAGGGTTTAAGGTTTTAGGCTGCTATAAGCCCTATCGGTCGCCGAAAAAACCTAACTGTTTCGGGTTCTTATGTAGCTTATGACTTGAAAAAGGTTTGTTTTTGGGTCACAGGTAAACCCAACACCTGAACCCTTCAATCATGGAAACTCTGCGATTCGACAGATGTAATAAGATTCACAGGCTCAGGCACGCTATAATCTAGTATATAACAACGATCCTAAACCCTAAAACCCTAAGCTAGTTAGATCGAGATCAAAACGATCCTTGCTGCTTGGATCCTCCCTCAGTTGTCAGAAGCTCCATAGAACCATGTTTCTGACCTGTCGCAAGCCCCAAACCCTTTTCGTTGCACCCTTGTTTTCTCAAGTGTTTTTGTGCCTTACAGGTATTGTAGGGGTCTCAGGCATTTAGGGCTTGGGGCCGTTTCTGGGTTCAGCTAAAATTTCAAGGCAAGCGCTGCGCCGAAACAGCATTTCCCCTAAATCAACTCTCAAGCTCCACACCCTTAGGGTTTAGGGAAGGACTTCGAAAGCCTAAAACTCTAAATCCCGAACTCCAGAGCTTGAACCCCAGTAAATGCAACACCCTGCAAACCCTTGAAACACCCGGTCGCCTCTTTAAGCGACAAAGCCGCTACGAGGTAGGGCTGGATGTCCCCTGGCACAGGGTTTCTTAAGCGCTTTGTGCAGGGATGGCAGCTTAGCCGGTATGTGGGCCCAAACAGTCTGGTACACTGTGTAATGTCCTGACGGTGGGTGGAAGGAAAACTTGCCAGTCCAAAGATTTACTAATTTACGCAGGATCCGTAGGGCCACGTACCCCGGAAAGCCAGACTACTTGTAAATTCCAGCTCCTGGTGGTATGGATGGTTTGGGGGCGTGGGCCACATGTGTCCTTTACATCTTGCACTAAGAACGCAATCAAAACCCTCACTTCGAAGGCGCTAAACCCTCAACCCTGAAACCAAAAGCCAGCTGTGCGTTCGTTTCTTAAACTTTTTTCCGGTGAAAGTCTCCTATCCGACGCTTTGTCCCTGGGCCCTACATCCCTTCGGACCCCTGGCCAGACTCACAACTACCCTAAGGCCCCAAAGTAGTTCCTTTTGGGGGTTCATATATAGAATCCTATTAGGTATTCTTAAAAGGAACTACTTTGGGGCCTATGGGTAGACCCGACTCCCAACTGGGGGTTTCAGAAAATTAGGGGCACCTTGTTTTGGGGTCCTTATAATAAGGATCCTACTATTTAGGGTACTATATGAGGGTCCCCTATTTTCGGAAACTCCCAACTAAACCCCAACGCACTCCCAGAACCCGCACCAGAGCCGTCCAGAAGATCCAAGCAGGTGATAATAGGTAAGTGGTGCTGTGCTGTGTGCTGTAGATTAGTGTTGTGGGGAGTATACGGAAAATGGGTATTTTGAGCTTTAGCAGAGTTTTCCTGAACCTAAAACAACTAATACAACACAACACTCCCAAAACTCATATCTGGAACATCCGAGACACCATAGACCCTAAACCCTACTTGGAGGTTCATGGGTAGATATAAGTAGGCTTATAAGTAGGGTAACTATGCATATAACCCATATTATTTAGGGGACTTATAACCCCACTTATAACTACCCATGAACCTCCAAGTAGGCCCTAAACCCTATACCCTTACGTATAGAATCCCTATAGATCCCTTTAAAGGGACCCTTGTAACTACCCATGAACCTCCAAGGAACACTCATCCTGACTGACACGGAACCAGCCTCGGGAGCCCTCCATGACGATTGCCACCTCGCACGAGGAGGTTGCACACGCCCTCACCACCAGCTCCCCCTTTTAGGGTTCAGGGTTTAAAGGTTAGGGGACTCTGCAGCCTACAGTCTAGAGGGTTTAGGACC
Organism: Symbiodinium sp. CCMP2592; assembly: GCA_905221615.1. Taxonomy (NCBI): domain Eukaryota; class Dinophyceae; order Suessiales; family Symbiodiniaceae; genus Symbiodinium; species Symbiodinium sp. CCMP2592. The sequence continues at coordinate 505,186 of CAJNDT010001946.1, forward strand.
CTCAATTCCCTCAATCAGGATAAGTGGTTAGTTGGAGGTTCATGGGTACTTACAAGTGGGGTTATAAGTCCCCTAATATGGCTTAGAAGTATAGTTACCCGACTTACAACCCTACTTATAACTTGTAACTACCCATGAACCTCCATGCAGCTCCCCCTTTTAAGGGTTCAGGGTTTAGGGGACTCTGCGGTCTACAGCCTACAGTCTATAGGGTTTAGGACCCTCAATTCCCTCAATCCAAGCCCAAGCACCACTGAGCCCACAACCCCTAAGCAAACCCTCAACCCAGGCCCCATGTAAAAGCCTCATTCCTAAATCCTCCGCCCTAAATATCCAATGCATGCAGTCTTGAGGCATGTTTCACGTCTGAGCTGGGTCAGAGCACTTGTACAGTTCTCCCTTCGAGGAAGTCAATACGCATTGAGGATCCTATAAACTCTGTTTTGCATCAGGACAAACTCATAAACCCTGAACCTTCTTGTCGCTGTTTTTCTTCTTATTATTATGGTTATCGTTGGCAATATCATTATTGTAATTATTGCGATTCTTACGGTCCGGACCTTCTTCGGCATGGTGTTGCTGAGAGATGGCAGAGACAGAGCTACAGGTGGTCGAGCCGGCAATGGCTGTGAGTGGCGCGCCCGAGCTTTGGTCGGGGTTTCTGGGGTTGGAATTTCGGCTTTGGGGTTTAATGCCAAGCCTAGGGTTCAGAGCTTTGGGGATGTCAGGGTTTCTGGGGTTGAGAGTTTGTTTGGGATGTCGGCTATACAGGGTTTAATGCCAAGTTTAGGTTTCAAAGCTTTGGGGTGCCAGGGTTTCAGAATGTGTTTGGGACGTCTTTGGGGTTTAATGCAAGTTTAGGGTTCAAAGCGGCTAAACCCTAAAACCTGAAGCTTAAAAGGGTGCCGGTGTGGTGGGGATGAAGGGCCTCCGGATCATGGACATGCTGTTTCCAATGCGCCTACATTCACCCTTAGTTTGGCGGCCCGGAAAAGTTAGTAAGGCATGTATTTACAGCGTACACAAGACTCAAACCTTGGTAAATGGCCCAGGTATTGGGCCAATCGTGTTTAGGGCGTAATGGCCCTGTTTTTGGGTTGAGGGGATCGCGCACAGGTGGTCGCCACACCGATAAGGTTTAGGGCCAAGTTGAGGGTCTAAGACGTACGACTTTCAATTTAGGGTTTGTGGCTCATAATCTTAGTCCCGAGGACGCTCCACCGACAACTCACCTCGGCCGAGGCCTAAACCTCAAGCTTTCAAAAGCTTAACCGGGTACTCTTTACCAATTCACAGTTTCGATGACTCAAGTAGGTCCCGAAGAACAGGATACAAGGATCAATAAAGTGTTAGTCCCAGAAATCCTGGGGATGGCAGATCCCAGAAACTCCACTGCAGAGCTCGTTGCAGTTCTATCTACCTGAACCCCAAAGGCATGTAGAACAATCGCCTTTTATAGGGTTTGGGCCATATTTTACATACTTTTGTGTGTTTAGGTCGTTCTAACCGGACTTTATAGGATCAACCTGTGTCCTCAAACCCCACAAAATAGTAGGCCATGATCCCTAAAACGAGGGTAGAACCCTTAAAACGGTAGGTTTCTGGATGCTCAGGAATCAACCAGGAACTGCAAGGCCCCAGTCCAAAATGCGCTTGAAGGACGCTGCAGCAAAGATCTGGGTAGCATTCAAGCCTGACCAGGTCAGAAATCACAAACAGTTTAGGCTGTAGGGTTCAGGGTTTAGGGCTCATGGTAGTGATGCTGCCGTTGCAGTATCATGGCTGCCAGTAGAAAACTACCATGACGATGCCGATCATCTTCTGATGCATTTCGCCAGATCACTCAACCCTAAACCCTACACCGGCCCTACACCAGTCACACTTCTGACTGTCCTTTGCCTCTTCTGAGGGTGCCCAAGTGGTAGCGACGGACGCTTTGTGTTAGGGTGTACACCCTTTACACACTTTTTCCACACCCCAAACTCTAAATAAACTCAAAACTCCTCAAACCCTTGTGGAACCCTGCTTTACAAAGGAGCCCCAAGCCCCAAACATCTCCGATAGAACCCTTACAGTAAACCTTAAGCGGGTGTAGGGCTTAGAGCAGTTGAGACGAGGTATGTGTAAACCTGCCGTCCCGAGGTTTCTAGGCTCTTATTTCAAGCCTGTTGCGCTTTACCCATAGGCCCCAAAGTAGTTCCTTTTTTGGGATTACCGTATAGGATTCTATATATGAACCCCAAAAAGGAACTACTTTGGGGCCTTAAGGTAACTTCCTGTTCCGATTTTTACGCTCCCGCACACTCGGACACAGCCAGAGTAGGGTTCCTATAAAGTACCCTTAAGGTAAAAGCCAGAAAGTTGGAATATGATTATCCTAACCCTTCTATGGTAAATTATAGGGTATCCTACCATGAAGCCATATTACAAAGTACCCTTACAGGGAACTCCAGAAAGTTGGAACATGGTTTCAGGGTAGGATACTCTATAATTTACCATAGAAGGGTTAGGATAATCATATTCCAACTTTCTGGCTTTTACCTTAGTAGTATAGGGCAACAAATTAGGGGATCTACTTTCTACAACGATGCTTTGAGGAAGTCTCCTGCAGTTTCCGGGCGTAGGGTTTTGGGTGTTTGCACCGTTTAGGGTCTGACCTACCTTTGATTAGTAGGGAATGGAAGAATGGTAGTTATAGTAGTTGTAATTGTACCCCATTCCTCCATTCCCTACTAACCCAAGGTAAGCTATAGGTTTATGAAGGCCCCTATATCATAGTACCCCTATAGAACCCTTATACTAACCCTTCTAGACCCCTTTATAAGGCCCCTTTCATTCCCTACTAACCAAATATAAATATCCCTTTAAAGGAACCCTGAACCCCTATAGATCCCTTTAACGGAACCCTGAACCCCTATAGATCCCTTTAAAGGAACCCTATAGAGGCGTGGAGTTGAGGGTTCGGGCTCCTGGCCCTGGTTTTGCGGTTCTAGGTGGGAGTTTCCGAAACATAGGGGACCCTAACACAGTACCCTAAATAGTAGGAGCCTTTTTATAAGGACACCCCAAAATAAGGTACCCCTATGTTCGGAAACTTCTATGTGTCGGCAGTGTTGAGTAGTGTTGTGTGCACGGCCGCTGCATGCGAAGCTGACTGTAGTATCCCAGCATGTCACCAAAATCTTTACCCTAAGCCCTTGCCCCCTAAACCCTAAGCCAAGCAGGCCAGGAAACTCTGCATCGCAGCCACATTGTTCAGATGGATGGATTCCTTACTGTGTCATGCTTCTATTGTAACAAATGTTAATTTTCAAGTGGGGGCTGCAATAACATAACCCATGCAAATAGGAATTGTAAGTTCACTATCACTATGCATTTAGATAGGGTCCGCAAGATACCTACTTATTCAGACCTCTAGACTCTAGACTCTATGTTACTCAAGAACTCTTACATGCACATGCTGAGGTAGTTGATCAGCAAAGGCAATCGACAACAGAAGCAACCATCACATCAGCTGTAGTTCTTGGCTTAGGGTTTACCCATAGGCTCCATAGTAGTTCCTGTGGGGGTTCATACTTAGAATCCTATAAGGTAATCCCAAAAAGGAACTACATGAACCAGTATGGAGCCTAGGGGTTCTTGCTGTGCGGAACCATAGGAATGCTGGTGGCCTTGCTGCTGTCGCACTTGTCATGGGCAAACTTCCATGAGATTGCTATGACCGTGATCACTGTTGGGTGTAATGTAGGAACCTGCTTAAGAAGCCTTAGGCCTTTTCGAGGGTTCCTGTAAAGGGGTCTGTAAGGGTTACTATAAGGGTACTATTATAACGTAGGAACCTGATTAAGATACCTTGGGCCTTTACTAGAGCTCCTTACATGAATCCTAATTTTTGGGGCTATAGGCCCAGGGTTTCTTCATCAGGTTCCTATACGTTATGTGAATATAAAAACCCATATCAAGGCTACCGATGGTCTTGAAGGTTTGGGGCTGAGGTGTCAGTTTGGGGGTCAGGGGGGTAGGGCTTTAGTAACCAAGCTACATCAAAAAAAGTTAAGGTACCAAGTCTGGGGGTTATATCCCTTTCTGAAGGTAGGGGTTTGAGGAGTGTAGCTTCAGGGTCGCGGCTGCGGTTTCGGGGTTAGCTTGGGCCGGCCCATTGTCTCAAAATGTCACGGACATTCAGAACCACACCCCAAACCCGAAATCATGTCCAGACAGCTCAGACACCGCTTTTCCCGACCCGTCGCGGCCCATCTCTTCCCGGCTCAGGGTTTGGGGGGTTGAGGACCCGGGGGTTGTCGGTGCAGAGTTCAGGGTTCCAGGGCTTAGGGTAGTCACGGACAGTCGATCTCAGAAACTCCAATGCGCTTCTGCAGCCGTTCGCAAGTGATGAGCGCGCGCCTACCGCGAAGTTTTTCCAACGAGAAGTTGGCAATGCTGGTGCATGGCACGGGTGCGTGAGTTGCACAGAGCAGCAATGCAAAGGCAAGGACCGTGAGGAAGACAAAGTCTGCAAGCTCCAGATGCGTGGTTGTCAAAATTATGGTCCCTTTCTGGCTCCCGATTATAATACGGCTACCATATTAGGGTCCCTTATTTTCGGAAATAAGGGAAACTCCCAGATATGTCAGAGTCTGACCGGCTTGTCACCAGGCTTTGGCTCACCAAGAGGTTGAAGAGGCGGCAGAAAGCCACGTTGTGGAGATCCTCCGGTGCCCTCCTTCGCCCAAACCAACTTCTGCTCCTGGGCATCACCTTCAGGGCTTTGGGACTCAGGACCTGGGAATTATTTGTTTTAGAGTCTGGGGTTGCCGAGTTGATTCAGCGCTGCGGGTTAACCCAAAGGCCCCCAACCCCTAAACCCAAAGGCACGGTGGAAGGTCGAGGATTTCTGGGCTGAGGTGAGTTTCGATTCGGATCAGAAGGAAGCCGCAAGAGAGAGCTCGCAAACCTGTACCCCAAACCTATAGCCAAAGGGCTTCAATATCCTTTCCTCGTTCTACGTACCCACCGCCCCCCGCAACTGGCTTGTTTTCTTTGCTACCTGTACGCACTGAGGAGTGCTCTCTTTTGTACCCCAAATTCCCTCCATTGAAGGCCAAAGGGCTTCATGGATGGGTACTGGGCGGGTGGTCCTGGTAGAAGGGTACCTTGTCTTATTGTTTACGAAAGGTTCCATAAACAACATGTTTGGGAGCCGTTGCGAAGAGTGCTTTCGTACTGACTGTAGTGCCCACGATATCAGTCACTCTCAGTAAAGCCGAAACTGGACCCTAGGCCCTAAACCCAGCAGAAACACTATTGTAAGGGTTCCTGTTATGCTGTCCTTATACGGCTCCTTATAAAGGTAGTAAGTCAAACCCAATGCCCCAAGTGGAAGCCTGAAGCACTCCTCCAGACAGATGCACTGTGGTCAGGTTCTCGTCGAGCTTACGATCCCAAAGAGCCCTCAGATACACCATCATCCTCCGCATCGTCGCATCGTTTCCCACAATCCTGATAAGATTCGGCAGGTCTCGGGGCACATTGGCTGAATTTGTGAGTTAGGTTTCGTGAAGTGCCGTTGGCCATTCATGGTTTCAGGCTTAAGTTTTAGGGGTTGCGGGAAGATGCCTTAATTTACCGGGTTAAGGTCTACCCATAGGCCCCATAGTAGTTCCTTTTTGGGACTTCCTTATAGGATTCGATATATGAACCTTTAAGCAGGAACTACTATGGCGCCTCTGTGTAGTTCTACATTACTGAGTAGATAGCTTGGACACGATGCCGCTGCCTGTCCGGTCGCTGAGGCCGAACGGAAGCCGTCGAGGCATGACCAGCTACATTAGGCTAAGTACAAAATTAATAACATACTATGATACGACTATGGTATAGTATACCCCAAAACCCCTGGCTATATACGGGTAAGGATGCAGGGTTTAAGGTAGAGCTTTTTTGGCGTACGGGAACTTGATTTAAGGGACGGCTGTGTGCAGTATCCGAGGGATGCATAGCATGGGGTTGTCTAGATTAGTCATGGGCTTCCGCTGAAAGTTCAGCCGTCAACCCAAAACCACAAAAACTAAATCCCTAAAACCTCAAAACTAAAGAGTCACCTTGAGTCCTGAAATCTGCAAACCCTGAGGGTCCATGTACCCAACTAGTATAACATTGGCCCCTATGTGCCTGTATAGGAACTACTTCAAGGCCAAAGTATATACTATTTGGATACATGACCCCTTAAACCTTAAATCCTCATGGTACCCTTATACATCCCTTCTAGGAATCTTATTCGAGTACATGGACCCTTAGGGAAAGCTTCGAATCATTCCCTGACCCGGTGCTTGCGCAACGAGTTGAGGCAGCTTTCGAAGCTCCTGGAGATGTGGTAGTTTCCGAAAATAGGGGTATCAACATCCCTGCATGCGCTTCGGCTTCCGTAGTTTACCATAGGCTCCATAGTAGGGTGCTCAGTTTCCCAAAATTAGGGGTACCGGGTACCTTATTTTGGGGTCCTTATCATAAGTATCATACTATTTAGGGTACTATCTTAGGGTCCCCTATTTTCGGAAACGTCCATATGAATCCCAAAAAGGCACTACTATGGAGCCTCTGCGTACTACTAGCCTGACCAGGTCACGCTGTCCCAGTTGTCTGCCTTCTTGACTCTGGTTTCTGAGCTTGTAGTGAATTAATTTGTCCATACCATAGGGCCCCAAAGTAGTTCCTGTTGGGGGTTCAAAAGTTGAATCCTATAAGGTAATCCCAAAAAGGAACTACTGTGGCGCCTATGGGTAATAAGGGAACAAGTAAGTACGACTTCCTGCTATGTATCCATGTTGCGGCGACATAAACTAAGGCCCTGGGCAAGACTTGGTCATGGCGGACACAACACTTTTCAGGGCTTGAGCTTCCGAAGTTCGTTAGATTTTGCAAGAACAACTTGAGCTGAGGGCTTAGGATTTCGACGCTCACACTCGTACAAGGCAGGCAAGGTTTAGAGTTGTGAGTCTTGGCGGCATTTGTTGGGCTCGATTTTCTACCGGGACGTGAGCTTTCTAGATGGGAGCTGTCTAACACTTGTGGCCCATTATAAACTCTTAACCCGATTATAAACCCGCCAGTGCCTTGGCAAAGTTAGCTGTTCCAGCCATCAGCTGGTCGGCGCCCTCCTGCATCCTCCAGGGCACACGAAAAATACGGCAGGGTAAACCCTGAAACTATTGAGGGTTTAGGGTTTTAGCAGTTTTAGTACTTAGGGGTTAGGCCCTCCCTCTCTCTCTCTCTCTCTCTCTCGCTCTCTCTCTCTCTCTCTCTCTCTCTCTCTCTGTCTCTCTCTCTCTCTCTCTCCCTCTCCCTCCCTCCCATTCGAAACGTCAAGCCCGGCTGTAGGACACAGATGGTGCCACGTGACGCCCTGAAACCCAAAACCCTGCAAGCCTAAACCCTAAGCGACTGGGGTCAAAAAAATAGAACGCCACTTCTGCTTTAGCCTTTCAGTCTTGGTGTTTGGGGCTATTTGCCGCCTTTTCGTTTTCTTGGTTCTTTGGAGAGGATTGGGGGGACGGGTGAAATTGAAAGTTTCAGCTCGTTTTGGCGTCTGCAGTTGATTGGAAAACCAGGTCAACGACCTCCGCAAACGCTCGCGCATTCGCCGTAAGCCTTGGCAGCCAAGCAGGCAAGTGCAGGTGGGTAAGGAAGTTCAGGGTTTAGGGTAGGAGGTGTTCAGGATCTTAGGGATTTAGGTGCTGGTAAGACACTCAATCACAATGTGTACGAGCTCCAGCTTTCCTACAGGATTACAATGCGGAGAAGTATCAACGGTTCTTCAAGTGAAGGGGCCTGCACGAACAGAACGAAACCCTTAATCTAAGCCCTAAACCACGACCCGGATCTCTTGCCAGGTGTGGGAACGGAGTTTAAGTAAACTCCGAGTCCTGAGCCCTAGAGCATCACAGCCTTCCATCCGAAAACCGAACTGGATTCAAAGGACACCTAACATAGGGCCCTGAATCATCAGAAACAGGTTTCGGGGTATGGTATGGCGTACCCGTAAGTAATACAGTATCAGCAGGTAATCGTTTAAGCTCCTGGTTTTTGCCTTTCGACACGTTACAGCAATCCTTACTGTTGTCAAGGGGCGATCCAGCGCGCAAAGGTGCAGGAAGCGACGCACATTGCGCTGGATCACCTGCCAAAGAGACGTGGGTTCAGGAGTTCCATCCACCTGCAACCCCAAACCCTACAAAATAGTAGGATATGGCGCATTCGTTCCAAGGTACATAACCCCTAAAACCTAGGGGTTTCCGGGAATAAGGGTTTAGGAACCAGTATAGACATAGGTATTTTCGGTTCTAGCAACTTCCTTATTCAGGGATTGTGGCTGTAAGGCATCAGATACTCTATCTGGCTTTTCGAGATTGCATGCCTCAAAAAACCCTAAATCCAAACCTGGCTGAGGCAGCGGCTCCAAATCCCGAAACCCTTAACCCACAGACTCGAAGCCCCCGAATCAGGGGCCTCTTAAAAGGTAGGATGAAGGTAGGCAGGAATAACCAAGGATCCTGTATCGGGACCCTAAACCCCAAACCCTAAACCCTAAACCCTAAACCGTATCCCGCCCCCCGAGCCCCTTAGACTGACGAATCCCCTCAGGTCCTGGGCAGCTCTGCGGCGTTGTTGCAGTCTCGATCGGCTCCCCAGCGTTCGCAACGTCGCCTTGCATTGTGCATTAGCTAGGGTTTAGGGTTTAGGGGTTTAGGGGTTTAGGGTTTAGGGTTTAGGGTTCAGGCTTGGGCGGTTGAGCATTTGCGGATTCCTGTGTTCTAAGGCTCTAATACTTCCAGTGAGCGACCGAGTCTGGCCGAGGCGACGGCATATACAGACAAGGGGCCGGTGAAACCCTGAGCCCTGAGCCATCAAAGGCGATCTAAATCCTGCACATGTTGGCCCTGAGCCCCAAATCTTAAAAGGAGTCCTGCTTCCAAGTGCAAGCCGCCCCAAACCAGAGAATCCCATGTCAAATTACGAGCTCCATGCAATTTAAAACCTCCAATCTTTTATTGGGTGCCTGCAATAATCAAAATAGGGTTGAGAAGCAGATTGCAGTAACCCTTACAGATCCCTTGAAGGAACTCTTAAAGAATCAGTATGGGGTAGTATCTTACTGGAAAAAACTACTGATTTGTCCGATCCCTTTCCAGCCTGCACGGCACGGAGGCTCCAGCGAAGGTGGGCCAACTGCCAAAGGTGGACGGTTTAGGGTACTGCCTACATACGGGAACAGTCGGACGTATATCTCTATGCCTATTTTATGAATCTTGCCCAAGTGTCGGCTAGACCCCCAACTACCTCCTACTAGACCCCACATACCCACTATTGAAGACCACAAGCACTCTATTAAAGGGCCCTTTAGAGTTTGAGGGTCTAGGCTGGTTTGGAGCTAGGGCAGTTCAAGGCCTGGGAGGTCAGAGTTCCGGGTTTAGGGGTTTTGGGGTTTTCAGGGGCTCTGGGTTTATATCCTCAACCCTACAAACCCTCTCTCTCTCTCTCTCTCTCTCTCTCTCTCTCTCTCTCTCTCTCTCTCTCTCCCTAAACCCTAAACCCTAAACCCTAAACCCTCAACCCTACAAACCCTAAACCCTAAAACTCGAAGCCCTAGGTGAGCTCCTTTTGTGAAGAGGCTTCGGCACGTGGGTCGCAAGACCACAAAGAGAACAGCAAAGGCTCCAGGTCTCAGGTCTTTGCTGGGCTGACAGAGTTCACTGTGTTTCCTTGGAGGTTCATGGGTAGTTATAAGTAAGGCGATAAGTCCCCTGAAAACGGGTTATATGTATAGTCACCATACTTAACTTATAACCCTACTTATAACTACCCATGAACCTCCAAGCAGGGTTGCGAAGCTTCAGGTTGTGTTGATGAGTGCTTGTGTCCCTTTTGAATCCTGTTGTACGTCAGTCGGCTCCAGGGAAGCTCAAGATTTAGTGTTAAGGGATTAGGGCCCAGGCGTTTGGGTTTAGGGTTCAGATGGCTTCACGGCCAGGCGAGGATCCATGTGCGAAAAAGTGATAACAAGGTACGTGAGCCTCACTACAAAGATCTGCAAAGTACATTGAGTCTTCGAACTCGTTAACGCTTTCTGTGGCTACCGTCTTCATGACCTCCACGACTTCTGCAAGCCGGAACTCTTTCAAGTGGGACCCTCAACCGAGTTGCAACTGGATGGATGCTCCCTGTTTACGTATTCCGAAGATCCCGCAAATTCCTTCGCAATTATAGTCCGTCCAAGACGTTGATAGGGTGTAGAGCTTAGGGGTCTAGGAGCAGCACTGTCAAGGGAAAATGTCAGATATCAACTGGCCTACCTAGCACTGTGTCTGCTTGCTATCATATGCCCTGCCCGTCACCATTCAATGATTCAAGGAAACACGGCTGCAAGCGATGCATTCAAAAGCCTCATGCCGGGCGCGAGCACCTCGCCAAGCGAGCCCGATACGCCTCAACTGCACTGGCAGTCACGAGCAGCACTAGCAGAACCATGAATACGCTAAGGCTTACAAACACAATCTGAGGATGCAGAAAGGCACCATCAGTCGCGGCATTGATTCGCATAGGCGAGGTGAGAATTTCGGATCTTACTCAACAAGAATGCACGTGCTTGCTTCTCTCCTTGCGGGTAGTCAGGGTTGAAGGCTTCACGGACAAAAGTTTTGGAAGTTTCGGCTGGGGCATGGCTTTCGCTTGAGCGCTTCGATGCCTGTTGAATTATCGCTGGTTCAGATTTCTGACATGTAGTAATTAAGCCCTCCGAAGAAGCCACAGGCAATCCACGTAAATGACAATCACGGACCCCCTTTCTGCAAGTTGGGTCAACCAGGACACAGCGAGGAAACAAACAAACCTGGTCTGCTGCGTCTCTGCTGCAGCTATTTCCTCAATCAAGGCTCACCCTGTGACAAGTCTGACAAAGCTTGACGACTGACCAAATAACGATTCAATTGCACCCTTTACAACTGCGCACACTTGCAACTTACATCCGAGTGCTGACAATCGCCCACTCGACAGCAGCCCGACACCATCCGAAACCCCTGTGTCTGGAACGACGGTGCTCCGGAAAACCGTCTGTGAAACCCTGTTGTCAATTGAAGCAGCCACAAAAAGCTGCTTCAAGGGGCGCTGCTAGCCTCTTAGCCTATGCTAGCCTGAAGCGCTGGTACGGCTGCAGGTACGTATATGCCCGGTAATCACTGCAGTCATTCGCTTTCTTTTGTTGTTGCTACTGTGGCGGCAATTGCTACTCGCAAAATTGCTCCGATTACATCGACGACTCGCTGTGCACAATGCTAGCTACTTGTCGGGTATCATGGGGAACTAAAGGTTCACCTTTTTGGTTATATAGGGATTATATAGGGACTATACTACCCAAAAAAGGTTAAAGGTTACCCACTCTGCTACTGAGAGCCCCCTTATAGAACCCCTATAGACCCCTTAAAGGAACCCTTAAGGGTACCCTAAGCCCTAAAAATGTTACCTACTCTACTGCTAGGCAGTGCTATCTTATCTGCCGCTGCTGGGGTGTGGCTTGGCAGGGTCACATCCACTTTCCTGCGGAAGTGCCATCTGTTGTCCGGTGCTACGACGACGACCCTCGATCCCCCGAAAAGTAGACCACCGCCCAAAAAAACAAAGCCTAACCTAATCGACACCTAACTTGTGTTGCGCTCCAACCTTAGGTTCCCAAGTAGGCCCTAAACAGCAAGGGTCGCCCTTTCCCTAGTATTTGGTTCTAGAAGAGCACAAAAAAAGTTGCAAAAACGTGACTGCTGGTGGAATTTGGTTATAACAGAACCCCAATAAGGAAACATTGCAAAAAGGTGACTGCTGGTGGAACCTTGGTGCAGCTCTGGTGCAGTGCCGCTGCTACCCTGCGCCGGGCACCCCAGGCAGGGCGGCAACAAAGCACTAGAAGCCGCCTGGGAGGTCTTTGCATAGGGGTAAGAAAATGGCTCTCCATGGGGGGGGCTCTGAAAGCAAGGCCAAACATTCCGGAGTTTGGGGCTTGAGGTATGAGGCTTTCGGTTAAGGGTTTCAGCATTTGGGCTTCAGACAAGAGTGTTTGATAACAGTGAGCCTTGAAGCCGGCAACACTGCTAGCAACAGTTTCAAACACATTTAGCTATATGGGTACGCGGTTTCAATATTGTACTGATGGTATTGAAAGCTTCAGCACTCCAAGTTTCCAAATGATTCCAATAGACGGGTCTGGAGTTTCATTTGGCTAGCAGGCTTTCGCTAAAGGGTTAAGCAAAAACCCTAAACCTTAAAACCTTCGTAAACCCTACGCTCCCATCTAACCCCTAAAATCCTAAGACATTGAAATCGGTTGTATAGTGTCGGATGCACTTGCGCTTTGCACCCAAGCTTTACAAAAAATCGCAAAGCTCACTGCGAGCGCCTGATCCCCAGTAGCGGGAATAGGGTGATGTAGGGTGTACCTTAAACTATACCAAACCCTACTTTTCTGTAGGTTCGCATTATAAACCCTAATATGGAATTTATAGAGACACCATAAAAAGTAGGTTTTGGTAGGCTAAGGTAGGGTTTAGGGAAGGTCCGGAACCGGGAGGCCTTACCTATCGCAAGACTGTCTGTTATGATGAGTTGTGGCAGTGATAGTAGCAGAAGTAGTATATAGTACAGGAAGAAACACAAGAAGTATTCAGTAGTATAGTAGTAATAACAAAAGCAGCAGCAGCAGTAGTCGCCGTCGTCGTGCTCTTTTTTGGAAGGCTTAATAAGACCCACACCCGAAATCTCAAACTTCTATGCTGAGCCCTGGGTCCTCAAACCCGCAGCCTCCAAACCTGTCTCCAACATCCCATCAACCCAAAGGCTGGCAGTTGAGCACCGGGATAGATTGCTGTGACAATTACCAATTGCCGAGCAAGGGGGCACGACGCGACGAAACATGCTGAGTGCGAGCATCCTCCTGTTAACGCTTGGTTGAGGGCTCTGTGGGGTTGCGGTTGACGTTCAAGAAATGATGATGATGATGATGATGACGATGGCGGCTGACGGCGTCAAAATATATCCGAAATTTTGTTGCAATAAGTAGACGGTGATCAATCGTTTTTTGCAAAGGGGCCGTACAGAGATGCAGGCTGTAGGGCTGAGAGTCCGGGGTTGCCCAGGTTGAGGAGTAACTTGCCAACAAAAAATACCGCCGCTGTGGTAGTGTCGTTGGTGAGACGAAGCAGTAGAGAATATGTGTAAACTGTAGCCTCACAGGAATGACAGGAACTGAGGGCATTGCCCTGGGCAATGCAGTGTTGTTTTGAAAGTAGCGCGAATGAGCACGTAGTTCTCATTCACAGCAACTTACCAGATTCCGCTTCCGAGCAGTCCTGTAATACGCCTGGCGACCAACGGTGCCACGGAACCTTGGGCAAAAGTGCTCTGGGTGCACATATTTTACGATAATGTAGGTACCTGATTGAGAAGCCTTGGGCCTTGAATTATTGAGTTCCTTATATGAATCCTCCTAATTATTCTTGGGTTATAGGCCCAGGGTTTCTTGATCAGGTTCCTAGATTACTAGACCAATGAGAATACTCATACTCGTACTCCCAGATACTAACAGTACAAGATCCCGCATCGATAGACTGCTTGTTGTCAAAATAATGCGCGACCAGAACCCAAAGCTCCAACACTTACTTCAACCGGGTAACCTGGCAACATCAGGAGATTCTCCAAACGTTAATTGCCTAAGCCCACTCAGATAAAGACAGCGGACAAATACTGCAACACAACAACGTGGCTCGCTTTCTTGTGGGCAACTCCTCAGCTCAGGAATACCCCGTGAAACCATAACATGCCTCCTATTGCAATAAGTTATCGCTCGATACTCTGCTAAAGCCAAGCGTCCATGACTGCAGCTGCCTCCGTGCTTTCCGACGCTTCTCGAAGCAGCGGGCGAAGGAGCTACGCAGCCTCTGCACGGGTTGCTAGTAGCTAGAAAGAAGGTTTCTAACGGTTCTTACAAAGGTTACGATTTGGCTTCTAAAGGGTCTGTTAGGAGTTTGGTGCGGTCTTTTCTGGAGCTTTGTAGCGTCGCTCTAGGTTTTATACTCCCTTTCGACCCCCCAAAAGTACTCCTGCTCATATCCAAACACCAATTATTTAGGACCATAGCGGTTAGGTCTTTCGGGACTGGTTGGGCGTGGCTCTTCAAAGCTCCATCCCCTCCTGGAGGGTCGGTTTAGGGTTTAGGGTTTAGGGAGGGCGACTCGTGATGATATCCCTTGCATTAAGCAAGCTTCTAGGCTTTAAGGTTTAATTAACCCCTGCAGCTATGATATAGCAACAGACCCCGAAACTTTTTTAGAATAATGTGATTACCTGATTAAGAAACCTTGGGTATTTATTAGTAATCTTATTACGGTTCCTTATATGAATCCTACTATTTTGGGGTGAGGGGCCCAGGGTGTCTTAATCAGATTCCTACGTTAGGCACCCCGAAGAGACAAAAAACACTCGCAGCCCTGAGACTGTCAGACCTTTGGCCAGGAAACCCTCTGCACTTCAAAGTACTTGGAGGTTCCCTCGAACTTACTTAGGGTAGTTATAAGGGTTCCTTTAAGGGTCCCTTTAGAGAGTTGTATAGGGATTTAAGGGTTTAGGGTAGTAAGTGGGCTTATAAGTCCCCCAATAGGGGTTATAAGTATAGACACCCTACTTATAACCCTACTTATACCTACCCATGAACCTCCAAGTAAAGCGAGGCGAATGCGCATCCCAAGCCCTGAAACTGCTAAGCCCTTGAATCCTTGAGAGTACATTGCTGAACTTACCTTGGGCAAGGATGGACATGGTGCTCTTTGCCAAAAGAAGACCCTTGAAGGCAACCCCTGAAGAAACCAAATCAGTCCTAAACTGTAAACTGGAAGCCCTAAAATCATGAATTCTGTATGCCTCCTAACCCCTAACCCGAAGCCCTATAGTCCTAAATTGCCTCCTATACCCCAACCCGAAGCCCTAAAACCCTAAATCGTGTATGCCTCCTGAACCCTAACCCGAAGCCCTAAGATCATAAATCGTGAATGCATCCGTGCCTGTATTTTCGCCACTGCTTCTGTATCCGCCGCACCGAGGCGACTTTTCGTTCCTTCGGTGACCCCAAAACCCTAAACCCTGACTGCCGGGTACCCGTGAAGACCTAAACCCTAAACCCTAAAAACAAGAAACTGAGGGCCCCCTAATCTAGACCTTAGAGTAACCTAGGAATAAAAAGGGTGCCCCTTTTTGGCTTAAAGGGGTTTATAAGGGAACCTTAGCCTCAAAAAAGGAAATAAGGGCCTACTCTGGGTCCTGGTAATGCCCAAAACGCTGAAAAGCCTAAGGCCCCAAACATTTAAAACTCTGAAACGCGACAACCCAATAATAAGCAGCATGCCTGCCCAGAAACGTGGTTGAGTATCCTGAAACCACCCGTAGACCCCATATACATACATGCATACATACCTACTAATTATATATTAAAATATATGTGTGTGTATCCGAAATTCGTAAAGTGTAAGCCCATCAACCCGCAAAGTTGTTATAGCACCTACCTGGATCACAGAACCGAAGACCCTGGCCCTCCTTCTTCTGGATTGCTTACTAGGATACCCAGTAACCTAAGAATAAAAATGCCTCTCTTTTTGGTACTGGGCAACTTTATAAGGAACCTAGGACTACAAAAAGGGAATAAGGGTACTACTGGGCATCCTAGCTTAGATCACTCTTAGAAAACAGGTTGGAGAAATTAGGCCCCTTTTTTACACCTGGACTACGCATAAGACAGAAATTAGGCCCCTAGACACTAAACCCAAAACCCTAAAGCCCCTAAACACTGAAACGAAGACCCCGGAGGTCAAGTCTCGCAGCATAGAACCCAGCTTTCTAGGTTCACCGGAGAGGCTAAAACAAAAAGCAACGCCGAAAGCTGTAAAGCCCCAAGCCCCTACCTCCAAACCCCAAACCTTTTGAAGCGGGCTTGCTTCGTCGCCCGGGGGCTCCTTCTGCCAAGAACCCTAAACCCTAAGCAACAAAAACGAGCCCAGCATCGAATCGGGGCCGAAAGTAGCGGAGAAGCTTACGTCCGGCAGCACGGAACTGGAGCTGAGCCTGGGTTCGCTTCGTGCGCGCTTTGGGGTGTCGAGGCTCTATCATCGGGGTTAAGGGTTTTGAGTTTGGGGCTTGGGCTTTAGGTTTGGAGTTGGTGTAGGGATTTGGGATGTTTTGGAACTTTAAGGCCGCGCCGTTAGAAGTATCCTGTCTGAAGTACCACAGTAAAGAGAAATCTACACAAAACTTCATTCAAGCCCTTTATGGGGGTTTCCGAAAATAGGGGACCCTAAGATATTACCCTGAATAGTAGGATCCTTATTATAAGGACCCCAAAATAAGGTACCCCTAGTTTCAGAAACTCCTATATGTAGACCCATAACCCTAAATGCAAGATCCCAGCTTCATCTCTGCATAGGTCCCCCCACATCAGACATCCTCGACCTGCATGCCCCCTAATTCGTGCTACGTCTCTGGGCAAGGTTCGCACGGATTCTCTTTCTGTTTTGGTACGCGATTTTTGTTGGCCGGCAGTGCACGCGAAGTTTTGCGAGGACTTTTGCACGGATTTTGAGGGAAGTAGAATTTTGAGAAAATCCGCAGCAAAAACTGATAAACATCGCATGCGACTCCGCGAGACAACCCGGCAGAACCATGCAAAGAAATCCGCGAAAAAATCCGTTGCCCAGACAGCCAACCCGAACCCTAAACCGGCGGTCCAAAACGTGTCCACACAAAAACGAGACAGAGGGAGGGAGGGAGAGAGAGAGAGAGAGAGATGGAGAAAGGACTTGACTGCACGCGATGGCTTGTGACATGGTAGGTCTCAATAGCAATGACATTGTTCTCCGAGGGCTCGGGCGGGGTGCCCGGGCTCGGGCCGGGTGCCCGAGTTATAATACGGCCCCAAAAAGGGACCCTACCCTAAGGCCCCAAAGTAGTTCCTTTTTGGGGTTCATTTTTCTAGAATCATATAATGTAATCCCAAAAAGGAATTACTTTGGGGCCTATGGGTAATTTAGAGAACTACCCCCTAAGCTTCTGCTGATTCTCCGGCCTGCTGCTGCCGGATCTTGGCCTCCATCCTCCCCTGGCGCTCCAGTCGCAGCTTCCTCGGCTTTGTTTCGCGGCGCGCGGGCTTAGAGTACTCTACTGCTAAAGCTTATATACTTTACTTGGGGTTGAGGGTTTAGGGTCCAGGGCC
Organism: Symbiodinium sp. CCMP2592; assembly: GCA_905221615.1. Lineage (NCBI taxonomy): Eukaryota > Dinophyceae > Suessiales > Symbiodiniaceae > Symbiodinium > Symbiodinium sp. CCMP2592. Next base: position 522,476 of record CAJNDT010001946.1, read on the forward strand.
TAGGGTTTATAGGGTTCAGGGTATAGGGTTTAGAGTAGTGGCCTTAGATTAAAAATTAGAATAGCTAGGGTTCCTGTATTAAAGGGCTCCTACTTTAAGGGATACTGTAAGGCGGGCACACTGAGGGACCCAGGGACGCAGCGGCCCCAGCCCCTAATATAATAGACCTTCAAGACAATCCCGACAACGACTCCTGGGTCATACTGGCAACCTCCTCGACTCTGCTCTGGAACAGGATCCTCTTAACCATCAGACATGAAACTGCAAGCAACTGGAGACCCCCTTCAAAACCGGTTGAAGCACGGAAAGCCGTATCTTTAGCGAACATACCGCGCGACCAACCTAGATTCCCTCATTCTCAGACCTCAGGAATCGACGCGACCGCTTCTCGAGTTTAAAACAGGCTTGCGACAGGTGGCTGCCTGTCTGCTGCCAGGCCGTCTGCAGCAGTGAAGAGGGCCGCGACCTGTCGGCGGTTGTCCGAAGGAAAGCTGGTTATTTCTATTGGGATCCAGGAAGGAATCCTTGGCATGATCTAGAATGTATAATATATCCCCTAATCGTGGGATGTTTTGGTCCCTGGGAACCGCCGTGCATACTCACTGACTTAGGCCGACACCTAGCAGTGTTCAAGTCAGATGCCGGAGTAAGCCTTATGCAGAGTGCGCAGAGTGCTGGCATGCGGCAAATATCCTAGCGTTGGGTTTCGTGGTAGGAGCATGTTCTCTCTTATCAGCCTCATGTGTGTGAGGAGTTTATTTCCCGAAGCATGACCAGCTGCAGGCCCAAAACCTAAAGGACACTGCCCTGAGCCTTTTCGTCGAGAGGAGCACGCTTGTCCTGCGGCGGGTTCGGGCTAAACATCCCCAAGCCCTAGTCTCTGAGCCCTCTGCCCCAAAGAAACTGCTTCGAAGCATGAGCAAAGGTTTAAGGTTCAGTGTTCATTGTTGGCATGAAGCTTAGTGTTTCTGGCTTAGTGTTTATCCAGCATGCAAACCATTTGCATGTGTATGAAAGCTAAAACCCCTTGAATGCGATCTGGTTTGGCAAAGATCCAAAATAACCGATAACAAAACAACCGTCGCCACGGATCCAAGACAAGAGCTGTCGAAGTAGTTTAGGGTTTAGGGCATCGCCCCAACCAGGTCGTGTTGAACTCCTGGTGAAAACAAGCCAGAGAACGATGAGGAAGCCGTAGCTCTGAGTGCCTGAACCCTTGTTCCGTATAAGCCCTCACCCAGACCTGACTATACCCCCCTTAGAACCATAATAAAAATAATATTGTTAGTCTTCTCTCGGGTTTCATATGAACAAAAACAAAGAGACTATAGCTTGAGCCCACTCATGAGCTAAGCAGATCAAACACCTGAAGCCTAAGCCCGGAAATGCTCGAGGCTAGCATAAGCTTCGAGGGTGTAACCTTTCGGAGTGATTGCAGAAGTCGATCTGGAGGAGTTCTTTCCTGGGGATCAAAATAGCCCAAAAGCCTTGTATAGTACGGTCTTTGAGCCTAACAGCCTTACTATATGAGTCATTCCAGCCCTACGGCTTCATTTCCTAAGCATTGCAGCTACTAGCAGAAGGGCTTGGATCTGATATGGGAGTTTCCGAGAATAGGGGGCCCTAATATAGTACCCTAACTAGTAGGATCCTTGTTATCGGGACCCCCAAAATAAGGTACCCCTATTTTCGGAAACTCCCATATCGGGGTTTGTTCAGCCACGTAGGGTTCGACAGGGTCTCTGTATAACGGTCGGATGACCATGCATCAGACACAGAGCTTGTTATTGAAGGGATAGGGTTTAGGGTTTAGGGATTAGGGATTAGGGTTTAGGGTTTAGGGGCGCTTGAAGCACGATTTGACGTCTGTGGCATTGATGGATGATGAAGATGATGAGGGTTATGGCAACGCTTGTAGTGTCAACGTGTGCGCAGTAGCCGACGACGGTGATGGCCATGATGTTACATAGTAATCATGGTGATGATGCTCCTGGAGACCACGGCGAAGATGCCAAAGCGAGGTTGTGCAATGGAAACACATCCCGTGTTGGCAGTACAACAGGCATAGCTTGGGTACTGCCCCCATACAGCCCAAACAGTAACAGCCATTATAGGGCCTACGGTTCAGGCCCTAATATATCTGTATTATGAAAATTAGTCAACTGTTGCTGAGTGGGGGCAGTACCCAAGCGGCATAGCGCTACCAGTGGCTCATGTATCAGGGATTTAGCAGAAAATCCGCCAGGCTGAATCCCACACCTGGAACCCTTTGAGCCTGATCCCAAAATCCTAAAACCCAATTCTGCGATGCTTTGTCAATGGCCCTATAAGCCCTTAATTAAGCCTAAACCATATCGTCCGATGGCCCTATAAGCCCTTAATTAAGCCTAAACCGTATCGTCCGACCCCCTCCTCTGCATCGGCCATGCATGGCATGGAGGGGGCCGGCGGCAGCTTCTCCCATGGAGCTGATACATGCCTGGGCTTCTCGTCGGCTTTGAAGTCTTGCGGCGTTGGGCATTAAGGGTGTGCATGTAGTATCCTGCAGTGATGCAGTGGCAGGTTCCGGGCTTCACCTACCAGCCCATAGCAGAAGCCCGAGCAAGGGCATGTTTCACCCCCAATCCTACACTCCACTCACTACCCTAAACCCTAAACCCTAAACCCCTAAACCCTAAAGCCCTAAACCTACTACACTATACAAGCTGAAGGCATGCGTGAAAACCACCTCAAAGGGCCACCAGAAAAAGCCTAAAGATCGCAACCCGAAGCCGCAAGCCTACCTGCCCTAGGGAACAAGCAAGGCATAAGGGTGGTTGTCAAAATTAGGGTCCCTTTCTGGGTACCCTAAATAATAGGTGCCGTACTATAATAACCATGATTTTGACAACCACCCAATAAGTGCCATGACGGCTAAAGCCCTTTTGCAAGCCCCGAGCCCTGAACCTTCAACCCGGAAGGTTCAGGTCAGAACAAGTCACTCCGGAACTTCTGTCATGCGCGGGGGTAGCAGCACCTCCGTAATCGACGATCTTCGTTTCAGGATTTGTTTGGTTTGGGACTGAGGGTTTAAAATAGGCGAATTAATGATTAGAATAGGGTTTGGGGGCCCATTATACTACAATTATCATAAGGAACTCCCCAAATAGTATTGGTAATCTAGGCCCCTATATTCCACATCAACACACAAAGGCTTGACCTCAAGGAGGTAAGACGGATCATCTTGCTGGCCGTAGTGTTTGATCAGGGACCGACTACTGTAGTGGCCTTAACAATTAAAAACATGTTTCGGTATATGTTATACCGTTTTTCATGATCAGGAGCCCCCAAAACCCGATTGTCAGGCCCCTACATGAATCACCCAGTGGTATTCCCCTCGGCCGCAACCCCTCTGGCAGCTGATGCCTGCATCCCCCAACCATTCCACGGGCGGAGGGGGAAATGGATGAACCCTGAATCCTACTAGAAGACAATTGGCCCGAAAGCATCATCAGCGAAGATTGTGGGGCTATGTGATAGATCCAGTGTATAGGATCGTAAAGTCACAGAATCAAGAGTCATAGAGTCCATGAGTCATGAGTCATAAAGTCATAGAGTTACAGTGAGATAGCGTCATAGAGTCATAGTGAGATAGAGTCACAGAGTCATGGAGTCATCTATGTACCATGCACTTGACTCGATGTAGTTCACTCTATGCTCTATGTGTGGGAACGCTTAATCGAGATCCCCATAGCGTGAGGGCTCATAGCCTGACCTGGACCTCGAGATGCAGATACAGTCAAGAGTCATAGAGTCCATGAGTCATGAGTCATAAAGTCATAGAGTTGCAGTGAGATAGCGTCATAGAGTCATAGTGAGATAGAGTCACAGAGTCATGGAGTCATCTATGTACCATGCACCAAAATGTGTAACTTCACCTCGCGCTCGAACACTCGACAACGCCAATCTGTGTGAAGGGTTGCAAAATTCATCTCAATGCTCATCAAAAAATGCAACTTTACCTCGCGTTCGAACACTCGACCACGCCAATCCCTGTGAGGGGTTGCAAAATTCATCTCAATGCTCATCAAAAATTGCAACTTTACCTCGCGTTCGAACACTCCACCACGCCAATCCCTGTGAAGGGTTGCAAAATTCAGCTCAATGCACATCAAAAAATGCAACTTTACCTCGCGTTCGAACACCCGACCACGCCAATCCCTGTGAAGGGTTGCAAAATTCATTTCAATGCACATAAAATAATCCATCTCAATGCTCGTCAAAAAATGCAACTTTACCTCGCGTTCGAACACCCGACCACGCCAATCCCTGTGAAGGGTTGCAAAATGCCAATCCCTGTGAAGGGTTGCAAAAAAAATGAACTGCACCCAAACCCTGTGAAGGGTTGCGCGGCGCCCGCAAAATGTGTAACTTTACCTCGCGTTTGAACGCCCGAGAGTTCCAATCCCTGTGAAGGGTTGCGCGGGAACCGCAAAATGTGTAACTTTACCTCGCGTTTGAACAAGGGTTCACCCGCGCGCCTAAAATGTGTAACTTTACCTCGCGTTTGAACGCCCGAGGCAGCGAATCCTTGTGAAGGGTTCACCCGGGCGCCTAAAATGTGTAACTTTACCTCGCGTTTGAACGCCCGAGGCAGCGAATCCTTGTGAAGGGTTCACCCGGGCGCCTAATAAGTTAAAAAATGTGTAACTTTACCTCGCGTTTGAACGCCCGAGGCAGCGAATCCTTGTGAAGGGTTCACCCGGGCGCCTAATAAGTTAAAAAATGTGTAACTTTACCTAGCGTTTGGGCCCTCGCCCATGCCAATCCCTGTGAAGGGTTCACCCGGGCGCCTAAAATGTGTAACTTTACCTCGCGTTTGAACGCCCGAGGCAGCGAATCCCTGGGAAGGGTTGCGCGGGAACCCTAAAATGTGTAACTTTACCTCGCGTTTGAACGCCCGAGGAGGCGAATCCCTGGGAAGGGTTGCATTCCCGATGGACGACAACGGTGCCACCCCCTGGCTTTAAAAGAGAGAATTAGATACCGAGATGTAGAGAGTAAGTCATAGAGGCATAGAGTCAAGTAAGTAAGTAAGTAAGTAAGTAAGTAAGTAAGTAGGTAAGTAAGTAAGTAACTAAGCAAGTCAAGTAAGTAAGTAAGTAAGTATAAGTAAGTATAAGTAAGTATAGAGATAGCATAGAGTCCAGTGTCAAGTGTCAAGTAAGTTAGTAAGTAGATTGAAGTAAGTAAGTAAGTAAGTCGTAAGCATAACAAAGAGTCAAGTATCAAGTGTAGAGTCAAGTATCATAGAGTCAAGTGTCAAGTGTAGAGAGTCAGTCATAGGGGTCAAGTAAGTAAGTATCAAGTGTAGAGTCAAGTATCAAGTGTAGAGTAAAGTACGGAGTCAAGTAAGTTGATTCTATGTCTGTCATCTATGTACTCAGCTGCGGCGTTCCACACGGAAGAACCCTTCGCGATGCTTTCGGAAATAAAACCCAAAACCCTAAATCCCTAAACCCAGAGGAGTGGGAAAAGCGTTCGTAGGAGTGAATGCTGCCGCAAACAGACCCCATCATGACACCCACTGCAGGGTCAAATCCATTCTGAGAACAGCGCATCCGCGGCGCAACCATGAAGACGTTTATTGTCTAATCCGTTCTGAAACCAAAGCATCATATTATACTACTATAGTAGTTCAATGGTACTTGATATGGACTCCATTTCCATGACGTATACCACTCATACTACTATATACTAACAGGTTCAGCAGACTTAATATGGGAGTTTCCGAACTAGGGGACCCTAGTATAGTATCCTAAATAGCAGCATCCTTATAATAAGGACCCCTAAATAAGGTACCCCTAATTTTCGGAAACTCCCATATGGACTCCATTCACAAAAAAAACATGCCAGCGCCTGATTCGGCTCCCAGCCACCCAGCAGCCGTTCAACGTCGGCTCCTTCGACTGCGGAGTCGGTGTGGGCTTTAAGGCTCACTGTACCTTAACCTACCAAACCCTACTTTTTTGTCGGGTCCCTATAAACTCCATATTAGGGTTTATAATAAGAACCTACAAAAAAGTAGGGTTTGGTAGGCTAAGGTAGTTAGGCTTTAGGGTCTAGGGTCTAAAGGACTCAAAGGGTTTAGGGTTTAAGGCTTCGTACTTGCCGGGTATCATGGAGAACTGAAGCTTAACTTTCTTGGTTATACAAGGATTATATAGGGACTATACCACCCAAAAAAGGTTCAACGTTACCTACTCTACTACTAAGGCTTACTTTAGTTAGGGTTTGGGGTTTAGGGTCCAGGGGTATAAGGCTGAGTTTTGGGGGCTTTCCGGTTCCTTTAAAGGGTTCTCTTGAGGGATACTATAGAAGCTACTATAAGGGGTTTAAACCTGCACTTAAAGGGGCCTTCATTACTAGAATAGGTCTTGGCGGTATATACTACAAGTGTACTAAGGAGCCCTAAGGAATAATCTTGGTAACATTAGCCCTCTTTTAGTGGGTTTGGGGATTAGTGGTTTAGGAGTTAGTTTAGAGTCTAGACTAGTAGTGCCCGTAAGTAATTGAGCTCTTGGGGACTTTCGATGTAGTGTAGGGATTGGGGTTCGGGCTTCAGATTTTGACATGGCCCCGAATTACTTCTTGCGGAGGAAAAGAGCGATCTGCAGGTAGATTTGACTGCTTATCCACTGGAACCGATGTGACTCCACGCCTCCTGGCAGAATGGTTGCAGAAAAGACGGAGTTCGAGCAGAGTCCCTACTTGGAAGGGCAGGGGACTTAGTAAGTAGGTTATAAGTAGGGTTATAATTGGGGTAACTCCATCTAGGGTACTTATAACTCTATTTATAACCTACTTACTAAGTCCCCTGCCCTTCCAAGTAAGCCCTAAGCCCTAAACCCCATATAGATCCCTTTAAGGAACCCTATAGATCCCTGTAAGGAGCCCTTTAAGAGCCCTTACCAAGTCCCCTGCCCTTCCAAGTAGACGGTAGTGGCCTTTTCTAACGTTAAGCAAACCCCTCCTGGTATTGAAACCACGAAGCCGAGCGGTTGAACCCGAGCATGGTGAGTTATGAACCGTAAACCATGTGCTCCCAAAGAGCCCAATACCCCTTAATTAAGGAATATATCTTAAATTATTAGGGGCTTCATATTATGATTTAAGCTATATTCCCTAATTAAGGGATATTGGGCTCCCTGGGCAGTAGATTGCGGGGCTGAGTGACTTGGAGGAGAAGCTGCGTTTTTGAGGATGGTGGCTGCCGAACTCGCCGCAGGGGCGGGGTTGCTGAGTCGGTTCCACAACGAGGCCATCCCTTCAGCCGTAAACCCTCAAACCATGATAACCATGACTTTGCCTGGTGCCGGGCTTGACTCGCTGGCTGCACCCTTGCGAACTCTTCTCATCACCAGCTGCACCTCTCGTCACGTCTTCGTTTTAAAGTGTGATGGTAGGCGGTCAATGGATTTCTACGGTTCACTGTAGACTTGGGGGTAGACTACCCAGAGGCCCCAAAGTAGTTCCTTTTTGGGATTACCCTATAGGATTCTATATATGAACCCCAAAAAGGAACTACTTTGGGGCCTTAGGGTAGAGGGTAGTTAACGACAGGGCTTGAATCACAAGGCAAAGGTGGCCATGCGGTTTTGGGGCTTCGAGTGGAGGCTTCGGCTTCGATGCCACGTGAGGACTGAAGACTTCGGGCCGGACCTCAAAATGCAAGCTGGACTAAACTAGTTCATGGTTGGGATAGGATTAAAAATTTAAACTTCTATTCCATATTGGCTTAAGTACCCGGAAAAATGGAAAATGTTACCCAACTATGACAAAGCAAAGAGTTTACTTGGAGGTTCATGGATTTAGGGGGGTTTCGATTCAAGCCCCCTAATGGGTTGTAAGTAGAGTTTCCCTACTTACAACTAAATACCCATGAACCTCCAAGTAGGGTTTCTTAACGCTCACACTCGCGCTCAGGTTTTGGGGTTCTGGGTTTGGGGTGAGTTATGTTAACATGCTGGTTCTCGTGCTACAGCCTCAGATGCATGAACGTCCAAGTACTACGGCAGGGTTCGGTACAGGACGATGCTTCAGAGCCTCTGCCTGTTGCTGAGTTCCCTAGCCTCGGAGCTTGTCAAGACCAGTCCTGGTAATGCACGAAACACTGATAGAAGGGCTTTAACTTTAAAAGTGACACGATGACTCCACTACCAAGCTCTCTGCAAAAAACTAAATGTTCCACTCTTTATGTTAGTTTAACGTCTCTTCAGGAGCTTCCTCTCCTTCTAAACACCACCAATCATAGGATCGCATCCACATTAACTTATAACCAAACGGGACCGTCAGGATCTAATAGGGTTCTGGGGTATATTGTAGGGAATCGACACAAAGGAACCCTAAGGAAAAAGGCTGAGATTTTTTCAAGCACTTATAAGACTAAGAACCATCGGATCCTGAATCAAGCTCCTGCAAACCTGACGCCCTGACACGTTGGTGGTGCCTCCCAAAGCAAGCCCTCTTTCGAAAATCCTGAAAACTTCATTATCGACTGTCTATCCTATAAATCCCTGTTTTGGGAGGGGAGAGAGGCCTTCCTACCTTGCCCTCGCGAAGCCAGCGCAGTACTAGAAACCCGATCTTAAGCCTTTATAGAATCTTGTAAAGCCACTATATAGATCCTAACAACTAACGCCTTTGTAGAACGATACACGGCGGCAGTGCCTCTGCTCTATGCAGCAGGCTTTCGGCTGGAAGACCTGCAGCAGCGATTTGGGTGGTTGTCAAAATGATGGTCCCCTTTTGGGTACCCTAAATATTAGGTGCCGTATTATATTAAGGACCCAGAAAGGGACCTTAATATTGATAACCACCCAACTAGAAGTTCTTCTCAACTTCTTCATGCTGGTTGGCATTTTGTCCGGTTTGTTGCCATTCCGATTTCTACAGTCTGGGGTATGAGGGCCGTACGGCTTAGGGCTTCCGAGCTGAGAGCTTTCGGGCTTAAAGCTGTGCTTACCATCACTTGGCCAGTTTCCTAGGAGAGCTGCAGTTCTTTTTTATTTGAACTCCTTTTCTCCAGAGACAGCAGTCTGCTCTCTAGAAAGGCTTAGACGGAGAACTGAAGTTTGACCTCTTGGAATTTTATAGGATTACAGTACCCCAACATGATCTCGACCCCTGAGTTGAGGATTCTGGGCCTTCGGGCCCCGAAGGCTTAGGAACTTGCCTTAAAAAGAACCCTTAAGGGTTCCTTTAAGGAGCCCTGAAAGGGAACCAGGAAGGGTTTGGCTTGCGCTTTTGGCGCCCGCACTCGGAAAGGGTTTAGGTTTAGGATTAGAGTGTGTAGGTTCGCGCTTGTGCAGCCGGAGCTTTAGCCAGAACGCCCGTTTGTGATAGGCCCCCTACAACCCCTGAACAAATTGAATCCTGCTGCATCCTGTGCCGGTGCGACCCGGCATGTAAAGCTATACATATTCTTCAACCAATGTATAACCCCGAAATCCCAAACCCCTAAACTCTAAAGACTCTCATATCCAAGCTGCTGGTTCCACTTCCTTGCGCATGCGCTGAAGCCCTGGCAGCATGTGGAAAAAGTGAGTCGCAGGGCTGGCTAAGAATGGAAAGACACGTTTTTTGGGCTGTTTAGCTTCAGATATTTGCGACTTCATGGTTGCAAAAGTTATATAAACACGGCACAGTAAACTTTAAAACTACCGAAGGGCTTAGCATTTGTGCCTGGATCCGTGGCTGTGCCCGGGTATTTGGGGCTCACGCTACTGTGCTCCACAGCTCCAATAATCGCTTGCTTCAACTCAACACGGCGAAGAAGAGGAGGACTTTTGTTGCTTTTTGAATCCTGTTTCCATCAAGTAAAGGGAAATCTAGCTCCCAACTAGGGCCATGTGACCTGGCAATGCACGCAGCCAGACGAGCAGCCGTCGCCGTCTCGAAGCCTGCGCGATGATACTCCCAATGCAAGACTCCATTACCTACATCATCTTATAGAAACGTTTGTAGCTCTCTTTAAGGGACCCTAATACAAGGGACGAGCGACCAACCTTGCTCCAGCAGAACGACCGTGGGGTGCTTTGGGGCTGTAGGGCCACAGCGCTACTTTGCACTTAACGGTTGCTGTAAGGGTTTTACCGGGGCCACTATACGAGCTACTACAAAGAAATCTACAAGGGCTAACGAAGCGGTTCTATGTCATGGGTGTTTTGAGCGTCAAGGCTCCTATACATGGTAGGGTTATCATAAAAGTTCTAAAGGCAAGGAGTTTGTACAAGGGTTCTGTATAAGAAATCTGGAAGGGTTTCACAAGTCAGCACGGGTTACCGTACGATTTCTACGATTACGGCCGGTGCTGTCCAGGGTCATAGACCTGATACCAGGGCATAACTTGAGCTGTCTGGTTTGGCAGATGCTCAGAACTTTACGTAAACGATGACGGGACTCCGTAAGGGTATACATGAGGCAACCATAATCAAATTGCACATAACCAACTTAAGTTCATGGTAACCTTGTAACCTGACTTACCAGCTCCCATGACCCTCCGAGTGTACCAAGCCGATAAGTGCTTTGAGATGGTTGCTGAGCTCCCTGGCACCCCAAAGCAAGCTGATCTGATTCCCAAGGCGTAAATGGCGAATGGCTTCTGCTACCCTGAACACATTTGAACATGGTTTGGGGATGAGAGAAGGTATATTGCTCGTTGTCCCGAGTGCTATATTCAGTTCTTCAATAGCAGTGTCTAGTGCTCCAAAAACTCCAAGATGGACCAAATATGTAGGGCCAAAAACTTGAAAGTTCTCTCATTGCCTATTAAGTAAAGTAGACAGGACACAGACTTAGCCCAGGGTTTAGTGTTTCAGTCTGTAGAATTTATCTGGAGATCTGATCTCAGGCAGAAAGCCCCCACCTGACGCAGGTCCTCGCAGGGCAAAATCGGCAGAGAGGGTGCCCGTAACGGTCCGGTCCAAGCCTCGTACTACAAGATCCCTGTAAGGGTTCTACGAAGGTTAATTACTATATAGAAGGGCTACTATAAGAGCGACTATGAATAAAACTCAGGTTTGTCAGATAAGGGATTTGAAGACACTGTATACGGGCCTATGAAGCTTTTTGGGTTCAAGACATCGATCCAAATACTGCGCTGTGAATTGTTCTAACATCCCGAAAGCCGAAAACCCTCAACCAAACCCACGACTGTTCGAGTTCTTGAACTTCTAGGGATTCACAGAAGGTCCCTAAACCCTGAACCGAAGGCCCTGGTGCCATGACTTCTGCAAAGTGGGCACGCCATTGTGATCTAGAGCCATTGCTACCGTTGATGATATAAATCCTGCATTCCCCATAATAAGGAATATATGCGAATTATGGTATATTCCTGATTATGGGTCATTCAGGATTTATATCATCAACAGTATTTCGGTGGTTGTCCTCTGTTGGGGGGCCGGGCCATGGAGAGGACCAAGCCCGAGACCGTAATATAGGGGCCTTAATAACTAGACTAGGGATTGGGGGGATACCATACTAGAATTATAGTAACGAGCCCCCAAAATAGGATTGGTAATATGAAGGCCCCTGCTTCGAAGGGCAGGGGACTTAGTAAGTAGGTTATAAATAGAGTTATAAGTACCCTAAATGGAGTTACCCAAATTATAACCCTACTTATAACCAACTTACTAAGTCCCCTGCCCTTCCAAGTATATTATGTGCCTCTGCTCTCAGCCTCTCAAACCCTTTGGTCAAGGAATCTTCATTGAATCATTTTCAACGTCCGCTTGTTTCGCGAGGATTACATCGCGTCGTTGTTCAGGGAATAGTGACCTTCCTACTTGTCGGGTATCATGGGGAACGAAAGGTTAAGCTTTTTGGTTATATAGGGATTGTATAGGGACTACACTACCCAAAAAGGTTAAAGGTTACCTACTCTGCTACTAGGCCTTAAACCGTAACGCTTCAACGCAAGAGTTGCGGGTCCATCTTTAGCCCATAGCTGCGAGACCAGTCCGAGGCCAGCTGTTGGAATTGAGGTTCAGGTACTTGGAGGTTCATGGGTAGTTATAAGTGGGATTATAAGTACCCTAACATGGGTTGTAAGTATAGTTATATACCTAAGTAGGGTTATAAGTAGGGTAACTATACATATAACCCATATTAGGGTACTCATGACCCCAAGTATGGCCTCTTCCCCATCGCCAGGGTCGTGTTTGGAGGCTGGACGGAGCGAGTATTTATTTTGTCTATTTTTCTGGTTTTTTTTTGTATATTTTCCTGGTTTTAGTTCTGTTTTCCGTGGTTTTCGGAATCTAGCCTGGTGGCCGTGACCGTTCTCCATCTTTGACTGGAATTCTTTTTTGTGTATTTTTCTGGCTTTGTTTGTTTATTTTCCTGGTTTTAGTTATGCTTTCCTTGGTTTTCGGAATCTAGCCTGGTGGCCGTGACCGTTCTCCACCTCTCACTGGAATTCTTCCTTGCGTATGTTTTCTGGATTTTTGTGGATTTTTCGGTTTCAAAGCTTCCCAAACTTCTTCGCTCGTCTCGCGGCAGCTGCTGGACTGTTAGAAGCTCCTGCCACAATGCTGCCGTGTCTCTCACACTTCTTTTTTGCCCCGCGCGCTTATAGCATCCGCGAAGCTTCTGGATTGAAACTCTAAGACTCTGCGGTTGCGGTCTGGGTGGAGAGGCGCCTGGGACTGTAGAAATAGATTGTATGGCCCATGTCTGCTGAACTTTAATCCGTCCTGATTCCTGCACCTCTGCCCTAATGCTGAGAGATCAACGACCTGGAGGATGTTTTTTGTGTTTTTCTGGTTTTTTTTTTGAGGGGGGTGGTATTTTTTGTTGGTCCGTTCTCTTCGCAAAACACTATGTTCCTACGGGTTCTCTGTTATTTCCTTGGGCTTTGCTTGGCTTTTCCTCAGGAAAACGCTATTTTCCGACGGATCCCGTGTGTTTTCCTCAGGTTTTCCTTGGTTTTTCGTAGGGAAAACACTGTTTTCCTACGGCTTCCGTGTCGTTTCCTTAGGTTTTCAGCAGGAAAACATACGTTGCCTTAGTACTAGTACTAGTACTAGTACTAGCACTAGTAGTAGTAGTAGTAGTAGTAGTAGTAGTAGTAGTAGTAGTAGTAGTAGTAGTAGTAGTAGTAGTAGTAGTAGTAATAGTAGTAGTAATAGTAGTCGTAATAGTAGTAGTAATAGTAGTAGTAGTTGTTGTTGTTGTTGTGGTTGTTGGTGGTGGTGCTGGTGTTGGTGCTGGTGTTGGTGCTGTTGTTGCAGTTTGCTGCTGGTGGTAGTTTTCAGGGTGTGTTTGTCCGTCAAGCTGTCGGGGGACGTCAAGCTATTGGGAGATTCCAGTGTTCGGGGCTTGTTCCTGCGTCAAGCTCTTGGGGAATTCCGGCTCGCGGCCTCCCCCATCAGCAAGCATGATGCTCGCATGGTTGGTCGAAAAACGCGTATGTGCTGTCAAGCAAGCATGCCACTCTCGCACGCCCGGCGCATGCTTCCCAATTGCACGCACACTTTTCACAAGGTGAAGGGTGTTGTTTCTAATTAAAAGATTCATCCTAGGATATCCTAGGTATCGCGGGTTTCAAAAACGACTCCTATGCTGTCATGCAATCACGGCTTATAGCAGCGGGGGGGTTGGGGGGGGCGCAACCCCTTCCAGTTGCAATCACGATCCTCGTACGGCTGGTTTGCCACAAATCACATGCGGCCGGGGGTGTTTTAGGGCGGCAATCAAGATGCTCGCATGGTTGGTTTTAAACAAAAATATATGCTGTCAAGCAAAGCTGCGGTCACGCAAGCTTGCACATGGTTTAAAGCAGTGGGGGGGTTGAGGGGGCGCAGCCCCCCCCCGATTTGCAAGCATGATGCTCGCGTGGTTGGTTAAAACATGCGTATGTGCTGTCACGACTCCTATGCTGTCATGCAACCTGGCACACGGCTTACACAGCGGGGGGGTTGGGGGGGGCGCAGCCCCCCCCATTTGCAATCACGATGCTCGCATGTCTGGTTTACAACAAAATCTATGCGGCGGTGCGGTTTAAGGGGGGCAGCTCATGAGGATGCTCGCATGGTGGGGCTTTCAACAAAACGCATATATGCTGTCAAGAAAGCTCGGCACTCCCGCACGCCCGGGGCAGGCTTTCCATTTGCAAAGAGACTCTTTGCATGGTGAATGGCATTGTTTCAAAAACACTTATACTTTATGCAGGGTGTGTTTCAAAAACGACGTCTATGCTGTCAAGCAAGCTTGCACACAGCTCGAAACAGTGGGGTCTCTGGTCTTTGCTTCTTGCTGTCTAATTATCCTGCTTTCGTTCTTGGGTTCTTTCTTTGCTCCGTTCTTTCTAACACTCCTTCTGGTCGTCCTTGCTGGCTTTCTGTCTTTCGATATTCATTTCTTCTGTTCTGTCTCTCTGTCTTTCCTGCGTTCTTATTTCCTTGCTTATGTCAGTCCTTCTGTCCTTCCTTTCTTTCTTTCTCCCCATTCTGGTGTGTTGCTTTCTTGCTTTCTTCCTTTGTTCCCGTCTTCTTTCTTTCTTTCTTTCTTTCTGTCGTCCTTCTTTCCTTCCTTCCGGTCTTTCTGTCCTTCGTCCTTTCTTTCTTTCTCCTCTCCCGGTGTCTTCCTTTCTTGCTTTCTTTGTTTGTTTCTTTGCTCCTTTCTTTCTTTCCGGCTTCCGTTTCTCTCCTTTTTTCTTTCGTTTGCGTTCAACCTAAAACCAGAAAAAATAGACAGAAAAAACCAGAAAAATTGACAAAAAAAATACGGTACCCGGCTGGACCCAGAGAGCCCAATACCCTTTAAGTAAAGAATATAGCGCAATCATAGTATGAGGCCTCTAATCATCTTACTAAGGTGCATTCCTTAGTTAGGGGGTTTCGGGCTCTCTGAGGAACGCGGGATGCCTCGACAGCTGTGAGCCCTGACTCCCAAGCAGCTTTAGTTCTTGGCAGGATCAATCTATGAATCCTTGAAAGCTGGGGTCTCGTCCAAGAGCGCCCTTCCAGTTGCCCTTGTCCCTAAACTCTAAACCCTAAAACGTCTTCCAAGAAAATGAAGTCTTCAAGCGTCTCAGGAGGATGCTTCGTCACAAAAGCCGCCGTCCTGCATACCGGCTGCTTGGAGGTTCATGGGCAGATATAATTGGGGTTATAAGTCCCCTAATATGGGTTATACGTATAGTTACCCTACTTCTAACCTACTTATAACTACCCATGAACCTCCAAGTAGTCGCAAGCAAGCGGCCAACCCCTTGCCATCCTGCAGGTCAGCGCTTGTGGCCCAGGGAATCGCTGCGCAAGAGTGAGAAAGTGCGGACAATGAAGACATCGTGCCCTAACTACGGCTGATGGTATAAATCCCGCATTACCCAACTATTACCCATAATAAGGAATGTAACATAACTCCCATAGTTTAGGGTCCTTAAGGTCATGCAGGATGTATATCATCAACCGTATGCTCCGCACTCCGGCAGAGCCATAACAAATGCCCCCACCCATCACCAGCGGACCTATTCTCGCCATGCATGACGCTGCTGACGACTACGTTGGGACCCAAGTACCTACGGGATTCTTGCCTCCTGCTGATGAGGATTGAAGGTTTGATAGCAATAACTCCCGAACTACGAGCTAACCTGCATTTGAAGCATCGCAAACCGAAACTGAACAACTAGGCCGCTTGCACCCTCAGGGCTGCATAGCTGCAAAACCATAATACTGAAGATCTCCATGACAATGGAGTTTGCTAAGGCTGCAATGAGGGTTGATTTCGGGTTCTTCTACAACAGAGCTAGGTCTAAATTACCTTCGCGGAGATATGGAGCTTATATATTCGGGTTTCCTTACTTGTGGCACCTATACACTTCAGGTTTCTGAACAACGAACCTCCAACTCCTCCATTTCTGAGGCCGGCGCTTAGTAGCTCCAAGGTGAAAAGCCCGAGGCCGGTAGCCTTAGCCACCTCACCTGGAGGCTTTAAAGGGCCTACCCAGAGACTCCAATAGTTCGAATAGCCCTTAATCAAGGAATATACCTTGAATCATAACAGGGATCCTACTACATAAAGCCTTAAAGGGCTTACTGTAGGGCATGTACGGTTCACTTCAGGGTTTTCGGACATCCTGGGTTTAGGGTTTAGTTTAGCCTGAAGGCTTTAAAGGGCGTAGGGGGGCCTGCGGTAGGGTTCAGGATTTAGGGTTTTGGACTTACTTTACGGTTGAGGGGTTGAAGATCCAGGGACTCCAATATCACATAATTACGGTAAATCATAATTGGGATCCTACTATAATTTACGGACTATTCCTTAATTCCGGGATATTGGAGTCTCTGGGAAGGGCGTAGGGCCTAGGGTTCGGAAGTTTTCCCCTCCTACCTAGCAAGAATTTAGGGTTTTGGGTTTACTTTAGGTACCTTAAACTACGAACCCTAGGATTTTTTAGGCTCTTGTTATAAACCCCTGATATGGAATTTATAGGGACCCTACAAACAAGTAGGTTTTGATATGTATGTTAAGGTAGGGTTCAGAATTTAGGCTTTGGGGTTTAGGGTTTTGAAATTACTTTAGGGTTTAGGGTGTCCCTGAAGACTGTAAACGATGTACTCTTTTGGTCTTCTTGCTTGACGGCTTAACCTGCTTGTCCAGTATCATCCTTTCAGCATATATGGTGATCATGATACACCAAAAGGTTGAAGGTTACCTGCTCTAAGACGCCTTCCGAAACCCTAAACCCTAAAGAATTCAGTTAATTTCAACCCGAAGATGCTCATGCAATAAGTTTGAAAGCCCAAGCCCTAACAGGGAGTTTCCGAAAATAGGGGACCCTAATATAGCACCCTAAATAGTACGATCCTTAGTACAAGGGCCCAAACAAGATACCCCCTAATTTTCGGAAACTCCCATAGTCCGCAATTAAGGGATATTGAAGTCCCTGGGAGATTGAAAGCCCAAACCCTAGCAGCCACAGGAGCCCTGAAAGCCAGGAGCATCAAGTCCTCTAGGCCTCCCTAGAAGCCTGAACCCTGCAATTCCCTTTAGGCTTTAGGGTTAACCCTCCTTTGGTGTGCGGCACTCCGAAGTTCGACACAGTAGCCAAACATCATTGAGGACGACTCCCTCCGTTAAAGATTTGGACTTTAGAGCTTGTACCTAAGAAGCAAAGACTCTGCACGGTACCGGGTTTAGGGTTCAGGTTTAGGGTTTAGGGTCGGTACTAACTTTCTTGTTGCATCCAGGCCTATTGCGACTGCCGCGGGTAGCCCTGAAGGAAAGAAGCTGAAAGCCAGCCACTAACCTACTACGGCTGATGGTATAAATCCTGCATTGCCCATAATTAGGAATATATTCCCATAGATTAGGGTCATTAAGGTAATGCAGGATTTATACCATCAACCGTAGCACCATCCCAAGACCAAATACCGAATTAACGGCTGGGCACCTCGGCCCCGGGGCTGGGTCAAGGGGTTTAGTAATACTTTAGAAGGGGCCCCCACCCTGTAATAGTGGTATAATAGGAATATAATAGGGCCCTAATATAATGCTTGTAGTCACTATTACAGGGTGGGGGCAGCTTCTAAGTAATATTATGAGGGAACCTGAACCCAAAAAAGGGAATACGGGCCTACTCTAGGTCCTAGTTTCCCAGAGACTCCAATATTAGGGCTTCAGGGTTCATGGCTTACCCTAAGGCTCCAGTTACCTAAATCGCACGCTATTAACTGCTCTTGGATTCAGTCAATACATTGACATATCACTGGTCCCTTGTTAAGGAGTTTAATTTTGAGTTACCATAATGAAAAAGCCATATTATTCACGATAGGTCCCTATTATGGAGTTCTATATTATATTCCTTGAACGAAACCAGTTTTTGGGTAACTGGAGCCCTGGGTTAAGCAAGACCCCAGGTGTGGGAAATGAACCTTGGAGGTCTCGGCAGAAGACCAGGACGTCCTGCAGGTTCAGCGTCTGGAACCCTGTGATTTGTGTTTCGGGGTTTACGGTAGGGTTTAACTTGACTTTCTGCCATACACACAGTTTTGGGGCACAGATTTCGGATTTGTCTCGGCTTTACAGTAATAAAGTTTAGCCTGATTTTCTGTGATAATGATTGTGCTAGGGCGCGGCGCAACGACCTGGCGGGTTCAAGAGCTCTCCACTTCTCCAGCCCCGAACCTCGAAAGCGCTACTATACTGCAGGGGCCTATATAATGCTTGCAATTAAATTACTATTTGGGGGTTCGTATTTTGCTTATGGTACAATATACCTATACCAGCAAAGTCCTTTTCTAATTCATGCCGCGATACTAGCCCCTTGTATTGTAGTAACCCTTACACAAGCCTTTAAAGGAACTCTATTCAAATTATGAAGACCCCGTATTACTCTCCGAAACCGCGATAGGCCCACGGCACCCGACTGTTCACTGGTCGACTGCTTTTGACAGGGCTAATTGTTTTGCATGTGCGGAAGCATAATATGGGACGCTTCCAGCCATCGTAAGACAATGCCTGATGCAGCCCACATCCTGACACCAGACCTTTGAACGACAGCTTGTCGGCTTGCTCGGAAACAGTCTGTGCAAAGAGTTTGTTGAGTCTTTAGCTCAGACAAAAGCAGTTCCTCTCGAAATTCTGGAAGGATCCCGCTGACAACAGAAATACGGTGCCCCAGTATCCGTAAAACGCTCACACAACTTGTGACTCAAATAGGCTTACACTTTCGTATTGGGAAGTTTTGGTAGGGCAGGAGAGACCCCGAAGAAGCAAATAACATAGGGGTCTTCATGATTCTAATAGGGCTTCGGCGTTTTTGTCATACCATGCTCATCATAGGGAACCCCCGCTATAGTATTGGCCTCTGACTGCTTGTGGAGCCTTAATCCCGTTCTCCTTAGAAAGACGCCTCATCCCAAGCTTCGTGCAACGGCTCCCGCGGCTCTGGGGTTTCTCAACATAGACTACACTGAGGGATCTTTGGTAAACGTGCGGTTGATGATATAATTCCTGCATTACCCATAATAAGGAATATACCATAATGCCCATAGTTTAGGGTCATTAAGGTAGTGCAGGATTTATATCATCAACCGTAGACTACACTTAGGGATCTTTGGTAAACGTAGGAGCAGGCAAGGATGTCTCAGTCGAGAAACTGCCACTTTTTGTCATGTGCCAAACTCGAAGCCCATCGAAAAGAGCAGATCGCAAGCATAGGATCCCCCAGGAGGGCCATCGTCTTGGCACTGACACTCAGAGTGGAACTTCCGGTGCAGGAATCCTGCCTGTTCGGGGGCGCCACTGAGGGGGCAGCGATGGAATGCGATCCAGATGCAGAGTGCGGTGGTTGAAGTAACTTACGTACAACGATTTCTCGACTTGCGAACGTGACAGGATCTGGCCGCTGCTTGTCGTTCCCGAATACAGCAAGTCTCCAGGTTCGATTGGCTGCGTCTGAATGCTAGGCACCACGCTGGGCACCTGCTTTCCAAACCACCCGTCGCGGGGCGGCACTTGGCTGGAAGAAAAGGCAATCTGGGCTAGCTTGTAGCCCCCATCTTCAAAATGACACCAATAGTGCTCCTTCCAGGCTTTCGCAGATTGCCTCACGGTGTCCTCAAAAGCGTGAGACAGCTCAACACCGTTCGCCTCAGGAGCTTGTAACTGAAGGACGCCATCCTGACCTGCATAGCGGACCACATGTGCGCGTGTGCCTCGCCGAACATAAATGCCATCATGGTAGCCGACATCTCCTCCTGTCACCTTGACAGCATCTTCAGGCCGAATCACTGCACCCATACTGGCAAGGAGTGTGCAACAACGGTGGCGACGGTAGAGCCTACCACTATCAGTTGCCTGTAGGAGCACCCTTCCCAAGCAGGCCCCGCAGGCACCATAATCTGTGATGGCCCTAAACAGAAACTCAGGCTGGTCTTGTCGCACAATTCTCAGCAGAGTCTGCTCGTTTGCAGCTAGATCATGGCTCCAAACTCGAGTGGTAGCAGACCTGAAGCTGGCGGTCAAACAGCTGAGCGCCCGTCGCTCTTTGACAGGTAAGTAGAGGCAAATAGCCCAAAGGGCCTGTTGCGGGGCGCTCTTGCTAAGAATCGCCCTCAAGAAGCCACAGATATGAATATGACATTCTACCGTTCTGTATGTCCTCGGAGGGCCGGCCACAACAGGGTCTGGCAGAAAGGGGGTCGTGCATGGAGCATGTGGTGCATCAACACGAAAATGCACGGCCCGTGGAAACGAGACAGTTGACACGTCGCTTGGACTCATTGCCCTCAAATCATCATCCCAAACAGCTTCCTGCCAAACCCTGCCAAGATCATCTAGCAGCCTTCCATGCCCGTCTCGTGTCAATTGGCGCTCATCGTCCGACTCATAATTAACATCCATGCTCTTTGGTAAAGCGTGGTGGCACACACTTCACAGCAGCGCAGATTTAGAGCTCAATAGCCCCTCGACATTGTCCCTGTCAAGGTTCCTTGACCACAGGTCAGCGCAAGTACAGTAATTAACATCACGCAGCACAGACTTACGTCGGAGCCTTCACTAACATCATGATACTAGCATCGTACTGGAACCCCTACGTCATCAGTTCAATATCCCCGAAACTCTGTTGAAATTGTCAATGCGCCATACTGGACTGAAACAGACTGCACGAGGTGGCAGCAGCTGGCGCTTCGGGCGTCGGGGCCTAAAGCTACAAGGCTCAGCACTGCACTTGGGCCACCCGGCACTCAGAAGCAATGAGCGGCTTGTGTGATCTCGACTGCGGGATTCAGCCTGGTCAAGCCATGTTGTGGAAGTACGGTTGATGATATAAACCCGCATTACCTTCAGGATCCTAAACTACGAGAATTATGGCATATTCCTTATTATGTGTAATGCAGGATTTTCATCATCAGCCGTACTTTCTCCAAGCAGCTCTTTCACGGCCTGTAACAGGCACACACTGGACTTCAACAGATGTCCATGACAGGGCTTCATCAAGATCAGGTAAGCTGTTTCGACCACAGCTCGCATGACACAAGGTGTTCCGGTATCATGCTTCGGGTGATGGGACTCAGGGCTTTGAGGCTCGGGCTCAATCTCTAGCGCTTCAATCGGAGGGTTTAGGGATCTGGGCTTGCGACTCGAGGGGTAGGTCTTCATGATCTTAATGTTCATGGCACCTGTCCCATACCTTAACCTAACAAACTCTACTTTTTGTAATGTCCCTACAAACTCCATATCGTTATTGTTGGCAATAAGAACCTACCCAAAACTAGGTGTGTCTACGGTGCAAGCTGGCAGTGCATCAACTCCCCGGCGCAAAGGCGGGTCACGAGCTAGCTGGGGCAAGCGATACAGCTCAGCTTGATGTTCTTGAGCCAATGCAGAAGCAGGTCGCTCTACTATTTTGAGAACAACCGCTTCTTGATCCTAAGCTCCTTGCGGCAGTTTGTTTGCAAATCTGGCAGTTTGAACTGACACCGAAACCCTAAACCCTAAACCCTGTAGACCCCCAACCCTAAACCCCAAACCCTAAACCCTTTTGCATCCGGACCTGGGAGGTCGGCTGGGAAAGCGATAAAAAGCAACATGGGCTTTGGGTTGAGGATTTGGACGACCCGCCAGGTACCCTTTGATAGAACCCGTATGGTCCTTAATGCGGGTATTTGGAGTACTGAAGGGTATTTGATAGAACCCTTATGGTCCTTAATAACGGGTACTCGTGGTACTTACGGGGTATTTGGGGGTTTAGGTGAACCCTAAGCCCTAAACCCAACCTACTATTTGCTTAAGAACCACAAAAAAATAAAAAATGTATTCCTTATGGGAGTAATATAGGGATTATTATTTCTATTTTTTAGAGGGTTCTTAAGCAACTAGTAGCAACCCTGAACATCAACTCCAAGCCCTGATTCCGGAAACCCCCTCCTCGGGGACAGCTGGCGGCAGCACCAAGCGCAAGATTTTCCGGAGTTCCCAGGCAACCGATCTGAACATGCTTTATAGGATCCTTAAGGGGGGGTGGTTCAAGGGGGGAGGGTACTAGACCCAAGAGTAACCCAGGCATAAAAAGGATGCCCTTTTTGGTTTAAAGGGGCTTATAAGGGAACCTGAACCCGAAAAAAGGGAATAAGGGCCTACTCTGGGTCCTAGTTTCCGGAGTTCCCAGGCAACCGATCTGAACCTGCTTTTTTTGGGGCCTAGGGTTTTTAGGGATTAGGGTTTAGGGTTTAGGGATTAGTGTTTAGGGTTCAGGGCTTAAGGTTGGGGGTTTAGGGTTTGGGCGCAAGCTCCCTCAATGCCCCAGTAACTTGAACTATAGGGAGAACTCATGGGAGGGGGGTTCCGAATATGATTCAGGGCGATGCTTCCACTTGGGGGGTATCAGGCTCAATGAGTATAGCTTGCAGTTGTTGACTGGGAACTTCAATACTTAGCTCTGGCTACCCTGGGTTTTGAAACAACATGTCGCACTTTAACTACTCAGCACCGGTTCGGAATCGGGAAATTAAAAAGCAGCTGAGAAGTCTTAAAAACCCTATAGGCCTTATAGACCCTGAAGCCCGCAAACCCCTGCACGATGCACCCCGCACCCCAAAAGCTTGTTGCGTTCAGGCCTGGCAATTCGCTAAACATCCCTAACCCCTACCTTTCGCACCCGACAGCCGCCTTTGGCTGGCTTACTTGGTATGGTGGCTCTTTTGCAATTCCTTAAAGGGGTTGTTGCTTTTGGGGTTACAAGCAAGCTTCGAAAGAGGTATGCTAGGTATGCCACCATCATAGAATGTTGTTAGAGAACTAATGAGTAGCCTGCACCAGCAACAGTACATCGCTGCGCAAAACAACACACCTGGACAGGATATGGGAGAAGGTGACACATATGTGACATGCAACTGACAACAACAGCATTTCATTCACACGCAGCGGGGGAGGACTGTCTGTGGTGAAACTTATCGTCCACGCTTTGCGAGGGATCGACCTAGTGCCCTGCTTACTACTTGCGCGGTCACTCTTCACGGCAAGCCGTGCCTCAGCGCTGCACTTGCACACGCTCCGCCCCTCAGGGCTGCAAGCTGTGAAGTGGGAAGCGAATGTGTCTTCAGAGTCTTATGCGGCGTTATGATTTCGGCACTAGCTTGAAAGCTAACCGGCTTGGTTGCAATGTATCACTGGCTGATTGGCAGCAGATCAGTTTGCACTCAGCTGCTGTCTCGAAAGAGTACTCTAGCCTCGCTGTGAAGGCTCAGTGCGAACCACAAGCTCTATGTTGAAAAAGAGGCGGTGAGGCAATGATACGCTCAGTAGAGGCATGCACTTGGCAGGTGATGGGACGTTTTAGAGTCTGCACTCCTCAGAGCTGTTAAAAACCCCTGGGGAGAACCTCCACCAGCTGTACATCCCTCATTGGGGGAGAAACTCCACCAAGACGAGGGGAAGAGCTCCACCTGATGCTCTCCTACTGTTTAAAAACCCTGGGGGAGAAACTCCACTTTCTCCCCTTGCCATGTGTGTACCCCTCACTATTGTCTTCTGCCTCGTTGCTGGGGAGTACCTCCACCACGCTGTCGCTTCAGGGGAGAATCTCCACCTGACGGACCTGCGTCTCTCCGTTTAGGGGCAGAGCTCTCATCCATCGATGCTCGCTGGAAGAGCTCTTACAGAGACATTACTCGGGAGATTGGCTACGTCCTGGGGCTCGTGAGAGACGGCGGCGCTGCGAGCTAGGAAGATGACGTAGCTATTTTCTTGAAGCAGGGGATCTTCGAGGGTACAGGGACTAGGGGGGTGGGAGTCATCACCAACATACCAGGCATCTGCTGTGCGTACAGCTGCACGGTAATGGCCACTAGTCGACTCCATTCCTAGGTGAATGATCACTGCCTCTACTGTGTAGGTACAGAACGAAATTCGGGATGTGTGGTCCAGGAAGACAGGGATCTGGACTTGCTGTGGGATTCTGATGCGAGTGTGATCCTTAGCTTCACCTGCGAATCTCGGCAAGGCTAAGCACACCTGCTGTGCAGCTTCTATGAGAGCACATGAGCGCTCCTGAGACGACCACTAGCATGTCCTGTAGGTTGGTCTTGATCGCCGTGGCAAGATGAATGGGAGAGCCCCCTTCTTCGTCCACTATCACGCCTTCCGGTACTGAGGCTCTCCAAATCTTGATGCAGAGAGATTCCGAAACACTTGCTGCAGGAACTCAGCGGAGTCGTGCTGGCCTCCGTCAAAGAGCCAGCCCATGGTGAGCTCCGAGAAGACTCTGTGTTCAGGGGTTATTCTCGCAAGCTGACTGATCCGGGATGCCTCTTGAAAAGTCGCCTCTGAAGGATCTGATAGAAAGTGGAGACACTGCAGACCTGAGTTGGCATAGCAGTGGTTGCGAGTATTGGCTAGCAGGAGAAAGCCTTCCAGTCTAAACACGGGGTGAGGAATTCCTGGCGTTGAATCTGAAGGCTTCTTTGTGACTGTCTTCGCCGATGCCGTGGACTTTGCTCGAGTATATTCGCGGGGCTGCTTGCTGAGCTGCTGGCGCGCTACCTGCTGCAGTACGTGCACCTGCAGTAATGGAACGCACTGCTGAGCATGTCTACCCGGGGCATCCACACGAAGTTTGCAGTATCGACAGCTATCTCCTTTGTGGAAGAAGACCTTAAATTGATTGAGTCTTGGTTGGAGAGTTTTCTCCAGCTTGGCCATCACCTCAGGATGCTGCTTGTTTAAGTGCTGTTTGGCTCCTTTCTGGCCTACGAGGACCTGACCACAGAGTGCGCAGTGTTCCATCAGGTAATCATGGAACGCTGGATTTCGAGCGGCGCCCTCTGGATTGTCCTGGGCATCAGACTGTAGACTTTCTACGAGTGAGATCCGGTTCTGTGCTTCTAAGGGTAGCTCTTCCTGCTGTCTAAGCAAAAGCTCTACCCTAGGGCAGGTAGATGCTTCGACATGTTTGCGCAGATAAAACACTGTTCGGAATGTTGCTCGACAGGCGATGCAAGTTGCTGACCCTGGCATTGAGTGCAAAATAGGATCAAATTTAGGTCCTTTCAGGCACTGCTGAGAATCTGGGTGAGCCTTCTGCAGGTGGCGACGGAGTGCTCCGGTGCCAGAGAGACATGCTCCACATTCACCGCAGGTCAGAAGCCTATCCTCCACATGGTGCGAGGAGAAGTCCGTGGAGAGGCCTTCCAATGCCTGGCTAACTGCCTCTGCACGCAACTTATAGTGTGGGAGAAGCTGGGGATCGGAGTGCTGCTGTCTCTTTATAAACTGGGTCATTCTCTTTTGCAGCTGCTCCTTCACGTGAGGAATCCGTAATCTCCGGAGTAACTCCTGGTTTGATTCCTTCGTTTCCTGGGAGTAACTCCGCAGGGCGAATCTGAGTTGGTACATCATGTGCGAATGGAGCTTTTGCAATCCCTGCTGTGTCATCCCCACCACGTGGAGTGCATACAGAGCAGAGGCCCACGCAGTTATTGTCCAAATCGACAGACGACGTCTGTCTGATAAGGCTCGGTGGTTCCGAACTGCATGGGCTACTTCTGACATTGCAAGCTTACTGGATGACAGCCGATGTTTGAGAGTCTTCATTTCATAGTCGTGATAAGAAAGAATGACCCCCAAGTATGGGACCTGATAGCGCAGCGATATCAGCCTGCCCGAAGGGAGTTCAACATACTTCTCTCCCTCGACCTGGCGAAGGAGTTTCTTCCTAATGGTCGAGGCTGAGCCCCCTTGCAGCTGTAGCAGAATTGCTGACTTGGACGGATTGACTTTGAACCCAAGCTCTACCAGCTGATCCAGAAGCAGGTCGCAGTACCCTAGTGCTGTCATGAGGCCGGCCTCAGAGTCGAAATGCGACTGGATCAAGCTATCGTCAGCGTACATTGTGAGGAGCTTCACTAGTTCTGCTGGGCTGATTTTCCCAGAGAGCTTCCTAAAGAGAAGCCCTGATGCAAAGGCGAATAAAGAGGGTGCTAGCTTACATCCCTGCTTGATTCCCCTGCGTGTGGCTATCTCAAAGCTCTGATCGCTGGCTGTCATCTTGTACAAGGCTTTGATGTGGAGATGGCCTACCACCTCTATCAGAACAGGATCTGCTTGTTCGGCTTCCAGGGCCTCTCTTAATCGCAGCCTGTTTACAGTGTCAAAAGCTTTGCTCATGTCCACGCTCATGGTGAGACTGCCTCTGAGCTTGAGCCCCTGTTGTCCCTTACCTGCAGCCCTAGTGGTGAGGGCCTGTCTGAACCTGGCCTGGTCCACGTGTGTGATCGAGGGCCTTGCAGATAGCCTCCTCTGTGCCCCTGCCTGGACAAAGCCGAACTGAGAGACGCCGGTCATTGCTAGCTGGAGGGTAGACTTGAGTCTCTTCCTCACGAGTCCGGCTAGGACCTTACCCTCAGGTGCTATCACCCCGATCGGACGGAGTGAGGTTGGTTTGTCTGGCTTCTTGGGAGGCTTTGGGAGCCAGGAGATCTGTGACGAGGTGACACTGTCCGAGAGCCTTCCTGCAGTGACTTCCCTATTAAGGGTGTCCGAGATTAGCCGGATTGCTTGGGGACCTAGGGAGCGCCAGGCTACTACGGGAGGACTCTCTTTAGGAACCGCCTTGCCCAGCTTTATTGTGCCAAGCTGTTCTTGCACTTCTTGCTCAGTGATGTGCAGGCTGCCTTGTATCCCTGAAAGCGGGAAGTCATCCCCTGCTCCAAACTTGGACAGCTCAAGACGGTGGGGTTCACTGGGGGAGGTTTGGCCAGCAGCATATTCCATTCTGTGACGGCTTGCAAACAAGTCTGTGACGATGCCAAGTCCACGGTAAATGTTCAAAGTTCAATATGGGACAGAAAGCTCGGGTAGGAAGGTTGTTGGCTATCACCAGTTCTGCAGCACCACGGTTTCCAAGCGAGACTTCTGAAATCAAGAAATTCCATCTCTTCAAAGGCTCCCTGTCATCTGCAGATTCAATCCGCGCCTATACCTACAACTGTGATTGACTTGTCTACTCAAGGACAGAGAACGGAAACCAACTTGGAGGGTCGGTGTGATTAAAGTTCTGCGACTGAGGATTTGCGGCGGGTGTATTAAAAACGCCTTGCCGCTGCGCAAAGCACGACATCTTGTCACGCGACGCCGCTTGACATTTGTGAATGCCCTCGCGACCCTGGAAGGGCATTGTATCGCGTCCGCGCGCGTCCGATACATGCGTTTGCTTCTTGTAATCGTGATCTGGAAGCCATGTGTATTGAAATCGTGGGGTTTCAATACATGTATCATTTTTGTCGGTTTCCGATACATCTGCCTCAGCAGTTGTATCGGCATTTTGGTGCGCCAATACAAATTGTACCGGCCGTGGTTCGGCTGCATTTTAGCCTGTGTCTGGAAGTCTGCACCTTGCATTCCATGCCAAGCCAGGTTCCATCATAGTGGCCAAGGCCGCATTGTAAATAAAGACACCCCAGCAAGATCCCAGCTGCCCAACATTGATGTCGCCCCGTGCTCTGAGCACATCCACCAACAACGGGCGAGTCAGGACAGATATGAGCGGCAAGAGAAACATGACTTTTACTTTCACGACACACTGGCTGCATGGACATATTCTTACACACAGTTATCGCACGCAGACCTATGCAAGAACTATCTGCACGCCTGACCCTGTCGCCTTCATGCCGCTGCCCTGTACCCCCCCCTAGCCAACCCCCCCCGTTCTGAGCTATCCGACAAACAGGTCCAGGGAATATTCCTCTAATTGTCTTCTTTCTTCCTTGGCAGTAAGGAAGCGACCCTCAGAATCACGAAGCTGAACTCTTTCCTGGGGCCTCCGCGACCTGAAGCGCTTGATTACCTTGTAAACGGAATGACTCCCGTCCTGCTTGGACTTAAGCTCTGCCTGCTGGAGTTGTTCATCTATTTCCTGCCGCCGCCGCTCCTGCTTGTGACGCTTTGCTACCCTCGCCTGTGCACTTTGCTGGGAGAACGAGCACCAGCATCGGAACACCATACGGACCTGCAGCTCGGGCAAGAACTCTGCTAAGACCTTGACTGCTAGTGGGAGTGAGCGCAACACAGAGCGCTCTTCCCAGATGCTGAGATCTGATCTTTGTGCTGCTTCCTTTCTCTTGGGAAAGTGAGTCGCGAGGGCTGAGTTCATTGCTTGATGGAGACTCTGCCAGGTTTGGGGATGATCCTGAAGGAGGGAGTCTACCTCCCTGGCAAATGCCTGTATTTTCGGGGAACGGTGTCTGTAGCAGTCCTCCATTGCCTGCTGGTCATAGGGTTTTGAGGCTTGGGCGGAGTATCTCCTGCTGTGCCTCAGTTTACCAAGAAGGGGGAAATGCCTACTACCATCCCTCCAGGATGCAACTGGGAAGGTCCTTAGTGGCCGGCAAAACCTGGCGGGGCCTTGGGACTGTGCAATCCTGACAAACGAGAAGTCAATCTGTGAAACAGAGTTGCCTTGTTCGTGGGTGGCTGGTCTATGCACTCCCCAAGTGTTGGTTGCGACTAGCTGGTGCTCCGACAGTAGGGTCTGGAGATCCTTAGATCCGCGATGCCCGAGTCTGCAAGCCTGGATCGTGCATGGCCCTACGTGTTTGTTGTCGGTTTTGAGCGAGGAGTTAAAATCTCCTAGCACAAGGAGAGTGTTGCGATTGGGAACAGCTCGGATGGACTTACTTAGGGCGTGAAGGGTCTGCTTCCGGGTTTCCTTATTCTGAGCGACTGTCTCCTTAGAGCGCCAAACGTATTGATAGCAGCTGAAGACGTCCAGTGAGATGCCGTTGCTCGGCACCCGGACCTGGAGAACTCTTCCTGGAACAACC
Source organism: Symbiodinium sp. CCMP2592 (assembly GCA_905221615.1). Taxonomy (NCBI): domain Eukaryota; class Dinophyceae; order Suessiales; family Symbiodiniaceae; genus Symbiodinium; species Symbiodinium sp. CCMP2592. The sequence continues at coordinate 551,281 of CAJNDT010001946.1, forward strand.
TCGTTGTAGCGAAGATCCTGTGACTTGCACAGCGTGGAGTGCACCATTATGAGGACCCCGGCTCCCTTCTCCCCTGTGGAACCAGAGCTGATCACGTGCCAACCTGACTTGCTGAATTGCCAAGAGCCCCTCCAGTGTGTTTCCTGAATTGCTACCAGCTTCACATCCTGAAATGCGGCACTTTGCAGTACGGAGAGTAACTCTTCCCAAACTGCTGTTGTGAGAGATCCTGCGTTCCAGGATAGATAGCTGAGATTCTTATCTTCTGTAAATTTCGAAGGCCGAGTCCTTCTGCCGGGATTGGTGGGCTTTACATGTGCCGGAGCAACTCCAAGCTCTGTTGACGACATCGTCCTTCCCTTGTAGACCGCACTACCTTCAAGCAGAGCTTTACGTGCTGCCCTTTGATAAGAGCGTTTACCCTTCCCTTTAGGAACGGGCTGATGCTTGGTCGAACCACTAGGCTGTTTCGCAGCACTCCGAAAACAACAAAAAAAAAAACAAAAAAGAAAACAAAACAAAACAACAAAAAAACAACAAAAAAAACAAAAAAAAAAACAAAAACAACAACAACAACAAAAACAAAAAAAAAAAAAACAACAACAACAACAACAACAACAACAACAACAACAACAACAACAACAACAACAACAACAACAACAACAACAACAACAACAACAACAACAACAACAACAACAACAACAACAACAACAACAACAACAACAACACAACAACAACAACCAACAACCAACAAACACCAACACCAACACCAACAACAACAACAACAACAACAACAACAACAACAACAACAACAACAACAACAACAACAACAACAACAACAACAACAACAACAACAACAACAACAACAACAACAACAACAACAACAACAACAACAACAACAACAACAACAACAACAACAACAACAACAACAACAACAACAACAACAACAACAACAACAACAACAACAACAACAACAACAACAACAACAACAACAACAACAACAACAACAACAACAACAACAACAACAACAACAACAACAACAACAACAACAACAACAACAACAACAACAACAACAACAACAACAACAACAACAACAACAACAACAACAACAACAACAACAACAACAACAACAACAACAACAACAACAACAACAACAACAACAACAACAACAACAACAACAACAACAACAACAACAACAACAACAACAACAACAACAACAACAACAACAACAACAACAACAACAACAACAACAACAACAACAACAACAACAACAACAACAACAACAGCAACAACATTCCTAGCAGTCATAGCAACAACTGTTACAGTAAGATTGCTGGTAGTAAGAATACGGTCACTACTACTGAACAGTAACATAGGAAGAACAAAACAAAACCTTGAGCCAACAAGCCCGAAACCCCGAACCCTCAACCCGAAACCCATTTAGCCGCCCTCAGAACCAGAATCAACAATGCTGTTCTGATTCCTATACTGAACTTAGAACCCTAGCAAAAAATGGTTTTAGCCATTTCTTAGGGATTATAGTAACCAAAAATAAAAAAAATATTTCTAAGTACCCCTAAGTTCTTATTCATCCCCAGGAGTTAGAATATGCCAAAAATAAAGTGCATAATTCCCAAGAGGAGACCCTAAACCTTACTTACAGGCAGAAAGTTGGAATATGGGTTAATGGTAGGATCCCCTATAATTTACCTTAAAGGGGATACGATAATGATATTCCAACTTTCTGGCTTCTACTGTAAACCACCCTGAATCTTAAAGCCTAAACCCTGAGTGCCTAAGTGCCTTGGCTCGGTGCCGGCGCTTTCCATCTGGTAGGGTGGAGCTTGCCGCGCAGCGAGGGGCCGCCATCCAAGCAGGCACGGGGTTTTTGGTGGTTTTAGAAAGGGTTCAGGGGCTTTGAATGTTTTGGTTGTGCTTTTTGGGTACGTTTCCGGGTTTAGGCTCTTCGGGGCTTTGAAACCTTAGAGTACCATATTTTAGATACTGCCCCCTTACAGCAAGAGTCTATAATGGGGCTACTATTAAGGTCCTAATATATCTATGTTATGAATATTATTCAACTATTACTGAGTGGGGGTCGTACCCAAACAATATTGAAGGTCTGGGGCCTTCGAAACAATGTTTGCTGCCTATCATCGAAGTACTCATCTAAGAAGGCCCTCTAATGTAGGAGCCTTCATAATTAGAATAGGGTTCGGGGCCCATTATACTATAAGTATAATAAGGAACCCCTACAATAATATTGTTAGGCCTCTATATTACTCATCTAGGAAGGCTCTCTAGACTTCCTGAGAAAGATCGTCAAACGCGACCCTAAACCCTAATCACTCAGCCTTAAACCCTACCTGGACCCTGGGGAACCTACATTTTTCGGGTTCCTTATTATGATTTCCTTACATGGGTCCTTGACAAGGTCGGTTTTTTGGGGTTAAGATAGACCCTGCAAAGGGCAAACAGGACGTTTCTTGATGGGTGGCACAATACTCAAGACCCACAAAACCCTGAACCCCAAAAGCCTGAAACCGAATGGGGTAAGGGTTTTGGCTGTATGGTACAGAACTTAAACCAAATAGGGTAGCTTTAACCTTAGCCCTAAACAATACATACCGTATATAGTTTAGGGTTAAGGTTTAGGGGTTGAGGCTAAAGCTAACCTGTAGGGATTAAGTTCTGAGCCGTGGCCCTCTGAGCCATCGTGGCAAATCCCCTTCTTAGGGTCTTTCCGTAGAAATTCAGGATTTGCTGCCTTTAATCGCCCCTATTGCTCCTCAACTGACAGTTCGATCGGGATTTTTAGGGTTCACAAGTTCAGGGTTGACGTTGCTCGGGCGGTCTGCGGGTGTCGTAGAAACTCAAGGCCCAGGCCCTGAGTTCTTACTTGTCCAGTTTTCGACGCTCACACTCGCACAAGGCAAGCAAGGCTCCACATAGTCCACAGTATCTCCACCACAGGCAGTTTTAGGGTTCAGGCTGTTTGGGGTGTAATTGAAAGCAAAACTTCAGCCTCAAACCCTCAAGCCCAATAATCCCTTGTTCTGGGAAGCCCTAAGAAACACCTGAGGGCTAAAGGGCTGAAGACTGTAAGGTTTCCGATCTCTGCGTTTGGATTAGTAGAACAATTCATAGATGTTGTGAGCTCAGGGTCTAGACCTCAATCCTTGAGCTTCCTGGGTGGATCTCAGGTCTTCAGATGTTGAAATTAAACTTGTCTTTGGCCTGAAAAATTGAATTTGTTTAGTTTAAGGCTTTGGGGTTCATGTTGTGGGGGGTCTAGGGACAAGCGCTTCACTTGCTGAACACTTGCTATGCAGCTGCGGCTCCACCATAGCTTGCGCTTGCCTGAACAGGGAACGTGCGAGCCCTTAACCGCCCTGAGTTACTCCCTGCACGGTGTATCTGAAGCAGAGGTAGTTTCGAATCCCCAAACATACCCAAATGACAAAAGCACTCACTGCTCAATGTGCACGGGGATTTGAACTGCCCTGTAGGGCATCGGCAGCTTGGTGAGCATTCGGGACGCCGCTTCAAGTCCGCTTGCAACTGTGGACCAGTGAAAAGACTCTTTCCCTACGCGAACCCCCGTGACCCAAAACCCTACAAACCCTGACACCCACAACCATTCTGCCCAAAACAGCCGAGCTGCTGCTGGCGAACCTGGACATACCTCTCGGCTTGAATCACCTGCTGCCGTCGGACGATTTCGGCGCTCACACTCGGACAACCCAAGAGGCAGATGGTCACTTGGTCGACTATGTGATGCATATCGAACAGTGACAGGTGCGACTCAGAAAATCAACCCCCAGACACGACTGGGAGGAATCTCCCGCCCTTTCTACAAAATCCTGTGTGCATCAATATCTAGTTCAGGACCTCTGCCAACTACAAGCCGCAGTACACAGGATGGCTGACCTCGAATGAAGTTGACTGTTGAAAGCCATAGCCGAACACAGCCATGTGCGAGTTTACCGTACAGCGTAACGCCTCAATCCGGAAACTCCGCTCCACAAGCCTTCCCACGGGACAATTGTGGCCGGAAAGGTCGGGTTAGGGTGTAGAGGCTTCCGGGTATATACAAGTCGGCAAGAAAACTACGAATGCCCGAACGCACTACCCAGACAGCCCAATACCCCTTAATTAAGGAATATACCTTAAATTATTAGGGGCTCCTTGTTATGATTATAAGCTATAGGGAAGTTGGGCTCTCTGGGAGACTCCAAATACTACCTATATACTTTGGGCTATTTGGGGCCTGAGGGTTCGTCAAGCCCTAACGCAGTAGCTCCGAAAGCTTACCATGAAACTGCGCCTGCGTCTTGTACCTGAGCGAGCAGGCGGCAGAAGCAAAATACCCAAAGGGTTCTTTAGAGGGAGCTATAAGGGTACCTTTAAGGGATTCCTTTTAAGGGATCTAAATGGTTTTGGGGTTTAGGTTGATGATATAAATCCTGCATGACCCATGATGAGGAATCTGCTTTAATTCTCATAGTTTAAGGTCCTTAAGGTAATGCAGGATTTATATCATCAACCGAAGGGCTCCCACATACCTCAAACCATAGAGGAATCCGTAGCATTCAAGGTATATTCGTGATCTGTACGGGTTTGGTGCAGTCTCGAACCAAGAAAGTTTACACTGCAAGCCAAAAAATGTGTACCCTTCTCCTTGGTTTTGCAGAGCCTCACTGAACTTAAACTTTAGCGTTTTGGAGTTCACAGTAAACCCCATAAAGTCGGAAACTGGATTAAGGCCAAATAGTGCTGGGATTCCCTTTTCATTGCTCTTAGGGATTGAGGCTACGGGGTTTTCAACTTTTGGGCTTCTACTGTAGGGTTTCCAGCGTTTCAGTAATTATTTGGCAGGTGTGGGGTATGAGGTTTTGAGGCTGGTGTTCGTTGCCAGTGGTTCCAGTGTCGGACTCTCCGGCGCAGAGGGCAGGGGGTTTGATTTCGGATTCCAGTTACTCACAACAGCTAGGAACGTCCTGCAGCCGAGATGCCCGACAATCCTGCCAAACGCGTGCTGGTGTTTTGGGGTTTAGGGCATCTACCGGTCAGCATCCAGACACCCACCGGTTGAAAGAGAAGAGAACTGGCACCTTTCGTGGTAAAAAAACTGCTACCCTGATTTGCAGGACATGGATTGGTGCTTTACCCTCCAGCAAAATTGTGCATGCAGCAACCTTCCCCGGAACTCTGTGGGTCATGACCTTTATGGATCATGGCGCTCACATATGTGTCTCCGGGAGAAACAGGTACCGGTCAGCATTGACATGGGTCTCGGGTTTATTGTTTATGGCCGTACGGTTGGCCTCCAAACTATTTCTTCTTGGGGACCTGCAAGAACAATCGCTAAGCTCCGCATTATCCCTTGCATTGACAACCCCAAAGCCTAATCTGGCCGAAACGCATTAAAAACTTACGGCGCCAAACCCGAAACCTTGATTCCTTAACCGAAAGCACACAAAATACGGAGCTGTTGTCTGACCGCACATTGAAAGGTCCCACTTTCGGGCTCCAGGTTTGGGATGCTACGCCCAAGCAGACCTATACCCCCAATATGTAATGAGGAATATGAGCTCCCTTAAAAGGTACATAAGGCTTCCTGGTAAGCACTAAAAACACCTGTCTCCGAAAATAGGCGACCCTCATATACTACCCTAAATAATAGGATCCTTATTATTTTATAAGGACCCACAAATAAACTACCCTCTACGTATTTTCTGAGACTCCCAAATGTCAAAGGTCCTAAACTCCTAAAGCACTAAACTCTCACATCTCAAAAACCTGAACCCAGACCCTACACCCAGCGGCCGGTCCTCATCTGCTGGCTAGCCATCATGCTCTTGATCTTCTGCTCTGCGACCTTCCCAGAAATTTAGGGCCTTCGGGCTTAGTGTGTAGGATTGAGGGCGGTTGGGACTCCTCCAACTATACAGATTCCTTCCCGTTTCGGTGGTTTTGGAGCTGTTGGTTTGCATCACTTCAAGCCTCTTTGCCAGATCAAAAACTTAAACACCCCTAAGTCTAAGCCCATAATAATAATCTGTCGACTGATGCCCTGAACCCCAAATCCCAAAACCCTAAACACCCAAACGGTAGCCCCAAAGGCCCTAAACTCTGTTTTACCAACTGGACTCTCACGAATTCCAGCAGCAAAGGCACTCTACGACCTCGACGTGGAACTTTCATGGAGTGTCGGATGTGGTCCGGCGGAAGACCGGGTATGATGTTGACACCTGAACCTTACGAACCTCAACGGAGCGAGTATTTATTTTGTCTATTTTTCTGGTTTTTTTTTGTATATTTTCCTGGTTTTAGTTCTGTTTTCCTTGGTTTTCGGAATCTAGCCTGGTGGCCGTGACCGTTCTCCACCTTTGACTGGAATTCTTTTTTGTGTATTTTTCTGGCTTTTTTTGTTTATTTTCCTGGTTTTAGTTATGCTTTCCTTGGTTTTCGGAATCTAGCCTGGTGGCCGTGACCGTTCTCCACCTCTGACTGGAATTCTTCCTTGCGTATGTTTTCTGGATTTTTGTGGATTTTTCGGTTTCAAAGCTTCCCAAACTTCTTCGCTCGTCTCGCGGCAGCTGCTGGACTGTTAGAAGCTCCTGCCACAATGCTGCCGTGTCTCTCACACTTCTTTTTTGCCCTGCGCGCTTATAGCATCCGCGAAGCTTCTGGATTGAAACTCTAAGACTCTGCGGTTGCGGTCTGGGTGGAGAGGCGCCTGGGACTGTAGAAATAGATTGTATGGCCCATGTCTGCTGAACTTTAATCCGCCCTGATTCCTGCACCTCTGCCCTAATGCTGAGAGATCAACGACCTGGAGGATGTTTTTTTGTGTTTTTCTGGTCTTTTTTTTGAGGGGGGTGGTATTTTTTGTTGGTCCGTTCTCTTCGCAAAACACTATGTTCCTACGGGTTCTCTGTTATTTCCTTGGGCTTTGCTTGGCTTTTCCTCAGGAAAACGCTATTTTCCGACGGATCCCGTGTGTTTTCCTCAGGTTTTCCTTGGTTTTTCGTAGGGAAAACACTGTTTTCCTACGGCTTCCGTGTCGTTTCCTTAGGTTTTCAGCAGGAAAACATACGTTGCCTTAGTACTAGTACTAGTACTAGCACTAGTAGTAGTAGTAGTAGTAGTAGTAGTAGTAGTAGTAGTAGTAGTAGTAGTAGTAGTAGTAGTAGTAGTAGTAGTAATAGTAGTAGTAATAGTAGTCGTAATAGTAGTAGTAATAGTAGTAGTAGTTGTTGTTGTTGTTGTGGTTGTTGGTGGTGGTGCTGGTGTTGGTGCTGGTGTTGGTGCTGTTGTTGCAGTTTGCTGCTGGTGGTAGTTTTCAGGGTGTGTTTGTCCGTCAAGCTGTCGGGGGACGTCAAGCTATTGGGAGATTCCAGTGTTCGGGGCTTGTTCCTGCGTCAAGCTCTTGGGGAATTCCGGCTCGCGGCCTCCCCCATCAGCAAGCATGATGCTCGCATGGTTGGTCGAAAAACGCGTATGTGCTGTCAAGCAAGCATGCCACTCTCGCACGCCCGGCGCATGCTTCCCAATTGCACGCACACTTTTCACAAGGTGAAGGGTGTTGTTTCTAATTAAAAGATTCATCCTAGGATATCCTAGGTATCGCGGGTTTCAAAAACGACTCCTATGCTGTCATGCAATCACGGCTTATAGCAGCGGGGGGGTTGGGGGGGGGCGCAACCCCTTCCAGTTGCAATCACGATCCTCGTACGGCTGGTTTGCCACAAATCACATGCGGCCGGGGGTGTTTTAGGGCGGCAATCAAGATGCTCGCATGGTTGGTTTTAAACAAAAATATATGCTGTCAAGCAAAGCTGCGGTCACGCAAGCTTGCACATGGTTTAAAGCAGTGGGGGGGTTGAGGGGGCGCAGCCCCCCCCGATTTGCAAGCATGATGCTCGCGTGGTTGGTTAAAACATGCGTATGTGCTGTCACGACTCCTATGCTGTCATGCAACCTGGCACACGGCTTACACAGCGGGGGGGTTGGGGGGGGCGCAGCCCCCCCCATTTGCAATCACGATGCTCGCATGTCTGGTTTACAACAAAATCTATGCGGCGGTGCGGTTTAAGGGGGGCAGCTCATGAGGATGCTCGCATGGTGGGGCTTTCAACAAAACGCATATATGCTGTCAAGAAAGCTCGGCACTCCCGCACGCCCGGGGCAGGCTTTCCATTTGCAAAGAGACTCTTTGCATGGTGAATGGCATTGCTTCAAAAACACTTATACTTTATGCAGGGTGGGTTTCAAAAACGACGTCTATGCTGTCAAGCAAGCTTGCACACAGCTCGAAACAGTGGGGTCTCTGGTCTTTGCTTCTTGCTGTCTAATTATCCTGCTTTCGTTCTTGGGTTCTTTCTTTGCTCCGTTCTTTCTAACACTCCTTCTGGTCGTCCTTGCTGGCTTTCTGTCTTTCGATATTCATTTCTTCTGTTCTGTCTCTCTGTCTTTCCTGCGTTCTTATTTCCTTGCTTATGTCAGTCCTTCTGTCCTTCCTTTCTTTCTTTCTCCCCATTCTGGTGTGTTGCTTTCTTGCTTTCTTCCTTTGTTCCCGTCTTCTTTCTTTCTTTCTTTCTGTCGTCCTTCTTTCCTTCCTTCCGGTCTTTCTGTCCTTCGTCCTTTCTTTCTTTCTCCTCTCCCGGTGTCTTCCTTTCTTGCTTTCTTTGTTTGTTTCTTTGCTCCTTTCTTTCTTTCCGGCTTCCGTTTCTCTCCTTTTTTCTTTCGTTTGCGTTCAACCTAAAACCAGAAAAATAGACAGAAAAAAACCAGAAAAATTGACAAACAAAATACGGTACCCCGAACCTCAAGGGCCATATAGTCAGTATAAACTACTTATATTGAGACTACATTGAGGCCAAAGGATATGCAGTATGGGCACCTGCTTGCTTAAGGAAAACATACTAGAAAGAAAGTTGCACTGCGTGGGTGGGAAGTATCAGGCCTGCTGACACTCAGGGCTCTACAAGTCCTACGGTTGATGATATAAATCCTGCATGACCCATAATAAGGAATATACCATAACTCCCATATATTCCTTATTACAGTAGAAGCCAGAAAGTTGGAATATCATTATCGAAACCCTTTAAGGGAAAATATAGGGGATCCTACCATTAATCCAGATTCCAACTTTTTGGAGTTCCCTTTATGGGTAATGCAGGATTTATATCATCAACCGTATGAAAAAATGAAAAAGTGCTGTTCTAATTATTCAGGCGCCCAACTCCCTTACAATACCCTTATAGTATCCCTTAAAAGGAACCCTTTCAAGGAACCCTATTCTAATCATAAAGGCCCCTACATTATGCCCTTTATCAGATGTACCGGGAATCCGGCACTAATCATCCCAAATCCATGTTCCAACTTTCTGGATTTCACCATAAAACTTAAACTCGAAAGACTCTCAAAAACCCCAGTCTAAGTAATAAGAGTACCCGGATAGTATCCCTTTCAGGAACCCTGTTCTAAAAATTAAGGCCCCTACATTATGCCCCTTAATACTCTTTATCAATAGTAATTTAAACCTTAATGGAATTCGCGGGCAAGGCCCAAAATTTCCTACCAACCTTAATGGAATTCGCGGGCAAGGCCCAAATTTTCCTACCAACCTTAATGGAATTCGCGGGCAAGGCCCAAAATCCTACCAACCTTAATGGAATTCGCGGGCAAGGCCCAAAATCCTACCAACCTTAATGGAATTCGCAAGGGCAAGGCCGGGCAAGGCCCAATTCCTACCAACCTTAATGGAATTCGCGGGCAAGGCCCAAAATCCTACCAACCTTAATGGAATTCGCGGGCAAGGCCCAAAATCCTACCAACCTTAATGGAATTCGCGGGCAAGGCCCAAAATCCTACCAACCTTAATGGAATTCGCGGGCAAGGCCCAAAATTTAATACCAACCTTAATGGAATTCGCGGGCAAGGCCCAAAATCCTACCAACCTTAATGGAATTCGCGGGCAAGGCCCAAAATCCTACCAACCTTAATGGAATTCGCGGGCAAGGCCCAAAATCCTACCAACCTTAATGGAATTCGCGGGCAAGGCCCAAAATCCTACCAACCTTAATGGAATTCGCGGGCAAGGCCCAAAATCCTACCAACCTTAATGGAATTCGCGGGCAAGGCCCAAAATCCTACCAACCTTAATGGAATTCGCGGGCAAGGCCCAAAATCCTACCAACCTTAATGGAATTCGCGGGCAAGGCCCAAAATCCTACCAACCTTAATGGAATTCGCGGGCAAGGCCCAAAATCCTACCAACCTTAATGGAATTCGCGGGCAAGGCCCAAAATCCTACCAACCTTAATGTAATGAGCGGGCAAGGCCCAAACTCCTACCAACCTTAATGGATTCGCGGGCAAGGCCCAAAATCCTACCAACCTTAATGGATCCGCGGGCAAGGCCCAAACTTTCTTACCAACCTCAATGCAAGGCCTCAAATTTCCTACCAACCTTAATGGATTCGTGGGCAAGGCCCAAGCTTGTTTTAAGGATCTAGGGTGGGTTGGGGAGCTGCTTGAATAAGACTAGGCAAAGCTTGGAAGAATAGGTTCCGAGGACAAGGCAGCATAGTTAAGGTTTAGCTCTTGACCGGAACGCGAGGTTCAAAGTTTAAGAGTTCAAGGTTTTCAAGTTCAGGGTTTAAGCGTTCAGAGTTTAAAGGTTTAGGGTTTAAGGGTTCAGGGGTTCATGTTTCAAGCTGTGAAAGAAGTGAAACCTTGTATTTCCCTGATGTTATGGGATTCTGAGGGTGGGTGGGTGTTACTTCTAAACCGTAAACACAACTCTACTTTAAAACTGCTTGATCCGGAGCTGCTGATCAGAAGCCCTAAACCCTCAACCCTAAACCCACCCTAAACCCTAAACCCGAAACACCAAACCCTAAACCCTAAACCCTCAACACTAAATCCCAAAGCTTATTCCCCTACATTATGCCCCTTATCCGGATGAAGTATCCCTTAAAGGAACCCTATTCCATGCATTAAAGCCCCTACATCTTTGCCCCTAAACCCTAAGCCCTTTTTGCATCGGGCCTTTACCACCGCCCGGTAATCCCCACATTCGCTTGACGAACCCTAAGCCCTAAACCTTAAACCTTAAACCCTAAACCCTTATCCGGATGTTGCCTGCGTCTCTTTGATGGCGGCCTCAAACTCTGTCGGTAAGCTGACAGCCTGCCCGGATCCATAAGGGTTTAGGGGTTTAGGGGGTTTAGGGATTAGGGTTTTAGGGTTTGGGGGTTTAGGGTTGAGGGTTTAGAGTTTGGGGGTTTAGGGGTTAGGGTTGTAGCGTTTAGGGTTCGGAGGGGTTCTCTCTTTGGGGATTTCGTGCTTAGGGGCTTCTGTTTGGGATTTAAGGTTCAGGGATCCAGAGGTTGGAGTTGGCTCTCGAAGGGTTTCCGTAGTTGGAGGTTCATGCCAGCTTGGACAGCCAGGTCCCAAGATCATGCAACCGGCGGATGCTGCTACGGGCACTCAACTTCTCGAAAGAATATGGGATATAAGTCTAAGTATATCTACCCTACTTAGAAATACCTATGAACCTCAGTAAGGGTCTCTAGAAAGGTTTTTTTGCCTCTTGTCCAACTGGGACAATGCCCGCGCTGCAAGGTTCGATAGAGGAAATTGCAGAGCCAGGGCTTTTGAGGGTTCCTTTAAAGGGTTCCTTCAAGGGGTACTATGAGGGTACTGCAAGGGATTTAGGGATGTAGGGGCCTTAGTAATTAAGAATAGGGTTTGGGGGTACATTATACGAGAATTATCGCAAGGAGCCACCAAAATAGTATTGGTAATTATTACGGCCCCTACATCATTACACGACCCTCACCTCCATCAACCATGAACTTGATACCAAGTATGCACAGCCCCTTCCGAGTATTTGGATGACCAGACACGATACAGAAGTAGAAGAGCGGTTAAGTGCAAAACACAAAAGAAAGACATCAGGCCACACATGCCCACAACATGGGGCACTAAAGATAGCCCTCAAAATCCACAAAGCCGAATCCTGCACATGGTACCTGTTCCGAAATCCTGCCTCCCCAAATAGTCAGGATCCCAACATGACACATATTTCCAGTTTACCATGACCGTTAGAACAACCTCCACAGGAAAGCTTCCGAAAATAGGGGACCTGATAAAGTACCCTTTAAATAGTAGGGTCCTTATCATCATGACACCAAAATAAAGTACCCCAAATTTTCGGAAACTCTAAACCCTAAACCCTAGGTAGAAGCCTTACAGATCCCCCATTAAAAGAAACCCGAAACCCCCTTTTTATGAACTCCAACATCAAACTGAGATCCTCGATCGAACTCGCGCCTGGAATTGGAAGAGCGGAACGTCCACGAAGGCGTTCTCCCGGAAATGCTTTCCAAGTGACTCTTCCTCGGCTTTGGGGTTTAGGGTTGAGGGTTTAGGGTTCGGGTTTAGGGGTTTAAGGGCTTGTATCAGGTTTTAGGGCCTTCTGAGGTTTAGGGTTTTGGGCAGGGCGTAGGGGACGGTACCTGGACTCTAAGCAAACCTTCATCTTTAGGCTTCACTATGAGTTCCTTAGACAAGCGCTTGAAAAGGTAGGCTATTTGGGGTGAAGACAGGGCTGTCGGGCTGAGGACGAAGGGTTCTCTGGGTTCTTGTTAAGGAACTTAATTTAAGTTACCATAATAAGGAAACCCTATTATTTACGATAGATCCCTATTATGGTAACTTAAATTAAGTTCCTTAACAAGAACCCAGTTATAGAGGAGCCCGGTGAGGTTCAGAGGTCCGTAATCGTAAACAGAACTACCGGCCGTGCAATCAACGCTCGCTACGACGGGCTTCATCCTAAACCCCATGCCCTAAACCCCAAACCCTAAACCGGCTGTCGGTTCAAGGTGTGTTTCTGTGCCATCTAGGGCGTAGACCTTGTGATTCGCTATCGCACAATGGCGTTTCTAGTTTGAGCATGGTTTCCCAAACACGGTGTCCCTCAAATACCCAAACCGCTCCTCTAACGACCTTCCACATGGGCTACCATCAAACATTCAGAAGTCTTCAAAAGGAACCTTGCTCTCGCGCTTACAAAATACCTGATAGGCTTGTAAAGATAAGCATGGCAAAGCAACAACCCGGCTAGAATAGCTACACGAAGACGAGTGTTAAACGTAATCCAGGATGCATAGCCATCCAGGCAACAAAAATCGACCTTGCAACAAGGGGAATTGCCATAAAGGCACAATAAGAGGATTGCATTGTTTTGCTTCGGTGCACGTGAGTCACTCCAGCTTGTCAGGGAGAACCCGGAAGTCTACACAGATTCTGTACAGCTTGATGCCAATCGGAGCACCCGACGCGCGGAAAATGGCGGGAGCTCCCACAATCTTCCAACCAGCTGCCTTGCAACTTGATTTAAGCAGGCTGAGCGTTCGTTGTGCCCCAGTCGAAATCTCTTCCTGGGTGGCAAAGTCATAGTAATGAATCATAGCGCCCTTTCGCAGGTCAGCCACGGGAAGTACCTAGGTTCCGCTCCAGCACTTCGCAAATCTCCAACAATACCACCACCACCACCACCACCACCACAACCACCACCACCCGCAGCAACAACAAGAAGCCCTGTCTCAAAGGCAACTATCCAGGAATTACGGCCCAACAATTTTCCTCCTAGTGTTTAGGATTTAGTTTCAATTAATTATCCTTACATGCGACACGGTCACGCAACAGAGCAAGGCAATAGAAGGTTCTACTTGGGAGCCAGGGTACGATGTCCAAATAAGTTGCATCAGGTTCAGTCTTCGGTCTGGGAATTACCAGCCTCGTATATGTTGGCCGCCTTGCTTTCTGCGCGGAGTGCACCAGGCCCGTGCCAACATGGGCCGGCAATGTTGGAAAGTCTCTCACATCAGCCAAAAAGCAGGGCATGCGAATTGGGTCGATTTTGTTTAAGGCGCGAGACTCCAGAAGACACTGGAATGCAGCTGCGTTGCTCTCAACGCAAACAGTTTCTGCAGCAGCCGTTCTTTTGGCAACCATGCATGCGAGCGGACCGCATCCCGCGAAGAGAATCAAGACTCTATCACCCTCTTCGACAAGATTGCTGATTCTATGCCTCTCGGCCGCCATCCGCTGAGAGAAGAAAGCATCAGAGATGTGAACTTTTGTCTGAATACCATACTCTTTGTGTGTGGTGTGCAGCCTGTTTTCACCTGCCACAACAATGTGCGAGCTCTGGCGCCCTGGACCAGCCATTCCCGAAGTCTTCAGAGCAATGACTTTGACCCCCGGTCGGGCTGCGAAGAAGTGATCTGCAGCTGCACGCAAATCGCACTCCTAGTTCATGGTTGGGATGGGGTTTAGGGTTTAGGGACAATTCCTTATTTGGCTTAAGTACCCCCAAAAAAGGTCAAAATGTTGCCCAACTATGACAAAAACTCTTCCACAGGATGCTTGAAGACCGCGATGTCGCCAACAATGTCCTGCATCGACTACGAAGGCCCTGTCGCTACTTCATGGGCTCTAGGGCTTTGGGTTTAGGCTAGGGCTTAGGGCTTTGGGTTTAGGCTAGGGTTTAGGTTTTTGTGCAGTGCTGTGGAGCCTTTTCTGCCAAGGAAAGCCGATTTTTGGCAGGGTTTAGGGTTTAGGATGATCGACGAACAAGGAAACAGGAAACAGGCAAACTGCGTGAGCAAAAACAACTATACAAAGTTTCTTCGCAGCTCTTAGAACCGTCTAGACAGTGATTCGTCGTACTACAAGCCCAGCGACTTCAATGGCAAAACCCATGCCCCAAACAGTCTCAGACAAGCGTATAGAACACCTCAGCCCAAACTCTAAACGTGGCAAGACCATCAACAAAACAATGTCAAATCCTTTTGGCCGTTCTACACATTTCATTTATACAAGGACGATGAGGGATAATTTTCGAATTGTAATCCCTAAACCTTAAACCCGTACTGAATGCCTGCCAATTTGCATAATGCCGAGGCAAAGCCTCTTTCAACGCTCTGCCCGCACTTGCATAGAACCGGCGCAGGCCATGGCGCAGCCACATGCAGCTGGCCGCATCCATTCCGCACCGTTTAGAGTTTCGGGTGTGCGTTGTGAGTTTTGTCCTGGCATGCTTGTGACCACTATAGCCCCGAATTCAAAACCGCCCATAACTTCCATAACCCTAAACTCCCAGCCTAAAGCCCCACTATGCTAGCCTTCTAGGGTCGTTTCAGTGTTGGAGAGGAAAACGACTGAGCGGGGTTCTGCAAATTCAACCATCAGGGTTACACGGAAACAAACAACTTCCAAACAGTCAGACATGCTCGCAGACCCACACAACTCCTGGGCACTCAACCTGACGATGCTGCGGCACTTCTGCAGATCCTATATAGGGTTTGAGAACTAAGGGTTTTGGTTTGCGGGGTTTGAGGCTCGGCAAGAGGATCACAGGCTTGATCCGCTATCCTGGTTCTGCAAAGTAGACCTGCGTGCAAAGAGCTCAGTGACGGTCAGAGGTTGTACTTACATATAGTAACAGCCATATGAAGACATGTTGTTGGCTGATGGTGCAGGTTCCTGTAAAGAGTTCTAAGGATTCTACTTAAAAAGGTTCCAGGGTACAGGGCCTTCGTACCTAGAATGAGGTTTTGGGGGGTACATTGTGCTCTAACTTTGTGGCACGCCGGCCCCGATGGCCCAGCTCGCTGCTCACTACGTGCTGCGCAACTGCTTCACACAAAGAACATCTAAAGACGAAAAGCAAGCTGAGATAGAGCATCCCCACGTAGATCGCAAGCCCTAAATAGAGTCAACTGATTTTTCAGGCCCCGGCGCTACGATGAACTAGGGGCACACAGAACAGCAGAACCAACATAACTTCAGGCAAGCTGCCATCAACTTGCCGATCATGGTGCCTCGAGTGCATTCTCTGGCATGAAGATTCACCCAGAGTCCAGGACACATGCAAAGGCATCAGTCAGTCCAGACCGGTAAACTACAGCCTCAAAACGTCTCCAACTCTAACTAATATAGGGATCCTAATAATTAGAATAGGGTTTGGGGGCTCATTATACTTTAGTTATAATAAGGAACCCCCCAAAATAGTAGAGGTAGTTATTTAGGCCCCTACATTAACACATTCAAAGAGGACTCCAGGATGAAACATATAGACTTCGGGATGAGAATAATCACAAAACTCTATGATATCAGAATCCGCTGAATTTTAGGCTGCTCTGGGAAAATGCATGTGGGTAGTTGTCAAGATGGAGATCCCTTTTGGGTACCCTAAATAATAGGTGCCGTATTATAATAGGGACCCAACAAGGGACCATAATTTTGAGTGCCAAAACACTGCCACCATACTGTATTGGCTCAGGCTCTGGTATCCCAATCCGAATCCCTCTGTCTCTCTCTCTCTCTCTATCTGTCTCTCTGCCGCCGCATCCCAGTGGAAAACCTAAACCCGTTGTGATTAGGCACACTCTCCAACTAAACGCTATTTAGCTCTCTGCGTAGCTATGTCTAGCGACAAGGGCTGATGCTGAGCCCTGAAGCCTAGACAGCAGATGAAATCTAGACGGGGAGCATCCATCATTACTTTTTCAGCACGGGATTTGGGTGTGTGCCGGCAAGATTCCACAAGCACAACGAAGGCGTTCCACACGGCCCGAGCTACGATTGTATTCTTCCTGAATATGTCTCCTCTTACGGATACCGTGACCAAACCCAATTACCTACACCCCTTGTCGGCCCTCTGTAGGCCCCCATGATCAGCATGAAGTATACTTTTGCAAGAAAGCGGCGGTTCACGAAGAATGCCCTGGCGATGTGACGGGTGGCAGCCACAGTGAGCAAGTCCATGCCCATCCTTTTTCGTCTCGGGTTTAGGGCTGAAGGGGTTTCGGGTTGGGGCTTATCAATGAGGGTGCGTGGGGTTTGAACTTGTTTCAATGGTTTAAGGTGCCCTGGCGGCGGTATTCGGATCTGCTTCCTCTATCACCACCAGACATATTATGTGTTTAAGTCAGTGGGCAAACTCACGGTTCGGAGCTTAGGTGTTGGGGTCAGGGACCTAGCATTTCCAACAGGGTAATATACGAGCCTTAATACTTAGCATAGGGTTTTGGGGCCCATTATTCCATAATTACAATAAAAGGAACCACTCAAACAGTATAGGTAATTATGAAGGCCCCTAGATTATCGTACCCTTATGGAACCCTTATAGCCTGAGAGTATCCCTTTAAGGAATCCTTGAAAGGAGCCCTTATTGAGGCCCCCATATAGTAGACCCCAGAAAGTTGGAACATGACTTTAGGAGGATTAGTGCTAGGATCCCTTATACTTTACCTTAAGGGCATGAGGGTAATGATGTTCCAACTTTCTGGCTTCTACTGTATTAGTTCGAGGAAGCTTTCCTAAGTCTGACCCCAGCATGACATCGACCCGGGAAAGCGTAGTGCCCTCGCTCAAGATGGAACCGGACCCTCAATATTCTCTAAGGGTCCATGTGCCCAAATAGGGTTCCTGTAAGGGAGTACCATAAGGGGGGTTTAGGGTTTACGGATCCGTGCACCCAGATAGTATACATTTTGGCCTTAAAGTCCTCCCTATTTAGGGTCACTCTGCCCAAAGTATATACAGTTTGTGTACATGGAGCCTTGAACCCTAAGCACTATAGAACCTTGTAGTACTCTCGAAAGAATCCTGCAAAAAAAAAACCTATTTGGGCACATGTAGCCTTAGGGATTAGCGGCTTGCGGCAATGGAACCTCAAACCCTAAGCCTCGGAAGCTTAATTGGGAGCTTTCGAAAATTTGGGGGCACCTTGTTTTGGGCTCCTTATAATACGGACCCTACTATTTAGGGTACTATATTAGGGTCGCCTATTTTTTGGAAACTCCCAAATCTTGACGGTAGCCAAAGCTCTTTACGAAGAGCTCGTGGTAGTCGGGACCTTGGACTGTCGGCATCTGTATCTGCCATCACCTCACAACCTTCAGAACTAAGCCCTGTTTTCAGCCCCAAGAACCAACCTTGTTCCTGGGCTTTTAAGTAACAGAGGAGAAAAAAGTATAAACTTTTATTTCATAATGGTTCCTTTAAGAAAAAAGTATCAAAGTATGGTACTCCAAAGCCCAGGTTCAGGAACCCTTACAAGCAATCAGAGCAAGGAACCCCACGAGTATTGGTGTTCAGGTAACCCTCAGACAACAGCTTAAATCATAACATGAAGCCCCATGGAATCGAAGGCAACGAGACGAAGGGACTAAGTCTAAGTGACACAGCTGACAAGATGTGCGATATGTATGCACAGGCCGAGGGTAGACAGAAAAGAACGCACACAGCCCGAAAGTACTGCAGGGGTGGTCATGCGCCCAGGCTATTCTATTTGTTGCTTCGGGGCTCCACTGGATTTGCCCGGCGCAAAGCCGCTACATAGCCACGCATGTGGCACGGCCAGTTTCGTTTCCGAAGGATGGCTCAAACAACATGCACACATCACAGCTCCAACATTGGGTACGGACCCCATACAGCAACAGTCTATAATGGGGCTACTATTAAGGTCCTTATATCTCCACCCTAAGGCCGCAAAGTAGTTCCTTTGTGGGGTTCATATATAGAATCCTATAATGTAATCCCAAAAAAAGAACTACCTTGGGGCCTATGGGTATATTATGAATATTATCCAACTGTTACTGAGTGGGGGCCGTACCCAGCTCCAACACCGTGCACACATCAGCGACCGACTCAAAGAACCTAGGCTAGGGCCCCCAAAAAAGCACATAAGCAAAAATGAGGGTAGGGATATCCCATATAAATCCCCTGATAATGAAGCACAATAAGGTAGGAATATCCCTATAACATGCTTATGCCACGTGGTTTTTGGGTCCCTAATAGGAGACCGACTGAGCGCGTAGCATCGTAGCTGCAATGCAGCCATGCAGGTAAACTTTACACACATGACTATATCACTCAACTCCCGAGGATATTCTCCACTCAAAGAGTGGAGATCTTCTTGTAGAACCAGGAAAGTAGGATCGCAGTGATTTGGCTCATGAGACTTCGTTAAGAGGGCATCCCTAGTTGCCTGCAGCCACCATCTTAGTCATTGCCCACACAGAGCTCTAAGCCCCACCCCCCTGCTCAATTGCTGAGTTGCTTCACCAAGACAAAACCGAGAAAATCTTGATTGTGGCAAGACTGCAGGTGAAGCCTTCAGCCCTGAAAAGTAAAGGTTAGCGACTCAGCTACCAAAACTCTTTGTGGTTTGCTGGCATGTGCCACAAACACGAGCTGAGGCTTTGGCCGAAGGTGGTGTACATCTTGTACCTTTGAGCTCTTGGAGGTTTTAGGATGAAGCCTTGTGGGATTCAGCCAGGCGCCGCGGGTGGAATCTATGATTTTCTTAGGATCGCACGACAAAAACAGCGTTAACCAAAAACAGAAACTACAATGGAGACATGTGGAGACTATAGGTATGTTCCACAGAACAACAACATCAAGCCAAAAAACAGTACTCCTTGAACTGCCAGAAAATTTAGAAGCTGCCCCCACCCGGCAATAGTGACTATAAGGATTATAGTAGGGCCCTTTTTTTATTCCTATTCTACCACTATTACAGCGTGGGGGCCCCTTCTAGCAGAGAATGCTCTTAGGGTCCAAGGCCCGAAGGGGCCCCAAGCTCCATCATGGTAACGGTTTAGGGTTTAGGGTTTAGGGCTTAGGGTTTAGGAGTTTAGGGTTTAGGGTTTAGGGCTTAGGGTTTAGGAGTTTAGGGTTTAGGGTTTAGGGCTTAGGGTTTAGGAGTTTAGGGTTTAGGGTTTAGGGCTTAGGGTTTAGGAGTTTAGGGTTTAGGGTTTAGGGCTTAGGGTTTAGGAGTTTAGGGTTTAGGGTTTAGGGCTTAGGGTTTAGGAGTTTAGGGTTTAGGGTTTAGGGCTTAGGGTTTAGGAGTTTAGGGTTTAGGGTTTAGGGCTTAGGGTTTAGGAGTTTAGGGTTTAGGGTTTAGGGCTTAGGGTTTAGGAGTTTAGGGTTTAGGGTTTAGGGCTTAGGGTTTACTCCAGAAAGTTGGAATATGGAGTAATGAGCCCTAAACCCTAAGCCGTAAACCCTAAATCCTTACAGGGAACTCCAGAAAGTTGGAATATGGTTTCAGGATAGGATACCCTATAATTTACCATAAAGGGTTTAGGATCATCATATTCCAACTTTCTGGCTTTTACTGTATTACCCCAATAAGCCACACAAATGAAAGGCTAAACTTTCCGGTTCCTACTAAACTGTAATAACCCCAAAAAGTATTAAAGGTTAGGTATTGGGGATCTCAGTTGAATAGATGAAGGAGAAAGATCGCCACTGACCCAAAACCAAACGGCTATCAAAAATTTAGCCGGCTAGATGATCGTCCGAAAGCTGTTCTTAAGGAGAGCCCAGCTGAGAGATGCGCTGTAAAGGGCCCCTCGCTTCTAGTGCGTTGAAGGCAGGCTTCACCACTTGGCTCAAAGAACAAGGCATTGAGACTTCAACCAGAGACTCCAAAGCATGTGTTTTTCGATCAGGTTGCAACAGACCTTCAAAGCGCCATGGATGGTTTACATTTACATAGTATGTTTCTCTTACCGTGGTATCATAGAGTCCTCAGGCTTAACTCCTTAACCCTGGAAAGCCCTGCACGTACCTCTACACCCCCCCCCTAATTTTGGTAACTCCAGCTATATGAAGAACTTCAACACGACAACAAGAGACCATAGCCGAGAGTAGTGTCGTCAGCTCTTAAAACCCAAACCCCAAACCCTAAATCCTAGACCCTAAACCCTAGACCCGAAGCCCTAAACCCAAGACCCTTAGCCCTAAACCCTAGGCCCTAGACCCTATAAGCCCTAAACCGTCTAAAACCCAAACGACCCTCAAGCACTAAACCCTGCATCCCTTGGCTCTGAAGTCCAAAGCCCTAAACGAACGCACAACCCGTAAAGACGACACCCTGCCCAAAACCCTGAATGATAAGCACTCCTACAATCCGGATGGAACCCCCTATAGGCTCGCGTCATAGAACCTCCGCAAGACCCTACGAACTTGCAAGCAGCGGACAAGTTATCCTTGATCAGCTGATACTGAAAAGAGATCCTCGATGCAAGATAGAAGGGGTGTGGATTTTTGTTTGGTTTAGGGTGGTGTTTTACGGGTCTAAGGTGTAGGATTTACGTCGGGATTAGAGTGGCTGCGAGAAGCACAGGCCGCAGCTTGCAACCGCAGGGTTCATTATGAGCAGAAATACCCATCATGCTTTTAATATGACAGGTGACAGGTATGGCTACCATCATTATTCTCATTACTTTTATTGGTATTACTATTACCTTGGTTACTTCTTTTCTTTTTCAGTAAGAGTAGTACTTGTGTTTTGCAGGTTGTCAGTACTGTTTCAATTACGAGTCTGGTACCTGTGTAGTCTCACTAAATAGTCTTAAAGATCCCGGATAGCCTCTGCATGTACTTGCAGTTTGTCACCCGTTTGGGTCCTCCACGCAACCTTTCAACGAACAACGTCTTGCATTATGCGCATCCGCAAGTTTGAGGCCCGGGCAATGGGTGTCAAAACCTGGTCCTTTGATGTAGTCAGCTATTTGCAAGGTACCTTCAACTGACCCCTCATTGAAATCAATGTGTCGTACAAATAATCCTCGGAACTTCACCAATCTTACCGGTTTTTGCTGCTTCCCACCTGGATACAACGCCTGGGCTTTTGGGACAACTTGTTCCCTCCTACTTAGCAAGGACGAGCCCGCATTGCAGGGTAAGCAAAGATTCTCAGAAAGAAAACCTCACATTCTAGCGTTTCGAGCAACTTTACGCTCTCGCAACTCGGACATGCCTGACGAGGTCTAATGAGGCTGGCTTCCAGTTCGGCACCACAAGGAGCACTTTCGAGCAACTTTAGGGCTTAGGGTTCTGGTTTAAAGCCAGTATTGACATCCTAAAGCTCTGCAGTCCCGGCACCCTCAACCTGTACGCCTATCTTGAAGCTACCGAAACCTACGGTTGTCCTTGCAAGTCCATACTAAGCTTCATATTGAGATCCTACACGAAAGTCCGTTTCAGTAGGTTTCAGGGAGCCTAAATCAGCAACGCCAGCCTCAACCTAAAACCCCGAAATCCCTACCCTGAACCCCTATAAACCCTGTAATCCCTATAAGCCCTATAGACCCTATAAACCCTATAGGCCCTATAAGCCCCTATACACCCCTATAAACTATACGAACCCTAAACCCTTGTACTTGAAGGCTCATGGGACTTATTAAGTAAGGTTATAAGTAGGTTATAATTAGGATAACCCCACTTAGGGGACTTAAAACCCCAATTATAACCTACTTACTAAGTCCCATGATCCTCTAAGTAGACCCTAAACCCTAAACCCCATAGATCCCTTTAAGGAACCCTATAGATCCCTTTAAGGAGCCCTTTAAGGGAACCTTACTAAGTAAGTCCCATGATCCTCTAAGTAGGCTCCAAAGGCCCCAAACTCTGGAGCCGGCCCAAGTCTCTAAGAGTGGTTGTCAAACTTAGGGTCCCTTTTTGGAGGTTCATGGGTAGTTATAAGGGTTCCTTTAAAGGGATCTATAGGGGTTCTATAAGGGTATAGGGTTTAGAGCCTACTTGGAAGTTCATGGGTAGTTATAAGTGGGGATATGAGTAGGGTAACTATACTTCTAACTTCTAACCCATTATTAGGGGGACTTATAACCCCACTTATAACTAGCCATGAACCTCCAAGTAATTGGGTACCCTAAATTTTAGGTGCCGTAGTATAATAGGGACCCAAAAGGGACCGTAAGTTTGACAACCACCCATAAGCGGCCCATAAGCAGCCGAATCACGACGAAACACGCTGCAACGCTGAAATCGGACGTTCTAAACCCCTCAAGCTCCGAACAAAAACTCTAAGCGCTTAATTCTATCACATTTATGTCACCCTAAACCTGAAGCCTTGCACGGAAGGCGGACGCCTAGTTTGAAGAAGCACCTCAGATTAGTAAACCTTTGCAAGCGCCATCCTCGCCAGGGTGCTCTAACGATACTTCTAGGCCATCGGCCGTCCGCGACCGCAGCGGACCTTTTTATCAACGGTGAAGTTCATCATAAGGACCCTTAGGGGGGTAGGGGGGAGGGGGGGCTCGGGGACTATACTTACTTGAAGTAGGCCTTATTCAGTCCTTAATATAGATATTGAGGCCCCCTACCCCCCTCCCCCTACCTCCCTAAGATTCCTTGTGAGTTTATGTCTTCAAAAGGAGCTTGAACTGTGACACGCGGAGCCTTCAATCCAGGGCTTCAGGGTATTCCGATGTTCCAGCACTCAAGGAATAATATAAGAGACGACAACCCTTATAGTAAGGCATAGTGCTAGTTTGTAGCACCTTAATCGCTGTAGCCGCCATGCCACGAAACCACACTATAGTCGCAAACATAAATCCCCCGGAACCTAAGCGAGTTTGACTCCTTACAGCCATGGTAAAGCAAGCTCTAAGTTCCCATGGCAACCATGTGACCTCATGCAGGCTGCATAGACACTATTAACTGCTAATAGCATCCCCTGTTATCTCTATGTAGTGCGAATCTAACGTAGTGACGTAGTTTACCTCAAGAACCTGATTAGTCTCCATGGTTCAAGGGCCCAGCTCAGAAAGCTTTTTGGGGTTTGTCAAATTTTGTTGCTTTTAGGGTTGGGTTCAGGGCTGTTGAGTTTAGGGCGTATTTGGGTGTATAGGGTTTCAGGGTCCGAACCACTCGGAATCGGATTCCAAATTTCATGGGAGTTTACAGTTTGGGACCCTTTCGGAGCGAAGCACTCACATGTTTTAGGGTTCCATGATCTACCCTCAAAGGCCGAAGCCCTGCAGCACTAATGTCTTAAACCCAAAAGCCCTCAAACCCCAACTCCTAACCCCCACAAACCCAAAAAACTCTAAAGCCCTAACACCCCAAACCCCTCAACCCCAAACCACAAAACCCCTAAACCCCAAACCCCAAAACACTAAACCCCAAAACCCCAAACCCTAAAGCACGAACCCCAAACCCCAAAACCCCAAAACCCTGAACTCTGAAACCATTAGGAAAGCAGCCCGCTATGAGGCTCTGGGCTGCGGGCTGCCAGATGCCGAGGCGTCGTGAGAGAACTGCACCGTGATAACTGTAGACTGGAACCTGACTTTACTTGGAGGGGCGGTGTATCAGTAGAAGTACCCCCAAAAAGGACACTCGTTGCGTTTATGAGAACTGTGGACTGGAACCGACAAGCACCAAGTAGGTAATTTGCAGAGTTATAATTCCCGGGTCGTAGGATTCAAAGGTCTAGCTCTAGGGAACCGTGATAACTGTAGACTGGAACCTACAGGTTTAGGTTTTAGGATTCAGGGGTTTCTCGCTCGTTGCCTCACAGCTGCCATAGGCTCTCGCGCATGCACCTAATTAAAAGCCTTGGCCGGACGCCGGCCAGCAGGCTCCTACGGAGCCGCCTCAGGTCCAGCCCGTGAAGGGCATTGTTTACGGGTAGACGCCTTCCGCTTCAAGCTGGATGATCCCCATGTCAGACATCACCATGCGCCCGTTTTGCCTCCTGGCAATCTTTTTGTGCACAAGGTGCTTGACAAAAGGCCCAGCTTCCTGCACGAAAACCTCGAACAGTTTCACTGGCGAGCGTTCCCGTTGGTGTTGAATCGTCTCGAGCACTGCTGGGCATCGTCCACTAAGGTACCGTTCGAACCCAGATCCAGAGCTCCACCTGGCCACCCCTGTGACCTTCCAGGTCGCCAGGTCGAACAGCTGGAGATGTCCCTCATGGGTCTCCAGCCCCAAATTGGAAACGGTCACATCTGCCAAACTGAGGCCCCTGCTGCTCAGCCACGCAACTATGCATGCTAAGTAGTAGTGCCAATGGCGGTGCGTTTCCGCATCCAACCTTTCCAACCAGCCCTGAGCCATGATCACCTTTTGCTGGATTAGGGCAAAGACCATGTGTCGGGTGGCTCCTGGTGAAGACCCCATACGGGCAACCACTGGGACCACATGGATCACCAGAGCCGTGACTTCTGGTAGCAGCTCCGACAGCTGCTCCTCGCCACCGTGGTCGTAGGCCACTGTGGTAAACTTTACCACAAATGAGCCCCACCCATACACCACCCGGTTGTTACCAGCGCCGAGTCGGTGCAGGGTTATTTCCTGCGGTAAAGGCTGGCCCCGAACCAGGTCCTTGACGACCGTGATCCTTTCGCCGAACCAGTGGTGCGCTAACTTCGGCCGCCTCCTGTTTGCTTGGACCTCAACCTGGACGTGGTAGTTCAGTGCTGGGCCACCTGCTTCCCACGAGGAGGACGCCTCCTCACGGGAGCGGCCTGAGCTCCTGTGCTGATCCGTAGTGTCCCTTAGCTCCGAGACGGACCTCAGAACTACTCCTGTTTGGGACCCTACACTTTCGGTGGAGGACGCCTCCAGGAAAATGCTGGCTTCGGTCTCACTTTGCCTCCTAACAGCGGAGGCTGAACGCAGGGACACCTCCCCTGGTTCATCTTCCGTCTTGGCCCTCTTGGGCGCCGGCGGCCGCGGCGGCAGCGTTTCAGGGGTTTCGGCGCTCACACTCGGACAATCCAGGCGAGGCATATGGTTTGGAGTCTGCGAATGTGAGACATGCTAATGGCAGCAGTCAAGGACGATCATCAACAATCGAAGCTCAGAACAATAACGTAACTGTATTCTGCAAGACTGCACCCACCCAGGATTCTACAACGTGAATCAACAGCGGACCAGTAGAATTCTGGGCATCATACAGCGGCAGATCACTTTCGTGGGGTATGCAGGGAATAATGCGAAAACTACAATGAGAGCCGGGAGTGACTCAGGCATGTGTGATCTGAGTGGAACATTCGTACAATGTTCCTTTGTCAGCTTATTACCGACATTTGAGATCAATTACTTGCATAAAGGTGTGTGGAACTGCGGACTGTGTGGAGCTACCTGTAAACTATCTGCTTCGGTTTGAATCGCTGGGACACGCACTTGTTGGCACTGAAATAACTCTCGGATACATAGGGTTTACGGGTTTATATAGGAGTTTAGGGATTTGGCGTTTAGGGTTTAGGGGTTTAGGGGGTTAGGGGTCAGGGGTGTAGGGATTTAGGGGTTTAGGGTTCAGGGGTTTAGGGATTTAAGGGTTAAGGGTTTATGGCGAGTAAGAACGGGTTTAGATCTAGCAGGCTGTGATAACTGTAGACTGGAACCTGCAAGCACCCCCCGACTACCCCTGCTTTGAGCCTAAGTACCCCCGCTATTGGGGACCATAAGGCCGTTATTAAAGGGTACTTGGTTGGGTGCTAGTGACTGCTAGTGGGTCGCAGGACTTAGTAAGTAGGCACTTCGTAGAGTCATAAGTACCCTGGTCCTGCTGTTGATGATATAAATCCTGCATTACCCATAATAAGGACTATACCATTATTCCCATAGTTTAGGGTCCTTAAGGTCATACAGGATTTATATCATCCACCGTGGGACTAGAAAGTGTAGTTCTAGGGAACCGCGGCAACTGCAGACCGGGACCTGCTTACAGGATTGCTTGAAGGCTCATGGGACTTAGTAGGTAAGGTTATAAGTAGGTTACAATTAGGATAACCCCACTTAGGGGACTTATAACCCCAATTATAACCTACTTACCAAGTCCCATGATCCCTCAAGTAACTACCCAAAAGCCCCAAAGTAGTTCCGTTATGGGGTTCACATATAGAATCCTATAGGGTACTCCCAAAAGGGAACTACTTTGGGGCCTCTGGGTAGTCATGATTGGGGTAGGGTTTAAAATTCAAATGCTTTTCCTTATTGGGCCTAAGTTCCCATAAAAATGTAAATTGTTACCCAAGTATGACAAAGTTAAGAGGGTTAAGGGTTTAGGGGTTTATAGGGCTTTAAGGTTCAGGGTGACTAAAAAGAAGGGGGGGTTAGTTCTAGGGAGCCCTGATAACTGTAGACTTGAACCTGGCTATTGAAGCTTTAAAGGGGCGGTAGTGGTAGTTCTAAGGAACCCTGGCGATGACTGGGATGATGTATCAACTTCAGACCCTTAAAGGATTCCTTAAAGGAGCCCTTATAGGAAAGCTCATAGGAATGCGTGAAGGAGCCCGCGAACCCTAGATCTTTAAGAAAACTCCCAGAACCTGAAGAACATCAGGAAAACGCACGAACTTTGCTCCAGGCGGCCATGTACTTTAAACCACGGCCGAACGTTATTTCTGTTATGATTCGATGCTTTAGGGACTAGTTTTAGGGATAAGAGCTACTGGAGAAAGCCGTGCAAGCCAGGACGTACGGCGATGACTCTGCTGAAGCATTTCTTTGACACCTTGATTGGGGATATGGGTGAGCATAGTGGGTTCCGCAGACATGTTGTCTTAAATTTGGTGAGTGCGTACTCTAGGTCTAATGATGGGGATACTCGCAATGGCAAACCCCTAGTGCATGCGCATTTACATGGAGCCCTTATGATGGAAGCGCCACATCATCATCTCAGAGCTGCCTGTGAGTCTAAACCTCCATCCCTTCAAATTTCAATCTCAAAATCCAAACTTGTAAACCCTGATGAAACAGACATCATAGCAATCTCTGAATCCCCATAAAAGCTGAGCCGAGCATGATAGTCTGGCAACTTCACGAAGCGATGGCCCAAACCCAGCCAATGTCGACCAGTTCCCCACCTCAGCGAAGAGGATCTAGAGTGTAGCATACCCAAGGAGCCCAGCTACGCATTCCAAGCTGATGGTAAGTGGCCAAGTCTGTCCCGCCCCGATACGCCCATCGGAGTCAAGAGCCGAATAGCTCCATGGAGTACTTAAAGGATCATGGGACTTAGTAAGTAGGTTATAATTGGGGTTATAAGTCCCCTAAGTCGGGTTATCCTAATTATAACCTACTTATAACCTTACTTAGTAAGTCCCTATACCAAGCAACGACTGATGTAGCAGGCTACAGTTCCTTGAACCCTGTGGAAACCTTGTGGTATCATAACTTGCAACCCACTACCTGGGCCCGTTCATTTGTGCTTAGGATTACGTAGTCGTTTCGTACTTGCAGGTTTTCAGCATTCGGGGCCTAGGGTTTCAGATCAAGGGCTTCATTAGAAGGGGCCCCCACCGTGTAATAGTGACTATAAGGATGATATAGGATTATATTAGGGCCCTATTATATTCCTAATATACCACCATTACTAAGGGCTTCACGTTTCGGCTGTAGCATTTCGGGGTGTGTCGGGGTAAGGGGTCGAGCTTCCTTGTCGCTGACTGGTGGAGGATTTAGAGTTTAGGGTTTAGGGTTTAGGGCTTAGGATTTAGGGTCTACCTTCACCCCAAATAACCTGCCCCATGCACGGAACTCATAAATAACCTACCTTTTTAAGGACCCATAGAATGAAGGAAATCATAAGAAGGAACCCAAAACATGTAGGTGCCTGAGGGTCACGGTTTCGAGCTGACACAGACAAGGTTGCCAGTCGGAAACAGGAGCCTAAGTGGTTCACGGCACTTATCTTACCAGGATGTGAGAGTATAGATCCCCCCAGAGGCCTGGTTGTCACGGCTCAAAGCAAGCCTCAGAAAAGTAGTAATAATCTGTTCGGGATCTTCTAATTATGCTGTTCGGCGACTCTTCTGAACCGCTTTGCTTTTACCATTTCTCCGGTTCTGAATGGCGGAGAGGATGAAGGAACAATTTGAACTTCAGGGATACAGTGGAACTGCCGAGTTCTGTAACTCTATGAAACACTCGCAGCTAGGAAAGTCCAGTCGTGCTCCAACCACCCTCACAGCGCCGCCTGCATTCTCCACATCGTCACCAATGCTGAGCACATGGCGCATCAGGGGAGATGGACTGCAGGATCAGATTGTAGTCCAGGCCAATCCTTGAGTCGCGATGTCTTTGCTCGACTCGGCTTCTTAAGCGACACGAAAAGCAAAATACGAACCTTGGAGTTGCATCTTACTGCGACAAAGATAAACAGAAAATACCCCGAGAGCACTATAATCTTGCGACAACGGTTGAAGCCCCGCTTCGAATCCGCGACTGCCACATGCCTACACCTTCTCATTCGAAATCAACAGCATATGCTCAAATATAGTACTGTCACGATCACACACCTCAGGGTTATCGCCACTGCCACCCACATCAGGATTATCATGATTTCGCGTGTCCTTATGGATCTGTCCATTGGCCAACCTTTGTCTAGGATACCCAGTAACCTAAGAATAAAAAGGCCTCTCTTTTTGGTATTGGGTAACTTTATAAGGAACCTGGGACTACAAAAAGGGAATAAGGCTACTACTGGGCATCCTGGTACAGGAGCAGCACCAGGCCAAGGTATGATGATGCTGATCGCTAGACAACTGCATCTGTTCATGTGTTGCACCATCTTCTTCCTCCGTAACCCATAATAACACACAATACTACACTAAACCCTAAACCCAAACCGTCAAAAAGGTCGACGGCTTTGCACTCACAGGAACACGGAAAGCTTAGCTTATGGCTTAAGTCTTAAGTCCTCCTCACCCCAAAACAATCTGCGAAAACACATTACACTGACACCTCCAAGCCATGGTTCATGCCTCAAGCCCGTGACCCTCGACCAACAAAGAACCGTTCAACAAGTTGTTTAAAAAAACTCCGTTACCCGTGTAGAGAACCGAAACAAAAAGAACTCAACCCTGCTACCCTACAGTCTACAACCCTGCAGTTTTGTCAATCGGTCCCTCTCACGAACAACACAAGGCGCCCAAGCATCTCCAATAACCCTAAACTTGCTTCCCCAATCCCCAAAACCGAAGCCCGTATAATGAGTGGCCACTCTAAACTTGTTTACCCAGTCCCAAGCCTAAATCCAACACCTGATTCCGAAACCCCTAACATTAACCAACACTAAAAACCGACGACCCCAAACACACTACGTAAACCCTAAGCCTTAAAACCCTAACCCTAAATCCTACGTCCCGAAAACCCCCAAAAAAGGCACCCAAGGACCTCAGCCCTTTTTAAGCACCCTAAACTCGAAATCCTACACCACTAGAGCCCGAAAAAGAAGGCCCACCTAAAACCTCAAGGCCTTCAATCCTAAGTCCTTAAAACTATATCCCCCTTAGAACCATAATAAGCAAAATGCTTTCAATATTCTCTTGGGTTGTATATCGATAAATCTAAAAAAATAGTTCCTAAGGAGACTATAGGTTATAAGGAAACCATTATTCAGGAACCCTAAAAGGGTAGGTTATTATAGAAAGCCCCAACAAGGAAGGCCCCTTATAGACCCCTTAAAGGAGCCCTTAAAGGAATCCCTTACCCAAAGGGTGCTATGTACCGATATAGTAGAATGTAGGGTTTCCATATGAGGAATTACTATTATGACTTAGGGAAGCATTCCCCATAACAGTACACAGGCCCCTTATAGATCCCTTAAAGGAGCCCTCAAAGGAACCCTAAACCCTAAACCCTAAAGCTCACTGGCCCAAAACCCAAGGAAATAAAAGTTGAAACTTTCAGACTCGACTACCTTATAAGAACATCAAAACTTGAAAAGTTGAGTTTACAGCCAATAAGACAGAGCCCGTAATTAACAAAGATGGCCTCTTATAGATCCCTTAAAGGTTGCCCCAAAGGAAACCTAAACCTTAAACCCTAAACCCCAAACCCTAAAGAGCCCTTAAAGGAACCCCTATAGATCCCTTAAAGGAACCCCTATAGATCCCTTAAAGGAACCCCTATAGATCCCTTAAAGGAACCCCTATAGATCCCTTAAAGGAACCCTTAAAGGAGCCCTTAACAGAGATGGCCCCCGAGGATCTCCCAGGGCTCCAAGACATCCCAGGCCTCGGCAAAAGCCCCGGCGCCCGGCTTCCGCGTTTTTTTTTTTTGGCGTGGTTTAGGGTTTAGGTTTTGGGGTTTAGGTTTTGGGGTTTAGGGTTTAGGGTTTAGGCGACTGTTGAAAGCCTTCGGTTCTGTTTTTTCCTTCCTAGCTAGCTAGGACGAAGCCTGCATTGCAGGGAATCTTCGGTTCTGTTTGGGAGTTGGGGTTTAGGGTTAAGGGCAAGTTTAGGGTTTATGGTTTTAGGGTTTCGGGTGGAATCGTGTTGCGATTCTGCAGGCTTTCGGTTCTGGTAGGGTTTCGGGGTTTCTAGGTTCAGGGTTTAGGGAGGAGTTGCGGTTTAGGGTTTTAGGGTTTAGGATGGAATCATATTGGTTTCAAGGCGATTTTGAAAGCTTTCGGTTCTGGTAGTGTTTTCGGGTTTAGCGGTTTCGGTTTTTAGGGTTTCGGCGCTCGCACTAGGGTTTAGGGTTTAGGATTTAGGATGGAATTGGGGTTTAAGGTTCAGGGTTCGGGGTGAACAGTTTGGTTTACTAACATAAAACTCGCAGGTGTTGGGTCTAAGGGCGCTTAAGTCTTAAGAGCTATTATGCAATCAGGGTTCGTTTGGGGGTTCTTTCCCGGAGTCTAAAAGTTCAAGAGTTCTGTACGGGTTGTTTAAGCCGTTCTAGAGGGCGTCGCTTACAAGGGTTCTATGAGGGTTGTTTACAGGGCGCGATAAAGATTTTCTAAGGGTTCTAACTTCTAACGAGAGGGAGTCAGGGGACTATGAGGGGTCTATGCGGGTTCTATGAGGGTTTTACAAGTTGTAAAAGGGTTTTAGGGCTTAGGGTCTGCACGGATTTTATAAGGTGCTTAAGGCTTTTAGAACTTAGCTCTTCTAAGTTTGGGAACGTTGGGCATTGAAGTCATTTAGTTTGAGGATTGTGCTTCTGAGCTTGGGGTTTGAGCACGTTACTTACTTCGAAGGCTTTAGGATCAAGCTTTTTCTCGTTGAGTTGAGAATTGAAGGATTGGGATGTAGGGTTCGAGGCGGATATCGAGTCGGGGCTGATGGGTTTGACTCCGTCGTATCCATTTGATGACTATGGTGACATGCCAGCATTTAAGCCGATGGGCTGGAGAAATTCCGCTGGAGTTCAAAGCGGTTTTCCCACGTCGGAAATTGGCGGTACCCACAGGCTCAGCTACCAAAAAGCCTACTGCTTCAAGGAACTATAGTTAATTACTATACTAGGAACTGCCGACGAGGAAGCCCAAACAAATGCAGCATCTATCGGATTGAAGGGTGGTGTTTTGGGTGTGTAATACTCAGAGGGGAATGAGGGGCGAGGGGTCTTTGGGGTAGGGTGAATGAGAGCCAGAGGCCCGAAGCTGCACTCTCAATGCGAGTGAGCCGCCGAATAGATCAGGAAGACGACCAGCAGAAGGGTAACTCCAGCACACCTTAAGGATGGGTCTCTACACAAACCCTGGACCCTAAACAAGGCCCAAAAACATTATGTTGATGAGGTCTGGGCTCGTCAACAAGCCCATACATGATGATTTCTAACCATGGTTGTAATAAGGGTCTTGTAAGAATTTCTGTTTGAAATCAAGGTGCTCGCAGCCAGAAAACTTATTATAACTTCATTACTTATGATTGCCCTACACGCAACATCCGCAGAGTAGCCGAGCCCAAACCCACTGCTCTAGAAAGCCCGAACCCTGGCAACGGAGTCATGTCTAAAGGCCGCGGTACACGAGGAGTGCCTGAGCCATTCCAGCTGTCGTCACTCCATGTGGCGGCGACGGCTGCTACCCTGAGTTCCAAATCTCTGATTTCTGGCATATTATAGGAAGTAGTGAAATGACCCCCTAAACCCCAAACCCTGAAAAATACACGCACACAGGCTAAACCACCAAATCGCACACTTCGCATGCCCAACATGATCGAGTTCTTGCTTCGACAAACCTTGACCAGAGTAACAAATCAGTCTCTTATCACCTGGACCCTGAGCCTAAATGGGAAAATATAGATCCCTCGTCTCCTCCCAAAGTAGGGACCAATATGATTAGAACAGGCAAACAATCGGAGTTGTCGCATATCGACTGGGAGTCTTGCTCCGCTGTGAACCTTCAGCGCGGCATGAGGCTACACTTTCGGGCATCTGCGTGTTGTGAACTTCACTGTACCTGAAACTACCAAAGCCTACTTTTTTGTAGGCTCTTATTACAAACCCCAACCTGGAAGGGCTGCTTGAAGCATTCGCGAGGCCTAAGGTGTTTAGGGTATATACTTTGGGTACTGCCCCCATACAGTAGCAGTGTAGAATAGGGCTACTATTAAGGGCCTAAAATATCTATATATTTATAAAGATTATCCAGACGTTACTGAGTGGGGGCAGTACCTAATATGTACTGGAGGCGCTGCGAAGGCTGTTGAGGGCTTGCTTTCTGGGTAAGTTGAAAGTTGAGGGCTTTGCATAGGGCTTCAGGGCTTAGGGCTTTTGGCTTTAGTGTTTCGGGTTCAGAGTGCTGGCTTTTGGCCCACCGATAAATGTGTTGCTGAGGTCCTTAGCCTAGACCTCTAGCATTCGAAGGCTTTCTGATGTCTGGGGACTGTAAGGTCCTCCAGAAGCTACTTAAAGGCCCAAGGGACTTAGTAAGCATGATATTATCAGGTTATGAGTAAGCTTATACAAATATAATTACGATAACCTCACTTAGGGGACTTAGTACCCCAACTATCGCTCTACTTGTTAACTCCCGTGAGCACGTAAGCGCTCCCGGACTTCACGCGCCTTTTTCTGCTCAGCTCGCTCTCGCCGCGTGTTCTCAACAAATATTGGTTGAGGTACTTTTGATTTAATTAAGGTAATCTACCATAACCTAACATCTTTCTAAACCATGGTACAGAATTCACAGTGACAGGGACCCTACCCAACAGTCTGGTGGGTCAAAGGACGTGAACATTACAGAAGCCGTTCTGTGGCGACGAAGAGCTCAATGGTCCCGCCCTGCTCCATCTCCGGCAGCTGTTGCTCGGCAACCTTTCTAGTTCATTGTTGGAATAGGATTAAACATGTACGTTTTTATTCCTTATCGGGTTCAAGTACCCATAAAAATGTAAAATGTTACAAAACTATGACAAATCTTTCGGGAAGAAGCAAAAGGTGTCGGCTCAGGGTTCCCGATGCCGGGTCTCAAACTTTAATCTCTGAGGACTTCGGGTCTCTGGCGCAAGGCTCTTCGCCTTGCAACCTAGGATACCCAGTAACCTAAGAATAAAAAGGCCTCTCTTTTGGTATTGGGTAACTTTATAAGGAACCTAGGACTACAAAAAGGGAATAAGGGTACTACTGGGCATCCTAGTAACCCTACCTCGACACTATACCTCTCTGGTTTCCTAGAGCCCGAATCCCAAATCCTTTTACTCGCAATATTCCCAAAGACCTCAGCATCGGAAGAGGCCCGTCCATAGTAGTTCCTTTTTGGGATAACGGACTACCTTACAGGATTCTAAATATTAACCCCAAAACGGAAACTACTTTGGAGCCGATGGGTAGACCTGTAAATCAAGATATTTTGGAGCCGCGACTCCTTGATGAAGGGTTTAGGGGTTTAAGGTTTAGGGTGTAGGGTTTAGGGTTTAGGGGTTTAGGGTTTAGGGGTTTAGGAGTTTAGGGTTTAGGGGCTCAGGGTTTAGGCTTAGGGGCTTAGGGTTTAGATGGGTTTAGTATAGGGGTTTAGGGGTTGAGAGGTTTAGGATTGATGCCAGGCAAGCTGCCACAGACTGCTTGGCAGGCCCCAGGCTGGAACGTAGCCCAAACTTCAAACCCAGGAAACTCCAAGCCACAAACCCTGCAAGGCCCGTAATCTATCCTGGACTTTGAAGTAACCAGGGAGAAAAACTTATAGACTTTTATTTCATAATGCGTCCTTTAGGAACAGGTACCAAAAAAGTATTCAAGTATTGTACTCCAAACCCAGGTGTCTGTATACGAAAGGCGCAGACCTAGAATGTAATATAAACTACAGAAAGATAACATGGTATGATAGAATATCAGATGATGCAATCTGGTAAAAGAGCACATAAGCTAATGATGATACCAAGTCTACCGAAAGATGTGAAACACAATCTAGAAA
This sequence comes from Symbiodinium sp. CCMP2592, assembly GCA_905221615.1. Lineage (NCBI taxonomy): Eukaryota > Dinophyceae > Suessiales > Symbiodiniaceae > Symbiodinium > Symbiodinium sp. CCMP2592. Next base: position 586,282 of record CAJNDT010001946.1, read on the forward strand.
AGCTGGTAAGTATTCTGCAGAATATACACTTACTCCCCCAATAGCGAAAGGTTAAACTTTCCGATTCCGACTAGAATATAAGAACCCAACAAGTTTATAGGTTGGGTTTGGGGGATCTGAGCACAATCTGCAGGATGAGATATACCGCAGCCCGAAGCTCACAGCTTCGGGGGCTCCATGAGTCGGTTTAGGGTTTTAGGGTGTCAGGGTTTAGGGCTTTTTTTACCTAGCAAGGACTAAGCCCGCATTGCGTGGTGTCTCAGTTGAACAGTTGTACTAAGGGTTTAGGGTTTAGGGTTTTAGGGTTCGGGGTTTAGGGTTTTAGGTCTTAGGGTGCCCAGAGACTACCTGGACCCAGGAAAAGCGCGCTGTTTGGCTACACTATTGGAGTCCTTGTTCTGATGTCCCAAACAAATCCGACGGTGTTTTTTTGGGCTGGTTTAAGGGTTCTGGTTTAGGAAGTATGTATGCCTACACTCAGGCATTAGATACTCCAGCAGCGGATATTGAGCCTGACTGCACGAATCACGCAAGAACACGACCTTAAGCATCATCACCTCCCGGACTGATGATACTTTCAGGTTCCCGACCCTAAACCCTAAACCGATGCACTCAGAGTACGCCGATTGGGTCCTTGCCTCATAGAGACGCAGCGCCAGGGACTCGGGTCCATCTGCGCAGTCGGGATTCCAAAGCTTGTGGTTTAGGGCTTAGGGTTTAGGGTTTCGGCGCTTAGGGTTTAGGGGTTTAGGGTTTAGTGTCTTCAGCTGTGCACACAGTTCTTTGCGTTCAGGTCGCGACCCTCAATCCGTCTGCACCACAGCAGATGATGATGAGGCTTCTTCTTCTTCGTGTTCGAGTTTTGGTCTGGTGATCATGACCATGATGAGGCTTCCATGTGGGAGTTTCCGATTATAGGGGACCCTAATACAGTACCCGAAATAGTAGGATCCTTATTATAAGGACCCCCTAATAAGGTACCCCCCAATTTGTGGAAACTCCCATGTCCTGCTGGCTTTAGGTTTGAAGTCAACGGCTGTGCGGTTATTGCCGGCCGGGCCTTGACTTGCGGTGTGGAAGTCATATGGGTGGTTGCGAAAATTATCGTCCCTTCTTGGGTCCTTATTATAATACGGCACCTAATGTTTAGGATACCCCAAAAAGGGACCATCATTTTGACAACCACACATATGTTCGGTTTTAGGGTTATTTTGGTTGTCATGCAGCTCCTCTATCAGCATCACAGCAACCGCATCATCGCAGTCAGAAGCAGGGCAGTCTTCATCAACGGCATCATCGACATGACCAAGGGCAATCTTCAGCAAGCTTATGACCGGTCTTTCGCCAACATGGCCATGAAATACCACTTACTGCTTGCACTGCTCAGTACGACCGCGGCAGCAGCTGCCGCTGCTAACTAGTATGACTACGTCGGCGACGACGACACTACCAACAGCAGAAATGACGACAAGGTCCCTTGCGACAGCGAGCGCGATGCCATCAGGACAGGTGACGAAGATAGCACAATCCAGGACGACAGCGACCCGGCGAGCGCCCTCGACGACTGCGAGGACAGTGATGACCACAGCCGACCGGCACGCGCGACCACACCGCGAGGGCAGCTACGGTTTACAGAGCACAAAACAATGTTCCGCGACCTAAATCCTCGAACCCCCCGACAGATGTCGAAATACTTGAACCCACCTGCAAAGCTTGAAAGCTGGAACCCTAAACTCCATAGCCATAGGGGTTTCGGGTTTCAGCTTGTAGAGATACACCCGAACCATCCGCAAGAAACACAACGACAAAAACAAAACAAACTCAAATTGCAAACTTTACCTACCCCTAAGCCGAAACCATGAACACCCTGAACCCTAAACCCTTCCCCCTAAAACCTAAACTCATCAAAACCGATCGCCTGGACGGAGTGTCTGGGCAAAGGCGAGGAGGAAGGGCAGCGCCAAACCACATCGGGCCTTTGAGCTACAACCCACAGACTCCAATATGCCTTGACTTAATTTGGGATTATTCCTTAAGTTATGATTTAATGTATATTCCTGAGTTAATTGAGATTCGAGTCTCTGGGAGCCCCGTGCTCTTCATGAGGGAATACCCCAAGGCCCAATACCCCTTCAGCAGAGACTGTTGCTTAAAATCATAATAGGAGGCGTTCCTTGCTTGAGGGGTATTGAGCTCTCTGGGTACTGGGCTTGAAGTTTTGCAAATCAACTTGTGTAGCTTAAGGCCTATTTTTGAATTGCAGGGTATTGGGCTTTCTGGGCGAAGCTTCCGTAGGGTTCCTTTTAAGGCTTTACAAGGGCGGGCTAGACAAGAGTAGCGGCCTTGATGAAAGGAGCAGGTTTCGGTTGCATGGTCTCGTCGAAAAAGATGGAGCAGAAAGGAATAATGATTCGAAACACACCCCAAAACCATAAACCCTAAAATCAGCCCGAACCCAACATACCCTGAAACCTACCTAAACCGCTAAAAACGCCGATAATTTGGCCCCAAGTTGCCAGCAATCAGACCCTAAACCCTAAACCCCGTAGAGCAAGCCCAGGCACCACCCATACATTTGGCAGCACGAAGCCGGCAGCAGAGGCTGCCAAGCCTAGGGATCGACTGGGTTCTGCAAAGATTGTAGTATACATTTGGAGGTTCATGTGCAGTTATTATAAGTGGGGTTACAAGTGCCTCACTATGGGTTTTAAGTATAGTTACCCTACTTATGACTCCACTTATAACTACCCATGTACCTCCAATTAGAGGTCGAGAGTCTCTGGTTTAAAGTTTAGGGGCTTTCTGGCTTATAGTTATGTGGGTTATAGCAAAGAGGTCTATGCTTATAGGGTCTTGAACTCTGGCTTATAGTCAATAAGGGTTGGAGTAGAGTGGTCTATGATTTAGGGTCTAGGGGTTTCGGGTTTACAGTTAGAGTGGGTTGTGCGGTCTACGAGAGATCTAAATATGTAGAGACGACAAGTGGATACTTTTGCTACTTGTTCTGACCAGCGTGCGTTATTTGTCAGAAGCAATTAGTTCTGGTCAACGGTTCGTTTCCGGAATTTTGGGCCTTGGATTTGGGATTCTGGCTTCCGAAACTCGGATACAGAGCTTTGGGGTTCGGGTGCTGCCTTGAGTTCTGGGATTTGGGATTTGGGGTTCAGGTTTACGGCCCAGGGCCTCCTGGATCGTAGGCTTAGGTTTAGGGTTTATAGGGTTTAGAGTTTAGGTTTGGATCGCGGATGATTGTTCCATGGTTTTTGCCCTTCCGACCAAGCGGTCTAGAACTAGTGCTGTAAATCCGTCCGTTCACGACTGTTCACCTCGCCCCCTAAACCCTAAGCCGTACGAGCCGTGAAGCTGGTGTTCTACTTGCAGCCTACAAACCCTGAATCTCAAGCTCTACCTTAACCCCAATATTTTGCCTTTTTGAGGACTTGTATAAGGAAATCATAATCGAGAACCTTAAAACGAAGTTTTTATAGGGTCCAGGTAAATCCTCAGAACCTGTAAGCCGAAATCTCGAGACCCCAAGCCCAAACCGATACAAGTAAAATTAGGATGTCCTTAAGGGGGGGTGGTCCAAGGGGGGTAGGTAACCTAGTAATCCCCATTATTCCCCAATACTCCCTAAGCTTCCCTAAGGTTCCCCAAAGCTCCCTAGTACCCTCCCCCCTTGAACCACCCCACCTTAAGGATCCTATACGAATCCCGAGGCCCCGAAGCTGCAGAATTCTGGAAACCTGGACCCCAGAGCTCTAAACCACACTAGACCCAAGAGTATCCTAGGAATAAAAAGGGTGCCCTTTTTGGTTTAAAGGGGCTTACAAAGGAACCCGAACCCTCAAAAAAGGGAATAAGGGCCTACTCCAGGTCCTAGCACATACTTTTTGCATAGGCGCCTTGAGAATGAATAGAGTATGGGCACTGAAGGGTGTTGAGGGCCCTCTTTCAGGGTTTCCAGCAGGGTGTGGTAGCTGTGGTAATGGGGCCTTATCATGGTCTTTGGAGTATACAATACCATAATTGCATTACGAACTCATCTGCATTAGGCATAGTGTTCCAAACTCTTCCCTAAACTTCTAGACACCAAACCCTGTATTCAGGCTGCTATAGTAACGGCAAGTCCAGTGGCAAACGAAGCAGAAGCTGTGCAGATCGTTCGCCTCTCGAACTTTGGCTTGGGATTTCTTGCGGATTTTGGGACCATGGTTTAAGGTTCAGTTTAGAGGTTGAAGGGTTTATGGCAAATTTTATGGGTTTACGGATTTTGGGACTTGGAGTTTCGACTCAAGTCTGGGTAAGAATGGCCCAAGCTGACGACAAGTACACGGGAGGCAGAACACTCCATCCACCCAGCTACCACACCCAAGACCAACCAACCCACAAGTGACCCTAACACTCACGCCCCTCAAAGAACCCAAATAAAATCTAAACCCTAAGCCATGGGGCCCTAGTAAAGTAAAGCCCTGTGAAGGTGCCACCCTAAACATCCCGCCGCCTCCCAAGCACAAAAAACAGATCGCTGGAGCAGCGGCCGTCTTTTGCGGACACCTCACATCACGTAAATCGTCAGTGGCCAGCGCCTCAGGCGCTCTTCAATTTTGCTGCAAAACACGGCTGACACGACTCTTGAGACACGTTGTATGCCAGTAGCCTCTCTTTGAAGAGCTGCTTTGCTCCGTTGTACAGCATTCGGTCGACCGGGTCATCGTAGCCTTCGAGCACAGAGGTGTCGTAGTCGTGGCTCTTTGAATCTCCGGGAAATGTGGGCCGGACATCCGTGAAGTCCGAGGAGAGGCAATCGCCTCCGAACATACCTGGTCCATGGTTGGGATACCCTAAGGCCCCAAAGTAGTTCCTTTTTGGGTTCATATGTAGAATCCTATTAGGTATTCTTAAACAGGAACTACTTTGGGGCCTCTGGGTAGTAGGTAAAATGATCATGTCTACTGTCTACTCCCTCTTGGGCTTAAGTACCCACAAAAATGCAAAATGCTACCCAGCTATGACAAAGATACGGTGGAGGAGGCAGATGGAGAGGTCCCATTCCTCCACGAGCCCGACAAAGGCGAAGCCTTCACGAAGTCTAGTCACCTTGGCTGACTTCTGAACCACTCCTGAAAGCTAAACTTTTAGCCTCCCTTTTATAGCTCATATAGAAACCCAAAAAAGTTGAAGTCCTAAGAGCCGACCAGAAGAACGCCAAGTCACTGCTTCTTCTGCGTCCGTTTCCTTCATATCCTTAGAGGCTGAGTACGCTAGCCCCACTGGTAGGGTTATATGAACCCCAAAAAGATAAAGGTTATACTTATATTTATAATTATGGTAGGTTATATGAACCCCAGATAGGTTAAAGGTTACCTACTCTGCTACTAAGAATCTCCGCAGGATGCTGGAGGTGGATCAAAATCTCCATCTACCATGATCTGACATGTCATGGCATGCGCCTCTGATCGTGCGTAGCTAACGATGTCTTGGTCCTCCGCCCCATGTGGCCAATTTGGGTCGGTGTAAGCAGAAAAGATGCGCTGGATCGGATCGCGCAGCATTGTCACAAGGTGACCTTTGAGGAACTCATACTGGTGTCCCACGCCCACGTGCGCATACTTCGGCATTCCCTGCAAATCGGTGTTGCACAAGAACTTCCTTCCATCGCAGACATGAGGGCAAAGACCCTCGAAGTTGATCTCGAACAAGTCACCCAATACTTCTGTGTTCACTTGGAAAGAGTCGTCTACTCCTGGGCACACATCAGGGAGGTGGATCAATACATTCAGGAAAGACGTCCCACACTTCGACGTATGCATCCACTTCAAGGGCTGGGCAGCTAGCAGTGCTGACGTCGCTGGGGCTCCTGTCGCTTTTCGATTTCCGGATCCCCTACCGAAGCTACGAAGGTCGCTTCCAGAGGCCAGGAGTTTCCGGCCCGCAGATTGCGATCGCGCGCTTTCTTCCTGCAAAGACACCAGCTGCTTCGCACCCTTCTTGAACCTTGGCGGACTTCTGAACCCCTCCTAGACATTAAATTTTTAGCCTCCATACTACCCTTCATACAGAAACCCAAAGAAGGCAAAGTCCTAAGAGCCAACCAGAAGAACGCCAAGGAACATGGCATCTGCCAGGAAGAGGATGCTAAAGAAAATGAAGGCCCTGCGGGCTGCCGCCATGGGTTCTCGACGATTTTCCCAGGCAGGCGGATGAAACGAAACTGGGGGGGTTCAGTCCCGGAAGCTCATCAGGCACAGGAGCCAAGAGTGCTGGGCTTTTCGGAATTCTGTGGGCTTGGGGAGTTTTGGGACTTACCCTAGGGCCCTGAGGACTTATAAATTAAGGCTTTGGTGCTCAAAGATCATACTACATAAGGCTTTTGGGCTCTTCTGATCCCTACTAGGGTTAGAGGGTTTGGGGATCGGAGTGTGGCTTTGTTTATGTGCGAAGGACCTGAACGTTCAACCTTAAACCTGCAACCTCGGGCAGTGCACCATGAGTCTTGGAGGGTGAACCCCTAGAAACCCTGAACCCCAAGCCCACAAAAAAACCCAGAGGTCCTCAACCCTCAACAACAAAAACCCCAAACCACAAAAAAACCGAAACTCCTCAACCCTCAACGCCACAACCCCAAACCACAAACACCTCTAAACTCCTCAACCCTCAACCCCAAAAACCCAAACCCTACCCTAAACCCTTAACTCCTCAGCCCTCAAACAGAAACCCCAAACACCCAAACCCTCACCTCCTCAACGCTCAACCACCAAAAAAACCCAACAGTCCAAACCCTTAACTCCTCAACCCTCAACCCCCCAACACCCAAAACCACAAAAGCCTCTAAAATCCTCAAGCCTCGAACCCCTCAACCCCAAATACCCCAACCCTTAACCCCTCAACCCTAAACCCCAAAACCCAAACCCTAAACTCCTCAACCCTCAACCTCAAAACCCAGACCCTACACTCCTCAACCCCTCAACCACAAAACCCTAAAACCCCTCAAATCCTTAACCCTCCCCCCAAAAAATAACAATAACACCCAAACCCCGGACCCTTGCATGACGGAACCCCCCAAACCCCCAACACCCTAGACCCTACCTTAAGCCGAAATAACCTACCGTTTTAGGGTTCCGTATTATGATTTCCTTACATAAGTCCTTAAAAAGGTAGGTTATTCCGACCCTAGATCCTCTTTCCCAAAGGCTCCATGTAGCATTATAGTAGGTACTTAAGCCTTAAAAGGGTCCCTGTGTAGGTGTTTCAATAACCCTAAACCCTAAACCCTAAACAATTTAAGGCCTAAGTATATACTATAAGGGTACATGGAGCCTTAGGGCCTTAGGGTTTGAGCTGGTGTCGAGCCTTGCCCTCCGAACTTCGACACTTCTACTTGGAGGGTCCTTTATATAAGCCCTTTGGAAATTATTTACTATTATGGTTCTCTACAAAATAGTAGGAGACATCAAAAAAGACCTCAAAGGACAACCCAGATAGTTATAAGTAGGGTTAGAAGGGGCTCAGGGTTCCTTCAAAGGGATCTATAGGATTCAGGGATTAGAGGTTAGGGTAGTTGCAAGTGTTAAAAGGAGGGTAGCTATACTTTCTACCCCATATTAGGGCGCTTATAACCCCATTTATAACTACCCATGACTCTCCAGGTAGATTCAGGAATAATGAAGGGCTAGGTTTAGGGTGTAGGGGTTTAGTATTTAGGAGTTGAGGGTTCAGGGCTTTAGGGTTTAGGAGTTTAGGGTATAAGAATTTAGGGTTTAGGGTTGGTTTAAGACTAATGGCCGTTTACAGGTGCTGGGCCATCATGTCACCTCCTTTTGGGGGTCCAGGCATGGCTTAATTCTTTTTGGATTTAGGGTTGTGGGGCCTGAATAATTTCAATAGGGTTCCCTAAAGGGCTCTTTTCAATGCCTTAACATTTAGAATAGAGGTTATTTAGGGGATACCATGCCTGATTCTCTAACCTCTATGACTCTACGCTATCCCTGAAGCCCTCAAACAGACCGAGGACACTCGAACACGGGCCCATACAAAATTCAGGCATAGAGAACTCTACAGCAGCCTGATATATGCGCTTAAAGAAGCCCTGCACCTAGAGGTCCTGCAGTCAGTAATCCGTCTTGAAACACCCAAAACTTTTTTGAATCCTACACGCAATAGGCCATTCATGTATTGAGGCATTCCCTCAGACATCTCTGCAAAAGCACCAAATGCCCAAACTCAAAAGTCCAAGCACCTTAAAACCCTCAACAACGAACGCAAAACCGGAATACTCCCCTGTACAACCGCGCAAAGCCTGCAACCACCTTAACACGATGTGTGCAAAACCCCGAACCATCACAAACTGAAACCACCCAAACCCCGAAACCCTTCAGGAAGGCCCTCAAAAATTGTAGAGACCCACGGCATCGTACTGAAACCCGCAACTTGCATCCCAAAAACGACCTTCAAAGCTTATCGAACGCAACCCCTTGACCCCAACCCCCAGCGCCTTGCGAACCCTGGCCAGTCGGCCACGCCCGTGCTCAAAATTCCTTTTTAGAAAAGACACTGCTTCTTTAGAGAACTATGTCAAGAGCCAATGATAACAAAAGGAACGAGCCCTAAAAGTTTCAGCTGTTTAGGCTTCAGGCATAGCCGCTATAGCTCCTCCCCCACCCCCCCATGCCCTAAACCAGACTTTCAACCCTTAAGGCTCAAAACCTCCCAAATCCTAAACCCTAAACCTCCGCATGCCCTCGCCGCGCGCGCCTGGCGCTGGACATATGGCTGGAATGACGCCAGCGTGGTGGCCGTGACCAGAGCGACACCTTCATGAAACGTGCTTGGGTTTCGAGTTTAGGGTTTAGGGAGGCTCGAGGATAACTTCTAGAAGCCCCTCACTTGAGGATCCCATAGTTTTGAAGGTTTAGGGCTTTGGGTTTGAGGCTTTAACAGTGTAGGGTTGTCGTAAATCAGGACTCAACTTCCGAGTTATACCCAGAGAATATGTATAACAAATTTCTTTGAATCCTCGGCCCTATAGACCTGAAACCCCTAAACCCTAAATCTAAACGGGAACATCATACCACGGCTCTGTAGAGGTGAAGGACCAGTCTTTTCCGGGTTTGGGTCTACCTGGGTAGGCTTCAGGGCTTTAAGTTCGGGTGGTCACAATGGTGGCCTGCACAAAGTGTGGGGGCATCATCGCTGTCGATCACCTCAGTTGCCAGCATAGGATGGACTTCGGAATCGATTTCGGATTGGGGGCTCCGGCTTCAACGGCCTCCATGGAGGCTCGAGTTGGGTGTACTGTTTGTCTAGGCGTACAGCGAGATCACAGCTGATGACGATTCAAATCATCTTCATGAACGGAAGGCACGTCTGAAGTACGTGCTGTTGAAGGCGATCGAACTGAACCCTCCTGTGCCGAGAACACTGCAGAATTTTCGCACGATGCCGTGTCAACGGGCCCGCTAACGAACTAACAAATACATGTACCAAGCCTTCGCCTTCTACCCCGAACTCCAGATCTTAAGCCCCAAAGCTATGCCACCCAAAACTAAAGCCTAAATCATCAAACAGCCACTCAGCACCCACACTTCGAGCCATTCAGCACCCTATACGGATGTACGCTTTAAGAAGTCTAGACCTTAGACTACCATCATAACCTACTCTTTGTAGGTTCGTAATCTGAGCACTAATCTAAAATTTTCTGCGATCCCACACAGAAAAAATCGGTTTTGGCAGGCTAGGGTAGACCTCTGTAGGCTTTTGGGCCTCAGGGTCTAGGACTTTCAACCGTGTCCTCGAGTCTGCTAGGTTATCCACGTAGGACATACAGAGAGAGCCCAATAATTACCGTTAACTAAGGAAAATGCGGAACCCCTAACGATTTGATTCACATTCCTTAATTAGGGGGCACTGGGCTCTCTGGGTAACAATGCATGTTAAACCACCAAACCTGCCTTGTGTCGGGTGCCCGTAACTTATATGTTGCGGTTCGATAAAAGGTTGTTGTCGGTCATGGTGGTTTAAGATAGACCGCTGATTAGTTAGCCCGTCTCCCTCATACAGGGTCCAGTAGAAATCCTGGTATAAGATGGGGGACCCTAGTACAAGATAGAAAGAGGGCCTGTCAAGACAGTGCGTCATCCGGGGCCTACATAAGTCGAAAGCAGGGTTTCTGCCCCAACATCCACACCGGGTAGAGCCCTAAACCCTATAAGCCCTAAACCCTAACCCTCTGGAACCGCCAAGACCGAATAGCTCTGTAAGCCCTAAACTCTAGAAACGCTAAGCCCCCCTCAAACCTAAACCCGAAACCCTCATACCCTATACCTTGATACCTCCAAGAGATCCCTTAAAGGAGCCCTAACCCCCCCCCCCCCCTTGAGATGTAACCTGGACGTGTATCCCCTCGCTAGGCGTACAGGAACACAGGCACTCAGGTGTCTCTTTTGCTACAGGCGCACAGCTGTAGTCCACTGCACTAGAACCTTGAGCAACAGGCATGGATACATGCAAGTGATACGTGAAACAGACAGGCACCTGGATGTGTAACATTCAGTGTTTCAACCAGGCACAAATTTAAAACACGTAGAGCTGCATGGCCGTGGAGTCGGCATTCAACTAGCCTGTTATTGCTCTCGGTCGAATTAGCGGAGTATTGAGCTACATCTGCGACTTGAAGAGAATCTATACATCTCTCACCTGAAGACAGCTTCAATGAAAAGAGCAGAACACGCACGAAAACGCAAACGGATCTTCAACTGAAAACTTTTGCTTGAAAGTTGCCCACTTGTGTTCAGTTTCCTCTCCAGGCGGAAAGCTTACTGTCACATAAAAGATTGTAGAGCTTAGCTCCACTTGATGCCAGCATGACATCTTGCGACACGGCAAATATATAAGGGCATGAGAAGTATCTTATCCTGAGATAAGTATCTTCTTTCTGACAAGGTCTTTAAGGAAGTACCTCTTCATGAGAAAAGCATCTTCCTATGAAATGGCGAATGCTCAAACTGGATACCTTCTTATGAAAGAAGCATTCCGTGAAACACTCACTCCACTTCTTCCATCGGACCTTGGTTCATCACCCTCTGGTTGTACTGCTCCACCCTACGACGAGTACGAGGACTGTCATCAGGATGAGGCAAATGGTGGTGAGGGTAGTACCATCTCTCCAAATGCCAGTGAAAAAGCTGCAGGCGAAATGGGAACCACGGTCTATCACCAAAGGATGCTGGGCCAGGACCAACGTCTTCGTCAGGAACGTCAACGTCTGCGTCCTCGCCCTCATCTGAACCTAGTCAGTTTTTGCCCTTGGACTTGCCCTTGTCGGCGTCCTTGCCTTTTCCTTTGGAGGACTTGCCTCCTTTGCCGCCTTCTTTGCCACCAGGAGGTTGTGCGGGTTCTTGAGGACGTTGAGAACCAGAAGCTTTAGCACCAGAAGCTACCTCTTCCTGAGAAGAGCTTGCTCCCTGTGGTGCGGCTGCAGGACCAGTAGAACCAGAACCACGCGCCTTGTTCAGCTTCTGTCTCTCTTTTCTTCTGTCCGCGGCTTCCTTCACGGTGTCGGGATTGCGGTTGAGCGCTCTCATCCTGCCTCCAGAGTACTGGTTCGCGTGAACCTCGATGAGGAGCGGAGTGTGAGCGTCATAGTCCCGATCGTTGAGAAGGTACGCGGCGCTGGTGGAGTTTAACAGCCACTCAGAGACATGGATGTCGAACTCAGTCTTTGAAGACGGAAACTCCGCCCATTGATCGTCCGACATGCTGTGTCCCCATTCCATGACTGTAGCCATAACAGGATCCAAACCAGGAAAAGTATTCCAGTCTGGTTGCTTAGCTTCCTTGTATGGCATTCCCAGCGTGTCCTCATACTGTTTCAGAAGCCACATGGCGTTTGCTGACACATGTCTCGCACGAGGCGAACAGAAGTGTGGGCACTTTGGGCTTTCTGACCATGCCTCCAAGAAGTAGTCGAGAAGGCTTTGGTACATCCCGCCACGAATATCCATCGACTCCTGCTTTCTGCCGGTGGCCCGGTAGAGGGCCATGTTGGCGTCGCCACCGATGAGGTCGACTTGGTAGTGCAAGCAGTCGATGAACATGTTGCCCAACACTTCATGAGCCAACGCCACCTTGTCTGCCGCCGCGTCATTGTGGAGGTGGAAGACACAAACTCTGAGCCGGTCGGATCCAGCTCGCTCCAAGACCTTGGTCAGTGACTCATCTGGAACATCACCACGACTGCCCTGGAGACCGGTCGGTAACGTCATGCCATACACGATTTCCGCGACCATATAGGTTATTGGAAGGGACTCGTGGGCATATCCACTGAGAGTGGAGCCGGCAAGACGGGTGATCGAAGATCCGACACCATTTGTACGACTTCCCACCATCAGGTCCTTGGACTCGTTACGAAGGAATTGCCAACCGCGTGACTTGAGGAAGGCCTCTTCGGAGTCATCGATCTTAGCCGCTTCGCAGAGCATGAACAAATGCGTCTTCGACTGTGCAATCGATTTTATCAAGGCTCCTTTTGATGGTGTAGCATCGTCCCAGTCAATGTGATTAGCAACGGAGCTAGGAGCGGAACGCTTTCTTCCCCTGCTCATGTTGCAGAGATTGAGGATGAGCGCGGCATACTTGGTCTTGCTGGTGAAGATAGGGACATTGGAGTCCTCCGCCAGACCAAAACGATGAATATAAGGATTCGGCGTCTTCTCAAGAGAGAGGTCCCCGATCTCCTCTTCATCGACTCCGGTGCTCAAGAAGTAGTGAAGCATAGCATTCAAAAGTTCTTCTCGAGTTGCCGGATTGCCGCTTGCATCCAGGGACTTCAGCTTATCAAGAAGTGCTTCCATAACATCCAGTGCTGATTCTCGGATGTCAGAGGCCTTGCCCATGAGCTTGTCGTCCAAGGTGCTACGAACGTCCCCAGAACGAAAAACAACGTCCTTTTTGTCGGGACGACGCTCATAGATGGGATCCATCTTGTTGAGTTGGTCGAATAGATCCACCATAGAGAGAGAGTATTTCTGTCCCTTGTGGTTCGGAACATTTACCCTCCAACTCATATGCTGCACCTTGTAGGCGAGAACGGGCTCGTAATCAGGATCACGAAGTCCTGTATGATACAAGCCTGAATAGCCATATCCATGCAGCTGCTTGCAGAGCATCCGCATAGGGCTTTGTCGTTCGATTTCGGTGAGCTGATTAAGGAAATGTTTGAACTCTTCGAGATCAACGAGCTCGATCTTTTCCTTTGCCTTGCCCATTTTGTCGAACGCGTTCTCATTCTGGTCCTCTGCATCCTTCGCGGCCTGGTAGTACTCAGGATCCGGAACAGTCTTGCATTTCCCCCAGATGCCTTGATCGTGAAGTTCACTTTCATCATCCTTCTCGGGAGAAATGTCTGGCATGGATTCCTCACCCTGTGGTGAGCCTTCCTCAGCCATTTCAATGTTCTCGGACTTACCTCCTTCCTGACCCATGTGCACATCAGGTTCGACCTTCACCTCGGATGCCTCTCCCTGTGGAGAGCTTTCCGTGGCTTCGGTCTCCATTGGCTCGACAGTAGCCCCAGGTACCTCTCCCTGTGGAGAGCTTCCTGGAGCATCAGTCTCCATTGGCACATCGGTCGGCTCGGTCTTAACCGGATCAACCTTCTTGCCCTGTGGCAAGTCCGTGGATCCAGACGACGGTTCGGAGGTATCCATCTGAGTAGCCGCGGGAGGCTCTTCGATCTCCTCGATCTGTGGACATGGGAGTCGCTCGATGAACTCCTCAATCATAATGTCGTCATATGGTCGGGTGAGGAGCTCATTCAGCTCAGACTCCTTCTTCGCCTTCAAGTCTTCGTACGCCACTAAGTCAGCTTTTGCCTTGCGGGCGAAAGCCGACTTGAAATCGCGCTGGTCAGACTCAGCGAAGACTTTCTCCAGAACCGCCAGGAGGTAGCTGCCGTTGAAAGGCTGCTTCAGGGTACTGTCGTAGAGACAATAGCCCTCAGGGGTTCGCACCGTGTATTTACGGCGAACCTCCAGATCACCGGCGTGGCGCTGGATGTAGGAGAAGAAGTCCACTCCATAAGCCTCATTGATGACGCGGACGAGCATCTGGAAATCCTCTCGCACATAGCCAACCTCTTCATACACATACCTTTCCCTGAGGAAAGCCTTGTGTGCGGCGAGCTTGCGAGAGTAGTCGGGATCCTCTGTCCTTGGCATCTTTGCACGAGAGTCATTGTCCCGAGGGCGATCGAATCCAATGTTACCCAAGTTGGGCCTGAATTCGTTCGACGCGGCAACGGAGACATCGTCCAGCATCTGGGCAAGACCGCCAGGATGACGCTTAAAGTTCATCCAAGGTGACGTGTAACCGTTGGAGTAAACCTTCGGTTTCTTGTCCAGCTCCACGAGGTAGTTCCCCTGCAACTTCCCCATCTCGAAGGCCTTGAGGAAGAAGTGCAGGGAGTACCCCGAAAGAGGATGCTGCAACCACGATGCCCAATCGTATTCACCACCCAAAGACTCTCTCATAGAAGTAGTCAAAGTGTGCCAGGGGGTGACCTGAACGAGGGCATCGCCATAGGTGCTAAGCATCGGCTGGCCAGAGGAGTCCACCATGTGCAACTTGCCGTGGGCGAAGAGATGCCATGGATTCGTCCTGGCCTTGCGGAGAACCTCGTTGAGCTCCTCCTGCTGCTGGGACTTATGCGCATCAATCTTGCCGTGGACGGTGTCCCCAGACTGATACGCATACTTGGTGTCTCCTTCGGAGGCTGTGGCTTGCCGCTCCCGCTCTGCCTTAAGCTCATTGTCACGAATAAGCTTCTGGAGAGCTGCCGCGTCCAATGTGGGTACCTTCTCCTGAGAGAAGCTTCCCGGTGACGCTTGGCCTGCATCCTGAGATGTCTTTGGCCGCTTCTTGGGAGCTGGCTTCGAAGGCATTGGATCCGAGCTGCTACCCGGTACCCCTCCCTGTGGAGGGCCTCCGGAAGCAGATGCGGAAGCAGACGCTGAGGTTCCCTCTTCCTGAGAAGAGCCTACCCCTGCGCTTTGCTGCTTCCTCTCGTGGCGAATGCCACCCGGATCTTGCTCGTGAGGAGGACGGTAGTGATGTGTGAGATACATCGCCGGAATGTCCTGGTACGAGAGCACCACGCCGTTGTCTGTAAGAAACAGATTGTGGCCGTGACTCAGGTAGCACTCGTAATCGAGCTTGGCGTAGAAGACGTAGGTACCGTACTTAATGACGGTCCCAGCCCCAGGAGAAATCACTCCACCCGCATAAACGAGGTGGATGGCCTTCCTGTGCCGCTGCCACGCCGCCTTCGTCGCCTCCAGCTTTAAGCCGTTTTCCCGGATGCTCTCGTAGTTGGAGTTATCCGAGGCGTGGAAAATCGTTCCAAGCTGGCGGCATCGCTCCAAGGTGAGCCTTTCCCCGAGAGCAACATCAGAGACCCGCTCGGGCATCCGTGAGTGACCCTGGACGGCGGAGACCCCGACATAGAAGTCGAAGTCAAAGAACCGCTCGAACTGCAGAGCCACCGGGGCCACCCAGATGTTGAAGCGACCCTTCGAGTTCGCCATCAAGAAGGCGAAGAACTTCTTGGGCTCCCACTCGAAAGGCCTGATGGGGTGCTTCATCATCGTCTCCAACGGGATCTCCATGTATCGACCCGGCGTGACCCTTGTGTCGTGCCTGGTCAATGATGACAGCTGTTTGGATGACTTCACCGCCCATCCACCGTGATTGTGGCGCATCTGGTGAATGTTGAAGATTTCACGATCGAGCTCGGTGAGCTCGTCGCCGGTCAGACATCCAAGAAAGCACCGGAGGAAGTCGAACTTCCACGTGAGGTGCCGCTGCAACACATGGGTCCCAGGGTGAGTTTCCTCGTACAGCAGGACGTGTGACAGAAAGGCCAACTGTCCTTCCAGAATGTTCACCGCGGCCATCTCCCCCTGAGGGAAGTACGCCGTGGTGTCCTGCTGACGGAAAAACCGTGGAACACCTTCTGGGATGATCCTGAGGGAGGCCACCGGAGCACTCGCAGGATAGGCTCGACGATCCCTTGTAGGATAGCTGGCATTACCGTCGCCATCTCCAACTGTTCGGAGTACACGACGGTTTGCCCAGGACGCGCTCTGTTGGTACAAGGACAGGTCGGGGACACCAGTGCGGACGTCAATCTTGAAGTTGCATCCCGTTGTCGGTGTCCAGTAGACCTGGAATGGTGCCTCCTCATGAGAGGAGCGTCCAGTGTCCATCGAGGGTCCTGCCGCAGCCATGCTGGTAACAGAAGAAGAGGAAGTTGTGGGCTACTTTCTCACTTGAGTTTTGAACCAGCTGATTTGAGCAATGCAGGCACAAATTTAAAAAGAGACCAACAACTCTTCATGAAGCACATGCATTGAATTGCTCCGACAGCTCACACATGAAGCAGACATGACTCACAAACGCTCCTGCATGAACATGACATGTTGCACTGCACTCAAAACCGCGTACTCCTTACGGAGCCAGGCGTTCAAGAAGGCCTTGTGCTCAATCATGGAACGAAAAGGAGGATGTGAATCAATTTCCTTCAACCACCCAGTTTGAACAGAACTCAGGAGGTTTCTAGGATTAGCGCTTCGTTTCGTGAGACAGTCAGAAAGACAGTGTTCGGTTCGAACGTGAGAAAGATCAGCAATAGCACCTGAACACGCTTCCTTTCTCAGCATTTGAATCATGTGAATGGTTTCCTGTTGTTCGGGTGAGTGAGTAGTAGAAGCGGTAGACACGAGATTGTTAGCATCGGTGCGAATGTGAATCTCGGCATCCAGACCACTAATGTCCTTCCACAAACCACGAAGCATTTGACAGGTACCAAAACACTTCATCAAGGCGTAAAGCTCAGCGACAGTGGTACTGAGGGTCGTTCTCTTAATCTTGGTTGATTCGAAGAAGACCAATGAGCCTCGGGTGTCTCTTCGATTCTTGACCCTTTCATCTGCGATGAAGATAGTCATCGCCCTCTGTGAGGACTTGTCGCTGTTGTTACGGAAAGCTGCGTCAGGAATTCCAAGAATCCTCGGTGATCCCTTCACTGGCCACACCCGCAACTCAACTTCCTCACTGCGTATCTGTCGACACAACTTGTTCAACTCCTTGCAGTGACCAATAGTCGGAGCAGCGGATGCTGATGCCAGACGAGAGAACTGGTAACATGCCTGAAATTGCGTCCTCGACTGAAGCCAGTTGATGCTACCAAGCAAAGAGCGATAGGAAGTGTGAAGAGATTTATCACACGCATCTGCATCCTTAAGATGCTTTGGTATGACAATCTCCTCAAGCTCTGAAACACACAGCTTTTGATCGATCGAGATATACTTCTTCTTCCCTTGTGCATCAAGAACCCAACGAACACGCTGTCCCGTGAACGTAAGGTCATTCTTGTCCTCATGGCCGACAGTGAAGTGTTCCTTGATCTTCTTTAGGAACCAAGTGAGGAACTCAGGGGTTCCACTTATGATGAGATCATCAACATGAAGACTCATCACTCCAACTGTCCTGCGACCTTTGCTGGGACTTCCATGCACAGGGTCAACAAAGTGTTCAAGAAGCTGATCAACCAACTCGGGGGAGAGCTCTGATAAGCTCTCGACCTTGTATGAAGCCTTCTCTGGAAGGAACAAGGAGACTAGGACCTCAGCTTCTTCTTCAAGGAAGCAGGTCTTATCGCCCTTGTCCAACCTCAGGTCATGGGCCCTTTCGACAATCCACCATGTTCCTTTACGGAGGATCATGGAAACTCGATAAGGGTAGTCCTTGACCTGATAGACAGGTGCAGGAGTACGAAGAGCCTTGGCCCTGTGAGAAACGAGAGCATGCCCGTTCTCATAAGGGAACCAACCTCTTTTCTTACAAGCAACACTGCCCAAGAATCCGAGAAGCTTATCATCAGTCACAGGCCTCCAAGCATAGTCAACCATCTTCTTGGTATCGGTGTTAAAGCACTGAGCGATATCGGGACATGAAAGATAGGATCTCTCCTCCGCACGGTCGGAGGAAGAACGGTTTCCTTCATCGTATGCGTAGCATGTCATGGCATGAAGGGCAACCTCCTTGAGGTAGGCAGGTTCCACCTCAAGAGAGGTGCTTCCTGCTTCAGGTTCCTCCTCCTGAGAGGAGCTTCCTGCCGCAAGGTGGCTCTTGCCCTTCTTGCCTTCTATGCCGTCGTATGCGACATAAGTGCATCGGTCAGCTCTGGTCGGTTCCATGCCTACAGACCTGAGGAATTTGTCCAAACGATTCCACCATCTTCTCGGTGCATCGTTCAGACCATAGACCGGTCTGAGACAAAGGCCAACCATCCAGGTAGGCAAACCGATGTCAGGAGGCAACTGAACCACAACCATGCGAGATGACAGATTGTAGTGTTCCCCCTGAAGGAAAGCGGTCTTAAGATCCAAATGAAAAAGATCCCAATAGTGATTGGCAGCGCACTGCGCAACCAAACGGAAACCATACCGAGTAGCCGTAGGGCTGTCCGTTTGTTGATCCCAGGCAAACTTGTCCTGAAACCCACGACAAACCCATCGGGCTTTGAACTTGGAAAAGTAACCGTTCTTGTCAACCTTCACAGTAAGGACCCAACGTCCGGTAAGAAAATTGACATCGTTTTTAAGCTTGCGACGGTCCGTCAGCCGAATTGCATCATTGTCCAAGTAACTCTTGAACTCCTCAAGTTTAGCCTTCCGAATTTCGGCGGCATACTTGCGCTGCATCTCCGGCGTGAGGGTACCTGCCTTGATTTTATCTTGTTTAGTCAACCACGACGCAAAACCATCACCATCCAACGGAACAAAGGACGGAACCTTGAAGTCCGACGGAAGGCGAATCAAAACGTCGTCGTCTCCAACAGCCAAAGCAAGCAAGCTTTCATCACGATAGTCAACCGTTGCATCCGAATCAGTATCCTCACCAGCTTCCGGCACCGGCGGTTCCGGGGTGGGTTCCGGGAGTGGGGTTTGCTGGATAGGAAATTCCCCCTCAGTCACCGGCAAACCAGGAACAGGAGCCGGATCAGAAGAAGAGGAAGCAGGCTCGTGAAAACCTGGAAAGTCACCCGACGGATCGGGATCCTTTTTTCTCGCAGACTGCCCAGGCAACAACACAACCGGAGGTCCCACAACAGTACGTGACTTGGCCTTAGACACATCTTCAGGATGTGTGCCTCTGGCACGTGTCTGAGACACATTGCGAGGCGACGGCGGTCGCATACTCTGGGGCACCGGAAAGTGAGGATGCGGCGGAATTGGAACAGGAACAATAGGTGAAGGTGGTGCCGGCCACGGCATCGGTGGACTAAGAACCTGATCCGGGTTGGCAAACTGAGGCGGAGCCCCAGGAGAATCGGGAGGACCTCCCGGAGGAGGCGACTCCTCATGAAACTCCATCGGAAGAGGAGGCTCTTCCGGTGACGGACCATAACCAGGTCCCGGTCCCTGAGGACCGCCTCCTGGCGGATGTCCATCACCGTCCGGATCGTGATCCAGGTCGGAATCATCATCTCCCCCTGGTACCGGTACATGAGTACCGCCTCCAGGAGGTTGTGACGGAGGGTCACCACCGACATGCAACTCAACAGGATTATCATCTAAATCCTGCTCTGGATGCTGTAGTGGCATTTCCTCATCGTCCACAGGCATATCACCGTGTGGATCATCATATCCTGGATAGTCCACATCGTCGTCTGTGGCTGGCGGTTGCGGTGCAACCGGGGCCGGCGCTGGCTGGTCCGTGAAGTCCAAGCCAACATCAGGCCCGCGTCTGGAATTGTTGTTCTGTGACTCATTCCAGAACACTATCATGGACCAGTGCGTTGATTGCATATCCTTAAGGCAAGGAAGCAACTGTGCCATCGTCACGAAAAACACATGATTCATATCACCCTTCTGCCACAAAATGACAACAGCATCAGGATGACGATGAACCAAAGGGAGTGTTTTCCCTTGAGTCCCCCTGTAGACGTTACAGTACTCAAACTCCAGATACGGCAGAGTTAGCACGCGCACATTCTTAATCATCGGCCGCAAGGCGACCGCGTCAGACGATGTGGTCGTGTGAACTTCCAACTCAGTACCTGGAAGGAGACTGTCAACATATGACAGAGTCTGGACCAAAGACGATGTAACAAACCGCTGCGGCGCAACAAACCTCAGAGGTGTCGGAAGCTTCCCTTTTTCATTGTTTGAGAGTAATGAGTACTCTGCTTCTGACGGAAGAACCGGTAAAGCCTCTGAATTGCGGTCAGATCGCAAACACAACGCACACAGTGTTCCATCATCAAAATCCTCAAAGATATCTTCGAACAAGTAACATTGTCGGAGATCTGATCGTTCATCACCCACAAGACACTGCGAAAGCAGCACAGCAAACCTCGGATCAAGTGCGTTAGCAGAGTCATAGCCATAGCCTTCTTCCAACGACTCCAAACGGCCAAATGATCCATCAGGCAGATTAGTGAGAAAAGAAAGCTCACCATGCTGACGCTTACCGTGGTCATCTCCCCCTGAAGGAAGTACACCACGGTTCTTGAAGGTGTGGAATGAAAGTCCTCTCCTCCACTTCAGCGAGCGACTACTCTGCGAAAGCCAAAACCCACAATGAGAAGGATACATGATGGTCACGAAGTATCCATCACCCTTGTCATCTTGCCAACGGCAGACTTCGGCACAAAAGTGCCAGAAGGCATTGGTGGCCTTCCTGGTCCAACCATCAGGGATGACAGGATGAATAAAAATGTGATTAGGCTCTGCCTTCAAGATCACTCGCCAAGCGGCCTCAATCGAAGATTGGATAGACTTGGCGTTCCATTCACCAAACAACACAGGTTCACTCGCATCAAGTCCAGAATGGACTGTGCACGCAGTAAGCCCGGTGAGGCGAGGTGTGATCTCAACGAAATCGCTCTTGCCTGAAGTGAGAGTGTGGTAACAGATCTCATGCTCATAGCAGAACCCAGAACCGGCACGATCAAGAATATCGTCGCCGATGCGGTCGAGTGCCTCTTCCTGAGAAGAGCGTCTCGGGACCTCATCTTTCTTCAGAGGAATGGCCACATCATGCCACGGATCTCCATCACGCCTGACCTTCGACTGATTAACCCGAAGAACGGCACGATGAACTTCAACCAACACCATGGCACCTTCCTGTGACACAACTATGCCTCTGACCCAGGTTCCTTCAGACTTCTTCTTCGACTCATCCTTATGCCAAACAAACACGCGGTCACCCTTCGAGTAAGGACCATCAGACGGCATGACTCTCCGTGCAAGGTCCTTCCGAAGGTCAAGTGATTGTCTAGCCTCTTGATGAGCCCGCATGGCAATCCTCTGGAGTTCCAGAGTGGTTCGATCCTCCTCGGCAGGTTCAGCAGAGAGCTGTTCAGGAGAACTGTTCTCGACATCAAACAAGTCTGGTGGCCGTCTTCCTGTAGCTATCTCCAAAGGAGAATAGCCTGAGACGGTAAGCTGGCAATTTCTTGCCCAAGCCACCTTCTTGACTGCTTGACGAACAGTCACCTTCTCTGCATAACCCTCATCAGCTAAGGCCTTGGCCATGATTGCCCAGGTGCGCTTGAAAAGACGCACTGCGGTCTCAGCTCGATTAGGCCAAGGAGTCCGTGGTCCACATGGATACGGAGTAATGCCATGGAACTTGTAGTAAGACATGAACTGCGGCGTGAAAAAAAGCTTGATCTCCTACGATTCCCTTAGGAACGCAGTTGTTCTCCTCTGTCCATTGTCTAAAAGCTCCCAGAGTCTCTGGCGCTTCCAGGCTTGTAAGAGCCGTAGCCCACAGAAGATTTGAAGCACCATCAATGATGACCAAAGCCAAGTAGGCTTTAGTACCGAACTTGATTTCTTCATGATCAACAAAAATGAGATCACCGAAGGATGATGCTCTTAACCCTGCGATTCTGGCTCGCGGAGGCGTAGGCACCGAGGTGCTGCAAACACGACAGCCTTTGACAATGCGGTCGTACTTGTCATAGATCTCTCCTGGCAGACCAAGCATGCTGGTCCTGCGTCGAAACTGAGCAGGACTCATGTGGTAATGCTTCACATGCAACTTGTAAAGCTCAACATCATTGTTCAGCTTTTCCAACATGCGCTGATACTGCGGAGAAGCCCTTGAGACCTCGTGGCCTGGCAACGGAAGCGCGATCCTCCTAGGTTCTAGCGACTGTGGCTCTGGGGCCTTCGGAGGACTCGGAGGAAGCAAATCTGCATCCCCCGGTTCGGAAGGTTCGTACTCTTGAAGATCCGGATCATCCTCAGGAGCAAGAGGAGGAGGAGCCGGTTCCTCGGGTGCCTTTCCCTGTGGAAAGCTTCCCTTGGCTCGAATCCTTCTCTTTGCCGGTGCCTTCCCCTGAGGAAAGCTTCCGGATGCTCCTGTGTTCTTCGAGCTGTCTTCAGGCTTACCTGCGCTAACCATGTCCTCTGGAGATCCTACCTTTCCACGGGTTGGATCCTTGGACTTGGCGGGCACCGAGGTTCTACTCTCGATGCCACCAGGCAGAATCTTGAAAATGGTCTTGCCTTTCCAAGAGTCAGTACCTATACATGGGTTTGTAGTACTTTTTTCTGGTTCCCTAAAAGTTGTGGGTCCTAACTAGTTTCCACGAAAATGTGGTTTCCTGTTCCGGGGTTTGGAGCAACTCATTTCTTGCAATGGATCACTTGTATGAAACGAAGTTGGAACAAAGAAAACACAATTAAACATATGACGAATATATCTAGAATATGTATATATATATGCATGTTCATGCAAATAATGTAAGTTTATGGAAGATCTATATAATAACATATATATATATATATATATATACATGTTGCTTGACATGCTGGCATGTTCTATAACATATCCTATGAACTATGTATATATATATATATATATATATATATGCATGATGTGTTGCTGCACTTGCTGTCATCTGTGAGTGTGGTTTGTCGCAGCTTGTGGGCTTCTTTTGTGAGCTTTGCTTAGTGCTCAGCTCTGCTTTTCCAAAGTTGCCTAGTTGAAGACAGTGGGAATATCATTCATACATGTATCGACTTAGTGTCTCTTGAGCCTCTTGATTCCCGTGCTGTGGATGATGGGCTGATGTCGGAAATGCCTGGAGCTCGGCCTTTGTGCACTCACCGTGAGCTTCTGTGGTTGACTTGGCTTGCTCATCTGTGAGTGTGTTTGTCGCAGCTTTTGGGCTTCTTTTGTGAGCGTTGCTTAGTGTTCAGCTCTGCTTTTTTCGGTGCCATGGAGCCTGGACCGATCAAAGAGTCGGAGGAGACTTTCTCAGAAGCTCTTCTGGCTCAGCTCCTGAAGGATGTTCATGCGGTGACTAGGCTGATGATTCATAGTGTGAGTGGACTGGGTGCTTGCTTCAAACAGACGACATATTAATAAATAAATATACATATATATATATAATATAATATATAATATATAATATATAATATATAATATATAATATATAATATATAATATAATATAATATAATATAATATATCTGTTCAGGACTGGATGGCGGAGCCTTCGTTGCAGGCGCTTGCACTGCAGGATAAAGAGCTCATCCAGTGGCCGGCGGATGAGAAGGGTCAGAAGCGCATCCCAACGGCTTTGGGGGCGAAGCTGAATCGTGTGCCTAGCCGACGTTTGTGCATAGAGTGCTGGGAGATATGCTGCATTCATCCAACATGGGGTTCCATTCATTCTGATGTGTAGCTAAGGCCCTTCTGCTTCCGATTGTGGGCCGTGCCTTGCAGCATCATGCTTTGCTCTATGTGAACATCTTGGAGATGCTGCTGAAAAAGTTTCGTGTTGAGACGAAGGTGGGGTAGCCTGATTTGGGGCAGAGGATTTGGCCGTCAAGACTAATTCGTATATGAGCTCTTGTATGGTGCAGGCCCAGCACCTCAAGGTGGACAAGACAGAGGTGCATTGTGGCTGCTGGTTTGTAGTTTTGCAGCAGGTTATGGGTTCATGCAGTGAGTCGAGATATGCAATATTTGGACAGGTCAAGATTGATGCTACGTCTGTGAACCCGGATGCGCATGCCATCAAGGCGTTTGTCAACTGCCATCGCCGATGCTTGTCAAAGTTATGATATTCATATATAGGTTTATGACTAGAATACAAATATGTATATATAAACAGAACATGGACTATACATATATATGAATACAATATGCTTGTGCGCATATACAAACACAGCAAGGGAGCGAGAGAGAGAGAGAGAGACAAAGAGAAAGACAGAGAGAGAGAGAGACAAAGAGAAAGACAGAGATTGAAAGAAGAGAGAGCTACACGAACCTATGCTGTATGCATAGATCACTGTTATATAGACTGTGTTTACATCCCACATGGTTGCCCACATGTATTTCTACAGTATATATATATATATGTATATATGTCTACATGTTTTGATTATATCAGGAACATATTCAGTGTAGGAATGTGGCTCTATAGAACACATATATATATATATATATATGTACAGTATACTTTGTACCTGTACTGTCTCTCTCTTTCTCTCTCTCTGCACCTTTATGTTTACATATAGAAAATTCTTGAGGGGGTTCGAAAGTTCCATGGGGCTAGGTAGTTGACTTGAAGACAGTGTGTGGATGTATAGATAGATTATATGGAGCCGTTTCATGAATTGCTTAGATTTTTAAGGACTGGCTGATCGTTCGGACACCCAGCGAGATGCTGATGTGCAGAAGCTTACAGCACCTCAGCTGGATCTTGGCCCATCAACATGTAAAAGCAATTTTTTATGCAAGTGGTTGGTTAATCACCGTCAGGACATGTGCCGGTATGTGGCGCGCCAGATGGAGAACAACGAGGTGCCATATGTGGTGAAGATGGTGCGTGGCCGGGATCCGAATTCTGTGGACATCGCTTTCCGAACGGAGCCGATTTGGAGGACCAAGTCGTACAAGCAGAAGGCTGGGGCAGCGGACCCTGATGCATTGCAGGATGCTCCGATGGAAGAGGTGAGCCAACATGTTCCAGATGCGCAGGAGTATGTCATGCCGGATTCCTTCCCGGAAGATATGTTGTATGAGCCACGGCCGGTTGCAGATGCAGCAGGGTCCAGCACTGATGGCCCTCCGGACCCTTTGGATGCAGCCATGCCGAATTTCGACCCGTTTGCCATGCCGATTGAAGAGGAGCTTTTGGATGCAGGCATGCATGGCTCTGGACATGCAGCCATGCCGATTGCGGATGGCCCAGCGATTGAATCCATGGTTGCGGATGTTCCGACTGCAGCTGGCCCATCGGTTGAAGCTGTGATGGATGGGATCCCACCAGAGCATGAGACAATGCAGGAGAGATACAATCGCCTCGCGGACACGTATGGTGAATCGGCTGCCCTTGCTTTGACTGGCATGGTGCAGGAAGGCTGGCATTATGATCCAGTTGCCCAGCAGTGGTCCCAGCTCCATGGGTTCGTGAGCCCACTCATGCCTGCCAGAGCCCCTGATGCTCCAGTGGCAGAGACTTTGCAGGACTCGGAGGTTCCGGCCATGTGTGTTCCTGGTGAGCGTGCCTTTGGCTTGGATGATCGATTGTTTGAGACGCTGAGCATCTCATCGGGTCTGCCCTCTCCGAAGGGCATCGGGAACAATGATGTTCAGGAGACTTTGGCTGATCAGCCTATGGAGGCAGCTGAGGGCAGCCCAGTCGGCGCAGGTCATATGATCACACTTAATCGGCAGCTTTTTTTTTTCGGGAGGGGGGACAGAGAGTTGCATGCATGGTTTGATTTTGCTAGTTACAATACCTTTTGTTATATCTGGTTTATACACCAAATTTACATGTATTATATGTGATATATATATATATATATATATATATGTACATAGATATATACAGTCACGAGTAGGTTTGTACAGTTGTTCATGTTTAGTTTGTTTTGCTGACTTGCTGCATGCATATATGTTTGCATGAGGTATGTCACTATACATCAATGCAACTTTACCCGAGTTATTGCTGTGGCCATTATATAAGTATCCGAATGAGCATGAAGCTGTCTGTATGTCTGTCTCTCTATATTTATACAATAGATTCAACAGTACATATATATATATATATATGTGTGTGTGTTCGTATACATATATATATATATATATACAATATACATCTCTCTCTCTATGTGTATATATGTGCACGTGTCTGTGAAGATGTCTGGTATGCCAATTTGACATTATGCGTGTGCCTCTGCTTGACAACTCCTTCATACATAATGTGTGCATGCACACACACACATATACATATACAGTACGCACATGTGAGATATAATATGTCATAAGACTTGTTATATGTATGTTTATAGATCTCAGATGTATTACAATAGACAAAAGTTTCCAATACCGATGATGTCTTGTTATTTAGGCCTGACGGTGCGCTTTTGGAGAGATTGCTCACATATTGCAGTGATTCATGACTCCATGGTTGCATGTGGAATCATGATCAACATTTCCCTGATACTGCTGGTAATACTTGGCTGTATCTGATTAAATAAACTTCCAGGGTGAGCTCATGTATCCAGGCATGGCCATTTTGTGCATCATGAAGGGCTCCATGTCTGCATACTTGCATGGCTAAACTTGTGCACCTTGGAATGATCATAGCCTAGCACACTCAGAGACCTGAGGCAATGAGTCTGTGGAAGAGGCGAAGATGTTTCTTTTGCAGAAGCTGCACATGCAGCGTGAGAGGAGACTCTCTGCATCTGAAGTTTAGTGGTGGGGCTTGTGGAATTGTGATAAGTCCTGCTCCACAGGATCATGGCTGGAAGCATGCCAGACAATGTGGAGACATGCCCCATGGCCCCTGATGTTGCCAGTGCCTCTTGGCCATTCCATCCAGGTATTGAAGTCATGGATTCGTTTGGTTGCACCAGTGGCTTACCATGAGTAAGCTGAGGATGCTTTGGAGAAGCAGCGGCTGTTCAATGGCTCCTCTCGTGAGGTCCCATTCTGTAATGGATGTTACATGGTTTCATGTTCCTATCCTTGACAAGTGATAGGCCTTCCCGAGCCAGATCAAGATTAACGACACGCCCGATGGCCATAACGAGACTCTTGGCTTGCACAATCCTGTTTCTGAGTGAGCTTGACAAGTCAAAGTGCAGGAACATGCCAATCTCTCACACTCTCTCTCTCTCTCTCTCTCTCTCTCTCTCTCTCTCTCTCTCTCTCTCTCTCTCTCTCTCTCTCTCTCTCTCTCTCTCTCTCTCTCTCTCTCTCTCTCTCTCTCTCTCTCTCTCTCTCTTGTATCTAT
Organism: Symbiodinium sp. CCMP2592; assembly: GCA_905221615.1. Classification (NCBI taxonomy): domain Eukaryota; class Dinophyceae; order Suessiales; family Symbiodiniaceae; genus Symbiodinium; species Symbiodinium sp. CCMP2592. The sequence goes on from CAJNDT010001946.1 coordinate 613,612, forward strand.
ATATATATATATATACAAATACCCGATATGACACCCTGTCGGAACATAGAAAATAACATACTCGTAGCTGTGCATGTGATGTTGCAATTCCTGCATGCTAGTGTGCTATCCATGCAGCTGGGCTTCCAACCTGTTGCAATGTTTCTTCACTGTCACAAGTGACGGCACAGGATGATATGTTTACCAGACCACATTGATTGTACGACAGAGTATACCTAGTATTTTTTAAAGTGTTCAATGTTATCGTCGTTGTTTGGGTTACAATAACAATATAATACTTATATAACATCATATAACATGTACCAAACTTTTTTATATATACCTGTAGAAGTGAAGGCATCTAAGATATTATATACACATGTGCTGATGGTTATTGTGTGTGCATGATCATGCAGATGTGGGACAAGGGTTTAATATATATATATATATATATATATACAGAAATATATACGTGTCGAGTTTCATACCTATAATAAATATAGTATTGTGGATAATTTCATATATAATACCAATGTAATATTCCAATATATAGATGCCCATCAATCTACATATCTATATATATATATATATATATAGACCCTTGTATTATGTGACTATCATGACACACATGTAGCATAATTGCCTTGAGGCCTCCATTCAAAAGATCTTTGGCCAGAGACTTCGAGAAAGTCTCTGAGGATCGGCGCCAGGAGCTGCTGGCAAGTGGGCCAAGTCAGGACTTGTTGGCAAGTGGGCCGCAGGAGGATCTGTTCGCAAGTGGGCCGCAGGAGGATCTGTTGGCAAGTGGGCCACAGGAGGATCTGTTGGCAAGTGGGCCACAGGAGGATCTGGCAAGTGGGCCGCAGGAGGATCTGGCAAGTGGGCTGCAGGAGGATCTGTCGGCAGAAGGGCCGCAGGAGGATCTGTCGGCAAATGGGCCGCCTGAGGCACAGGATGATGACATGCATCAGGGTCTTGAGTCATGTGGGCCAGAGTTGCCACCAGCTGCCCCGCCGTGTGAGCCTACAGAGGCTATGGATCCGGAAGATGTGCTAGATGTGCACAGCCAGGAGGAAGTGATGGCACATGACATGCAAGTGGAATTGCGAAAGAAGAGGCAGCTGGAACTCAAGCGACGCCGTGAGAACGATGCTGCTGTGAATGGTCAGGCCAAGAAGCCGAAGGCGACTGCAGCTAAGAGGATCATGAAGCGCCCGGCTGCAAAGCAGGCTGCTCCGGAAGAGCTTCCTGAGGATGGCTTGGCAGCGGGTGTGGCAGAGATTGCGGGGCCCTCTGCTGCTGGGGATGGCGTGGCAGCGGCTGCGGCAGAGATGGTGGAGCCACCTGTGGCTGAGGCAGAGATGGCGCCACCGGCTGCTGAGGATGCGGGAGTGGAGCCTGAGCCGAAGGCTAAGGGGCGTGGCCGTGGCCGTGGTGGACGTGGGGGTCGCAAAGGACGGATGATCCAAGAGGCTCCGGAGGCGAATGATGAGGTATCGGCTGCTGAGCCAAAGGCCAAGGCCAAGCGACGTGGCCGTGGTCCGGAGGCGAATGATGAGGTATCGGCTGCTGAGCCAAAGGCCAAGGCCAAGGGACGTGGCCGTGGTCCGGAGACGGATGATGAGGCATCGCCTGCTGAGCCAGAGGCCAAGGGCAAGGGACGTGGGCGTGGGCGCGGTGGCAGGAAGCCACAGGATGCAGAGCCTCGTGGCCGTGGTCGTGGAGCTGCACAGCGTGTTGCGGACAATGATGTGCCAGCAGAGGAGGAGGAGAAGACCCCCCCCCGTAAGGGGCTTTCGGATGAGCAGAAGAGGATCTGCAGGGAGTTGCTTGGCTGCTGTAGCATGAGCTTGAGTCGGTATTCGTGACACTTCCATGTGGAATATGAATATTCATGCTACAAGTTATCTGTGATAGTGCATACTCACGGCCCAAATGGTATACTTGTTTGTGCATGTACTCATGCATGTACCTGTACCTGAAGCATGCCACTTGGTATATGGTTAAAACCAGATATGCATATATATATATATATATATACAGATGTAATATACATCTACATCCAAATCTATATCGGGATCTATATCTAAATCGATATCTATGTCTTTTTATATATATATATATATATATATATTATATACAGATCATTGTGCATGCATGCTTGAAGCATGCACTTGGTATATGGATGAGAGCATATATCTACTCATATAAATATAAATATATATATATATATATGTATATATAATGTAGTTCAGATCATTGCACAAGTGTATGCATGGGTATGGGGGTGTATGATGTCATAGTGGTGGGTTGCTAGAATTGATTGTGCACTGGACAGCTCAGAGAGGCTGATATTCGCTCAATGAAAGAGATTTGTTTTTAGAAGTCTGTATGTATATAGTATATATATATATATATACTCAGTATCCATACAATCTATACATTATATTATTCAGATATACAATCGTATATATATATATATACATAGAGAGAGAGAGAGAGAGATATAACATCTGTGTGTAGCTTCTTTGGGCAGTGTCATGTGTGCCCTCATCGCAAGAAGCTGTGAACTTCAGGCTGGTTCAGCAAGGTGCGAATTACCGTCTCGAGCTGTACTGGACGCGAGGTTCCATCGGTGTTCGGCAGAAGAATGGGCCCCAGGTTTGGAGCATGACATTCGGGAACATGAAAGTCGGCATCCTCGTGGCCAATGAGGTGGTGGCTCGGCAATGGTATGCCTTCTAGATTACATGCTCTCATGCTCTGAGCAGTGCAAGTCTTAGGGCAGGCATTGTAAGTTGCAATTGCCATAACACAACATGGTGTTGAGGTCACATTGTGTGACAGAGATGTGAACATCAATGCTGTGGAAGTGCGCGAGAAGATCATGGAGTATCGTGCAGAGCTGGAGGCTAGGCATGGTGCGAGGTGGCCATGAGCAAAGCTCATCGGGCATCACTTTTGAGCAAAGGGATGAGCTTGTCCATTGCAAGGAAGTGTGCATACAGCATAAAAGGATGGTGGTAATATTCCCAGGAAGGATTGCTGTTTGGGCAAGCCGAGCCCTTCTTGCTGGAGGATTGGCAATGCGTGGGGATAGTATAGGGCTGTGTCGATACCAAGATAGGATGCAGGACCAGGCCAGCTGTGTCGCAGAATATGCGTGGAGATGAGCCTATAGACCCTGCTGCTGAACCAGTGGTCTTATGACTTACTGGCTGGGGTGGTGTTCCGCAGCCTCTGAACCTTACGTGCCACAGGGGATCCTCTAGATCGTTCTTGAAGCTCCGTGTGCTAGATGGAGACCAAAAAAAGGAGCTATTGCAGAGTGTGATCGTTTCGTCGGCTGACTGCTGCAAGTGCATGTGTGATGCTATACAATATATGTGTGCAGAGGCCGGTTGAGTGGATGTTGATGCTCTGAGGTCAGATACCACTCATGCCTGGGGGCAAGCGCCTGCTGAGACTTGCCTCCCAGTCGGATGCAGGTGGGCTGGGCATATCCTCAGCAGCAGAAGAATTATGAATTGTTTTGGTCTACGCAGGACAGCTCAGAGGTGAGTCTCTTCGGCAAGGCCGGTCCCGTCTTGGCTGCGGGAACATCTTTTTAATTATGAAACAACACCGGCCTGGTGTCTAGACCTGAAGACAACTGTTTCTGCATACTTCGATGAGCATGACATCTTTATAGCTTATGCAGCTACATGTGGAGAACCCAGTAGTTGGCCTTGGACTTATCCTGAGGATCTGTAGTTCTTCGTCTCATGTACATAAAATGATTAAATAAATAAATAGAAATATATACATATAACAAGTCTGGGTGCTATATGTGCTTGTAAAGATAGCATGCAATGCCAGGTGCCCAATCCTGTGGATCTCGAGGTCCTGATGCTGATCAAGGTTGCAACCGTGCGCCAAAGCTCATGTTGTTCAGTGGTGCAGTTGCCAGCAGTTTCTGTGTTTTGAGTCATGAATGTATATGTGTATATATATATATATATTGTATATGTATACACTATGAATTTCTGTACAATCAAGACAATTAGTGTAATCTGTCGGATATGATATACTATATCTTATACTTGTCATGACCTCAAATGGCTGTATGCTGGGACCATGTCTGGTGTGCAGCTCTTTGGCTTAATTAGCTTAGCTTCTGTATAGTTCCCAAGATACACCTCTAGCAATTTATGTATAGTGCTATCTTATATAGATGCATGTTATATTCTCAAAGTGAGGCTGTCGTTGTAAGATACAGATTCTGAGCAGTCTTGATAAATCTGCTTGAGTGGCAATATCTCTCTCTGTCTCTCTGCAACTGCCCATCATGCACATGTGGCACTCGATGGAGCCCTAAATAGTGCTTTATCTACATCGATGCGAAGACCGGGCAGTCTTCTCTGGACTTGATAGTTATAGATAGCTGCACCCACCATGCCTGAATGGTCCTTGGATGTTCTTCTACGGAAGCTTTATCGTGCCAACATCCCATTTGCCTGCTGGTTGCAAATAGAGTCTCTTCTGGCTTTCTGCAGATCAGCATGGAAGTACAATGGTTCACAAATGAGTCTGTCAAGGTCCTATGTGTGGTCATCCTGCTCTTGATACACAATGCAGATCTGGACAAAACCTGGGCTGCATGGCTGCAGGGGCATGTCGAGGGTCTTTTCCGGTATATACATGTCTACAATATATGTATACAATTCGTTTTTGCATATATATATATATATGTGCACGTACATGAATAATGTATACACACCTCAACATGCATATCTATATCTTCATCTGTATATATATTATATATAACATACGAATGTGCATGGTTTATATATCTCAGTGTTTGTGTTCATACATGTATGCATTGTGCTGCTGTGAGCCAAGGCTGTTCGTCTAGTGTGTTCTCAAAAAAGCAGTGCAAAGTGAGAGTACAAGTGCAGAGTTGTTGCATAATATTATGATGTGCAAGAACTGGAACTGAAAGATGCTCTACAGATATGCTTAGATGTGTATAGAATATATATATATATATATATGTACACTATGAACTTATGCCAAGTAATGATAAATGCATGCATTAAACGAATATGAAACTGAAGCCTCTTCTGACTAGCTGGTGGGTGACTCAGGAGTACATGTATAGGTATATCTGTATCTGTCTGTACTATCTTTTGTGCACACAACACAGTGTTGTCTGCATGTCTCATTGAGGTTTACCGCTTCGGTGAGCTTTTTGCTGGGGCAGCGAATGTCACTACTGCTGTGAAGCTCCATGGCATTCCTGCTTTCAAGATGGACAAAATCTATTACGGGGGTTTCGATTTCTTGGCACCGGCTGGATTCTCGTTCCTGGGCTGCTTTTAATGCAAAAAGGATCAGACCTTGACAGTTTCAATGCCATGCAGGTGTGGTTGCACATGTTTTATGGCATCTTCTTAGGCTGGCATTGCTGTCCATTCTACGTATGGCCCCTCAAAGTGTACTGCTTATGGCCCCGGACTGCAGCAGCTTCTCTTGGATGAGTAGCAGTGGATCTCAACGACACTGGTTTGCTCCGTTGGGTGATACTTCGAAGGATTGGGTGGTCCGGGGCAACCAGATGGCTGCCAGGTGCTGTGTGTGAACTGATTTCCAGACCTGGTTTTGGGCCAAGTGGGTTTCCTGAATATGTAGTATGTATAGCCCGTAACTGTCATTGTAATGTGACCCTGGTCAGGGTCACACTCTTGGCCCACCTCGTGGCAGCGCTTGGGCATGTCTTCATCATTGAGCAGCCTGGCAGTGCTGCATTCGGTCACCTTCCGTTGTGGCGGCGCTTTGTTGAAGACTGCTGCTATGTAACTCGAACATCTCAAAGACAGCTAAATGTGGGGTATGCAGTTTCAGAAAACTATATTATATACTTGCATGTAGTGCAGACATATACATGCATTCTGTGTCTACAGTTGTGCTTCCTGTGCTGCTCACAGGTCTATGTTTTACAGGTGTGTTATCCATGGTGCAGGTACACCCCTGTATGTGTGTTTGTGTGTATATGTCCATGAATCGTATCTGATATATATATATATATATACTTGAATCTCGAGTGGCCAGGTGAAAAAAAGAAAGAGCTTTTTGTCTTTTTTCCTATTTTGTAGTTACAGGAGGATATGGGCTTGTTGATTTCAGCATTTGATTCCAGACGTCGATAAAACGGAATGCAAACGATTTGTAACATGCCTTTTTCGAGCATGAGGTCTGACACGAATCAATACGTTTGCAGTGCACTCTGACCTGGGGCTGGGGCCACGGTACAGTTCTGTCACTGGTCTACACGGGACCCAATTAAGTCTGCACCGGGCAGCCCGAGGTCGTCTGACAAAGTCTTGCGATTCTTCAACGGATTGCGCAATGTGCAGCCTGTGTCTGACTCGTCTGACGATGTGGGCTACTGCCGTAACAAACGATCTTAGCAGCGTTTCACTTCATAAGGAAACATAATACGAAGTGAGACCCAGGCTGCACTTAAATCTGCAAGAGGCACGGATCGGAACCTGAAAGAGGACGATACTCGTCGTCCTTCAGGCTCCGATCCGTGATTCAAGCATGCAACGAGTGCTCCTCAGACTTCTGAATCACCTCCCTTCCGGCAAGTGATTCACCAGCGCAAGAGGTGCCATTCTGAGGCCGTTGTGGTTTAGGGCTTGGTGTTTTTCGGGTTTAGGGCATGAGGGGCTGGACAGTTTCGGTTTCTTTTGCGCAAACGGACAGCCGCAGAGACACTGGCTGGGCCAACCAGTGTCTCTGGGCTGGTCCGTTCGCATTTCTGTGGGGCGCTGGTCGGCTTTTTTGGCAAACGGACAGTGCCAGAGACACTGGGTGGGCAAACCAGTGTCTCTGGCACTGTCCGGCACTGTCGTTTGGTGTTTTTAGGGGTTTGAGGGGCTGGAGGGAGGAGTTTCGGCGGTTTTTGTGCAAACGGACAGTGCCAGAGACACTAATTCAGCCAACCAGTGTCTCTGGCACTGTCCGTTTGGTGTTTTTCGGGGTTTGAGGGGCTGGAGGGAGGAGTTTCGGCGGCTTTCGTGCAAACGGACAGTGCCAGAGACACTAATTCAGCCAACCAGTGTCTCTGGCACTGTCCGTTTGGTGTTTTTAGGGGTTTGAGGGGCTGGAGGGAGGAGTTTCGGCGGCTTTTGTGCAAACGGACAGTGCCAGAGACACTAATTCAGCCAACCAGTGTATCTGGCACTGTCCGTTTCGTGTTCTTAGGGATTTGAGAGGCTGGAGGGAGGAGTTTTGGCGGCTTTTGTGCAAACGGACAGTGCCAGAGACACTAATTCAGCCAACCAGTGTATCTGGCACCGTCCGTTTCGTGTTTTTCGGGGTTTGAGGGGCTGGAGGGAGGAGTTTCGGCGGCTTTTGTGCAAACGGACAGTGCCAGAGACACTAATTCAGCCAACCAGTGTCTCTGGCACTGTCCGTTTGCATTTCTGTGGTGCTGGTCTGCATTTTTGGCAAACGGACAGTGCCAGAGACACTGGGTGGGCAAGCCAGTGTCTCTGGCACTGTCCGTTTGGTGTTTTTGGGGGTTTGAGGGGCTGGAGGGAGGAGTTTCGGCGGTTTTTGTGCAAACGGACAGTGCCAGAGACACTAATTCAGCCAACCAGTGTCTCTGGCACTGTCCGTTTGGTGTTTTTCGGGGTTTGAGGGGCTGGAGGGAGGAGTTTCGGCGGCTTTCGTGCAGACGGACAGTGCCAGAGACACTAATTCAGCCAACCAGTGTCTCTGGCACTGTCCGTTTGGTGTTTTTCGGTGTTTGAGGGGCTGGAGGGAGGAGTTTCGGCGGCTTTTGTGCAAACGGACAGTGCCAGAGACACTAATTCAGCCAACCAGTGTATCTGGCACTGTCCGTTTCGTGTTTTTAGGGATTTGAGGGGCTGGAGGGAGGAGTTTTGGCGGCTTTTGTGCAAACGGACGGTGCCAGAGACACTAATTCAGCCAACCAGTGTATCTGGCACCGTCCGTTTCGTGTGTTTAGGGGTGAGGGGCTGGAGGGAGGAGTTTTGGCGGCTTTTGTGCAAACGGACAGTGCCAGAGACACTAATTCAGCCAACCAGTGTCTCTGGCACTGTCCGTTTGCATTTCTGTGGTGCTGGTCTGCATTTTTGGCAAACGGACAGTGCCAGAGACACTGGGTGGGCAAACCAGTGTCTCTGGAGCTGTCCGTTTGGTGTTTTTGGGGTTTAGGGTTTGCTGGGTGGAGAGGTTTGGTCTCTTTTGTGCAAACGGACAGTGCCAGAGACACTAGTTCACCCAACCAGTGTCTCTGGCACTGTCCGTTTGCATTTCTGTGGTGCTGGTCTGCATTTTTGGCAAACGGACAGTGCCAGAGACACTGGGTGGGCAAACCAGTGTCTCTGGAGCTGTCCGCTTGGTGTTTTTGGGGTTTCGACAGGGGTGGGATTCGAGCCCGCGCGCGCGGGCTTGTAAGTCGCGCGCTTGACCGCTAGAGTAAGGGTTTGCTGGGTGGAGAGTTTGGGAGTTTGGGTTTCTTTTGTGCAAAAGGACAGTGCCAGAGACACCAGTTCACCCAACCAGTGTCTCTGGCACTGTCCGTTTGCATTTCTGTGGTGCTGGTCTGCATTTTTGGCAGACGGACAGTGCCAGAGACAGTGGGTGGGCAAACCAGTGTCTCTGGAGCTGTCCGTTTGGTGTTTTTGGGGTTTAGGGTTGGCTGGGTGGAGAGTTTTGGTTTCTTTTGTGCAAACGGACAGTGCCAGAGACACTAGTTCACCCAACCAGTGTCTCTGGCACTGTCCGTTTGCATTTCTGTGGTGCTGGTCTGCATTTTTGGCAAACGGACAGTGCCAGAGACACTGGGTGGGCAAACCAGTGTCTCTGGAGCTGTCCGTTTGGTGTTTTTGGGGTTTAGGGTTTGCTGGGTGGAGAGTTTTGGCTTCTTTTGCGCAAACGGACAGTGCCAGAGACACTAGTTCACCCAAACAGTGTCTCTGGCACTGTCCGTTTGCATTTGTGTGGTGCTGGTCCGCATTTTTGGTCAAACGGACCGTGCCAGAGACACTGGGTGGGCAAACCAGTGTCTCTGGAGCTGTCCGTTTGGTGTTTTTGGGGTTTAGGGTTTGCTGGGTGGAGAGTTTTGGTTTCTTTTGTGCAAACGGACAGCGCCAGAGACACTAGTTCACCCAACCAGTGTCTCTGGCACTGTCCGTTTGCATTTCTGTGGTGCTGGTCTGCATTTTTGGCAAACGGACAGTGCCAGAGACACTGGGTGGGCAAACCAGTGTCTCTGGAGCTGTCCGTTTGGTGTTTTTGGGGTTTAGGGCTTGCTGGGTGGAGAGTTTTGGTTTCTTTTGTGCAAACGGACAGTGCCAGAGACACTAGTTCACCCAACCAGTGTCTCTGGCACTGTCCGTTTGCATTTCTGTGGTGCTGGTCTGCATTTTTGGTCAAACGGACAGTGCCAGAGACACTGGGTGGGCAAACCAGTGTCTCTGGAGCTGTCCGTTTGGTGTTTTTGGGGTTTAGGGTTTGCTGGGTGGAGAGGTTTCGGTTCTTTGGTGCAAACGGACAGTGCCAGAGACACTAGTTCACCCAACCAGTGTCTCTGGAGCTGTCCGTTTGGTGCTTTTGGGGTTTAGGGTTTGCTGGGTGGAGAGTTTGGGTTTTTTTTGTGCAAACGGACAGTGCCAGAGACACTAGTTCACCCAACCAGTGTCTCTGGCACTGTCCGTTTGCATTTCTGTGGTGCTGGTCTGCATTTTTGGCAAACGGACAGTGCCAGAGACACTGGGTGGGCAAACCAGTGTCTCTGGAGCTGTCCGTTTGGTGTTTTTGGGGTTTAGGGTTTGCTGGGTGGAGATTTTTGGTTTCTTTTGTGCAAACGGACAGTGCCAGAGACACCAGTTCACCCAACCAGTGTCTCTGGCACTGTCCGTTTGCATTTCTGTGGTGCGGTCTGCATTTTTGGCAAACGGACAGTGCCAGAGACACTGGGTGGGCAAACCAGTGTCTCTGGAGCTCTCCGTTTGGTGTTTTTGGGGTTTAGGGTTTGCTGGGTGGAGATTTTTGGTTCTTTTGTGCAAGCGGACGGTGCCAGAGACACTAGTTCTCCCAACCAGTGTCTCTGGCACTGTCCGTTTGCATTTCTGGGGCGCTGGTCTGCATTTTTGGCAAACGGACAGTGCCAGAGACACTGGGTGGGCAAACCAGTGTCTCTGGAGCTGTCCATTTGGTGTTTTTGGGGTTTAGGGTTTGCTGGGTGGAGAGTTTTGGTTTCTTTTGTGCAAACGGACAGTGCCAGAGACACTAGTTCATCCAACCAGTGTCTCTGGCACTGTCCGTTTGCATTTCTGTAGTGCTGGCCTGCATTTTTGGTCAAACGGACAGTGCCAGAGACACTGGGTGGGCAAACCAGTGTCTCTGGAGCTCTCCGTTTGGTGTTTTTGGGGTTTAGGGTTTGCTGCGTGGAGAGTTTTGGTTTCTTTTGTGCAAACGGACAGCCCCAAAGACTCTGGTTTGACCAGTTAGTGTCTGTGGGGCTGTCCGTTTGCCCAACAAACTAATGAGAGTGGTGTCGTGGTTTGGGGTTTGGTATTTTTAAGGTTTAGGGTTTAGGGTCATAATCCAGAAGATGTGCCAGGATGTCTAACGCCACACGCCTGTGATTGTGCACTGGCGGGTTGTTCATGCTTGACACCGTCACCGCCGCTTTCTGAGACGGTGTCTGACGAGGTTCCGGCTGCTCAGGTGTCTCACGGGCAGCCGGCTTCGCCTAGGCTGCCTTGGCCTGTGCTGCCTTCTTCGGCTCAGCTGCCCTCGGCTTCGTACGAGCCATGGGGTCTGGGCCTGACAAACGGGATGGCTTGATCGTCAATCTGACAGCTGCAGCAGCAAACTCAATGCCCCGTGAGTTCGTGAACCGTAAATGGTCCTACACGCAAGCTAAAGACTGCAAAGCCAGTCCTGGTTGTCCGACCCAAGTCCGCCATATGTTCCTGTAGGCACCTGTGACAAAAGCACAAGTTCCCAAAAGCATGTCATTGTCAGATTAAGATGCAACACCAAACGACGGGACGCTAGTTAGGCCTCCGGCGTCAGGCGCCCCAACTTGTGTCCGCAGCGTGCTGAGGACGCTAGTTGGGCCTCCGCAGGGCCAAATGTCCCAACATGGCAAAGTGTGTCCAGGGTCGCAATGGTCTGGGAGGTGGTTTAAGAGGCCCAACTAGTGTCCGCAGCGTGCTGAGGACGCTAGTTGGCCTTTCGGAATCAGAAGGCCCAACTTGTGTCCCACGCAATCATTTTCATCGCACACGATAACGGTCTGACCATCCAAAATCTGTGCATTTATACTCTTGCCGACTTGCTTCTGCCAGCATGCCTCCCGCAACATTTCTTGAAGAAGACCGTGGACCGGAAGGTCTGACAAAATTGAAATTGGAGCACTGATGGTCAGACTCAGCGTCAGCCTTTCACTCACATCAGGGCGAGCTCCATGTGAAATCTACGAAGCGTGTCTGACTTTTACTTCGCTTGCAAGGCACACTTCCTCTGGAATGCTGCCGCTGTGACAAACACGGAGTCGATGTAAAGCTCTGACGCCTCGTGCAGTTGTTTGATAGCAGCGGGAGCGATTCGCCAATCTTCCGGCTTCATCGTGTGCAACAGTTCTCTGACGACTCTGCTTATGGCCGTCACTGACATGAGGAAACGTTTCTGACGGATAATGCGATCATCCAAACTGTTTCTGTGACTCTTCGTTCCCGGCTACTGCTTCGTCTTCACGGATGGGGATTTGCTGCCAGTCTGACTCTGACTCCCTGTGCCAGTCTGACTCCGTGTCACAGGCTGTCTGACACTCTTTCCGCCAACAAGAGCATCGACGTTCATGTGAGCGCTTACACCGTCTGACTCGTCTTCTGCAGTCTCGTGGTTGCTGCATGGCTTGATTGGCGTCTTGTTTTTCTGACACTGATCGCTTCCTGGAGTCTCACTTTGGCGGCTTGGCTGGGTAATCCCTTCCCCCTAATATTAAACGCCCGTCCCCCCCCTCCCTAACATAAAAACTGATTTCCGGGATTTTGTTTTAATATTAGAGGGGGTTTCGGTGCATCCACGTATGAATGGGAGTTAGGCCCTCAGCCCTAAACCTCGAGCCCCAAACCCTAAAGCCCTGAGCCCTAAACTTTGAGCCCTAAAGCGACAAGCTTTCAGTTATTGTTCTTAGACTGGAAACAAGCATTCGACAAGATCGATCACGAATCCATGCATATCGCACTACTCCGCCGGGGGGTTCACCCTGTATATCTCGAAGTCATTAGGGATATGTACACATGCCCTACCTTCTGTACTTCCGCCCCCGATGGCACAAGGTACTGGGCTACTCCGCATACAGGAATTCGCCAGGGACGCCCACCTACTTATTCATCATGGTGATGGCAATACTTTTATCTGATGTAGACGCTAGGCTCAGAACACATGGCGTTCCTCAAACACCTGGTCCATAGGTAAGCCAGTTTACGACAAAGAATACGCTGATGATACACTTCTAATGGGCGTCACGAGTTCTCAGCTAGAAGAGATTCTAAAACACGTACAGGTAGAGGCCACGCTGTATGGACTACAACTTAACTTAGAGAAAACCCAGCTACTCCGCCACCCTACCCAACCAGGACATCTCCACTACGCAGACAATTTTCAGGTACCCCATAACACTGAAACTAAGTACCTTGGTCCCCAAGTTACCTGGGATAAGCCTACCAAAACTGCCATCACGGCCAGATCCAAAGCCCACGCCGCCTTCCTTAAGCTACAACATGTATGGCAAAGTAGAATACCCCGTGCAGTGAGATCTAGAATCTTCATGAATCTTCCACGCCTGCATCGTCCCGGTTTACACCTACGCCCTCGAAACCCTCACCCTGGAAAAACACCACTTCAGAACCATAGACGGGTGGTACTTCAGATACCTCAGACGAGCTATCAACATAAAGGCATCATACTACTCCAGAATCTCCAACAAATCTGTATGGGCTGCTGCAGGCAAACCCCCCCTTCACTCGCAAACACTTCTATCCCGACAGTTCAAACTCCTGATACAAGCCACGACCACTCCGCCAAACCCCCCAATGCACCACGTGGTATTCTCTCCGGGATACAAAGATCGCATTAAGTTTACCAAATCACGTCACAGAGGTCACCCCTCCAGATATTGGTCCGAACTAGTATCAGCCCACGCGTTAGAGTACCTGAACCACTACCTAGACCACTCCGCCGAGTTTAAGGACCATAGGAGGGATTTCTTGGGTTTCAAACAAATGATACAGAAAAACCAGCTCTTCGGCGATCGCTTGACTACTGCGCCTACGCGCGCTTCACATATTTCCCAGCTGTACAGAAAGACAGTCGGCTGCGCTTGGCACTCCTAAAAAGCGACAAGCCTTTAAAGCTTTAGCCTTGAGCCCTAAACCCGTAAACCCTAAAGCTCTGGTCTCTTTAGTACAGCTGTAATCTTGGGGTCCATTAAAATTCATACAATCCTAGCCCCCACTCATGTGTTTAATTAACTTTCAATTGTGGGCCCGAAATCGCGAAATTCTGGGGCCCGGGAGTTTTTACACTAGGGGGGTGTAAGGTTAGGGGGAAGGGATTAGTTCTTCGACGAGGTGTGCCACAACCAACCTAATGGGTTGGAAGCTTGACCACCTTGCTTCTGACCATAGCTGGCAGTCACAGACTCCCACAGCACAGAATCAGAAAGTCCACGACGGCTAACTAGTTGCCACGCTGAGATTCAGGATTCGTCTGTCTGGCGAAGTCAATGCGACATGCTTCATTGATTAAAATGACAGCGCGCAGTATACTTGACACCTGACCTGCGGCAGCTACTGAGAAGTTGTTTGATCCAAAACCTTGAGACAAGGATTCTCCACAACGTCCTCGTCTTGTGCCCGCCAAAGCGAAATAACAAAGAGTGTCACGAGGGCTGCTCCCTGCCTCCATGTCCATGGTTCTGCTGACCATCGTCTGACAGCAGTGGTCGGCTTGACCTTCCACCGTCTGTTCTGGTTCTTCTTATTCGCACCCGGGGCCTGGACCTTGTGGTCTGACGGCCCACTGGGGGTCTTCGGCTTGGCCTTTGCCGGGGTTGGCATTGGTGAGTCTGAAACCAGGTCCGCATCAATGCCCCTGGCCCTTGGATCTGACGCCGCTGCCTTCGATCCCGATGCCACGCTCTCTGACTTTGCCGCGGCCTTGAACGTCAGACGTGGCTCGATCACTGTCAGACGCTCTCTGGGGTTTTCCTCGAACGGTGACGACACCGGCGAGGTTGGCGTCATAGCCGGCTCAGTCGGAGTGTAATTCGTCTGACTGGGGCTCCTTGACCTCGACGGCGACCTTGACGTCGTCTTCGTCTGACCAATGCCAACCGTCTGACCAATGCCAACCATGGGGTCGTCCTTCGGCTCAGCGCCCGTCGGCGATTCTGTCGTCTTACGAGCGCCCTCCTCTGGCACCGACGGGAGTGGCGTCGTAGTCTGACGCTTGGTGTTGAAGTGCGGCAGCCCTTTGAGCTCGGGCTTGCGCTGGCGCACCATGGCCAAAAATGTGTCTGACACACAGCTAGAGGACTCACTCAAACCCACACGCAGTCAGACGAGTCATGAAACTCCTGAATCAATGATCATCATCATGTAACTGTAATCATAATCTGAAATCTAATCATCGCCGATGTCTTACACTGACTAGCTGATGGTCCGAACTGCCTGCAGCATCAAGACGATCAAAGGATCTTGCAAGCAAGTCTAGCACAGGCCGAAAGGTGCGTGCAAACTCCAGCCTCCACCTCCACGGCGCCATCACATCGTCGAGGAGACCAGCGATGTTGTCTGACCTTCGCGAAATTAATTAATTAGTTAATTAAATTAGGCGAGAATGAGTCTGACTACCACTTTAGGGTTTTAGTGTTTCAGGGTCTAGGGGTTAGGGTTTGGGGTTGGGCTTAGGGTTAAGGCGGGGCCAATGGCTCACCAGCAAAGCTGGGCCAATGGCTCACCCGACAGTGCCCAGAACAGCTGGGGCCAATGGCACACCCGATGGGGCCAGTGGCCACACCCAGCAAACCCGGGGCCAAGGGCTCACCCAGCACTGCTGGGGCCAATGACCGGGGCCAATGGCTCACCCAGCAAAGCTGGGGCCAATGGCTGACAGCACGGGGCCAAGGGCTCACCCAGCAAAGCTGGGGCCAGTGGCACACCCGAGCACTGGTTGGGGCCACCCAGCAAAGCTGGGGCCGATGGCACGCCCAACAGCGGGGCCAATGGCTCACCCACCAAAGCTGGGGCCAGTGGCACACCCGAGCACTTGTTGGGGCCATCGGCTCACCCAGCAAAGCTGGGGCCGATGGCACACCCAACAGCCGGGCCAATGGCTCACCCAGCAAAGCTGGGGCCAAAAGGCACACCCGCAGCATGGGGGACAATGGCTCACCCAGCACAGCTGGGGCCAATGGCACACCCGACCAGCGCCAATGGCTCGCCCAGCAAAGCTGGGGCCAACGGCACGGCAGCACGGGGCCATCGGCTCACCCGGACCGGGGCAATGGCTCACCCAGCACTGCTGGGGCCAATGGCTCACCCGGCGGACAGGGGCCAATGGCTCGCCCAGCACTGCTGGGGCCAATGGCACACCCGAGTCAATCAAAGATCCTGGGCCAATGGCTCACCCAGCTAAGCTGGGGCCAATGGCACGCCAGGAACCGAGGCCAATGGCACGCCCAGCAAAGCTGGGGCCAATGGCTCACTCGGCAGGCTCGGGCCATGGCTCACCCAGCAAGTTGGGGCCATGGCTCACCGAGCTGCAAAACGACGCAAACGAGGGGTTTAGGGTTTAGGGGTTTAGGGGTTTAGGGCTTTAGGGCTTAAGGTTAGGGTGTCTTACTCAGCTCCTGACGATGCCTGGATGGGAATGGCGACAAAGATCACGGACCATGTCTGACCTGGCAGAATTAAAATACCCTAACTTACCCAAAACCAACCCCTTTAGCAAACTTGCGGGGGCGCACCTTCCGAAACCATCGGGCAGCTCGGGGGCTTTGAGGGGGGGCTTGTCTTACTTGGGCCTTAGTTTTTATTCTTACATGACTTTCTTGGGGAGCTGCTTCTCATGCAAACATGTTGGAACTTGAGCCACCAGGGGGCATCTAGAAAAAAAGCTTTCAAGCTCTCCACTTGGGATCCAAGTATATATATAATGTATACATGTTATCTGAGGTGTTCAAGCAGAAGATCTTTATGGCCATGCATGGTGGTGCCAGTGCCAAAAGCACCTGCTTCTGGTCGAATTCTTCACACATAGCTTTACTGGATCGAGGACCCATTCCAAAAGTGTCCTGGCAGGGAGTGGTTGCATACACTTGTTTCTGGATATTCATACTGGCTCATGTGCTTCTGTGCTGTCACCGAGTCCAAACGAGCCACCCTGGTGCCGGTGGCCAAATACTACATTGATGCCAAAGGGGTGCGCAGATCCACAGGGAATAAGCATCGGCTCCGTCAAAGCCAGATCTGCTCTCAGTTGCATATGCTGTCTCACAGTCGGTTATGAAAATGCCTTTATGATTTGTAGATCATATATCATTAATATATATACATGTATATATATATATATATATATATATATATATATATATTATAATATATCCCTCTTTACATGAGTATATGTATAATCAATATATATATATATATATATATATATATATATTATAATATATGCATGTATATGTATATAAAGATGTAAATTCGTGAGAATTCAGTACCTGCTCAGGACTTACCCTATGGACTTTGGTGATGCCCTGGCAGAGATCGTGCCGACCATGCATGAGGGCATCAAGGGCCTACGTGTGGCAAATGTGTCTCAGCTGCAGCTTCAAACATGGATGGAGCTGTGAGCCTATATATATGCATGGACATTATATCAACTGCCATGGTGTATGCTTGTTCTCTCTCATGCTCTCTCTCGCTCTCTCTCTCTCTCTCTCTCTCTCTCTCTCTCTCTCTCTATGTCTCTCTTTCTCCTTCTCACATGCTCTTACTGCCAAAAGCAATGTCTGAATTAACTATATATATATATATATGATACATATATATATATATATATATATATATGGCACAGAATGCAGCCTCAAGCTCTCTGTCATGCTCTCTGTATATATATATATATATATGTATACATATATATGATGCATGTGTGGGTGTGCTGATGTGGGTTCCATACCATTTCTGGGAGTGCACTCTAGATTGTGGATATACTTGCTGTATTTATATTGGTTATTATATGTATGCCTGCTTCCTTCGAGGACGATGCTGGCATGTCCATTATGCACCTGCTGACTGCTATGTCAGCTGATCGCGACCTTTGGGAGCAGGCTGATATGATGAGTGTGGTGCACTATCTGTGGGGTGCCAAATCATTGGACATTCCGCCTGAGCTGAAGGAGTTTCTGCGATTTTAGACTGAGTACCTTCTGTGCTGATATCATGGCAGACCTCCGATGTAGTTGCACGTGCATGCACGCCTTGCTGCTGAAGAGAGCCATCTTGCAAGTGCCCAAAGAAGCTGTCGCATGCAGGTATATTTGCACTTGACATAGCTGTTTCATGGACATGTTCGATTCAACACACAATTGGTTTCTTGTACTACGCAGCTTGTGAGTGCTTGGAACAAGAATTGGTTTCCAGAAACCAAAAAAAATACCGCAACCTAGGACATAACTGGCGGAACCTTGAAAAAAAGCAAAAACCTAGCGCGACGCATTGCGTCAGGAAACCAAAAAAATTCACCAGGAAACCAAAAAAATTGAGCAGAATTGAACGCATTTTTTTCCTATTTTTGAATCCAAGAATCCATGGCCCCAAAAACCAATTTTCTCCGCAGCCTTCACTGCGGAAACCAGATTTTTTTGGTTTCCCAACCCACCGGCCCGAAACCAGTTCTATTGTATCGGAACACCAGGAGTTATTGCTGCCAACAAAGGTCAACGAAGCTCTTGCACCAGCGGTGTATAATAAAACCTTATTTGAACGCAGCCTCTGCTGTGCTATATAGTCTTAGTACAACAAAATCACCCAACTTTCCGGTGGTGTACAGCCACTCAAGAGCAAAGGCTCTGGCACATTTGGTTTTCCACGAACTTGTTTTGCACGCAGTCTCTGCTGGCCTGTGATAAGAAGTGATGCTGCGTGCAAAAGCGGTTTTTGCTCCCAAACCTGTTTTGAACGCAGCCTTGGCTGTGGCATCATATGAACCAGACTATGCTACGTGGCTGCGTGCAAAAGCGGTTTTTGTTCCCCAAACCTGTTTTGAACGCAGCCTTGGCTGTGGCAGATCCATTGAACCAGACTATGCTACGTGGCTGCGTGCAAAAGCGGTTTTTGTTCCCCAAACCTGTTTTGAACGCAGCCTTGGCTGTGGTATCATAGATCCATTGAACCACACTATGCTACGTGGCTGCGTGCAAAAGCGGTTTTTGTTCCCAAACCTGTTTTGAACGCAACCTTGGCTGTTGTGTGCTTGGCTTTGGATACAACTCTGCATGTGCATGTATAATAAATATTTATTATATATAATATAGAGAGCCTGTTTTGAACGCAGGCTGTGATATACAGCAAGCCCTCGATTTATACAGCACAACACATTAAGTTATACTACAACAAAAATCACCAACCTTGGCCACACGCAACCCAGCATTCCAACACAATTGGTTTATAGGAAACCTGTTCTGAACGCAGCCAGTGCTAGCTCCTCAGACAAGACACAGCAGAGCGTGCACAATTGGTTTATTCCGAAACCCTTTTTGAACGCAGCCTGTGCTAAATCACAACCTGATTGCTTATCCTATAGCATAATGATACACCATTGTAATGTTCTATATATGAGACATGAAGCCTTAAGATCCAACAGAAGGGGTTTATTGGAAACCTGCAAGCGAAGCTGCGGGTTCATGCCGAAACCTGTTGTGAACGCACCCTGTGCTGATATTGCATGCAGAATACCACAGATCGATATATAATATACAAACCAGAAGTCCAACACAATTGGTTTTGCGGATACCACCTTGCAATGCAGTCTTTGCTGTCAATGTAATACAAGATCCTGCGTCCACAAGTAGTTTATTCAAAACCAGTTTTGAACGCAGCCGTGTGTCTATTATATATCTATAATATAGTGTATTGAATAATGAGCAGTCGTAAACTTTCGCACCAGCCAAGCTTCCAGCAGAATTGGTTCATATCAAACCTGTTTTGAGCGCAGTCTTGCTGTCTGGTTATTGTTTCATGCAATGTACCTTGGCCTGGAAACAAAGCGGTTTGCTCAACTATAGATTCACTCGAGGGAGGATGCATACTACATGGCCCTATGCTGCTGCATGTCAGGTACGGATGACCCGCAGCAGCTCTACAAGAAGCGACGTGCACAAGCAGGTGCCGACAACGTTGCTGGTGCATGCTGGCTGTGTTTCCATGCATGTGTGTGTGTCCTATATATATATATATAATATAATATAATATACACATATTTTACAAAGTAAATTAGCACTTGGAACAACATAACATTATACATTTGTTATATAATAGCTCCTTAAGTAGTATAGCTTAATACTCCATGTGCATCTTTAAATATTATATAGATATGAACATGCAGAAATGTGAGCAGCATTTGGTAGTATACTCTAATCTACATGTAAAATATGGTATTGATATAACTATAGTAAGAATATATAATGTATATTGCATGCTTCCTGGAGAACAGTTTGCATGTGCTGATGCTGCTTGAGTTTGGGTGCAAATTGAACATGGCATGGTTTGTTGCCCATTTGGGGCCAAGCTTTTGTGAGGTGGTGGTTTCCGAGGAACCTTCGAAGCCATGGATTCGAACAGTGCTGGCAGAACCTGGAGTTGTGCCACCTTAAATGGTGGAGTAAGTCATCTTCAAGGAACTGTGCAGCCGCCCCTCATGCACACACCATTGAGGGAGGACTCCTGGCCATCATTATACGGACCATTTACAGGTGATGTGTTGTGCACCCATATGGAATCCCGTCCCCTCTGTTCGAAATGCCCAGGTAAAGCAGGAGCTCCTGGAGGAGCCATGGGTTGCGGCGGAGATTTTGAGGACTTTCAGCCCGAGGACCCATCAGATGCTATCACGCTTGCCCGACACGCCGCAGTCACGCCAGATTGTGCAGCACATGTTGAGTGTTCATGGTCAATACCGTCACTTGTTGGCATGTGCAATTTCTGTCTATCTATATTACATATATATATATATATAGAGCTTTGGGTACATTCAGCTGATTGAAGTTAAAAAGACTTATAGAACCCGACACAACAACACCTATCGTAAGTGTAGGTCACATATTCATGTACTAGATATAGAGCTATAAATGTATACAGGCATCTGTGCATGTATGAAAGTGATGTGTTTTGTTCTTTATACGATGTTTATAAATACAGTATTGTATGTCCATCTCAATAGTTATAGAAGGTTCATGTGTTGTCGACTGAACGATTCAACTACACAGCTGTACACTCTATCGGGTGCTGTACCTTGTATATCAACATTCCTAATCTGTTAGGGCTTCTAAGATGCATCTGCTGACTGACAAGGCAACCGTAGGATCCAGCTAAGGCCACCCTTGATATTGATGATATCCACAATGGATTAACATAGCTCAGAAATACTTTCGGTAGTGTGTCAGAGCTGTCTGAGAGAATGCCAGTTTACATGGACTATACATATACAGAATGTATATACAAATGCATATAGAGGTATCGGCAAAGTACGAGCAGTCGATTTCTGGCACCATTCTGATACATATATATATATATATATATAAATAAATAAATAAATGTAAACAAAAAATATGTGTGTGGTGTTGATTATAAAGTACAGTTTCGAAAAGCAATGTACATATATATATATATATATATATTATATAGATAGATATATAATTAATATTAATATATACATATGCAAACCATATGAATAACAGTTCAGTTGATTCAACTATGTGTAGTGTATCAACAAATCTGTAATATCTATGTATATACAAATGTATAGACACATATCTATACTAACTCAGTATTCTGATATATATAATATATATATATATATATATATTAAGATAGACCTAAGCTATCATTCTATAAGACAGTAGACTGACTGGACTTGACTACATGTGCAATATGCTGTAATCTAGTAAAATATAAGATAATGTTCTTAATATGCTGTCACAGGAATGCTTTGCAGAGGTTCTCCTTGAATGCTTGTGTGTTGATCATGAAAGAGCTCCCTTGTCCGCATCCTGGCTCATGCAAGGTTGCACACAACCTGTGCAGACTCCAGTGGGGCCCGTTGTGGCAAAGATGGAGCAGGATCGTGGCCGAAAACGCCCGGTTGAGCCCAACTACCCCCCACCCAACTGGGTTGAGCCTCCAAGACCGCCTGAAGTTCCTCCGCCATGCCCGCCCCCCCCTGTACCACCCCCCCCCCCACCTTTCCCACCCCCCCCACCTGCTTTCCCTGGCCCGGTGCGATGGGCATTCTGTCAGGTGCATCCTCCGGCGCCGAAGGACGCAGCTGTGCATGAGCAGCTGATGCAGGCGAGGCAGCTCTTTGCGGAGAAGAACAAGGTCAAGGGTGTTGTGGTGGCACCGCCAGAACGTGCACCGGCCACTCCTGACCATGCTTCAGCTGCTGCAGTGCAGCCAAAGGCTATGCAAATGCAAAGCCCACCGGTGCAGAGCCCGCCCATGAAGAAGACGAAAGTTGGTGTGGAACCCAAGAAGATGCCAAAGTTGCCTGGCGCATCTGGTGCAGGCAAAGGGCGGAGAGAGGCATGTGAAGCAGATGCTGTGCCACGGGAGGCAGCAGCAGCAGCTGTGGAACCGGCTGAGGCATCCAAGCAGCCTGATGCGATGCCACAGCAGGGCTTGGATGCTCAGCCGAAAGTGCCTGTGCCAATGCAGGGGTCAACACCTGCTGTGAGGCAGGCTGGTGTGGCGCCACAGCAGGTACCGAAGATGCCAGCGGCGCCTACGACTACGAGTGCCACATGCAGGTGGCAAGGGCTCCGCGGGTGAAAGGCCAAATGTGGCTGAGCCTGCACCTGCTGTGTCGCCAGAGCTGATGACTACGGTGTTGCAGCTGCTACAGCAGTCGCAGGGGGTGCCTACGCAGCAACTGCATCAAGGGCCCATGGTGATGCAGCAACCACGGGTGGTGCCTACGATGCCACAGCAGCCGCAGGTGGTGCCTACGATGCCACAGCAGGTGGCGCCTACTATGCCACAGCCGACGGTGCCTGTGTTGCAACAGACGGTGCCTAGGATGCAACAGACGGTGCCTACTATGCAACAGCCGTTGCCTACGATGCCACAGCCGACGGTGCCTACGATGCCACAGCCGGGTCCTACGATGCCACAGCCGACGGTGCCTACGATGCCACAGCCGGTGCCTACGACGCCACAGCCGGGTCCTACGATGCCACAGCCGGCGCCTACGATGCCACAGCCGGTGCCTACGACGCCACAGCCGGGTCCTACGATGCCACAGCCGGTGCCTACTATGCAACGGCCGGGTCCTACGATGCAACAGCAGGGTCCTACGATGCCACAGCCGTTGCCTACGATGCAAGGGCAGGGTCCTACGATGCAACAGCAGGGTCCTACGATGCCACAGCCGTTGCCTACGATGCAAGGGCAGGTGCCTACGATGCAGCAACCGTTGCCTACGAGTCCAAGACCTGCCATGGGCTTCATGGGTCGGGGACCGAATGTGGTTGCAGAGAAGCAGGGGTCATCACCTGCTTACGTGCAGCCTGGTGCAACGTCAGTGCCGATGCCTACGTTTCCAACAGCGGCTGGGGGAAAAGGTGTGGGACCGAATCTGGTTGGTGGGAATCCACATGCAGTGCCTGTGATGCCTGGGTCTCCAGGTGGAGGAGCTTCGATACCTGTGGGGATGAGAGCTCCGCCCCAACTGGAGCAGGCTGTGGCGATCGATGCGGTCTACCTGTCCTTGAGGACATTGGTTGGTTCGACCACCCTGCCAGATGACGTCTACGATATGTATTTGCGACTCCTGCACAAGTGTGCAGATGCTTCACGAGCACGGGAACATGGTGAGGCCTCTGGATCGACAATGGAGCCCCTTCCGACCGAGCCACGTGTTGTGCCGACTACCGAGCCTGTGCCGACCACCGAGCCTCCGGCTGGGAGGGCAGAAGTGGCTACCCATGGGAGGGATTCCGTGATTGAGGTGCCGACCACAAGCCCATCGGAGGACATCGAGCAGCAGAGCCCTCCAAAGGATGCTCCAAAGGGAGATGGACACCCGTAACTCGACAGAAGGTTCAGAAAAAGAGCCGCTAGAATGCTCTCGATAGTGTCAGAGGTGAGTGTATCACTGAGTGCATTTATTGCTTCTGAAGTGTTGCTTGCAGGACAGGGCTGCGGGCGCAGAGTCTGAACTCGCAGACGCACCCAGCAGAGTGGAGTGCCCTCTACCGGTACTGTCATGGAAAGTCCATGAAGAACAAGGACCCGGAAGTGCGGGCCGAGATCCTGGCCAAGTGGCAGACAGGTTCTTGGCATTGAATTGAGAACATGTGTCTTGTACGTGTGTCTCGCACATAACAAGTGTATGTTCGGCGGGAGTCTTCATGTACATGTATAATGGACTCATATCTAT
Source organism: Symbiodinium sp. CCMP2592 (assembly GCA_905221615.1). NCBI lineage: Eukaryota > Dinophyceae > Suessiales > Symbiodiniaceae > Symbiodinium > Symbiodinium sp. CCMP2592. The sequence continues at coordinate 637,339 of CAJNDT010001946.1, forward strand.
ATATACTTATTGCCTTATCTGATTGATATGCTTGCAGATTCTATACATCTACTACAAGCACATATATTTATATATACATATATATGTGCACATGCATGTTGGTGGCATGTGCTCATGACAATATACAACAGCTATATGAAATTCAGAAAGTTGGTGTGGAATGCCATGCTATGCCAGGCATGCATGATTCTATCCAGTTATGTGGGTTGTCATGTGACTTATATAGTACCTGCTGCTGCACTTGCATGGTTGTGTCTGTTTCGGATTGTGCAGTATACAAGTTAGCATAAATACATGTATATGTTGTTAATATTTGTCATGGATCTGGGTAGCTACCTAGCACTGTGTGTCTGTGCATGTACTTTAAGTTTCACATGGATTTCTGAATAATTGCGAGTCATGGGTGAGTGAAGACTTGTGCAAGCATTGAAGCCATCGATGTATCCTTGGTTGTATCTATGCCACTGGTTATTTATGTCTCTCACATATTGAGTTATAGGCTGCCATGCTACCACGAATGACTGTTGTCTTAGTTTTCAAATGCATGCTGATCTATCTTCATGAGCATGCAAGCACACGTATATGAATGCATACATTGATATACATGCATCACTGTACCTATACATATACTGTATACACTATATGTATATATATATACATACGGAGCTATCCTTGAAGGAGGCTTCACGCGGCAGAAGCTCCTCAAGGAGTTCATCGAGAAGTGCTACCAGCCTTTGGACCCTGCTTCCAATGTTGCTACTCTCCTGCATATGGAGGTCTTTGCCCCAATGTGTCAGTTTCACTTTACTTGCAGAGCTGTACTTCTATACTTCAGGCTCGACTGGAGGCGGTGTTCAAGATTCGCCAGCTCAGCAAGGAGTGGAGGAAATCCCTGAAGGGATTTGAGTGGTTGACGCCTGCGGAGATGGCCAGTCTGGGTTGGCCGGAGTGCCTGGGCTTTATAAGCTTCGTAGCTATCCAAAGGTGAAGATGATTATAGGTTGTACTGGAGGTATGACAGTTATCCTTGGTGTCCTTATGTATATATATATATATATATATATATATATATATATATTGTACTTGTATCCAGCCATGTCCAGAACATGTTTGTAAATATTTACACATTAATACATATACATATATATATATATACACATTTGTGTATGAGCAACATATGAATATATAACCTCTCTCTCTTATATATATGTATATATATATATATATATATATATATATATATATTATACATATACGCATCATGCTATGTGATGCAGTGCCCATAGCAGCCACGTGTGGTGAAGAGAGAGCCTCATCGCATGAATGACGAATTCATTTGTTCGGACCATCTAAGGAAGAAGATCAATGGGGCAATCGCCCATTGTGAAAAACACAAGCTATTTAAGCGATGCCCATACGAGAATATCCGGAAATACCTGGTGCAAACCAGTGACCGGGTGGAGTGTCTTTGCTGCACTTGTTCCCGATCAGACTGGGGTGGGAGTTGGTGCATGTGCTTTGGTACTGTTTCTTGCAGAAGCCATGCCTGGGAGCTATTTAAGGCAAGGCGTGGAAAAACTTCGTGAGTTGGAGTCCATCATGGAAGATGCAGGCTACTGGTCTTGTTTGTGTGTATGCTTAATGCTTTATATGGAATCACAATCATGCATGTCTCGATATATTCTGGCAGGCACCTTTTCGGAAAACTTCGATCTCAGCCTGGGGGTCGGCGACCTGATGTTGGATGAAGAGGAGGAAAAGGCTGAGGAAAAAGCCGGCAAGAAGAAGGTTCTGCCAGGAGCCCTCCCAGAGATCGACGGCGAGGAAAGTGTGACTGATTATGTCGCGAAGTTCAAGCGAGCCTGCTTGGGCAAGAAGAACACCTACAGGGATGTGCTGGACAAGCTGGCCGATGAGAAGGTGACTGGTCATCAGTCGCCAGTCTGCATATTGTCAAGGTATGCCCTGCCCTTGCCTACTGATATATTATGCAGTTGTATGTGATGCATCCTACATATATATATATGGATATTCAATCATGCATGTTCACACACTATCTGTTGGTAGAAATACATTCTTACAACAAATCTCTTAATACTTATATTATATATATACATATAATATACTGTGTGTATATATATAATAGCCCGATATGCTTTGAAACTTGTGTCCTCGAAATTCCACCTCATGTCTCTGTTGAGATAGACTTTCCAAGGGATGATGTGAAGCGCCTGGAGAATGACATGGGCTGCTTGACTGGCCTTAGACATCATTGCTTTGTTATCTCAAGGTGCTCCTTTCTCATTCTGCTGCTGGTTTGTGACAATGAAGGTTGCCTCAACCAGCTGTACCAGCAGCTCTGTGACCAGGAGCTGCATTTGAAGAATGCGTCACGTGGCAGGAATATGATGATGTTTTTGTTCTGAATGTTGTTGTGGGTGTGTTGTCTCAGGTCCAAGAAGGACTTCGATGAGACCATGAACAAGATCAGGGATGCCCTCCTCCGCTTTACGAACAGTGCCAATGCCTGTAAGTCTGGGGCTGAGGCTCTCTGTTTTTTTCGGCTGGAAGCCTCGTATCCAAACCTTGATATGTTGATTGAGGTCCCTTAAGGTCTAGCTCTGGGTGTCTGCTTGTGTCTTGAAATTCCATAATGTCTCTGAGCTACCCCTATGTAAACATGTCTGCATATGTATACATAGATAGCTGAGGGGGACACGTATGTGTTCCAACTCAGCTCTGAAATCAGTATAAGAAGCATTTAGGCTGGGCTTATTTCATTACCTGCATTGGGGGCTGCACACTCCCATAATGCTCAGGATGTGATTGTCATGTTTGACCCCAGGTCGTGCTTCCAGTGTGAGCTTGAAAACGTGAATGTGTTATGTCTAAAATATGGTGTGTGTTGGAAAAGTATGTTTCAGCTGCAAGAACATGTGCTCAGCTTCAAATGCATGGCATGCACTTTAGTTCTAAGGTCCTACCTGCGCAAGGTGGCAGCGAAGGGCAAGGCAAAGGCAAAGGCTGAACCGAAACAGGAGGTGGCAGAGTAGTTTTCGGATGCTCTGTGCGAAAAGCCAGAGCTGGCCAAGTTTTGTAGAATCGTGCGGATCTCACAAGCAGGGAGGTTCAGAATGCATGTATAAGTACGCCGTCTAACATATGCAATGTGTGCCAGCTTGCCATTTTGGTGCTCTCGTGGGACTGCACATGCTGCTGCACAGATGGGTCTCACAGCAGTGTCACAGTTGCTGATGACATGGACAAAACTGAATCTTGCAGACGTGAGCAATATATGTTCATCTTGATTTTGTTTATATGATATACTTGTGGGTGTATATATATATAACATATAAACGTATAGATATTCATTGGTCGGCTGAATGATTGGTTGATTTATTGCTTATTGGAATGAATGTATTTTGTATGCTTTGCAGATGCATCAACTCAAACAGGTGTATATGCATATATACAATGCATATATATATATATATATATTTATATATATTTATATATATTTATATATATTTATATATTTATATATATATATATGTGTATTAATATACAGATATAGACTTTCTCATTGTGTTACCGGGTTGTGTTTGCATGGATGAATGATAGATAAGATATGTCATGACGACATATCTAAACATATATATATATATATATATATATATATATATATAAATACACAACATTTATCTGATATATGTGGCATATGTACATGTATACATGCAGATACTTGCTTTACTGACTTGTGCTTCTGTGTGTGTGCAAGATTAAATCTGAAAGTGCCTCGTGCAGGTGCGACGGTGGTGGAGAATGTGCTGCAGACCTACATTGCCCCTCGGTGCTATTGCAAAGTGGTGGTTTGTTTCTTCTGATGTGTCCTCTGAAGTTGTGTTGCAGCTTTGCTTCTGCATGCCTGGAAAATAAGGCACATAACGCTGCTGAAGCTGCTGCAGTTGCATACAACAATGCACAAACCATGGAGGAAGGAGATCCCTGGCGCCCAGCACTTGTGCAGCTGGGACTGGCCCATGCCTCGAAATCTGACAAGGAGACTGTTTTCGTGAACAATGTTCAAGCCTTGGGCTTGATGCTGCGGACACAGGTACGAATGAAGACGGTGCAATTTCCTGAAGGTGCCAAGGCTCATCCTGTTGTTTCAGTTAAGGAATTGGCGACAGAAATCTTGAGATATTATCCGAGTATACTTCTGTTTGGACATGACTACAAACAGATGGATCAGGTTGAGACAGGCTTATTGGAATTCTGGACTCGCTTCCGCCACACCTGGCCTGGACATGAGGTGTATGTTACCCATGCTGAGCACCTTTCCCGATGCATACCATGCAGAGTGCATGCAGATGAAGGGACTTCTTTCCGGCGAGCTGGTATCTATCAACAGAGCTGGGGCCCTGTTCTGAAAGCAGGGCCGGCAAGTGCACTGCATTGCTTCTTTTACTCTGCAATGCTAGCGGATGAGTACAAGGATGCAATTGGGGTTATCGAAATATCATAAATTATCATAAACGGATTTAGCCACAGATCCTGTTTGCATAGACGGTTATATTTGTCATGTATATATGTGTGCATATATCATGCTTGCTGTGCTGTCCGGTTTCCGCAGGATGACAATCAAGGCTATGGTTCAGGCAACAACACCTTGGACAGCCTCTTGAAGCATTTCGTGGAAGATGCAAACGATTGCTATCTGAATGGTGTGCCTTCCCTCCAGGGGTTGTTTTACCTTGTCTTCATCCGTCTGGAAGGAGATCTTCCGGCGCAGGCCAAACTGGCACACTCAGGGCGGACCTACACCAATGATCCAAATTGCATGTGCCCCTGGTGCTCAGCAGATGGCAAGGACATGCCATTCGGTGACTACCGGAGGAATGCAGCCTGGCGAGGAACCATTGGCCGTGACCCGCCGTGGAGGTCATCGAGCCCTCTGCATGATCTGCCAGGAGGGGAAGATGATGGGTTCCTGTCGAAGGATTTGTTCCATATCAGCCATTTGGGCATAACGAGGACCTGTGTGGCATCTGTTATATGCTTCTTGGTTGAGATGGGATATTTTTTGCCTGCGCCGGAACATGGTACATCTGTGCCGGCCTGCCTCAAGGAGGCATACAAGGACTTCGCCTTCTATTGCAAGAACATATTGCATGAGACGCCCGATGTGAAGACGTTCACCAAGGACAACCTGCGATGGACCAGGGCGAAGTTTCCCGAGACCTCCTGGTTCCTTGCCTTTGGTGAATTTCCATTAAGGGCCCTAAGGACTCTATTAAAGGGCCCTTGGGGAGTCCATGGCTCTCCATCAAAGTAACCCTTGAGCTTACATATAGTGGCCTCAAGACTTCGAACGTTTTCGTGGCAGTTTTTATGTTGATAGAAACAATCCAAGTGCGAACAGAAGTGTAAGCTTCTTTTGTGACTTAAGGAAAGGCTCCGATGGGCGTTTGGTCACAAAGTGGCTGATCGAGTACCTATCGAGGCCCTGGCTCCTGGATGATATCACTTCGCATGTTTTCGACCTGCTGACAGCTCTCGATGACTTTCACCGCCTCTGCTATGTGGTCAGTGACAGAGTCTGGATGAATGCCACGCAGATGCGAAGTGCTCGGGCATTGTTGGGCCGGTTCTTTGTTGCCTACTCGATGGCAGCTCAGTTGTGCAATGGACGGGGGATGCTGTTTTTCAACATCACCCCGAAATATCATTACATGCTGCACATCGAGCACGACTTGAGACTTTCGATGGGCCACAGTTGGGGTTTAAACCCTGCTTGCTTCGCAACGCAAATGGATGAAGACTATATGGGTGTCTCTAGCCGATTTAGCCGTTCTGCTCACCCACTCGGTGCTGCAAAGCGAACGGCTCAGAGATGGCTTATATATTCGTGGTCCAAGTGGAAGCCTCACCTGTTTCACGTGTGATCAGCAGCTCGAGCGCTGACTGAGAAAACATGGGGGGCCGAGTGTGTCTGTGCTGTGTTTGTCTTTGAGACCTCTCTCTCTTTCTGCTGTGCAAATTCCTTTTCGCAAAGCTGTCATGCATGCATATACTATATATATATATAATATATATATATATATATACACTATATATATATAAATGTGATAATACGACAACAATCATGTATAGTATACATGACTACATGGTATAATATATATTATTATATATATCATAAATATTATATATGTCATGTTTTTGCAAAGAATAACGGAAAAAACGAACAAACAGAAAACCAAAAAAAACGCGAAACCAATATCTTTTAGTTTCTATCTTTGAACCAAAATAAACCACTACAAACCCATGTCTAGGTAGAGACATCCCAGTCAGAAGTCCTGCCGGTTGGAATCAGACAAAATTGCAGCAAGAACCGCTTGCCGCCTATCTCGGAGATCTGTCAACGCATTGCTTCAAAGGCTCTAGAAAGCCTGGCTCGCAGAACGGGACTGCAGAATGCGCGGGTTGCACCTGGAATAGCAAGGAACGCCTTCCATGTGCTTTGAGTTCGAATCTAAAGCTGGGCTAGGGGCGGCTAGGGTTGACCAGAAGGCCTAGCCTGAGCAGCGACATGCAGGCATACAGTGCAGCCTGACAACAAGATTCTTCGAAAGCGCAAGAAGCTAATCCGGATGGCTCCCGCGTCCTGCATGGGCTAAGGACTAAGGCACCTCAAGACTTTGGCAACCACATAGCATGCACTCCGGCCACTGAGCAGGGCAGCAGTTTGCGAAGTCCGAAACCTCAACATTATAATATCCATGTATGTCCAGCACTCGTGCAGGATCGGGCCCATAGTACGGGCCCATAGTTGTGTCATACTCATATGTATATAATATAAAAATAACTAAATATAAATATAAATAAATATAAATATATATATATATATATATTATATATATATATATATATATATATACGTATACATACATACATATGTATCTGATTATCGCATGGCGGTTGGACCACCCGAAAACATGATCAGCTCTGCCTCCAAACCTGAAAAGGACCAAATGAAGCCTTGGCAACACACGCTCACGTGTCTGCCGCATCTTCTGAATATAAGTAGCTGGAAGAAGGACAAGCCTAACGAACTTTTTGCAATGATTTCAACAAGAATACCACAGTCCGATAGTCCATAGAAATGTTAAAACTATGTGATGGAAGCCTTCAAAATTTGATACTGGTGTCCACAAAGCCTTCAACTGAAAATGACCACATGCTAACACATCTGTTGTTCGGAAATGCTATGCTATCTTGACAGGTGCTTGTAGTGTCAACAGCTAGGTTAATGTTGAGCGGAACTTGTTCCGGCCCGAGTCGTTCGTGGGGGGAGTGCTGATCAAAACGCTACATTACTAGGGCTTCGGACGCCTGACAATCGAGACCTGTGCAGGCACAGTCGTACGCACATGGACTGCGGTCCAAACCCCACCCACACAAACACAAACACACACACACACACACACACCCGCACACACAAACACACACACACACACCCACGCACGCACGCACGCACGCACGCACGCACGCACGCACGCACACACGCACACAGACAAAGAAGGGAGCACACACACACACACATACACACACGCAAACACACACTCTCGCAGGCCGCAGATGTGTCTGACTCAAGTGCACCAGAAACCACAGCTAACCCAGCACATAGAGCTGCCATGATCTTGCCCAAGATTGAACACAATAGATGTTCTAATCTTGGCTGGCTGGGATGTGGACACCTCAATCATGACGCCAAATGGCTTAACTGATGATAGTTGGGGTTGCAATGGTATCAACCTAGATTATCGTACAAATCGAAAGTATCGATTGAAGCAGGCCTGCTACCCAGTCTGTCCCCACTGCGTGCCAAGTTACCTGCGCCGCATAGTGAAGCACCACAAGGACCGGGCTCAATCGCATTATCATTTGAAAAGCTTGAGCCGAAACAGTTGATGGTGAGGCGTGAGGTCAGCTAATGTCGACATCAAGCTCCCAAAACATGACAACCTCGATTTAGTTACTTTGATTTGTATCCGTTGAATAGGGTCCACAGGTTCAGAGTCAGCACATTCCAAATTTTCTTGGGCGGGCAAAGATAGATGGGGACTTCCGTAATTTATGTTTGATAAATCCTAACCTTTGGGTCTCTGTTATGAGGGTCGACACGACATCTCAACGACCTGGACAGGTCATGCCACGAGCCCTTGTTTGGAATGGCCGCCTCCATCTCCTGTGATGCATCTTCTTCAGCATCGCCTGAACTCGAGCAGCATTGGCCTCTTCCCTTCATGTATAAGCTGCGGTTTCCGTACGTGCGTACATGCATGCACTGATACGGGTCAGCCACGATCGCCGCAAACGACACAACGGCAGACATGTACAAGCACAAAGACCAGCACGCAAATCGTGCATGCTATCTACACCTGCATGATTCCAATAACTACTACCTGTGTCTGCCTACATGGTTGGCGCATACATGCAAACAATCGGGCACTCGCGCACTTGCAAGCGCAGGTCCACGTGTTGACACTTGGCTTGCGAACAAGCAAACCTGACAGGAATATGTGCAACCAAAACGTAAGACAGAGACTAGACCAGTAATTTGTTACAACAAGCAAACAACCACGGCAATCAGGGACAGAGACGGAGGAGCACAATACACACGCAAATACTGACAACCATTCAAAAAAAGCACACCCCATCTCTCTCACAAACACATGCAATGCTATGGACAAACATGAATACACATACAACCCGCGCGATCCACAAACAAACGTCATGTCCATACGTGTACTTATGTATCTGCACATGCAAGTCTTACCGCAAATAGTGAACAAGAGCCGTGCATGAAAAGTTATTGCAGACCCTGGGTCGTGAGATATGCGAAAGAGGATGCAGATTCTGCATGCATGCACACATGGATAGGCAACTTTCGCTGACAAGCGGCGCAATAAATATGTATGCATGCACTTATACACTAAGAACTGTGTTAAGTACAGGACAAGAAATGCCATGACGAAACTCGGCGCTCGTATACTCTCGTATACCTCCGAAACAGCAAACGAAAACACTCAGTCGCTTCATTCACAGCTGGAGTTGTGTGCGTGTATGGGCAGGTAGCAGGCACGTAGAGATCAGACGCGCGACAGCCCTGCAAAGTGCCAGATGTTTCGATTCGAGAACAAAGAGCTCTGGCAGTGACCCGTAGTGCAGTAGTGTGGGACGCATCCAGGACATCGTGCAAAGCAAGAACATCTCATCACCGCTCACTCTATGTTACGGCGCCTGGTGAAGCCCCATCTCAGCCAAAGCGCAGCCCTCCTCGGCCTCCTGGGCTCCACAATTCCGAAGCGAGAGTCGCGGCCGAGGAGTGGAGAAGTCCACGGCGGTGCCTGGAAGTTTCTGCCGGATGGCTTGCGTCTTGAGGCGTCTTGATCTTGCAAATTCAGCATTTGCTCCAGATTACTTCGAAAGTCGAGAGGCAGCTGCAATCTATTCTATGCCCCACGCGGGCCGTGCAGATGTATGTCCAGGACTCACCACGACAACGTGCCTTGAGTATTGATGCAAGGACCCGAGATCCGAGCCCCAAACGCTGTCAAAACAATGCCACCGCGAAGCACTCTTTGGAGAATTGGACTTCAACATCTGGCCACATCTCGCGCAGCTCCTGCCGACACGCCACTCGGGCGATGGTCCGGCTTCGCTCAGGCCCAGTTGGGTTTGACGCTCAGCAAGCTGAGAACTCGTGATCACATGAATGCCTCCGCTTAAACTTCACAGAGCAGATAACATGTACTGCAAAGCATTGGTCTCCAGTCTCATTCAGTCTGCATCTGAATATAACAAGCATCCGCTCCTCGTACAAGCAGCTTGAGAGGCGGTCTCTTGCGATGACTTTCCTTAAAAAACCAGATTTGCTCTCCCACGCCTTGAACGAGCTGAGCACAACCGAACCTCCCGTTCCGCGCGCACAGTCCCAGAGAGATGAACGATTTCCGGATCGAAAGAAAGTTCTGCCGTCACGAGACACCAATAACAAACCGCTACTCATGTGGCTTTGTCGGGCAGCTTGCGGATGCTGATCATCGAGTTTAACAACCGCCGTTTGTATCATATCCGGGGAAAACGAAACACAACCAGTGCCAACATTGTCCTCACACCTCATTTGCAGATACCTAAAGCATTCTCCTGCCCCGATCATCGCCCCTGCTCGGCATGCATCCACCCCTCAACGACAAGACCTGCCAGGCATCGTGAGGAACCGCCGCTTGTTGATCGTAACTTTTGGCTCGCCCTCGCCTGACCAGTCCTGCAACTCGGATCGGGCCTTGCTATTTCATAATGGTTCACAAGACAACCAAAATTTTTGAAACCCCCCGAAGTGGCCATCCATTCCATCCTTGCGGCCGACCACAGTCTGGCTCCATCGGTCAACACGCTCCAGGGCCCCGAATTTGGCCAAAGCCCGCTGCCCGCGGCCTCGAGTGGAAGGGTTCGTTTCCCTTGATTTGAGGCTGCAGGTGGCAGGGTACGTCATCTGGCTTCGTGAATCGGGTTTCGTCAACCGTCTCAATAAAAGCTTTGTTGCTGAGCGCGCCGGAACATGCCCATCAAACTCCAAGCGACAGCCTTCTGCAGAGAAATCGGGTCCCGGAGCAAGCCGAGCACACTAGTGGTACAGTATGCCCCTGAACAGTCCCCGGCCTCCAATCCCCAAATTGTAGGAGCGATCTGGATCTCCCCACACCTTGCAGGACAATACTTGCCGAATTTATTCCAACTCGCAGATTGTGGATGGGTTAGTTGTATCTTGGGAATTCATCAGCAGAGTTGTGGCTTGTCTCTGCTGTCACAACCTTGGATTTTGACCCAGTTTCACCAGGATGAACCATCATCGCCGAATATCGCCGAAATCCTCCGGAACCCGTCAAGAACTGCCACCAAGACCCGTCAGCACGATTCGTCAAGGCAACATTTTGTTCAGAAATGGCCACCAAGGCGAAAATAAAACTCAAATCGGGCGAGTAGCTGCAGCATCAGGGCTCGGCGGCTCCGGCAAGCGATCGAGCACCCGAACCTTTTGCCGAATGCCGGTCAAGGCCACATCTCAGGCGGCAGCGAACCCAATTCCCGACACACCGGAGACAACAGCCTCATATGCACGCTGTAAACTTCCGAATTCTAGAAGCCCAAGACAGCTGTCATCAGCTGCTTTGGATGCTTGCTTCTCTCCGGTTGCTGCCTTGCGGAAACCGCGCCGTGCCAGCGCCAGGGCCGTAAGGAGCCCAACAGGTCCAGCACCGACAACTGCAACGCTGAGGCCTTGCTCCTGATTGAGGCTTAGTTGTGCGGATTGAGTCCCTGCAGAGTCAGCATTTCTCGTGACAGACTTTTGAACCCAGGCTCTGATCCTGTTCAGCTGGGAAGCCGGCCACACCCGTGCTCCGCACAAGACGCAGTTTTGCATTCTTTTCGTTTCCTTTCGCTACTTCAGGCGGTTTGAGTCAGCCATTGCTGACAGGTTTTGTTTTGTTTATTTTGTGTGTATGTATGACTCTCTCTCTATATTTATCTACACATACATATGTATATGTGTGTGTGTATATATATATATACACAGACATTAATCTTATATAAAAACGTGTTTTCTTGTATGTGTTAGATGTGTGTATGTATTTGCATGTTGCACACACACACATATATATATATATATATATATGTACACACATGTGCGTGTGTGCGTGTGAGGGTGTGTGTGTGTGTGTGGACACGTCTGCCTCTTCGAGATTGGTTCGGGCTTTGCTTCGGTCAGGAGGGTTGAGCTTCGAAGGTGGCTGTGTGCATTCGCGGACGACTTGATATTAGCAGTGCTGTAAGTGTCACGATGTATGGGGTTGAACGTGAGGTAGATTCGGCTTCAAGCTCAAAGCACTCCCTCCTTCAGAGCCAGAGCTGAGGGCAGCTGTAACCCTGAGAAGATATTGATGCCCTGCCAATAAAATGGAGGATCCAACAACAGGACGAAGAACAGCAAGTTTAAACAAGCAGGAACCGAAATCCAGAGTGTCCACCACTGGACATACATGCATGGGTGCACGCACATTTGTAGGTACGTATGTACACGAATTATATACAGATCATGAAAGTATAGTCGATGCATGCATCCGCCATTGCACGCGAGTTTCGATCTGTCTGTATAACATGCACGGCTTAATTTGCACATGTGCGGTGTGTCTGCCAAGCTCTCACTCAAGAAGCAGAAGGGGAACGAGGGGGGCGGAGCTTGCTGCAATCATCGTCTCTCTGAGCAAGCAAGCTGTTTTTGACGACGAGACATCTGAAAAGACTCACTGAATGGGAACGCCTTCTCACTTTGCCAAGGGGCTTCAGTGGCCTCTTGCCCTTCGGTGGCCCGCACGGCGTGGCTCGACCGAGACCAACCTTGCCGCACCTTGCAGCGTGGGCAGCATCAGGACGCTTTCCCCCTCATCCCTCTCTCTGCCCCTGTTCAAGGTTCAAAGGACACGGCTTCGGGGACCTCAACGCCGCAGGGTCCGGCATAGGAGTTTCCAACTTCGTGTTCGGCAGAAATTTGGTAAGCACTGCGAAGCCGACAGCATGACAACGCTGTGCCGGATGGTACGCCAAAATGCTCTACGGAACACACTCGGATTCTCACATGTCTGCGCCAAGCGGGTGCCAGCGTCAACGTAAGCGCCGGTGTTGGTGCAGACGCCAGGGCCATGGCTCGCGGATGGGCTTTCTGGGTTTATGCAAGAGCCCGTGGCAATTTATTAGTCACATGGTCAAGGGCAGAAACGAGATGAGGTTCCTTATGGTTCCTTCGTCCTTGCATCAGGGATCCAGAGTAGGAGCCTTCATTAAACGAATCGTGAAACCGATCAGGAGAAACGCTTGTGTCAGATGGAGAGCAGTGAGAGCTGGAGGTCGGAACTAAATCGCCCCTACAGTCCTACTCCACAGACCTTGCCAGAAACCCGCTGGAACATGATCTTCAACATACCCAGCGTGGAATCCAGCGCGGAAACTCTGTAGTTGCAAAGGTCCCCTGGGATGTAAGTAACCGGGGCACAGAAATCATCGTCAGCACACCGCACAGCTTCGGCCTGCAACTGCTACTCCGCAAGCACCCATCCACAGCATCAAGTTGCATCCCAGGGGCCATGGCAAAGGACGACGTAGTCCTGAGTTTTGAGGGTTGTCAGATGCCAGGGCAGCACGTCGTGAGTAAAGGACTTCAACTCTCGCGACCAACATACCTAGAAGTGTTAGGCCCTGTGCAGGAGAGGCCCGGTGTGAGCCTTTGAGCATGATACTGGCCTCCTTTCCCGTAACGCACAGCCTCAAGCGGATGCAACGGCTTGCTGTGATCTTGACCTTCATGTGCAGCGTGAAACTGTACTGTCATTGGGTAGTGAATCGCACAGCTCCCTCTCACAGAAACGAGCAGCCAACAATTAAAAACATCTTCGACAAACAATATGCTGTCGGTCCTAACAAAACATGCTTGCACATAGAACGAAGAGCTCGAACGATGGCGCCGGTGTTTAGCTGCAGCTTCAGGTCGTAAAAAGCCTCGAAGCTCTTTGCCGTCCTGGGTGCTGCAGGTTCCGGGGCTGGAGATTCTGAAACTCCGTGCAAATTGCTACAGCAACTCTCAAGCCTCTCGTCCTCGGAGCTCTTCTGGCTGCAAAAGTAAAAGTGTTCGGTGCACTCGTATCTGTCCTCTGTTTCATTCCTGTCCTGTACCCTTAATTGCTATCTGCCATATCTCGTTTAGTGGAAAGGGGACTGTGGGAAGGCATGGCTTTGAAACCCAAGGACTCCGCATCGGGGCAAAGGACGATTCCAAAGTTGGACGGGGAACACAAGCAACAACGCCGATTTTCATGCTGCTGGAATGGGACAAAGAAGCCGCAGCACGCGCTGCGTCTCGAACATCCAAAGCAAGGCGGAAAAGTTCTTTCAACCGGACGGGAGCTCTAAGCAGCCGGGGTTTGCGGAGTTGTGAAAGGTGCTCGTCTGCTAATAGCAGCTTCGTAGCAATCGCAGTTAGTCGGGGCCCGACACGTAAAGTCATCAAGAAAGTTGAATCTGTCACAACATCCACGAGTAAACTGGAACAGTCGCTATCGAGAACCAGCTTGCATGCACGCCCTCTTTTCTCAGACATCTAGGATAAGTAGCGCCAAGGTCGAAACAGAACCGGTTGCTGTGGCGCGGCATACAGTTTTCAGAGTCAACATGTCACCATGTCACCTCTGCGGCCAGGGTCGATTTTCTGATATGAACTTCTTCCTCTTCTTTGGTCGGCTCTCCCGCTTGGATGCTGAGACAGATCGGTTTCGCTTCTGTCTTGCCGCTGCGCGGCAAGATCAGGCCCGAGCTGGGGGTGTCGAGGCGATGCAGCAATCCTGCGACTTTGCGACATGTCTCTTTGGGAATAACGGGGGTTGCTTCGCTCTCGTTCGGCTATGAGTGGATCTGTTTGCATCCAAATCAAAACCTAATAACTTCTGCACCGCCTGTTTTCCTGCTTCTGTAACGATCCTGAATGAAGGGCATCCAACCATAGCGCCTGCAAAAGTTCAAGCCTTCGGAGATCTCCGGAGGCCCTGAACATGTCTGCATGAATCAATGAGGCGTCATATCCTCAACAAACGGAACAGCCACAATAAGCATTCCAGCAAGATGCTTCTCCCAACTTGTGGTGGCACCACTTCCAAAGTGTCGCCCGACCACCACTCCCGTCCCTGCAGTCCGAAACCGTGCTCGGCATCACGGAAGATGGGGCATCCGAGATCCTTCCAGGTGTGACATGCAAGGCGGCCCAGAGGCATCATAGGTCACAAGTTCCGCTTGATCGGGGCTTCCACATCTTTTAACCTCCGTCAAGCCGCCGGGTTTCGGCGAACAAGGGAGGCCGCCGGGTTTCGAGGGTTGAAGGGAGGGAGAGAGGGAACAAGAGATGAGGAAGAACAACGGAGCAAACCAGTGCGAACCATCCTGGCCCTGGGTTTGTTAGATTAAGCGGCGGTTTCATCCGCATTGCAGAATCAACTCTTGCATCGATGAAGCATTTCGGCAGAGGCGCACGCTTTCGCCGAGCATGTCCATACATTGTGCAAAGCATACGTATGACCGACAGAGATCCCTGGTCGGTTGCTGTAACTAGTACAAGAAACCTCCGAACATTCAGGGATCTCCGCTTGAACGCGCACCACCATGGAGCCGAGAAGGCTGCCGAGCATACCCAGACGCGGGCGCAGTTCGCCCAAACGTGCACCCGGCCTGCACGAACTCGGACAGGTGCTTCCCTTTGCCTGCGTCTGTCGTATCCACCTGCGAGCTTCCGCTGAGACCAGCTCTGCAATGCAGTACAACAGAGAATAGCAGAGAGATCTGAATCCCAGGCATACACCCCATAACGGACTACATATGTCAATCTGTGTTTTTGATCTTGAGGACTTCCGATGGCCAACAGGAATGCAGCGTGCCGCCGAATGATGTTGACACTGAAAGCGAATGAATCAAGTCGCTTGAGACACAAGATGGACTTACTTCTGATGCCCAAAGCTTTCCGGTGATCGGATGTGAGCACATTACAGTGGAAGTTTGGAAACCGTTCCCTGCCTCCCAGCCTGGAGGTTTGAAGAGCACAAAACCTGAAGCTGAAGATCTGCTCACAAAACCGGCAACAACTTCACGGCTGCAATCTGCCATGATCCCAGTCATCCAGAATAGCTGACAAAGATCGTCCCCGAATCACGCCTGTCCTATCACCTCGACTTCTTCAATCCTGCTCTCTTCTACGGGAGCTTGCCTTGTCGTCCGGGAGTTTCCTCAAGCATTGGGCTCCCTCAACCCGCAATCTCAAATTAAGGCTTCGTGCTCGGGAACTCGAACCCCTCGGCCCAGCATATCCTCTTGGCCAGCGGCGGTCGGGTAAGTCAACCACGATCTCCGGGACGGAGCTCACCGAGCGCCCTGTTGGAAGTTCTGCGTGGCCATTTTTTCGGGTTATACTAGCCTGGAGCTGGGTTCACAGGGACCGGGGTTCCTCCTCAAGATTTCCCAAAGGCCTCGCAAATCCCGGGCCTTCTGCCACAGTTGCTGGATGCCAGTTTCTTCCAGTGTTGTTTGCATCCAGCTGTCGACCCCGGGCTCGCAGGAAGGAACGTACCTGACCTTGGTGATGCTGTGAAGCTGAGAAGGTCTGAGGAACCATGACTAGGAGGTGCGTCCTCGCAGCTGCAAGATTGGATTGGCAGCGTTCCGTACTCCCAGCCGACTTTGCGATCCTGCTGCATCTTGAACGTTGTGGCCATGTGGCTGTAGAAACCTTCGTCCAAGAGGTCAACCTCAAGTTGGAAGCGGTGGCATGGCACAAGTCCCTACAGCAACAAGCTCTGGTGGTGATCCCACACAAGATAGGAAGGCAATAGACTCTGCAAAGACTTCGCGGAGACTCGAGCAAGCAACGGTTGAAGCCAGGCTGCCACATGTTGCATCTATCCATATATTGATTAATCAATTAGCTTAATAAGTTTCCAGAAGCCTTCGTAAGTTCAAGAGTCAAGCTCGCTAGCGCGAGACTGCAAGCGCGGTCAAGCGAGCATGAGTGAGAGAGCCAGCCAGCCAGTGAGTGCATGCGCGCGCATACGTGCGTGGGTGCGGGGTGGGGCGGGGGGGGGGCGGGTGGGGTGGGTGGGGTGGGAGGGGTGGGAGGGGTGGGTGGGGGCGGGTGGGGTGGGGTGGGCAGGGTGTGTATGCGTCTGGGTGTGTGTTGGCCAATCGGTTGGTCGGTCGGTTGGTTGGCGGGTTGGGAGTGGGAGTGAGTGTGGCGGAAGGGTGACAGCAAAAATGAGGCATTGCCCACCAAGCAGCGAAATGGAAGGCCCAAACTATTCCCGTCAAGCTGATGGAGACGTCGCTCTCGCACAGATCCGGGCGCAAGTGCCTGCGATTTTGAAACATGCACGATGTCACAGCAATCGTTGATTACAAAGTGCTTGGAGACAGGGGCTGAAGCCAGAAAGAGGAGAAGAGCTAGGGGTTGGCCAGAGGAAAGGATAGCTGGGATTTTGGAAAAACTAAGAGGAGGAGATGACAAATGGAGCTGGAGAAAGAGATAGCTCAAAAGGGAGAGTCTAGAGCTATTCCTCCACGTCACATAGTGCCAGCTGTGCCAGTGGCATCAACCAAGGCCAGACCCAGCAGCAGAAGCGCTGCAAAGCCCCGGGCTGCATTGGCCTGTTCCAAGGTGCGCGCAGGCAAATGTGGGAGCAAAGGGTTTCGAAGTCCAAGGAACTGAAAAAACTCGATGAAGCACGGGCGTAGAGGCGTGAGGGCACGTGGGTGGGGTGGCCTGGATGCCTTCGACAGGACAGAGTGCTCTCAACATTCTCAGCACGTCAAGGCTGATAATGATGAACTTTCCAGTGAATGCCTACCGCGGACAGTCCAAGCTGCACCAAACTGTGCATACCAGCGGCCAAGTTCTGCGGGGAAGAGTCTGATGCTCTGGACATGGCAGCCTCGGTTCTGGGACTGCTGATGTCGAAGGCATGATGCTTTAAATAAGGCACACAGAAGAACGCTGGAGGAACACATAGTGTCAACAAGGTAAACGTACAGGCTTGGGAATGTGTAGAACTCCTCCTCAATGGTGAAAGACATACATATGCATGCGTGCACATACATACATACATACGTGCATTTTTGGCACTCGCTCTCGACTGCATATATACATACATACGCACATGCCTGCCTATCTATCTTAGGGAATATCGGCAATATCGCAAGTATGTACATCCACACCTGCAAGAACAAATGTATGAATGAATGAGTACATAAATGACTAAAACCAGACTTACAAACATGCTGCAGATTTACTACGAACGTTTGTATACAGCATATACATATACAGCCCATATGGACAGATTGAGAGCATGTATATATTTTTGTTGTGTTGTATGTACTTTCTATAAGGGTGTACACAGACAAGAGCAGCTCATCATGCTGTCCATATAGAACCAGCGCCGTCCTCGGAGCATACATAATTCATATGTAGTACTCCATGTAACCACATCAATGACAGCTGCGCATATCTCTACATGTGTAGCTACAACTTTACATGCTTGCCAATCTGTTTGTTTTCCGTTCGCGGCTTGATGTGCTTTGCCGGCTCGAAGGCAGATCTTCGGGTCTTGCGAGCAGCTTCTGCGGGTCAATTAGGGGGGGAGGTGTTAGCATATACACATATATATATACACATACATACATATTCACACATATGCTACATGCTCGCCCCGACCCCCGACCCCAAGAATCATGCGCTGGTGGTTCAAGTATGTTCAATCTCAAAACTCCCGGAACACTGTCAAGCTGTAAATATTCCAACATCCTGGCATCATTTCCAGGCCGGTGCAGCTTCCCTTAAAACTTTGGAATTTTCCGAGCATTACAGCGTTTTGCGAGGTTCAGGCTACGAAAGACAATAAGGAAAAAACAATCCGAGAATTGAGTGGGGACCTACCCCAGGATTTGGGAATGTGGAATTTTCGATCACTACAGTGTTTCGAGAGGTGCGTGATTGGAATTTTTGTCATGTTTTGAGCATCACAGTGTTTGGTCATGTGCAGGACACGAAGCACTGCATCACAACACAGTCCAAAAAATGGAGCTCTCCTCGGCCTTCCAGGAATTAGAGGGCCCACCGTACTTTCATTCCCTTTCAAACCGAAGACTGTAGGAACCGTTTTGCATTCTGCTATCATTACAGGACAATGGAGATTTGCCAAGCGCCTTCCTTTCAACTTTAAGGAGTTCTCATTTACAGTTGTTGCTGTCATCTCATATCCTGACTGGAAGAGTACCGATCGCCGTGTCCATGGTTGTTTCTCTAATAGCTGTCATAGAGCGTAACACAACAATTAAGAAGAGCTTCTCATCTTCAAGAAATCCCCCAGCGTAACACAACATTATCTTATCAACAGATCGCCAAGAACTTTTGGACCGAAACATTTTACTAAACCGCTGTAGACTTCTTGTGTTTTTCGCAAACATCAAAAAACTTCTATTCATTCTTATTGAAGCTGCCTCCCTCAGATCCTTATCCTGAAAACTGATACCGATCGCTCTGTCCATGGCTGTGGTTTCAACATACAATGCAGCTCTCTTCAGTCGGTCCCATCTGATTTTTTTTGTCTTACAGCAGGAGTTTCGTGGCTCTTGCTTGATACGTATGAGAGGGCCCATCTCTTACTTATACGAAGACTGTAGGAACTCTTCCAGATTTGCAATAGAGCCTGCCTATGCTCCTTGCCTTGAAAGTGAAACTTTCATTTACTCCTGTTGATGCTGTCTTATATCCTCAACAAGAGATACCGATCGCTATGTCCATGGTTGTCGACGTATGTCAAAAGATAAAAAAAAACCTTTCTTCCGTCAGGTCATCTTGCGTTTGCTACGAGGATAAGAAGCCCCTAAATTTTCATTGACGAGAAGACGGCAAATCCTACAGTATTTATTCATCCTGCTTCATATCTGAAGGTTGAAAGAGCTCTCTTTCTACTTGCTGGCGAAGAGCCTCGCCCCCCCCCCATGAAAAAGAAACTTCTTCCGATCTCTTGTGAAGGAAAGAACAGTCATTGGAGTTGGGATTCAACAACAGAAGCGCTCAACTATTGGATTTCCTGTATTCATGCTGGCAAGGAGCTTTCTCTGCCTTCTCATGAGTAAACCAGACGTTAGAGCCAGTAGGCACCATTAGGCATCAGCACAATCGGACGCATCACCCGCGGCGGGATTGTGATGGCTCGCGCGCACACACACACAGACATGTTCGTAAGAAAGAATGTGCAGCAGTGTAGCATTTGTGTGGCATTAGGAATATTTAGGAATGTCGCTAAAAAACACACTAGAAAGCGCGATGAAATGCAAGCACGAGGGGTCTTTAGTACCACATTAACAAACTTGGCACACCCTTCAGCACTTGCAGCTTTCCAACACATAAACCACCATTACTCTGGGGCCGAAGTTCGGAAACAAATTCACACACGTGTCGAGCCCGCGACGTATAGCAGCACGGTTATTTGCGTCACATGACGACAGGCCCGATTGTATCGGTATCTACGGTGATTTATGCAGATCAGAGTCGTGTACCGATAAGCGTAAGGTGGATCTTTGGGGGCGGAGGGCGGGTGACCATATACATGTCTGGGTGCGTGTGTGCATATATCTGTACATTTATATGCATATATGTACACACATGCACCTACATATACATACATACATACATACATACATATATGTATATACATATACACGCACATGTGTATGTACAATACGTTAAGTATTATATATACATGTATACATATGTATACACACAATTGTCTACGTATGCAATGTATGTATGCATGTACCTACATATGTATATATATATATATGTAACACACACACATACATACATGTATATATATATATATATATGGATATACTACATAATATCATTTCCGAACATGAGTGGTGAGAAAACACTTCGCACGGATCAGAAGCTCAAGCAGTCTCCGCAAACATATGTGGTACAACCATGTGCATGAACTTCCTATGTATATTGAGATATACATATTGAATACATATATATATATACACAAACATGTATACATACCCGAAAGCATACCCACACATGCTCATGCTTTCGCATAGTCTCATGATGTCGCTGGCCTCCACCGCTCCGCCAAGCGGAACCACTTCTTCAAACCCCAGCGTCGCGCAAGCCCAAGCGAAGTTGGCTGGATCCTGCTGCTGAGGCTCAGAAGACCGTCAGTCTCCAACTCTGCCGACTTGCTGCAAACAACATGCAAGGCTACTCCTGGCTGATGGAATTGGTAGACTCCTCCCCCCCCAGAAAATGGCTTCCCCCACTTGGGATCCTCGTTACCCCTCGCTCTGAGGCACCCAGGTTTCATGCTTCTGTGCTAGCCGATACCTCGCTTGAATCGAACTGGGCCCTGGAGCATGATAACAAGAAACATTCATACAGTTCGAGTCAAATACGTAGCGAAGTGGCTCGGTCGTTCCGAGCACCAAGCAAACCCAACCCAACCATGGTCCTGAGGACCAAGCTCTGAAAGGGTGCCTCGCAGGGCAGGAGCTTCTTCGTTTCTGAGAGTTTATGCACATCTACACAAAGCGAAGCGCTTTGGGCTTCGATACAGCACCACTAGCAGCAGCCTCACACAGCATCCCTGATTGGAAAGATGCTCGGGCGCAAGTATCTCTGCAAATGCATGTCAACAAAAACATGTGTGGTTGGCTTGGGCTACACAGTAAGGCATGTATCTCTACATAAACAGATACAATAAACAAACAGATGTGTGTATCTATGTGCCTTTTCATGTGCAAGTCTTTTCAGCTTTCGTGCGAGAGAAGATGTTTTTTTGTGTTTGTGCAGTTTGTGTTTGTGTATGCATGTACACACGACTGCGCACATATGGAACTATGTGCATAATACACCATTGTATCTGCTTGGGGTGGCTTTCTCTGTGTATGGATATAGGCGCAAACTTTCGAACTACCTGTAGCATACAGCTGTTGATCTACTATGCATGTCTTTTGCTTGTTATTTGTTGCTCTTGCTTGCTTGCTTGCTTCTGGGTTTGGGCCCCCGAAGGAACCCTGGCCCGAAGGCCGAATTTCTCAACGGTCCGCAAATCTCGAAGGTCACCAGGCTCCTTGCGCGGATGAGAGAAAGTCTCGTTCCCCCACCTGAGCTCGTTAACCCTGTCCCCCCAACACACCCCTGCTAAGACCATACCATCAAAGACTTCCATCAAAGACTTAGTTATATGTTGTCCTTCTTCCCCGGGGCATGAGGGGGTTGCGACGCCCCTCGGCCACAAGGGCGCCCGCGTTGTTTGTGGGGGCATTGGAGGAGTTAAAACTGGAATGTTTCCCCGTGGGAGTCAACGTTGCTCTCTCTCTCTCTTTCTCTTCTTCTGCAGGGCTTGGGAGGCGGTTTCGACGCTCACACTCGCACGCAGCAGGCAAGGCTCCACATAGTCCACAGTATCTCCACTACTCTAACTGACAGCCCACATGGGTGCTCCGATGGATTTACAGTGTCAACAAAAGTGTAAAGCCAACATACCAAATCAGTAGCGAAGACACACAATATGCAGAAAGGAACCATCAGGCACACAGCAGACTGCGGTTTGGGCGGTCGCCCCTATTTCAAAATATCACCGTCACATCTACTCAGGCCCTCGTTGTGCTCCACCATGCCAGGTGGCTTGGTTCATGCATCATGCCAGGTCTTTCGCCCAGCTCAAAGCGTGACATCATGCAGCGCATCTTGCAGCAACAGATTCCCAATTCACATCGTGCTGTCATGCAGTTCATCAGCACATGCAGCATATATATACATGCAACCACCTCTCCTTCTTGCATTCCATCCAGCATACATCGCTGCTCCGGTGAGCACATGCATATCTGCGTCAGAGACTATAGGCATTCCCGTAAGAACGTCGCAGTCCTTTGACCCAACGAAGACAGTAGTCGACGTCCTGAAACCGGTACTTGAGCGTATGGAGGTCGCTTCCAAAAACAAGATGCAATCGATCACGGAGGACGTGGGGCTGAATCGTGGACAGGCGAATCAGCTGCACAAAGACAAAGTCACCCTCCTCAAGACCATGGAAAAGAGCCTCTCCACCCTCCAGAACCATGTGGACAACATGGGTGGTTCTCTGGCACAGATTGGAGCGGCGATGGGTCGTGCACCGATCGACAGTGCTGGACAGAACAGGGCCATCGACCTTCTTTTGGCCCATGGGGAGACGCAGAAGGAGCACTCGGACCTACTGGAGAGGACAGACCAGATCTTGCAGGAGCTACGGGAGACCTGCCGGGATCAGTCCGCGAAGACCTAGGAGCTCGGCAGTATAGTATTTGAGTTGAGGGAAAGGTTCGCTGAGCGCTTCGGCATGCGTGGAAGTGTGCCACTCACGCCCATCCAGACGGCGCCCTCCCGGGCACCGACAGTGATCGACTTGCAGTCTCGCATTGCACGGCCTGTCAATTTTGAAACGGTCACCTTTCCAGACGGTAGAGTCTCCATGGTGCCGGAGGATCAGCTCCACTAGAATGCCCTAGGGAGGTTTAGCTCTATACCTGCCCTTTGTTCAGGCATACTTGCTTCGTTGTGTTTGTTACCCTGTTGATGCATGGAGCGAGGAATCTGGAGCACCCACTAGTCGCAGAGCTCTTATCTAGGTTCGGTATGGTGTATTTACTGAACACTTTAGCTTGCGGCTTATTGGTTGATCTAGCCTCCGGGCCTGCATGTGCAAGAGCTCTGCATGGAATACAAGCCTTGATACTTTTGCAGCTTGCGCCCCCCCTTAATACGTTTGAGCCCGTAGACGGCTTCCTGTTCGCATTGTATTCATGTATGTCTTCTTGTTTACGTACATCCTTTGGTTTATGCGGTACAAGGCAAAGGGGTCTTGGGACGTGAGCACTGAATTTACATGTACCGTATGCATGGGTTGGAATTTAAAGCATGAACACTGCATGCATGCGAGCCCAAATGTACAGTTGCCTGAATTCTGCATGTGCATGTTGTGATATGCCGCCTTGCTTGTAAGCGAGTTTTGCATGTTGCACTTTGCATGTGAGAATTTAATAAAGCATCGACCCTCGTGCAGCATTCTTATTTGGTTATACTAATGTCACTCTTCCTAGTACATGGTCGAGGGCTTGCCTAGGCACACTGCACCAGCTGTACAGGGCAAAGTCATGCCAACCTCGGCTCGGATGTCTGTAGCTGAGCTCAAAAGGAAGGACGTGCGAGGGCAGCTTGGCAGTACGCGACTGTGCTCAGAAGCCCAATTGTGAAACCGAGGGGGCTGCCCACACCCTAGAATTCCCCGGCCCTTTGATCGAGTTAACTCACTCACCCTACAAGCCCACGCCCGGAGCCTCAGTCATCACCATGCCTGCTTTCATCAGGTCCAAGAAGTACGGGAGCACACGAAGGACACCTCTGAATCATCACCATGCCTGCTTTCATCAGGTCCATTTTACATGTAACATGACAGCCTTGGGTATCATCCGGACCACCATGCAGTTGGGCATAGCAGCAGTCAAGTGGGGGACTTGCATCATCATTCCTGGAATCATTC
Organism: Symbiodinium sp. CCMP2592; assembly: GCA_905221615.1. Lineage (NCBI taxonomy): Eukaryota > Dinophyceae > Suessiales > Symbiodiniaceae > Symbiodinium > Symbiodinium sp. CCMP2592. The sequence continues at coordinate 661,569 of CAJNDT010001946.1, forward strand.
CTGCTTTCATCAGGTCCATCCCTGGGGGGTACAGGCATCGCCAAGACGCCTGAGGTGATGTGATGAGATGGCATGCTAACGTGATGTCGTTGCGGAGCCATCACCTGCTCTCCCTCTTGACTCACTTCATGACAGGTCCAGGGAATGGCACCACTTGCTTTAACCCCTCTTCCCTATGCTACTATATCCTACAAACTAAGTCCCCACACCTGCGACGCCTGCTTGTGCCATGGCCGTGAACTGCTGAGGATGACCTTTGGAACCCTGCCTCCCCCTGCCGAGCTGCGTACAGGGCTGAAAGCACACTCGCTGCTGGACTTTTACGAGGATTTGGACGCGGACTCGGCAGGCTGTCTGGCCAGGTTGATGTTAGAAGGCATACGACAGTTCAGGGCTGATCATGGCGCGCTGAAGGATGCGAATCTGGTGCGGGCATACCTGACATACCTAACCAGAGCGTGCGAAATCACGATTCAACAGTGCCCTGCTGCGGAGCTGTCCGAGAGTCACATCAGAACAGTGTGCGAGATCCAGGCTGGTCTATTGTGGCGTATGCGTCTGCGGATTTGGTTCCTTAGGGCTGACCATCTGCTTGGCAATGGGGTCACGCGTGACCTTACGAGACCTGGCCGTTGAGGATGCACTGTCAACAATGTCCTTGCTAGTGATGGCAGAGATGGCGTGGAGCTTCGGAGCCGATGAATTGGTGAATTCAGGCATGACTGAAAGCTGTGACTGTGCCTGGAATTCACTAATTTGTTGGTTTGGAATCCAGCAGTTTGGCCATCCCGGTAAACTTGTTGTGTATTTTCTCCAAGTTCTTGTCGAGGAGTTCTACACGTGCCAAGGTTTCACGGCACTTGTCTAGGGTGGGGTTGGCCCCATCCCCCGTCGTGGGGGAGACCGCTGCAGCCGCCGTCGCAGTCGCCACTGTGCCTGTTCCATCCACGAAGTCCGACTGAAGTTTCAGTAGGATTTCTCGTACATTTTTCACCACATCCAATATGGAGGTGGCAGTCGCTGTCTTAGGCATCCTGACCGAGAGCTCGCTGAGGAGGTTGTTCACTGCCTTGGCCAGCTCAACGTAGCCTCGCAAGGTCTCCTCCAGCTGTGTCAGGAACTCCGCCAACTGTCGATCATGGAAGGCCAGAAGGTTGAGGAAGTGCTGCACAGTGCGCACCCCAGCGATAAACTCCTCTAGCATGTAGCTCTGTAAGAGCCTCCCTCCCAGATCATCATGCTCCAAAGCATGATCAGGCAGCTTAGCCAGCACGCTCTGTACCAACTCGCAGCAGTGACCCAGGGTCTGTTCCATGCATACCAGACGGCGCTGTGCCTTTGCCATCCAGCACACCGCTGCAACTACGCAGAGAGCCGCAAGCACCACGGTCACCATCGTCTCAGGGCTCCACCCTGTGACTAGCAGGTAGACCATTTGCAGAATGCTGTCCAGCCCCCTGCTGTGTCGGGCACATTCCTGCCTCCACCTGAGCTTCCATCACGGAAGCGGTCGCCATGTGGTGGCAACGAAGTGAGCTCGGGCTGAGGGCAGGGTTCGGGCCTAGGAGTGCGCACACACAGGAAAGCATGGTTGCAGTGGCACAGTCTTCGTTCACTGCATACAGAACTCGCACAGTGAGTCACAATAACAGACAATTGGTAAAGGAATGCTCCTAGTCGTCACCAGTTCTCAACGTGCATGCATTGTTTCGTGCCGTCTCGCAGCAAAGAAGTTCTTTGGGAGTGTCCTGTACATACCATGTATTACACACGGAGTCATGAGCGCGCCACGGACTAGGCAGTGAATCATGCTCAACTTCTACAAATGAATGAGTCCTGTACATACCGTGTATTACACACAGTCCATTGAAATTGGGAGGCATGCGAAAACGCCACATAAGTCTGTGCCATGCACTATACATACTCATGCAAGCCGGCCTTATCCTTCCCATCAACTTCATCACCTTCATCATCTATGCAAATAACAACATCTGAATTCTCTCCAACGCTCCATGCACATGCATCTATACAAGCATCACTCCGATCCTTCGTCTCAAGGGAAGCGTCATCCGGATTCTCTCCCTCGTCTGAGGAAAGACAAACATGCACTGGGCCGCCTTGCTTCAGTACTCCTACCTTCCACTTTGAAGGAGGCTCCATCAGGGAAGTCCAAATGCTCTGCTGAACCAAGCTTCGCAGACTCCATTCAGACATTTGACAGCGACGTTCCGATGCCCCATCCGGAATTGCGCACCCCAGATTCCGAAGCTGCCACTTCGTTCGTCCAGAGAAGCGATAGGCCTCACCTTGCAGCACAACTCCCTTTCGGCGAACACCATCCTCACATGTCACTTCAAAACTGCCCTCAGCGTCCTGCACCCACGTCCCTCCCGGCGAGCCAGGTGAGAGGTTGATTAGAAGGTTGGGGAATGGAGCATTCTGGGAATCACGATGAGGTCGCTGTGCAGAAGTGCGTTGCACCTGAAGAAACAGAAAATAGTCACTGGGGAAGTACTCGCGTGCCAGTCTGGCAAACAGTCGTGTCACCTCTGGAAATCTATGCGTTGTGAGCCTGATGCCAGATTTCACATGCACATACGCTCCGAGTGTGAGCACATCCACCTCCTGCAGAAGTTCCGCGGCCACCTTTCGTACTGCTGGTATGGTCAGCTGTTCAGCATCAAGGACCTCCATTGCCAGAAGTTCAAACGACTGCATAGCTACGAGGCTACCAATCTGCTCCTTGCACTGTGCCAAATTGCTAACTTACACCGAATTTTCTGGCGCCCCCCCCCCCCCCCCCCCCCTTCAGAGCAACTCTCATGGGCTATTCACGTATCAAGAATGGTCCACAACCCTCGATTGACCCTCCCAAAGTCCTCACCAAAGTATGCCTGGGAGAAGTCCAGCGTGCGCACCAAGTACTTCGTGGGCATGGGTACATGTTTGAACTGTCCAAGCCTTTCCTTAATGCCATCCGGAGCAGGTTTCGGGGGCAGACAGATCGAGTTGGCCACCTTGTGTAGGGAAGAGAGCAGATGTGGCAGGTCAGCTAGCACAGGCATGGGCGCCGTCTCCTGGAAGATTTCACGGCGAAGCACCTGCAGGCGCAACCAGCCTGGCTCCAGGCCGTCCTAAGTGCGCAAGTAGTAGTACCAGCTTGCATCCAAGTGTGAGGAGAGCGATTGCCGCAGTCAGGGCGTCCACCCCCGTGGGGCGGACCTGCACACCAACTTGTTTGCCAGCATCCCTCCCTCCAAGCAGCAGGATAGCCTGGCACGAAAAGGTCACTGGATCAAGAACTAGCCATACCAATGGCGCTCCAACATGCTTCATTTCCCTGATCTGCAGGAGTGGAGAGTCATACGGATCCTCCAGGACATCCTTAGCTGGTCGCAGATACATCTGTTCCACGCCCTTAGTACTCCGCAACAGAACCAGTTGTCGGTCGATCAAGGAGGTATGAAGCGGTGGCCTGGGGCTCGTTATGGGCTGGCAGCCAGTGCCCAATCCAGCACGGTAGCAGCTCCCCCCACTTCTTCCTATCTTGTGCATAGACCTCCCATGCAGGTGTCTCCAGTCGCGTGTTATCGGGCACTATTTGGCTGTACACCTTCTGCATCTTGCGTGTGGAAAGGTCACTCACCCAGGATGCACGTAAGCCTCTTCTCAGGTTCGTGACCGTGCATGTACCAAGCAGTTGTCTAAGGGGGTGAGGCACTTTACATCTAGCAAGGTGTCCATGGTACGTCCACAGCCTGCGCAGCCAGGTTTTCCTTCAGTCCGGGCCTTTGCAGTGCGCACACATGAGCCGGACGGAGCGGCGTCTACTAACCCAATTGTCCAACCACGGGAGCAAAGGATCCGTGGCCACACGACAGATCGAGAGCAAGTAGGTGTTCTTACTGCCTTCAATGCTCTTAAGTGTGCGTGCATCAGGGTACATGCAGGGGGCGGCCCATTGCCATTTCGAAGTCACATAAGCCTCGAATAGTTCCAGTCGCACGTGCAGTGGCGTGGCCGAATCATCAAGGAGTCTCTTAAACGCATAAAACGTGTTACTCGTTTTACGAAGCAAGTGCGCGAGGATGAGTTGGGGGCCAGGGCTGTGTCCCAGTGGGACACCCAGGAAGAGGAGGAAGTCCTCTCCAGCCAGCGGCTTAACCGACCTCGGCAACCAAACTCCTGGCGTGCATCCGGATACATCGTTAAGGACTTTGCATTTGTCAAGGTTTACCACAAGTCCTATGGTGCGCAAGGTTTGAACCACGTGTCGAACCTTGGTCTGCAGAGCCCTCTCTGTATCCGCAAATATAATCAAGTCATCCGCATAGATGAGGAAATGTGGGATTCCCTGTATCCGCGATTCCCATTCAGGGAAGAGACCATTGAAAAGCGGCACAAGCGGTGCTAAGTACCAGTCCATGATTCTGGAAAACACATCAGCGGAGAACGCAGAGCCTTGCATAATCCCGCGTTTCATGGCCAAGGTTTTATCCATACCCCCAAGGCCCCAAGCCCGACCTGCACCTCAGTGCCAAAGCAAAGTCGCATGATGCTCAAGGCCTCTGCACACGGTTCACATGCCATGAGCCACTGGAACACTGCCTGATGCGAGACACTGTCAAAAGCAGCTTTTATGTCCAACTTCGCCACCTTAGCCGTCCCACCAGTCATTCTCTTGACTAGGGACATCGTGCTCTGCGCTGCCAAAATGCCATCCAGAACCTGTACCCCGGGTCTGCAGGCCAGTTGATTCGCCGCGTAAGGCGGTGCCTTTTTCGTAGCCGGTTCATGACCACCTTCGCATACAGCCGACTCAAAGTCGGCACCAGGCAAATGGGGCGAAGGTCCTGAGGCCGTGCCGGGCGTGGCACTTTGGGCAAGAGGACTATTTTACCCTTGCGCCACCCCTCGGGGACAGGGATCTCCCCTCGGAGTAGCCGGGTAAAATAAGCAGGCAGCCGATCCTTGGGTATCTCTCCTAAGCAGCACTTTAAGACCCTCAAACGTCACTCCATCCAGTCCCGCGCTCACCCCCGGATTGCATTTGGCAAGCGCTTTCTGAAGTTCCTCACGTGTGACAGGGACCGTCTGGGCTGCAGCATGCCGTTCTACCGCCCGTTCCCAGTGCATATCTCCAAAAGGAGGGTCCTCAGACTCGTACTTGACCGTGTAGAAAGCATGAAGGTCCTGGACCGCCTTAGTAAGGCCACCTGCGCGAAACAGATATGACCCCTCTGAAAAGGAGCCCGCCGCACTGCTCCTCATATGTGCTATGGCACGCCTATCCCCTGACCTAGCCCGACGCAGGAGGTCCTCTTTGTGCTGCTGCTTGCTCTCCTTCCTGCCGAAATGTATTTCCTGCATGAGGGCCGCCTTCGCATCTGGGTCGTGCAACAATTTACGTCTCTCGATCAAGTCCTTGACTTCCGGGGGATCCTTATAGCGGAGTGAGGGAGGCCTAGAACATACACCCGGCTGAAGACACGCGGTCGCGACGGCCTCCTGGTCCCAATGCGGCACCCCTTGCATGTGCTCCCAAAAAGCATCTTCATGCACAACCCACTTGCCACATCGGGTTTGTCGCGGTCTTCTTTTCAGGGGGGTTTTCCCCGTTGCCAGCCTAATTCCCATCCCCACTGCGTTGTGATCCGAGGGTAATGCCAGTCGCAAATCCTCTCTCTTCCAGAACGATACCTCCGTAGAGGGAGCACGGAACAAGAGGAAGTCAATTGCCGACTCCGAGCCTCTCGCAACCCACGTCGCCCCCTGGTCAGGGCTCATCTCTATAGCCCTGTCCGCACTAAAAACTGGCGCATATGCATCATCCCTTCAAAATCATCTATCTCCGCGTGGAGGTTTTGATTAAGGTCCTGCCCAATCAGCACCGTCGCATCTACTTGACAGCGATCAAGTGTCTCCTGCAACGACACCGTGTTCGCTCTCCATACTTCAACCGCATCTGGTCTATGCGCATGTGGAAAGTGCATGCTAGCCATGTAGAATTCCCTCTCCAACATCTTCCCACGCACACTCACACCAATGTCATGCACATGCACTTCATGCAGCGTGAATTCCAAGGCACATGCAACAAGTAGGGCCGAGCAGCGATGACTCTTTTCAGGGTTCGCTATGTATGCAATAAATTCTTTCCCCGCAATTACGGCGAAGTCCTCTCGGTGACAACCTAAGGCAAGCCCCCTGACGTCGCCCACTTCCTGCAGGAACATGACATCCGTGGGGGGCTCAAGTCCCGCAAGCAAGGTCGAGATACTTTCAATCCCTTTACCATGTAAATTCCATGTCATGCACTGGATGGTTTGAACTTCCCCGCCAGCCCTTTGGCAGCGGAGCGATTGGTGGGGGGATTGACGGTAGGTGTCACCTGTCTGTGCCCCAGTGAAACTAGCTTCAGCTGCTCCCCCTCCTGTTTCCTAGGCGGCATCAAAGTGCTGCAGGATTGCCTCCTCCGTGCTCCCTAGCAAGCCGGCAACCTTAGTGACATCGATGAACCACCCCGTTTCATTCCCTTTAGCATCCGTGAGCATGAGGGTGTGATGAGCACGCTGTGTGTAGTCAAGATGATGCAGAATCTGGTGATTGTTGACCCAGACCTTACCACGCCAATCACGATCAACCAGAGTCTCTCCCACGAATCGCACGCAGAGAGCCTGGACAGACAGGATGGCCCTGTTCTTAGCTCGTTCCTGCTGTGACCGATTGCGCGCAAACCAGAACTTAGCCCCTTCCTGCGCTGGGATCTTCGACTTGTAGTTGAGGCTCTGCAGGTGCTTAAGAACTGTGGTTTGCAGCTTGCGTTTTGCCCAGATGTCACTATCTGCGTAGACCAACTCAATCCGACAAAAGCTGCTGCGAACATACGGTACGTAGATGTTCTGGAGGAGGGCACCTGCCTTCAGCAACTGAAACATGGACTTGACATCTTCCATGATGGCATCCCTTTTCGCCTCCCCCCATCCCCCAATCACAATTTGAAACTCATCAACCTCCCTTTGACCCGCAAATCTGGGACTATCCGAGCGTCCAACATTGGACCTGGGGGTTTGAGCAGGGCTAACATTCCGCGTGGGAAGGGAGCTTTTGAGCTCGGCTAGCTCCTTCTCGAGCTGTCGGAACTCTCGGCGCATTTGCTCCAACGAGGCCTCCTGGTCGTCAGCCCTACGCGTCAAGCCCTCCTGGATCCGACTCAGCTCCGCACCAGAGGTTTGCATTTGTTGGGACATGAGTCGCTGTGTGTCCATAATCAAAGGGATATCTCGCTGTAGGTCTGGGAGCCAGGCCGGCTGAGCGTCCAGACGATACACCTCGGTGACGGGAGGCGCAGCAGCGGGCCCTGTCGGGGGTCCTCCGCCATTGGACGTAACCACTGGCCCATGGAACAGGGGGGATGCCCCCCCCCGGTCCCTTGTGGGCCTGTCACACCCGAAGGCCGGCATCTTGGTTTTTAAAACGGGGCTTCTTTTCTGGGCTAGCAGCCTTAAGGTTACGCACACTATCCACACTGGCAGGATTCTCATTGGAGGGCAGCCCTGGAGGCCCCATGGCTGCCAACAGAGCTTCTGCAGCCACTGCCGCCTCGATCAGCACCGATTCTGACGGGCTAGCAGGGTTTACGTCGGGGGCTCCGGCGGCCCTCATCCCGCCCGCGAGACCTGCCCCGCCCTCTTTCCCGCTCTTCGGCGTCCAGCTGTGTTTCTCCCCCCCCCCTGAGCCGCCAAGTACTCCGCCAACCCCGTGCCTCTGACCGCTCGATCATCTTCAGCACCACCATCTCCCACGGGGGGCATCCCCGCATCATCAGTAGGCTCAGGCGAGGGGACCCTGTAGCCCAAAGGCAGCGTGCTGACATCAGACATCACGACAGCAAGACGAGTGTGGAGACAGAGAGCAGCGAGACTGAGATATCACAATGCGCAGGAGAGAGGGCCAGGCTTCATTCCAGGTCCAAGGTTTCAGGACAGGGTTTCGACGTTAGGGTTTAGGGTTACCTGCTTTCACAGCTTGACTCGGAGTTCCTTTAAGGATACCTCTCAGGGTTTGTGGGTCCAGAGTTTTTGGGTTTAGGAGGTTTAGAGGTTCAGGGAGGCTTTCGGACCGAGACTAGCAAGGCAGGACCCCCCAGCCCTCACACTCGCGCCACAACGGGATGGGGGAAAGATCGCGTTCACCAGCACATGCACTACAAGTACCGACTCAGAAGTCAGAACCGGAGGAGGACGAAGCCAGTATAGCAGCGAGAACAACATTAGCACTCACGAAGGCAGACTATGACACGCTGAAGGCCACAGTTTTGAAGCACATGCCAGGTTGAACACTGTTGAGTGGAAATCCGCGAAAACAGCTTCACTTCTGCATAGAGACCAAGAACTTGAGGCGTCAAAACAGCTGCTTCTCATGGGATGGCCGACCGGCATGAGCGAACAAGACCGTGACAAAGAAATCCGTGGCATGGCACAGTACTATGGTGTAGCTGACAAGTTGCAGGGCACCACCACACTGAAGAACAAGCAAGGACTTGGCCACTTCACCATTGTGCACATGTGGGACAAGGACGCGCGCAACACCTTCCTGCACAATGTCAAGAACGACCCGCACAAGATCAAGGGCAACACCATCGTAGGAAGACCGCAGATACCCCGCTACCGCCGTGAACAAGATGCTCCCATGAAGTGCGCTATGAAGGCATTGGCGACCATCTACGGCGGCAACCCCAAATTTCGACCAACCTGGGAATTGCAGGCCCTATGGTATGAAACCGAATGGGTACTAGCAGTTGCTACGGACGCAAACGACGCCACCAAAGTGACCATCTTCGTCCCCGATGACAAGAAGGAGGAGTTTGAGACTCAGTTTGCGGAGGATTGGCCGACATGGCAAAACCGGGGCAACCAGACGGAAGGCAGTCCACAAAAATACCTTCGCATCAACATTATCGCCTTCACCGATGACGCTTTGCAGGAGCTGAACGAACGCTACGCAAACATGAGCACGCGCTCCCGCAGCTCCAGACCCTCGGACGACGTAGACATGGCGAATGCCGATGAGGAGGTTGGTTCCCGCACCCCCGCCAAAGGCGGAGGCAAGCGTTCGTCGTGAAATGTACATAGCGACACGCATACTTTGCACAGTGCAACCGCAGACCGTAACAATCATTCACCTCGTGCACAATGTTCACATACGACCACTTCTTGCACGACCATTACTTCTTCACACCTGCCAATGCGCCGCCCAGCAGGCAAGCCGGGCACACCGCGAAGCAAATCTTTAAAGGAGAATCGTTTCACGACCATTTTTGACGACCATGTTGTATGCAATAATCACACGCTTCAGCGGCTACAGAGACACACTCGGTCAGCAAAAAAGAGAGGTAGGAGGTCTACACTTGCAATCATACAGAGAAAAGCAAACATGGCCACCAAGCGGTCGCAGCACCGCCGGTGGTATAGATGGTGTAAATCGAATGTTGGGTACTTTGAACAAGGCCTAGACAGGCGCCGTCCGGGCAACGGTAGCCTCACCTGCTCGAAATCAACTGCCTCTCAGCCCTTGAAAGACACCCGGAGCGCGGGTTTGTTTGCCTACGAAGACCATACTGAGAACAGAAAGCGTTCACCTCTGTTAACCAAGCTTTTTCATGGTAGTTCACTCAACATTGCAACCCTCAACGCCTGTTCCCTCTTGAAACCTTCAATGCATCACCAAATTGTCCAGTACATGACATCAAAGCGCATTGACGTCCTTTGTTTACAGGAAACAAAAGCCAAGCGTACATCATACTACATGATCGATTCGTTTACCTTCTACACATTCAGTAATGCGAGCCCCGACCAGCAGGAGCACTATGGAACGGGTTTTGTTTTGTCGCCTGCGGCAAGACGAGCGCTCTTACGCACACTCCCTAGCAGTAGTAAAGTGGCCGGAATCAGTTTACACACGGGAGCAGGGGAATTTTCCGTCATCACAGGTCATGCGCCGCATAACCAGCACACTGAAGAAACCAAGCAGGCTTTTTACGAAGAACTCAACCAGCTCGTAGATAAGGTGGAAAACCGAGGCCCTTATCTCATTATGGGAGACTTCAATGCACGCATCCATGGTAGAATGCACGATGAGGATCTTGTTTTGGGGCCCCACTTGTACGGGAAAGGTGTAGCTTCAGCTGGAGGCGAGTCAGATAACAGGAGCTTTCTCATCAATTGCTGCGTCCAAAACCAGCTCTTGGTTTCCAACACGTGGTTCAAACATAACTCCGCCAGGCAGGTCACTTACAGGGAAGTAGGAACCACTGCCCTACCCCATGCCTCTGCCGCTTGGGACCCCAACCTGTTTGCACAACTGGATCTGTGTCTTGCCCCTCGGAGATGGAGAAATATTGTGAAGGACGTATCTTCCGATCCTTGGGCGAATGTAGACAGTGATCATTTCCCGCTGCTTGCAAAGGTGAGACTCAAACTGGGTGCTAGGCGCCAACAGGCACCGCGCCCTCGCTGGGATTTCCATAGTGCCTCGCCCAGGAACATCCGCGAGATGAACGAAGCCCTGGAAGCTCGATTGGACAACATACAAAGTAGTGATGATGTGTCACAAACATGGGACCTTCTCCGGGAAGTGTTTGTTCAGGCCATGGAAGAGCACATACCCAAATACCAGTTTGCACCTAGGAAACCCTGGATTAGCCAGAGCACCTTGGATCTGATTACGCGTAGAGGTGTCCTACGCAGCCAAGGCGACCTCCAGCAGGTGGCCGAGTACAATAAAGACATTAAGCGTTCTGCCAAACGGGACAAGAAAAATTGGCTCGAAGAGCAACTACAATCGAATTCGTGGGAGCCGATAAAGCAGCTCAAGAAATCGCTCCCTACAAAGATGGTTCGACTTGAGCCATCACCAAGTTTAGGGATTTCACCAACAGCCACAAATGCAGATATCTATGCCGCGCATCTAGAGCAGGTGCAGTGGGCTCCTGCAGCATCACTTGGGGTTGAAGATCTCAGCACGGATCTCTTGCCACATGCTGCTCCGGATATTGAAGAGGGCCCTTTGACCATGGCCGAACTCATTCAGGCCATTAAGCATCTCAAATCCGGTAAGAGTGCGGGCCAAGACAATATTCCAAATGAGTTTTGGAAGAACCTTTCCGGCAAAGGCTTAGAGGCTCTTTTGGACTTGTTTCAAGACTGTTGGAGTCACGGCAAGAGCCCATCGACATGGAAGCAGTCTCAGGTTATAGGCATCTTCAAGAAAGGTTGCGAGAGCGACCCTTCAAATTTTAGGCCCATCTCTCTGTTGCAGACTTGTTACAAATTGTATGCTAGGGTGCTGGCTGCAAGGTTGTATGCAGGTCTGGATCCTGTGCTCCGCGACAATCAGTTTGGTTTTAGGCAAGGTAGGAGTACGAGCGATGCTATTTTTCTTGTAAGACGCATGCAAGACCTTGTAGATGCAAAGCGCAATCAAGTTCTGCACTTGCTGTTTTTGGATTGGAGTAAGGCCTTTGATACGATCAAACCCGCTGCATTACACCTGGCACTGCGTAGGTTGAAGGTGCCACCAACCATGTGCAAAGCAATCTTGGACCTTACGGCGTCTCCAGTTTTCCGTGTTGTTGTAGATGGTGAGGTTTCAGGACTTAAAACTCAGTCCAGCGGAATACGACAAGGATGTACACTTTCACCTTTGCTGTTTATCGCAATGCAGACTGTCATGTTTCATGACATTCAAAGGACCTTCCTTGCAGAGCACCCGCTCGCTGTCACCCCTACGGTTTCCATGTTTGATATTGAGTTTGCTGATGATACTGTCTTGATGTCTAGAAATTGTGATCATTTGCAAGCGCTGCTGCAGATCGTGCAAACGGAAGCTGCGAAGTACAACTTGCATCTAAATCATGGTAAGTGCAAGCTTGTGTCATACAACAGTCAGGCGGAAATCAAGTTTATTGATGGCAGTAAAGTCCCTAAGGCCACAACTGTGGTTTACTTGGGAGCTGTCATTGACTCGCAAGGTAGGCCGGGAAACGAAATCTCTAAACGTATTGGGGAATGCAGGCAGGTCTTCAAGAAGCTAATGCGGGTTTGGAAACACACAGGCATTTCGCGCGAGAGAAAACTACGCATTTATTATGCTTGTGTCGTCAGTAAGTTGACCTACAGCATGTCTACCATGTGGCTCACAGAGAAGCATAACAAGATGTTGGACGCTTTTCATATTAAATGTTTGCGTTCAATTGCAGGCATTCCCACCACTTGGGGAGCTATGGTCATCGGTTGTGAAAGGATCCCCAACGAACAGGTTCGTAGTCAATTGGGAGTGCTGTATCTCTCTGACGAGGTCAAGTTACAACAGTTATCTCTGCTAGGTCACGTTTTGAGACGTCCTTTGACCCATCCAGCCAGGGTTCTCTCTTTCGATCGTTTTCTTCAACCACAAGCATTAGGAGGCCCGTATAGAGCTGGCGCAAGAAGACATAAGTGGAACGCCAAAATATTGGAGTTAGCTATGACCATTACTCACGACCATTACTTCGGGGCACGAGCAGGTGTGGGGGAACGTGAAATCAAATCTAAGTTGTTAGAGGTGTCGCAAAACAGACAGACTTGGTCTTCGGTTATTCAGCGTGTCCGTAGTTCCTGGCGTCGCCCACGGGATGCCGACGGTGCCCCACGGCAATGAAAAAAAGAGGTTCAGGGGTTTGGGGATTCTACAGGGAAGATGTGGGTACCCAAAAAGGGGCCATAATTAGGGTTTAGCCCGAGTCTCTGGCCTTTCTCATAAGGGCCTCACCTTTGTAATCCTGGTTATCTAGTGGGAGGCGGTTTAGGCCTCCCGGCCACATGGGCCCCCCATGTGTTATGGGGCTTATGGGAAGGCGTGAGAACACAGTAAGTCCCCCGGTTTAAGCAAAGATAGTATATTGGACTTTGAACTAACCGGGTTCCTTAGCTGTTTCAGAAACATACAGGTACAATGAATATGGCGTCGAAGTGGCTTCGTTCCCCGTTTTGAAATTACGACTCACAACTCACCTGCAAATAACAAAACATCCAGAGGGGATGCAAGCTTCACTATTGTGCCACATTCGATCTTGCATGATTTAGGCTGCTGTTGGGCATCACACGGGCATTTGTTTCTCATTCAGTAACATGCTATAACAAACATCCCATGAAGGACGCGAAGGTAGATGCCCCATTTGTGTTGGTCCATATTGGAAATGGTAGCAACTTGCCCTCGATGAACGCTGCTTTGTTGTGCTACCCTTGGTGAAACCAGTCGTGTTTTTCGGCGTCCCCCACTGTGTGGAACCAACACAGTCAAAAACAGCCTATGGCTAGGTAATCAGTAACACATCTGACAAACATGCATACCAACATAGCAACGGCGTGTATGGGGGCGCCGTTTAGCCGCTCCACGGCTGCAAGGTCGCAACGCACATGCATTATGTTATGGTGGTCCCTCTTTGTCGGGCAACACTATCTGGAAGAAGTGCACAGATAACTGAACAACTCGAAAAACTAAGGGTACCACCATCGCAACGTCCGACATGGTTGGTGTATGTATCATCGAGTGGAGCGTGCTTCTTCCAGCCCCCTCTATCAGAACAGCTGAACAAACTTGGCCAGCACCCAAAGTTCCCCAGAAGCACATTCTATGGGATGTTTTGTCTAGGTTGCCTGCTCATCTCTCTCTCTCTCTCTCGCTCTTTTCTTTCGCCAGGGCTATGGTGTAGGGGTTTGACACCCTACACCGCGCGCTTGTGCGCCCCCGGCTGTTGGGGAGGAGGTTAAAGGCAATCTTCAAACCACGGCTCTGAGTGGTCAAAAAGGACCAAGCTCTGCCCTCAGCAACTGCATTCAAGAAAGTTAATGCATTCAGACAGTAAGCTGGCCTACAAGTGCACTCGGGTGTTGTTGCTGGGCCGAGGGTGTTCCTCGCTGCACGTGGTTATCAGGCAGTATCACAGGCGGAAATGTATGCCAAGCTTCCCGCGAAAGAAAAGCCAATATAAAGCTGACGTAGGAAACATGAAGAGAGAAGAGGCATTGGCTTGGCTTTGTAGGGGACGTCTCCCCTATTTCCGCTTTCAAGTGCAGTAAGGATTCTACTGTCGAGACGTGGCTTCACGAGGGCAGCAACACCGGAACAGACTGAAACAGGAAGAAACCTTGCAGGTTCACAGTGTGCCACGTCTTACTTCCTTGCACGCTTCTCAGGCCTTTCTGAAGTGGGCCACAGAAACCGGGGCCCCAAAACAACCCTGAACTCGGAAAACAGAAAGGAAGGGGCTCGAACCCTAGAGAGACCACCTCAGAGCCACGGAAGCCTATTTCAAGGGCGTCCCCTCAGCGGAAGAGTGTGAGACTGAAGTTGGGTTGGGCCTCTTTCCAAAAGTTCAAGTGGAGCAGTGCAACTATGCAATCCTACATCAGCGGGCAGGCACACAGTCATCCAACTCGGTTTTGGAAGGGGGGTCGCCCCCTGTTGTGATTTTGTGGAGTGCTTCCGGTGCTGTTACGATGTAGTCTGGCTTCACAAGGGCAGCAACAAAAAGCGACTTAAAAGTAAAAGGACAATGCAGAATCACAGTATGCCAAGCGTTTCGCGAAGCTACTCCCAGAGGGCTACGTCGGTCCTAGGTGCCTAGTTGGTCCCAGGGGCTTCCCCTATGAGATGACGCCAGAGAGACCAATAGAATTAGGGTCAGGGAGGGAAGCGAGTGGGGCCAAGTAGGAGCGAGGAATTACAGAGGGTCGAGTGGACTACCCTAGCAAAAGTCAGCAGTTGCCGGCTCGTGACAAGGGAAGCAACAAAGAACAGTACAAAAACAAAAGCTGACGCAGAGCTGGTAACTAGTACGCCGGCTCAACTAAGCAACGTCGAGGGCAGCTCACTGGGGCAGTTCACTGGGGCAGCTGACCTGTTCACCACGGCGGCCCGTCTTGGCCGCTTGGGCCTCCTTCACCCTCATCTCGCTCAGGGGTTCCATGGAAGACGGCGTGCATGCGCCTTCGTCGGTGGGATGACTGCCGCTGCAAGCATGGTGGTCCGCTTCCGCATGCTCGATCGCGAGGAGGGCTCAAGGCTCTGAAAGCCTGTGTTGTGGCATTCGAAGGAGAGCCGGGTTCCTCCACACTTTCAACTAGGGGTGCTGCCCCTGCATGTGTCGCCGGGCCAGTGTCCGCGTTGTCCACGAGCAGGATCGGCTGGCCCCAGATGAACAAAAGGTGATGCGCTTGCGCTAAAGTCACTGCTGCCTGCTGTTCTAGGAAAGGCATAAGCCCCTCGATGATTTGCTGGGCTTGAAGGACTTGATAGGGGGTAGCTTCCCCTTGACTTGTTTCTCTGCGTTCTTCTCGCCGTCCACATTCAGCTGAATCGCTACCTCGAGGAGCAGCACGGGGTTGAGGTAGCGCCGGAGCTTGAAGAGGTACAGGAGGATCAGATTGTCGAGGTGGTACGCGTGGTGCTTGTCCGCAGTCTGCAGCCTCTCCGCCAGGTAGGCACCGTCTTTTGTTGGGCCCAGTTTCCACCACGGGGCTTCCCCCGGCTTTGGGTTGAGCAACCAGGTGGTCAGGTAGGTCGCGGTGCGGTCCACAGCAGCAAGCAAGGCTGTGAGGGCTTCGTGCACGGAGGCGGTTCCACCCTCCTCCACCGCCAGCCCGGCAATTGCTGCATTGGTGGCGGCATTTTTGATGCCTGCCAAGGCCTCCATCCAGCCCGGTCGGCAGGGCGATGTGCCCATGCAGTTGATCATCCATCTAGTTTGTTGTAGTAGGTAATGAACTCGGTCCAGAACACGCCTGCAGTGCTGTAGTGGTGCATGTTCGTGCTGCGCGAGAAGTTGCCGAAGTTGCAGCTGCACCTCTGCCAGGGGATTGAGGGGGCGCTTGCTTCTCCATCTGGGAGTGTGTTGATCTCCCGTGGTTCCTGTGTGAAGGTCTGTCGCAGTCGAATAAGCCGAGAGCACGCTCTGTAGGCCAGATCGGTCACGTTCTCTCTGGGTTGACGAAAAGATTGTTGAAGGAGGGCGCGCAGCATCTTGTCGAGGCTTTCCATCTGCAGTCCTATACCCGCATCAGGTGGCAGTGGGAAAGGGTCGGTAGACGACGAGGCTCCACTTCCTTCATCTTGGTCATCTTCAGGGTCCGCTCGGTGTCTTCGTCGCCTGTGGTTCACGGCTGGGGTCCCCCCCGTCTGCATGAGGTTGGTGTTGTCCTCGTTCTCTCCATCTTCACTTGGCCAGTTTGTCTCAGATTGGGACCCAGGGCTTGGTGCCGACGGTTTCATCCCAGGTCGTTGTGGTTGTTGGCGTGGTAGTACAGGAGGTGGCGGCCCACGGCTAGCGGCTGAGTTTGGCGCTGTGGTTTTGGGCTAGTGCTGTGGTTTCTGGGTTGCGGTGGTGTAGGAGGTCTTGGTGGCGCAATGCTCCAACGTCTCCATCATATCGAGGTTTGCGCGCCCAGACTCCTTCTTCACTCCAAACCAACCAGAAACTTTCGCCAGTTGTCAAGGGGAGAGTCTCCTGTGCCAGCGTCTCCGTTGCCTCCACGTAGTCAACGACGACCAGCCAATATTTGGGTGTGAGGGCTGTTCCCAGCTCAATACGACCGGTCGGAGGGTGAGCTGGGTGCCCACAGGAAGAACTCCTCCTTTCTCCTTGTGCGAGCTCCCAGTGGTACGGTGGGTGGGACTGTACTGGGCGTTGCGCCCAGGACCCATGCCAAATCTTGAGTGTTGGCCCCGACCTTGATATTCGATTGCATGTGGTAGTTGGAGTCGTTGAGGGCTGGCTTCCAGCTTGGGGCTTCCCCCCCTTGCGGCGGCAAGGTTCGCGTCGGCTTCCAGGTCAGCGACTGTAGGCAGAACAGGGGAGAAACCCCTTCTTGGCTTTGTGGGCGGGTCCGTGCTGGAGCCAGCCCTTGCATGAGAGGACTGGCTGGCCTCGCGTCGAACGGCAGGAGGTTGAAAGAAAAGTGGCTCACCTCCTTCCATGTCACCATGATTGTATTCGCCAGTCTGGGAGGGGCTACCATGTATTCGTCGGTCATGAGGGATGGCATGTGGTGCTGAAGCATCTGTGTTCCCTGCTCCCCTCTCAATCATATAGGAAGGTCTGTTGTCCTCCAAGATGACGGGGTTGTGCGACAGTCCATCGAACTTGAGTTCCACCGTCGTACTGTTTGTGAGCTTACCCAATACTTTTTGTCTCCGCACCGGCTTTGGGGGATGTTCTCGATGGTGAGGAGGCAGTTGAAATCGGACACGCTGTGCCAGCGGGGTGGTCTCCCCGGGTCCAGTTGGATCTGGGCTGCTCCGCTGCTCTGTGGAGGGTGCAGGTTCCCGATGGTCGGCAATTTCCTGGGTGCTCGCACTTTCACTTGCTCCTGCTTGTGGTCGAAGGTGTGGTGGTGCACTCTCTCTCTCTCTCTTTCTTTCTTTCGCCAGGGCTAGGGTGTAGGGGTTTGACCCCCTACACCGCGCGCTTGTGCGCCCCCGACTGTTGCGGAGGTGTTTAAAGGGCAAAACACTGACCTCGGCTCTGACTGTCAAAAAAGGTCAAGCTCTACCCTCGGCAACTGCATTCGAAAAAGCTGCAAATCAACGTATGCTCAACAAATGATTCGGAGTCTGAAACCATTCAGTTGCCGTGTCGGGGGTCTTCCCCGTCGTTGGTGGTCAGGTGTGACAGAGAAAAGCGAAAAGTGAAGGTCAAGGCATTACGGGTTCCAGTACATCGAAGGTTGGACATAAGCGAAAAGTGAAGGTACACAGGACAGTACCTAACGGAAACTTTGGAGTGACGGGCCTTGACCTCTGGGGACGTCTCCCCTACAGCTGGGCGTGCCGTCTCGGCATGCCATCATGGGTTCAGGGGTGAATCCCCTCGATTGGTCTTTCCTACTTCGCTCGGCTTCCGCGTTGGCTCAACAGGGGCAGCAACAAAGTACCAGAACTGGGTAAAGCATAAAAGGACGATGCAGGAAAAACAGTTCGCCAACTGAAGCCCGGAAAAGCAGCGCTATACCTAATTATTAAACGATCGCCTGGCTTTCCACGGGGTCACCAACGAAGGAACAGAACTGAAAAAGGGAAAACTGATGCAGCGTCACAGTATGCCAGGCATTTGCTTACACTAGTATCATCCAACAATGGCTGCCACGCTTCTGGATTTTTACAGGGCGTCCCCTGACCTCGAAGATGTGAGACTAAGGAGCGCCTTTGTTGAAGGGGCGCCCCACGGAGCTTATTTGAGGTCACGACCTGGAATAGAGCGAAGAACATCTTTGCACCTAAAGCCTCTCTCTCTCTCTCTCTCTGTGCTGTTTCATGTGCTGTTGTTGACTTGTGTTGTAACCATGTTAAGTGTAAACCTGTGAATATCAATCACATGGACATCTACGCGTGACGGCATGTATACACAAGCCTACCCTCACATACATGTATATACAAATGTGTATGTATAAATACAAGTATATATATATATACATACTTACAATACACGAACGTGAGTCCCTTCGTGAACATCACAAGCATACACAGGTAGGTACATAGATCCATAAAGCCATCCATGCATGCACTCATGCATACCTTCATATGCATGTACGCACACACTACCTACAAACAGACAGTTAAGTATACATACACGATCACGCACAAGTGTGCACATACAAAAAACATGTAAAAATAACAACTGAATAAAAGAGATATCGAACGACTTAGATATCGATATAGTATTGATTGCCAACTAACCAGCTATCTCTGTACATATATATATATATATAACATATAGTTACATGCGTATATATATATATATATATGTACATGTATGTATATATATATATATGTGTGTGTGTGTATCTGCAAATATATCGGTAATTACACACACACACACATATATATATATATATATATATATACATACATACATACATATATATTTTTCCAACCCTCTCCGACGCCCGCACTCGGCAGGTCAGGGCACTAGCACAGACATCCTCTAGACCAGCCCGAACAGCAC
Organism: Symbiodinium sp. CCMP2592; assembly: GCA_905221615.1. Taxonomy (NCBI): domain Eukaryota; class Dinophyceae; order Suessiales; family Symbiodiniaceae; genus Symbiodinium; species Symbiodinium sp. CCMP2592. The sequence goes on from CAJNDT010001946.1 coordinate 680,608, forward strand.
ACACTGATGGCCACGCCTCTTGGAGACAGGCTCAAACAGCTGGCTGGTGCCACGGGAGGCCGGGGATCCCAAGAAAGCGTGGAGCAGCTTAGTCAGGCGCCTAGCGGTTGAAGAAAGGCTCATACCAGCGATACACCCGTCGACGACAGCAGCTTCACGAGCAGGAGCAATGCCAGCAGGAGGCCATAGAGCTCAGCAGCATTGTTGGAAGCGATGCCGAGATACGCGGATGCTTGAGCGACACACTTCCAGGAGACGTCACCACCGGCCGGGTCAGGCATAGACAGCCACAAAGCAGTGCCAGCGCCAGCATGACCGACAGGGTTGGCGCGAGCCGCACCATCAAAGGTAACAAGCACAGTGCAGGGCTGTTGGAGCAATGTGGACGCAGATTCCCAGTCGAACTGTTCCAGCGTACATCCATCAGCACCTTTGTTAGCCAAAGCATCCGCGGCTTGGTTGTGCAGACGAGGAATGTGGGAGACAAGCCTGCGAGAGTCCGAGGCCTGAAAGCCCCGAAACTCCGCGCCACTCTGGAACAGAGAAAGAAGCATGTCATGGGCTGCACGCACAAGCGGTACCAGAGGAGTGGCAGCGTCGAGCTGAGCTTCACCAGCGATCCATTTGGAGACCACTGCACTGTCACCTGCGACAAAGATCTGACAGCAGCAGGGGCGCAAGGGGCGCCGCAAGAGAGCAAAGACACGCTGAAGAATCGCAACATTGCAAGCAGGTGCCAACAAGTCAGCGGGCGCGCGAGGCTGGGTCAGGTGCAGGCCGCCATGAAGAGGGCGAAGGTCGGGCACCGGTTGACGCAACGCATGCAGGACCATAGAAACGAATCGAGGAGCCAGGGAGTGCCAGCCATGGCGGTCAGCAGCACGAGCCGCCCAATCCAGGTCAGGGAGAAAACGCTCAAGCCAGAAGTCCCAAGCAAGGCAACGGCGACCGGCACGTGGATGACGCCAGCACTGCAGATTAGCCGGGTCGGTATCTTGTGCCACGGCTTGTATCCATCGCCAAGAATGCGCACCGAGAAGAGCCGCCCTGTGTTGGAAAGAGGAAGTGTCCATGCGCAGCACATGCCCAGCCCAAGTCCAGTGGAGATGCAAAACACGGACAAGAAGCGGAGGCAGACCCCAGAGAGCGAGTTTGGAGCGCACTGCAGCGGCTGCACGAAGCAGGTACGCTTGAGGGCCTTCGTGGGGCAGGGGGAAATACGCAAGGATCCAACGAACATGCTTAACATCCCAAGCCTTGAGCTGCGAGAGCAAAGCAGGCCGGAGGTGCCAAACAGGCGAAGTCCAAGAAAAGGTGGAGCCGACAGTGTCGTAGTAGCGCACGAGACGGATCCGCGTGGAGGACTTGCGACACATGAGCTGGCGACGGCGATCGCCAAAGTGTTGATCAGCCTTGGAGCGGCGGTGCTGGAAGATCTCGGCATCAAGATGTGACATATGAAGTTGGGCCCCCAGGAGAACATGAGCGTCACGCAGTTGAAAAGAATACTGCTGGCCATAAGGCGCTGCAACCGGAAGGTGAGTAGAGGGAGCATCAGGCAGTTGGCGGGCCCAAGTGTTGGCAAGGATGACGCAAGACTCAGGTTTCCAACGGAGGCTGCCGGCTTCAATGGCCGAGGTTGCGTCAGTAAGCATGCGACGCATGGAGGACCAATCAGAGGCAGCGAAGTTGCAGTCATCAGCCCAGCAAGAGTGCGAGTAGCGCTCACCGCCGTCAAGAAGATCAACACCAAGCCCGTCAGACTGCCAGGAGGCGACAGCAGGGCAGAGCAAGTAGTCGAGGTAACGGGTAGCCAGCTCAGGAGTGTCGGTACCACCTTGCTTGGCCCCGCGCAAAAGGCGGACATCAGGCTCCACAAAGTGACCAGCCATGGACGCTAAGGAGACCTTGTTGTGCACAATTTCACGGAGCAAGGCAACAACCAGACGCAGGGGTGCCCCCGAAGCTAGAAGCGCTTGATAGAGCACGTGATGCTGAAGAGTGTCGAAGAAAGCCTTGATGTCAGCAATGGCGATGATGAGAGGTTTCCGCCACTCGTCGGCCCAAGCGATAAGTTGGGTCAGGACAAAGATGATATCAAGCGGCTGGCGGTGGGGATATGAATGTGTGTATTTCTTCCGTATAATGTATATCTACACATACGTGTATGTCTAGACTCTAGACTACATGTGTGTTTGTGTTGTACAGTTGTAAATATTTACGCATAGACTGGGCACAGATACACATATGACATATGAGAGATGCATGTCAATCAATCACACGTAATGGCTCCAATGGCAACATAAACAGCTCATGTAACAAACAGTAACAAATCTAGAAAGTACATATGTGTACATATGTGTATATGTAATATGTAATCTATGTACATAATATAACGAATATACCTATGTAGCATACCACAACAGGCAGCATGTTAAACCGAATAATGCAGGTGGAAACAACTACGCCTACACACGGCGAGGGAAACGGATTGTTGGAGTTGCTTCAGCCTGCGGAAGCCGCGGGCGAGGCCGCAAGGACCGCATCGCTGGCCGGCAGCATCGTCGCGAGGTCCCGTGCTGCGTTCGTTGAGTTTTGCGGGCTGGGGGACGCCGCCCGGAAGACGACCTGGGACCTGGCAGTTGTCTGGTTTCGGTGGGCTTACAACGGTGCCCCTTGCAGGTTCTCACGAAGCGACCTATGACAGGTGCTGGCTGCGCTTACCTCAAGGTTTCGATTGCGAGATGTTGCCTAGCTGCATGTGCATATGCAAGATCCTATCTTGAAAAGAAATTTCGACTGCGCCTGCGAAAGCAAGTCTTGCTTGGTTGGCTTGCTGGTTGGAGAAGGCACGAAAGCCGCTGGCCTGGCCGAATCCAACACGGGCGCCTCCCGCGAAAGGACGATGCCGCAGCTTCAGGCGCCGTTTGCTAGCTCCTCAAGTCCGGATTGGATGCGGGCTTCCCTGGTAGCCCAAGAAGCGATAGACGGTGGCAATAAACATCTCGAGCCCAAATCTCACCCGCTATGCACACTTTCTCAAGCCCATCTCGCAACGCTGGCAGCCCCCTCGCCACTACGTTGAGGTGCTGCGAGGTGCTATGCGACAAACTGTGAACACGCTCTCAATGCACCCGCAGTCCTGGGAACCGGAAGATGCCTCAGTACAGCGGGCTTAAGTCAAAAGTGTTCTCAGGACTTCGCACTTCTACGCGGCTGTGAATTCGGCCCCTAACCATTTCAATCGCAGGGGGGCTTCCTCGTATATGTGGCGGGGCATGGGTATGAATGTCCTTGCCGTCCGGCCACCTCCTACATCTTAGGCCACCGATCGCTGTGTGATGGACATTGCGGTCAACGGAATGTGCCATTTTTAGGCCTTCTATGGCCTTCCATGTTTCTAGCTACAACGACCGGTGGCCTGTCTCGATGATACCACCACAACTCAAATGGCTGCCGCTGCTTTTGCTACCGCTTCGGCGACTGTTGCCCCGCAAGATGCATGGTTACACATCTCAGCGGTCAACCCACAGCTTACTGCTGCTAACGACCACGACTTAAGACGACGGCCACCACGACTACCATGACTACTGCGACTGCTGCAACTGCTACGAATGCCAAGAATACTACGACTACGACGACAACTACTACCACTACTGCTGCTGCTGCTGCTGCTGCTGCTACCTACCACCACCACTACGACAACAGCGACGACGACGCCGACCACGATAATACTATACTAGTATTACTAGCACAATACCAGTACTAGTACTGCTAGTACTACCGGCACACTACTAGTACTACTCGTGCTACTGGCACAGTACTAGTACTACTTGTCCTACTTGTACTACTAGTACCACCAGTACCGGTAGTACCACTAGTACCAGTAGTACCAGTAGTACCACTAGCAGCACTAGTACGACAAGTACTACTAGTAGTAAGAGTACTACTGCCACCACCACCACTACTACTACTACTGCTGCTACTACTACTACTACTGCTACTGCTACTGCTTCCGCTTCCGCTTCCGCTGCTACTACTGTTTTTGCTGCAGCTACTGCTGCCACAACTACTTCTACTGATGCTACCCCCACCGCTACGTTGACTCCTGTTACTAAAACTCCGTGGTAGTGGCAGTACAACATAATGCTACTCCTGCTGCTGCTACTGCTGTTGATGATACTGCTTCTGCTGCCGCTGCTGCTGGTGCTGCTACTGCTGCTGCTATGTGGTATGTTTTTACCCCGGCTGCTTCAATGTTGAGTATATACTTCTGCTGAGCATGCTGCTGTTGCTGCTTCTTTGCCCCAGCCACAATCAGCTCAGCAGCGACTTAGGGAGCAGAGGCTTTCTTGTCTTTCACTCGGTTTGACTTTTGGTGATCGTCTTGAGCGGCATCTGTGCTGCTCATGGTGTGCAAAGAGCGGCTGGCATTGCTTGATATTGGATTGCTTCTTGATCCTCAAGTGGCTCAGGATGTGCCACTGCAGAGCCTCACTTTAGTGACATCTCAGACTTTCCATTCACCGCCTGGTTGCTATCTGCAGCGCCACATGCCGGCATGCCGACGCGACTGAAGGGCCTTACCAAGAAGGAGCACCCGATGGAGCTTGCTACGTATTGACAGCTCGATGCAACTGCATTTGGGAGCCGGGGCACCGTTCATCTCCGCCGTTGTTGCCATCCATCGCAAAAGGTTTGACAGCTCCTGCCTCGGCTTCATGGCGTGAACAATCCAGAGAGAACAGCGGGTACTCGAGGGATTGTACCTGACTTTGTGGAATATACCTTCGGCTTCTCTGACATGGACATCATCCATCAGGAATGGCGCCGGACATCTATGCAAGTAATTCGTCAACATTGACGACACAAAGAGAGCAGTCGAAAGAATGGGACCTGCAAGAGTAAACTCGAGTTTACGACAGTGACGGGACGCAAACCAGAGGAAATGAAAGGATGTTGTTAAACCCACCAACCATAGTGTTTGAATATATAAGGCCTGAAAATCCGAAGACCCGCACCACGGAACATTTTCTGGACCGAGCACGCCTCGAGCTTTCCGACTTCTAACCGATTGTGTAAACAACCCGATGCCACTCCATGATCGAACATAAACCGGGGTGACCCGCCCCCGGCGAACACGTGCTGCCTCTACGAGTCTTTGACAACAAGCATCGGGAATTGGCATGCGTACACAGAAAGCTGGTGTGTAATGGCTTCTACCATGTCACGTTCCCTGTACTGACTGATACATGTTGCTGCAGTTGCCCATCCGTCAAAAACTCACATTAACCTTTCGCATTTTGCCTGAATCAGACAAGGCCTGCAGCGCGGCTGTCATCCTATGCCACATTGAGACGTATGCCTCACAACCTGCAAGATTATGTATATGATGTGCTGCAGTACATCGTAACCTGTGGACGATCAAGGAGCGCCCGGGGTCGATCGATCTTGTTGATGCTCTGCAAGACGACAGCATCCACCAAGAGACCTCGGGACATCTCTAGGGTTCATGGCACATGGTGAATAACAAATGGATCGGAACCAAAAATGTGGAAGCCCACCTTGCCACACTGTCTGTGGAACCTTACGGTCTGAGGCTTTGCCACGGGGCCACTGCAGGCGAAGGCCTTCCCAGAGCTCTGGCCCGTGCTGGCGGGCGCCTCGCCGGACTCCGGCCGTTCAAGGCTCAAGGACTCTTAGAACTTCGGCGAAGACTTGAAAAAGCAGTACAGGCTTACAGAACATGTTGTTTTCGCAGCGGGCCAGACGTAGGTAATGCAACGAATGCGAAACGAAGTGAGGAAGACAGACAACACCAAACGCCAACAGTAACAACCAAAGCCACGAAAACAAGCCTGACATGACATGCTGTGTAACTGGCAAATAGTCTGACAATGCTTTCACTTGCTGTCACCTGTTGCGGCGGATGTCTTGGTGCGGTGATTTCAGACGGTCAGGCTACAAATTACACGTTGCTCCTGCGGGTCGAGCTCGTGAATACTGTCCAAAGCCGCACGTGCCACTGTACTCGGCGACAGCTCGCCTTCAGGAAGCTTTGCAGGAATCCCGGGCAGTGTTGATATCCTCCATGTCCTTCTAGCCGCTAGACATCCAACATCGACAGCATCAATCCAAATAATCACGACGAAACTCGTCTTCAAACGATCTGAAGCAGCTCGAACGTGCCTGCCCCCCCAACAGCAGTTAAGGCAAGACCGTAAGTCCCCCGTCCCAAACCTTTTGGCGCCACGTCAGCAGATTCCCGAACCAGATTTGACGTGTTCTGCGGAAGGAAGACGCTTGCCTCCGTCGTCTGACCACGAGCCCCCAAGTAATTGAACTGGCACTAAGTACCGGAGCTTGGCGTGAAGGAACCTGCAGCCTACTGATGCCTCGTGCAGGTGAGCCCCATCTGCAGGCCCTGCATGAAAGAAATCACCACGGTCATATAACACGGCTCTGTGGGTGGCAGGCCTTCATTCTGGCTGCCATCGAAGTGGAATGAAACAGCTGCGGGCTGCCTCAGAGCAGCGAACTCCTAGCCCGGTTCTCCGCGTCGGTGTGTGTCCGGACTCACACCTGTGTACTCTGTTGAACAATTGTGTGGCTGACTCCTCCTGTATGTATAATGTTGGGAATCGATTCTAGATCCTTGTCACCAAGCAAAAGACGTCTGGTCCTGTGGGGAATCCTTTGAGGCGGGGGATTTGAAGCAGGGTTCAGATCCATGCTGAATCTCATCCTGAAATACGCAAAGAGCACGTGACGGCTTCGAATCAGGTCGAGTAGCGCTCTGAGGGGGTCGCCAACTTCCGTCCAGTATTGGAAAGCTCCTCCCCGAAACAAACGGATCTAGGATGATCTAGCACAGCCGGCGATGATCATTCCTTGGACGATTGTTCTAACAATAGTATACAACAACAAGCAACATCGCTGAAACAAGGTGGTGCTGCGATAGCCCATCGACAACTTACAAGCCTTACGATTCCGCGGCTGTGGAAAGAGTCGAGTCGCTCTTGATCTACACTCCTTCTCAACCCTTCTGCCTGGTATCCTATTGCCCACGTTTCGGGTGCAACTTCCTGTGCATTGAGCGATGCCACTGAAGCCACCTGCCACACAGGGTGGGGTGGTTTGCAGTTCGAAGGACTGAGTTTCGCATGTATGGTGATAGCGCTAATGTTGGTGATGGTGGGCAAGACCGGCAGTACATCTGGCAGCGGTTGATTTCCAGATCTCGCGGTGTAGTAAGCAACATGGGAAAGCCACAAAGGTTCACACCCCCCGGCAGGACGACACGTAGATACGTAGGAAGGTCGAACGGGCGGAATGAGGTTCGCGCCTCAAGAGCATTCATGACAGGACGTAGCCGGTCTGGCCCAACGTCTATATGTTCACTTAAGTATTATCCCGTCACAGGCACAGGCCAGAAACTGGAAGGTTGAAAAGCACTGCCGCAAAGCAGAACAGAGGCTTGCAAACTGGGCGAGGGCCCCAAAACATAACACCCAAAGACTGTGTCAAACAGCGTGTCGCCTCCACAGAAGCGGCCAGAGACGACTCACGTCTGGCGGCTAATGTTGCGAATCACCGCAAAGCATTGACCAAGTCCTCTTCGCAAGAATGTGTGCTTCCAGCATTTGTTGGTTTCATTCCAACGGCTACTGTGTCGATCCGAAAATGCTCACTGCTTTTGCAAACCCAGGTACATACGAGCCTGTATCACCTTGCAGCCATTCGTACACTCTCACCTTGACAACAAGGCGACGAGCATGTATGCCAGGCGACAAGTGACAACGAGTCAACGAATCATGAGGTCAAGAGCGAGCCAAACGAACCCGCGCAGGGCTGCAACGAACAAACTTACAACTGCCTGGCGCTTGAACGCAGTAGCATGACACCGAAGTCGTGAGCTGAGTCAATGAGGCTGGCCGTTGGCCAGATCCAGATCCACGAACCCTAGCCAATCCCACGGGGTGCCAAAGATTAACCAAATATTTCCTGAAGGCTCGTAACAACTTCTCTCAGAGCTCCTGGTTCTTCAGAATCCCGGTTGGCTGACGCTGCGCTTCGAGCAAAGCTCGGCCCAAAGCTGCCGGCTTCGCAGGGCCTCGCCTGCGCAAGACAGGCAAGACATGAAAGCGGGTCGTCGCAGTGGGCAGGGGCAGCGAGGAACTGGGTCGACGCCGGAGTGAAGTGAACACAAGCAGAAGAGTCATGAAATCGAATACAAACAGAAGCACTTTTCCAGTAGCTTTCATGGTCTCAATGAACTCAGTCTTAGAGAGACTTCTCACCTCAACCTCTATGCCGTGCGTGCATTGCCATTTCGGCTCCGTACACAAAGTTGTCGAAAGGGACAAAGGCCGCGGTAAATTACGAATGTGCAAAGACTCGCCTACCTGCAGCCCTCCCACCCCCCATGCAGCCCGCAGAATCAAGCCGGGTCGAGCCTCATGCTTGCCAAGTCCTGTCAGGCTAAGATCATCAACTCGTCCAAGTCTCAGTGTGACAGCCATGCCAGGTCATGAGCACCAAGTTCAAGCTGTGAATGACACGCCCGCTACCGACTGTAATTCTAACTCTGAGTCAACCAATGTCGGGATGCCGTACCGACAACACTGTCGCCTGGACGGAAAGCTGTCAGCAAAGCTTCCAGCACATCACGCCGGACATCTTGCGACTGTACTGGCAGCTTCTGGGCTCTCGGGTCAGCACTGGAAAACCTACAGCAGGCCGGACTAAGCCTGCGTCTGGCTTCACACCCGAAGCCAACTCCTCGAGTACGGCAATGTTCAATTTGCCCCGAGACCTAGACTTCGCTTCTTCGGTTCCCTTCCTGCGCATTCGGTTCTGGCATGCGCTGGCGGGTGGAAGCAGAGGCAGCCGTCGCGAACGGTCTCCCGAAGGGTTGCAGTCTGCCTTGAATGAGCCACGTTAGCTGCCTTCTAAATGTCTCATGTTTCAGGACATCGGGGAGCTCAGGCAAGCTCAGCGTCTTTGCATGGACGTCAAGCATGATATCGCTTGTAGCGACGCAAAGCCCAATGTATCCCTTGGTGTATTCCATCTAACCTAACTGAAAGGGCTTCTGCTGCAGACTCTGCTCCTCCAACTCCTGCTTCTCTCAAACCTGGCACTCCCCAAACAACCTGTCGCCATGCAGGTCCTCGGGCTCCAACTTTACACTTTGCAAGCACTGCGCAAAGCTATAACACTTTCAGTAGCATGTGCAATCGAAGGTGCATTGAAATATGTCGGAGTCGAGGCCCGACTCTCCGCACAATGCGGAAGCAACAGCTCTGAAGACAAACTGCTGGATCCAGGTTGAAGCTTTTCCCTTCTATCTCTACCGAATCATAAGTCACAAATCCTGATTCGGAAAGGGGGCCCCGCTGCTGCTACGATGCTATTGAAGCAACTGCCAAGCCACTGAAAGCCCAGACCATGTTCGTCCACTCTTGGGGTTTCCCTGCACAAGCATGGGAGGTCGGGCAATCCGCTTTTCAGCACTATGCCATGACGTGAGTGAGGATCTTCAGGTGTCCGCGCACAAACACCAAGAGTCGGGTGACCAAAGAAAGGCAATCTGCTGCAAGTCTGCAGCGTCTCAAGCCCTGGTCTGCCCTGCGATTTCCCAGACAAAGGGACTAAGCCTGAACCCGTGGTCGCTGTGAGGTGGACTGTGCTGTCGACATGGCATCGCTTCGCCGAAATGTCACATAACTTGCTGCTAGCTCCTGTTTCCCTGGCCAGAATCACACATTCGCATGGCCTATGGATAATATGGACGAAGGGCCACAGCAAGAGAGATTCCACGAACGAAAGAACAAATCGAAGGTACCACAACTGGGCAAATAGTCGGCCTGTTTTACAAAGGGACCTCTTCACATGCTGTTTGTCTGCTTTGCCTTCGTCCAATCGTGATCCAGCAGCAGCCACGATTGCGGCCTGCCTCGGCCCAATTTCAGGGTCTGATCCGGTGTGAGATTGTAGGGATACCGACGTAAACAAATGTACCCGGACAAAGGTCATTGGCCTATGTCACCATGCCAGAGCCCTCCACAAATAGCAGTGTTGGTGCCAGGGGCTCGAACCGTGAGCAGGCCGCACGAGTCTGAGTCTAACAGTCCCGGCAGGCGCGAAAGTTTCCCTTATCAGCCTTGCTTCCGGATACGGCTGCTGAGAGCTGGGATGGGCAGCACTGCAATGAACCACAATTCAGATTCCAAGTTGCGTGGGCGAGCTTGTCATGAGAGCAGTTGCCACTGCCTGCATCGCATTGGCCGTGTCCTTCGCTCACGTGTTTCGCTGACAAACTTGATTACACAAAAGGCCGAACAAAGAAGGGTCGCGCGCGGATTCATTCCACTTTTGGCCAAATATCCCTTGAACTGGCCCCCGCGGATTCTGTCAACCGGAAACCGCGGATGCATTCCACTCCGAAAGCTGGGTCCTCCAACCCAGACACGCAGATTCACTGAACCACAGCCCACGGAATGATTCGTTCAACCCGCAGGGACTGCTTCGATTCAACCTGCACATAAAGACTCACCCAATTACGGAGATGCGGACTCTTTTACCCCGCCCTACCACGACCACGACCACCACCACCACCATAACAACTACTAGTACTATGCTGCTGCTGGTCCCGCTACTACTACTACTACTACTACTACTACTACTACTACTACTACTACTACTACTACTACTACTACTACTACTACTACTACTACTACTACTACTACTTACACTATTACACTACTACACGACTACACGACTGCACTACTACACGACTACGACCACGACTGCGACTGCTACACCACCAGCACTACCACCGCGCCGCTGTCACTGCAGCCACATGTACCACGACGACGACTGCTGACTACGAACTACTATTGTCGCCGCTGCTGATGCTAACACCAGCACGACTGCGAAGACAAAGAGGACGATAAATTCAGAATTTCGGTGGTGTTAAATGGGTTTACCCAAGCGAGACCGCTTCTTGGTGGAATGCTTGCGCTGGTGCGCTGCGAATTTGGCCTTCTGGCAACCGCGGGCTTTTGGATTGTCGCCTTGATGATTATGTGAAGTGATCAGGGCTCAGCAGAGTTGTTTATGGCTCCTGCTGTGCTGGGTCTATGCCGGCATCCATCTTTGAAAGCTTTTGGGATTTCGGCATAAAAGGTCTAGGGCCATCTGAAACTCGCATCAGGCATGTCCAGGCAAGGCTTGGGGGTTTTCGGGTTTGGCCGGCAGATTCTTCTGGTGCGGGATCTCACCTTTGACTGAGGGCACAGGGCATAACTAGGGCTTCAGACGCATGACGGTTGAGTCTTTGATGTTGAGGCTTGTGGCGGCGAACATTCTGGATCTTCAATTTCACTCAGACTTAACTCATAACGCTTACAACATCCTTGTTCGAACATTCTCAATGCCATTTAGGGTTCAGTTTGACAGCTTGGCGATTTGGTGTCATGGGTTGGGGCGGTTCACAGTGCAAGGCGTGGCCCCCTCATGGCTGCCGACGCTCTGCGGGCAGGTAACACAGCAGAGCTGTACGTTTAAAATTCAAAGCATGGCGGGTGCGAAGTCCGAAACCCTTTTGAGGCCGCAGGCCCAAAATGCGTCAAGGACGAAGCATGCAGAGGTGTGGAAGCCTTTTTCTACCTTGCTTGCTCAGACTCCAAGCCGTATCCTGGTTTAGTTAGGCTTTGAAGCTGTTGGGCTCTGGATTTGATGTCCGGTAAACAGCAACATATCCTCGAAGTGTCTTCTGTCAGGACATATTCCCATGAGACTCACCCCAAACCTCATCTGAGGATGCCAGTAGGTGCCCTGGAAAGTTCGCAGGATCTGCGAGTTCAGGTTTCGGTTTCCGGTTACTATAGTGCCTTAACAGTAGAATAGAGCGTTGGGGCATAGTATACTATAAATATAAATATACCAAGGAACCTCCGCAACAGTAGAAGTAATTACTAAGGCCCCAATATTAGGGCCTTTGGTGTTTTCCAGCACCTCAAACCCAAATCTGAGGCTGGAAAAAGAGCGGCCGACATGCGTTGACAACATTGCAGGGTTGACTGAAGCGGGGACAGGAAGTTGACTGAATCAAGACGTTCTGGTTTGAACTGGGTTTGAAGAAAGCGGCTACCCGAGTAGAGGGAAGTGCGGTTGAAAGAATATTGGTTGACGGAACCGCGCACAGTTGATGAAGAAGGCTTCGACTGCCAACGAAGCAAGCTGCAGGTCGCGACTGCCACAAGAAATCGCTTGTACCGCATCTCCTGGAAGCACGCCTCAGGGAGTCGCCCGGCCACTGCTTCGCCTCAAGTCACTGGCAGCAGAGAGCGGCTGACCGGAGGAACACATGTCCGCGAGATAGCGGCCTGAGGCGTTCAGCGATGCCACGCCCGAGGATCCAAGCTTGCCCTGGCAGTTTCTGTCAATCACTCCACGCACTTCCACATTATGGAAAACCAAAACAGCAGCTCCATGTCTATGACGACCGTGGACACTGTCAACGGCACCATCAGTCAGCACCGTCACCAGCACCCCCACCGGCACATGCACCAGCAACAACAACGACACTGAACTGAGATGACGACTACGCCGTCTGCAAAATTCGTGTTCGCGACGACAGTCCTGACGCTCTAATTTCAGCCCCGCTGCACATCCTTACGCCGTGCTGGCCGTGTTCCGCACACAAGGCCCCCTGGGAGAGCGGGATCGTTTGGGTCGAGTCCAAGGCGCGGGCGCAACTTGCAAGGCAACATCTGCTGTGGCTGTGACTATGAGTCTAGCAATCGGCACAATAACGTCTGAGAACCTCAGAGTCAACACAGAAAGTTCGCCAACCTGGAACCCGACTGCGGATGCCGCCAGCGGCACGGCAACAACCTCTTTGCATGGTGCAAGAGCACCTTCACGGCGAGCCCATCCTTCCAAACGAAGCAAACCCCGCCCCGCCACGCACATCGGGCTTGTCAGAATTTCAGACGGTGAGATTCAAGAAGTTCGAAACGGCAAGGTCAACAAAATCTGATCATGCATCTCTTGTCTTGACTTTAGACTATAGACTCTGGCTGAAATCCCAACTTGTAGCCCAACTAGCCCAGCGCTTCAGATCTTGGGAAGAAGGTCTTCGCGAGTTGATTTTCTCAGCTACTACTAACAAGCAAGCCCATCCGAGCTCGTCCTGGCACCGGGGGCTGGCCAGCGCCCTGCAAAATGGACAGAGTTTCGATATTGACTATCTATCATATGTGGGGTTGCTCTGAAGAAAGCATGCTCTTGTATGTCGGGACCTTGGCTAAGGATACAGAGCATGCTGTTTATGTTCCTGACTCTGCAACCCCTTGACCAGGCAGAGTGCTGGTTCCGGGACCTGTTGCCCTCCGTCGAAGCGCCCTAAACCCCAACTACAGCCCCAAGTGAGCCACGGACCATTGCAACACTCCTGCTAGTAAGCTGGTTGCACAAGTTCGGGTCTACAGATCTCGATCTACTTTCGAGTTTAGGAACCCCCTCATTGTGTGCTGCTTCATATGTTTCGCATAGCTATTGAGCTGCCACAGCATGCTTCGGCCCTCGAACCGCTTTGACTCCAGGCGCAAAACACAGTGCAATTGAGGCACCATAAGGTACTGGAGGCGTCCTGGACGCTGGGCTCACGGCCCGGGCAGCACCTCAGCATGAAGAACCGCAAAACGAGGCAGCCACTAGAGATCAGTGACGAGATCACGTGCTCATGTCCGGGTCTCCACGGACGAACGATGCACACGTGACGTTCGGCTCGGGAGCTCGAGGAGTGGCGGAGTTGGTCTCGAGGCTCAAAGGCTCGAGGTCTGCTCAGAGCGACGACACAACTAATTAACACCGTCGCACCGGACCGGAACGCTGATCTTTCGCTACTCGGAGCTGGCACACCACTGCCAACACTGACAAAAGCCAGACTCGGGGCAGGATGTGCAATCAATGCCGCAGTCTTTAGCAGGGCACGACGACGGCGCACGGAACTTATCGAACATCGAGCGACGACTGTACCAAATGAAGTGGCTTTTACAATGTGTGAAGCTTCCCCGTCGAAGATGGATAGAAGAGCAGCCGAGCTGCACATGCTCCAAAAGCAACCGCGCTGGGGGAGCATCAGAGGCCATGGGAGCTGCAAGTGACCGCAGGGTGGTGGCCAGACGCCGGGTATCCATTTCCTGCAGAGCAGAAGCTGCCACAGCTCAAAGTAGTCGACGAGCATGCCCAGTTCGCATTTACGGGGGGGCGTTGTCCGATTGGTTCATAAATGCCCACGTGTCCGTGCAGTCCGGCTACACGTGGCACCCCGAAGCTTCAAAGCAACCGGAGAGTCTACTTCGTTCATACTAAGGACCCCTTCCTCTGACATATTAGGTTGCCCCGCAGACTTCCGACAAAGCCGGCTCTTCTCAATCAATCGTCGGGTCCTTGAAAATTGTGCCAACTTCCGCGAGCATCTGTTCCACCAGAACCAGCATAGACCGCGTATCTTCAGATTCGGCCTGCAAGCTCAGAGCGTCCCAAAAGAAGGCACTACTTGCCTGACTTAAAAGCTTAAAGTTCTCCAGGCATAAACACCTGTCGTGTAGGGTCAATCTGTAATCGGGACATTAAGCACCTCGGTAGCTGGATCTGAAAGAAACAAACTTGAATATGCCGTCGAACAAAGTAATGCTCAGACAGCTGTCCTTTTCTAGACGGGTCAACAACGAAACTTGGCTCATCATATTCTGGAGATAGGAAGGTCGGCGACCTCGCTCGTGTCAGACCTTCGGGACCATTGCTTAGCAAATGCTGGTGTGCAAAGCGAATGGGTTGAAGCATTGTAGCACAGGCTATGGTTATGAGCTGCAAAGTCCTACTACAGGTCCAGAACCACCAATAATTTTTTTTATGGTTATTTTATGGTTATTTTATGATTTGGTGATTTTTCTAGTTTATGGTTTTTTTATGGTTTTGATATGGTTTATTTATGCTTGAAATATGAATTCATAAAAAAAACCATAAATAAATCATATTTCACAATTTATTTATGGTTTCTACTATGGGATTATTATGGTTTGGCTAAATTCTTGGTTTATGGTTTATTTATGATTTATTTATAGCTTTGGTTACACTTTTTGTGTGTGTCTTTACCAAAGTTTTGGATTTGCACCTCTGATATACTTAATGGCTTTCATCCATTGGCACTGGACAGGAAATCAAGCAAATATACACTGATATTAGCACCGCTACGGGCATCTCTCGGGGTTTTCATTTCACTTCGGATAACTCCTGAGGGCAGGGTTCTGTGAAACGTCAACGACGATGTCACTGATGGCCGCACATATTTTTTCTTGTGACCCTGCTTCTGCTGCAGGCGGAGCTCTTGTGTCTGATCAGCCACGATCAGATTCAGGTATGCTTTGATTCTTGTCGTTAGTCGCAGGCCTTTGATCTTCAACGTCAAACGGTCGAAAGGATTGTATCTTGTCGAAATGCCAAGCTTGCGCCGCCATTCAGCAATCTGCACTCTCCACGGTTTGTCGTCCACTTCGTCCAGCTTCACAGCAGCAGATGGCTTTCGAGCCTGCGCCGTTTTGGTTTCTAATTTCAAAGTCCAAGCCCAGGCAGGCACGAGATAACCTTGTATCGTGGACTGGCTGGGTTGAAGGCTCGGCTCGGGCTAGGGGCTGGGCTGGGTTGGGTGGAGGGGTCGGTCTTGGAGCCTGGGCCGGGCCTGGTGGGGGCCGGTTGGGAGGGCAGAGAGGGTACCCAGGGTCAGAGGGTGTAGGGGTCATAAAAAAATCATAAATTTTCCATAAAAAAATCATAAATTTTCCATAAAAAAATCATAAATTCTCCATAAATTTTCCATAGTAAAATCATAGTGAAACCATAAATTTTCTATAAATTACAGTAGGAAACCACGAAAACAGTAAAAACAACAATGGGCGGAACCTACCCTCCCCCATCCCCTTGACCCCCCTCCTGCTCCCCTCAGTTTCCCCTCCCCTCCCTCCCCCCTCCCCTCCCTCCCCCCCTCCTTTCCAAACG
Organism: Symbiodinium sp. CCMP2592; assembly: GCA_905221615.1. Taxonomy (NCBI): domain Eukaryota; class Dinophyceae; order Suessiales; family Symbiodiniaceae; genus Symbiodinium; species Symbiodinium sp. CCMP2592. The sequence continues at coordinate 696,679 of CAJNDT010001946.1, forward strand.
CCAGTCCCCAGCCCAGAACCAGCCCAGTTACCTCTGCAGGCCCAGCCCATCCACGGCCCAGCTGCGAGTCTAGCTGAGGCTTGTCTCAAGTCTGAAGAGTTGCCTGGAGCCTCGAATTTTGGGTAGGAGTCAATTCAGCTGCAATCCACAATGAAGTGCCTGAAACCTCCGAAACTCCAAGTTCTGACATGTGCTATTGTCTATGCATATGCTGTAGCCTGACCATTGCTGCATGCATTGACAACTTGACACCATCTGCAAAATGTATTCATGAGAAATCTGTCGGTGTACCCCAGTACACCGATCGAAAATGGGCACGGCTTGGACCAAAAACCGTCATGGTAGAAACGCTTGGCCGATGCAAAGCACACCTGACTAGCAGCGATTAGCAGCCATCGGCACGTGTCTCAGGCGGAGGCAAACAATCGGAATGTTGCGACGAGGATGTCTTTCGTGTTCCCAATAGACACGCCACTTCTGAAACCAGTCGAGTTTCCCGACAAGAGACATAAACAAACCATACATGTGTAGCATGCATGTGAGTAATGGCAATACACCATAAGACTTTGTTGGTAATCACTCATTAAATCAATAAAAACTCAATATAAAAAATCCATAAAATTTCCATAAATGCCAAAAAACAACATTCATAGTAAAATCATAAATAAATCATAAAATAAAATTATTGGCCTGGATGGGGGCTGTAGTAGGGTTTGCTGATCATAAGGCTATGGCATCGCGACATCAGCGTACGCGCATAAAACACCATGCACGTGCAGAGACCCCCGATCGGTGTACAGCTTGCAATCTCAATTCAGCAAGATCTCGCGTGCGTCTTGCACCTGTTCACACCAACTTGGAGATGTATTTAGAACCTTTTCATGCTGCTTCTCATCGTCTTCATACGAGAGTTTCTGATGAGTACTCTGAAGTGTTGCGGGTTAGGAGACCTTTGCCTTGATCGCCAATCCCACCTCAAATGTCAAATTATCTTGCTGTACCGCTAAGTTGGCCCGCAGAAATTTTGGTAGCACGCTGCGAGGCAGCACGGTTAGGGAGACCCTTGACTCAAGCCATCTGATCTCAGCACAGAATTCCCTGTCTGTTTACAGCCGAAATAAGGAGGGAGAAACACGTTACACGTTGTTCTACATCTGGAGTAGCAGCATGGGCACTGTTCGTAGCCTTGACAGTCTTCAGATGCACCAGCGGACTGATTAAACTTTGCGGATCGGCAAGGGCTGGGCACGGAGAAAGTTTTGGTTGGCAGCATTGATGACAAACCTCAGGAATACCTTCAAGAAAATAACCGTGTGTGCAAACATGAATCTAGAATATACCAACAAAATCCAACAAACATGACTCGACTAGGTGCACGCACGAAGGTCAGTCGAACCTTCGGGGTAAGTCTTTCAGTCACCACCCTCCCTGGGCAGTGGAAAAATCGTCCCGGAGCATCTTGACCGTCCAGGCAATCGCCAAAGCCAGGCCGGAGGTGGGGCTGTGAAACTTCCAGTGATCTGCGGTCTCCCAGAAATGCACAGAATCGCACAAAGCTGAAGTGAACTCCCGCAGAAAACCTTCAGCCATGCAAAACTCCAAAAGATTTGATTGCTCAAGGCTCGAGGTTCTCACACTTGCGGGCTGTACCGTGCAACAGTAGAAACGTCACAGCAAAAGGCTGAATCCCCGAAAACCTCCCTTCACTTGAACAGCATCTGGTAAAACTGCGAATCCCCCGTTCTGAATCCCGTCTCCCTTCCACATACTATCATTACCTCTAGCTGATTTGCCCAGTGATTACACTCTCTCCCCACCCCGAGTCGCCTTTGCGGCGCCAGCTTCTGCTCGGATGCAGGTGACCCACCAGAGCCTGGGGTCGCACTGCAGGGAAACTCGTGGTTGGAACGAAGGGGCGCAAGTCCCAAGGCCAACCACAGGGTGCTAATCACCAGGGAAGCGTCGAACATCGAACTCGTCGAGCCAAACCACTTCCGAAGGACGGGCTGCTGTCCCCAACGTTGGGGAGTACGGCATAATGATTGCGGTTACCGTAACGGTTACGGCCCCATGAAAAAGAAAAGCAAGTGCAGTCAGCGATCAGCACATGCAATCACGGATATGTCATCCGAGCGCAAGGATGATGCGTCTGCTCCTACTCCTGGCGTCTTGTGAGAGGGATACCTACGACCTCAAGGCAACGAGCGGATACAAAACGGTCAAGTGTTCACCTGCAGTTAACCAAACAGTGTAATTCTTTGTCTCCAAGAGATAGAGTTCCGGCGATCACGCTCACGCACACCCACACACGTGCCGGGCACTCGTGCAGTTTTCCCTTACACTGCTGCTACACGGCTATATATATTCATTATGATATAGACACAAAATCCATATTGCAAGAACGTAATCTTGATCTCTCTATCTTGAATCACTTCATGGAGCCGCCAACTCAACTACTCAATTTCTGTTGCTAATTTTACTCCATCCCACCTGACATCCGAAACGTGTGCGTTTGATGGATTGACGGCCTTCATGTACTCCGGCTGAAGGATTTTCGAAGCTATCCCCCCCTGGCAATCCGACACCGGAATGTATGCTGCGCACCCTCTGAAAACATCCTCTCCTTGTCATTAACACCTGAAGCCCAAAAACTTCACGCAAGCCGAAGTGCAAGTTGGCTGCGATCTGCGAGCCGCCCCGGCCAGGCAAACGAGAAGCAGCTCGCCTGAACGAAAGCCATGGCAAGCACCTGGATCCTTCCTGATTCGAACGCTCACGCATGCACGCAAACACACCCACGCACTCCACCGTTCACTCGCCTGCACTCATGCACACGAAGCCGGAAAACAACAGACACAGAGACAGACACAGACACGCACGCGGAGAGACCGATAGACAGACAGACAGACAGAGACATAGCCACAGACACACCAAGACACACTTGTGCATTCATGCGCAACCTCCAACCATGTCGGTCTGGACTTCTGGATAGGGCCAAGCTCTATGTTCAGAAGCGGTCCGGGGCCAAACATGGCTGATCTTGGCACAGGGGCCTTACTTTGCGTGTGACTGGGCTCCCCAAGCTATCGCGGTGGGGATCCATGAGCGAGCATAAGCGAGCATACAGGGTACTTTTGCACATCTGTGGTGTCTGGTCTTCGTTGGCCAGGACCGACACTCGCAGATTCCCGGCCCCCTCTGAAAGTGTGGGGAACTCTTGGTACAGTCAGTCGCAGAGTGTGACACACAGACACACACAGACACACACAGACACACACACACACAGACACACAGACAGATACCCGACAAAGAAGCCTTGTCTCGCTCATCGGTGCCACGTTTCGTGCCGTCGTCCTGGGCAATGTTTAAGTTCGCGGCTGTGCACCAGGATCCTCATGAACGTCCAGGGCACGTGACAATCAATGTGATTATTTGAAGCGTGGAGCTTGGTCCAGAAGGAACAACTGCTTTTTACCTCTGCATTCTGTGCAGTCCAGCGTCTTGGTGAGGTCTCAGGTGGTATTGCTAAGGTTCTGTGCAGAAAGCTCCAGAAGCCTTGCTGCGACCTCGAAGCGCATGCAGCGTCGAACTCACGTCAATGCGAGCTCTACGGCGGTCTCTGTTCCGACCCCTCCCGCAGTATGTAAGGTGGTCGTGGAGCCCAGGCAGGAGCAACATGAGAACCAGTGAGCTCTGCTTATTCTGGAGCTCGTCCAAACACACAAGTTATGCAGGAAAGCATTAATTGGCAAGGTCCGACCAGCCAACGCACAGAGCAATGTGGGAGTTTGGTCTCTTTGAGGAGCCGCATATGTGATTTCATCTCAATAAGTGAACCTCTCCGAACTGACAGGTCCTTCATCTCGCATCTCGAAGCTATCTGTGTGTATGTGATGTATTTGTACAACTTGTATACACGTTTTCCTTTGCTTTGCTTTGCTCGGGTTTCCTCTCTCTCTCTCTCTCTCTCTCTCTCTGTTTCTCTCCATCTTTCTTTCCCCAGGCTTGCGGGCACGCCCCCGCGGGAGCAGCCCGTCTAGTTGGAGGTGTGCACGGTTTTACGTGTGAAAAGTGGTTCGCGTACTCCACGGGCTGGGCGTACTAGTTTGAACAAACCGAACCGCCACCGAATAGTCACCCCTGCTCACGCCCCCGATCGCTGCTCGTATCGGTTGTCTGACAGCAAAGACTTTCAAAGCTACTACTCGACGATACCCACTAGTTATTCTGAGGCTTGGCACCTGGCAGCAAGGTGGAGGCTCTTGGCTACAGGAGCGGGCTTGGCTGCACAACAACCCCCTACACACAAACAGTGCATACCCCAGTCACCTATGGTCTGTACTTGACTGCCTCTCTCCATATCTCTCTATCTGTCTCTCTCAATGCTTCCAATAACCCGCTTGAAATCGTAGCCGTCTTGAAAAAGGAAGCGCGCCTCGTGTCCAAGGGCTTCGACAAATGCCTCGGGCTGGACGAATCCGCTGCCGGGGGCCCAGGCGCTGTTCGCCGGGCCTTGAGCGCCTCGGAAGAGTCGAACGCGGAGTCAAACGCCGCTAAAACCCTGAAGGCTCCGAAAGGTGGCTTCTGCCGGCCTGGCCCATTGATGCGTGCTGTCATCACTGACCTGCGGCGCAGTCGATTTGGAACTTGAGGGCTGCCGCCGGCCTGTGGGGTGTTGGTGTGTGTGTTGGTATGTCTGTGTCTGTGTCGGTGTGTGTGTGCGCGTGCGGGGTAATTTGACGTTGCATGAGTGCCAGGCCCGGAGTTTCCAAACAATCCTTTACAAAGGCTGTGAGGGGCCAAAAGCAGCTTAAAGTGTCTGCAATTAAACTTCGGATCCTTCCTTGACATGCTAAGCATTCATAGTCATAGTTATCGCGACTGTGACGTCCATTTTGGAGCAGCTTCCGGGGTCGGCTCTGGGTTTGGGTGCATCCACGTCGCTGCAATGCGGCTGGCAGGGTCGCGATCAACTGCCCAGGCGATGCTCGTAGTTTGTGCTTTGACATTGGAAAACGCTCAGGACATCTCAGGACCGTGCTTCTAGGACTTCTCGAGTCGACACTGACACTGCGGTTTCTAGTCGTCAACAGCACAGCAGCAGCTGGCCTTTGCAGAACTCCATGTCCTCGGAGCTTTGAAGGAACATGATCGGGAGTGACGGCTCTCTTTTTTAATCGGGTAAACCAAACATGCCGCGTTGTTTGATTCCTGGCTTCACGAAGTGAACGACTGTATCACATGTTGCGACAGAGTGGCAGGTTTGCAAGGCCCTGTGCCGACTGCGCTGTCATCGCCTCAGGTGAAGGGTAGGCATGGCCGGTTGCATCTTTGGAGTAACTTGCTTGTTGAAGATAGCTTCGGTCGGAGTTCGATGGGGTTTGCCCTGGATCTGGTACTTCCTCCTGTCTCCCAGTTCACCCCAAACTGAAAAAGGGCCACGCCAGATTCGTACGCAGCCGGGCAAGTCCGCTTGCAGGGCGAACAATCCCTCATTAGTCCTTTTGACAACTATCGCTTACTTTGGTCCTCAGTCCGCATATCCCTGGTAGACTCATAGACAATTGTAGCTCGATCTCGAAACGCTTCTTCGGAGCGTCTGGCCTGTAGGCTCTCTCGGAAGCGAGGCCTTGCGAACGTGTGTAACTTTCAGTTCCCACTCCTCTGTGCCAAACCTATCTATCGGCCGTGCCAAGCAACTGCCTCCACTGTGGCCGCCGCGAAGGCCGCGCATGCTGAGCTGCCTTCGGCTGTCAGAGGCTCCACGGTTTCAAAGAAAACTTCGGACTTCGCAAAGCGGTGCGATTCTATGCGAGAAGATGCAGGTGTCTACATTCGTGTCTCGCACACACTCTTCGAGCAAACACATCCGCCGGACAATCATGCACCCTCGCAAGAAACCTGAACCCGATCCCCGCTGAATATTATGAGGCTCAAAAACAGATAATAATCCTTACGAGCTCCGAATCGCCATGTTCTATTGGGTTGCTCTCATACACCGCATGCGACTAGTTTGGGGCCCGAAATAGCCGGAACTCTGAACTCCGGATTCACCTCGCCGCGACAGGATCCCAGAGCTTCATGCTGTGCCTCGGATCTCCAATTCTCAGGTCGTGGACAGACAACAGCCCGACAGCTGGATGCCCATGTCATGTTTTTGCAATGAGCCAGTGTACGGCTCATGTTCACAGCCCGGCTGCCCTCGTCCGAGTCCTAACTCGAAGTTCCGAAGGCCCACAGAGGCCACAGAAAGGCAATGAGCACTCTCGCGCGTCACTCTTGAACTATAGGGGCGAAGATCAACCTCATGAAATGCTGTGCGCTACCGCTCGCCGTTCGACTGGAATTGCTTGACGCCTCCAAGATTTCTTCCCACTGGCACCCAACACGTGATTCAATCTACCCGCTCTGCGATCTGCCAAGGTGCTGGACAGGCTCTGTGGATCGAAATACCTTCCGTGGGAAGCTTCGTAAGTGTCGCGTTCGAACCGGAAAATGTCGTGCCGGGTAAAGGTCTCTGTGCCCTGAACTTGCCTGATCTTCTGTTCGACCTGCACGACGATCTTTCGCAATAAAATGCGGTGAAGACGTCGACACCGCAGCCTGCACTGAGCGCTGGTAGCTTGCCGAGACTGACAGGACGCATCTTCAAGACCCTGCAGCTGCGAAACTTCTTGCCTGAACCCTCGGACCTCCTGCTCACCTTTGCGCGTGTTTGCTTACTTCATTCTTAGCGCCAGAAGTTTGGACTTCGGACGCTGCACCTGTCTTCCCATGCTGGCGAGTCCTCGGCCGGCTGGCAAGGCCACTCGGGTGATGCTTCGAGCTGCAGAAGCCCGAGGCTCCCACCGGGTCGGAAGACATAAGCTAATCTGGCTCGTCGCCATAGCAGCGCAGTGGCTTTCGGAGAATGGAAGCGATGTTTCACCCTGCCTGTGGCTCCGACTTCTTGCTTGCATCACTTGCGATGATACGGTGGAAGAGCTGTCCCTGTCCGGATGACTGGCTTCGGCATACTACTCGTGGCGAGATGTGCACCATGAATCCAAGGGTTCGCAGTCATGCTCTGCATAAAAGCCAGGACAGCTGCACATAGAGGCCTGGCTCGAGGACGTGATCAGCAAAAGACACCTGTTAAAAGTAGGTCCTTCATTCGGAAAAGCCAAGATGAAACTGCCTTTCGCAACATCCCTTAGCAATCGTGGGCAAACATAAAGTCGTAGCAATCGTGTGCACAGGTCAGTAGCACGGCTACTACAAGTAGTAGCGAAGACAAGACAAGATGAGCGAAAGGCTGACGGTGCCCAAGGTGCTGTCTAGATGACTTCCAGATGCATCCAGTGTTCCAACTGGCCACTGCGCTGACAATCTCTCACCGGCCGCGGCTACCACTACATGCCAACCTACCGCACTACTTGCCTGACCACCGGTACAGCTGTACGACCCATCCATCGATCTGTGCCTGCCCAATCCAGCTCGAAGACTTGAGCCCTACACTCCCGTGCGCTTGGGACCCCGGCAGGGATCCTCTGACCTCGAGTCCTGGGCTTCCGGAATATCTGGTACCAGGATCTAGTGCGCAGGTTTTTGTGGCCTCTTCCCACCCTTGACTTTGATGAGCTCTGTGTCAGATATTGGAAGTTGTTGCATGCTTTTGGGGATTAGCCTTGAAGGAACTATTAGAACATGCACTACAAAAACCGGCACCAGCTGTGCCCCTTATCCTGCCTCCAATGGACAAGGCGTCACACCCACCCGGCTAAGTGTCAGCGGCCTCGCTGACGATGCCCGGGCTGGGCGACCGGACGGGCCCTGGGTTCGGAAGCACAAGCTCGGAACTCGGAACTAGTCAAGAAGTAAGAGGCGCGGAGGCAAGGAACCAACCTGCTTGAAACCACGCGGCGAGCACATTCAACCGAATACAACGAGAGGACACAAAGAAAGAGCGACATACATCGACATGAAGCACAAAGACGGGTATGTGCGCAAGCACATATGCACCATGTGTATGCAGTATGCACTTGATTCGTCTGTACACATGTAAGTACGGTCTGTCCGGGGCCGTCTGTGTGTATGTGTATGCCTGGTGTTTACACACATACACACGCGCAAAGGCAAGGAGAGAGACATTAACAGACTGACGATGTGTCTAGAGTCTACATGTGCATACCGTCTCAACTTCTTGAACGCTGTGTGACTTCTAGCCTAGCTGGCTCTGAATACAGATCTCACGGCGGTATAATTTCGATGCTCATGATGAATTCCTACGCGGACCTGCCTGGGGGAAGAGCGCCCGGTGGCAAAGGCCTTGTATTGTTGCAACGACAAGCTTGCAACTCGCATTTCTGTGAGATTTCAGACTTCGCCCTCGTAGTGCCCTCGTAGTGCTACACTTCCAGGCGAAGGCCTTGTACGATCAGGTATAGCTTTCTCCCCGTGAGAGATCCTCAAGCTACAAGTTCCAACTTCAAACAAACGTAACTATACTCCCTTCCTTTCAGACGGCTGCTGACAAGCATGAAGACAAAACTGACGATCGAGAGGTCTGAAAACGCCTGATCGGCAACCTCGCCAAAGCCTTCAGCCTTGCCTTGAGCCCTGTGCATTGGAGGCTCGAGTCTGGACTCAGACACAATCCCGCTCTGAGGCCCAATACAAGGTCTGCGCCGGGACACGTGGCAGAGAAGGCTTCGGATGCCTTGGAGCTTAGCTGCCTCTTCAAGCCTGGTAAATCTTATCTTGTCGCCAAATGCCGTAGCCATTTTGGCTCAAGCGACTTAGGTTCAAGCTTCAGACGGTTACTGCTTGTCAGCCATGGACGCTCTGGACAGCATACGCGCGCGTTGGTTTAGCAGCTCCCCGCGAAGTGCGGAGGCGGCTGCACTCGTGCAGGACTTTGCAAGTTTACTGCTGGCGGCCCCTGTAAACCCGCAGAATCTGTTCCAGATTGCGCGAGGTTGTGTGGCCCGTTTGCAAGGTCTAGGCTTGTTTGTTGCGGAGCTACGTGGTTTTCTTAAGCACACCGTCAACACCGCGAGCAAGTTTCCTGGTAAGCGCCAGACAGTGGCATCACCATATGTAGGTGGGCTGGAAGCAAAGCGACAGCGTCTTGACGACCCTCTTGCTTGCCCAACAAAGTCTTTACAGGTGGGTAGCTTGAATCCAGGGCGCACTGGATTGCAAACAGTTGCAACGAATGAGATCCTGTGGTGGAGGCTGCAGCACATTATGGAACACCTTATTGATAAAGACATTGCAATTTGCTTCTTGCCCAGTGCCAGATGGCCTGAGGGCGCCCCAATGCCAGAGCAATCGCGTTTTGAACTCTTAGGAATCGGGTCTGCTAGCTGGAGTTCCATAGGAGTGCTGATAAGAACTGATGCCTTATACGTGGTGAGTGTCCTTGAAGATTTTCTGACAGAGCGAACGATTTGGCTTGGAGTCTCTGCGACTGGAAGCACCGAGTTTGATGCAATCATAGTGGGGTTCTATGCTTCACCGGGAGGCGATGAAGGCACATGGGCGCTTGCATTGCAGCAATTTCAGCAGTTACAACTTGAACACAGTCAGGCGCGATGTTACTTGATGGGAGATGGTAATTCGCATTTCAGCCACATTGTAGACCATGAACTGGGTTGTCACTGTTCCCATTGCAAGCAATCACCAGCTGATCGCAGAATTGAATCTGCTGTGCGCATTGCTGGGCTAGAACCACTTAATGGACCTGAGCCCACCCATGATTCAGGCAGCACGATTGATGTCGTTTTGGGTTTGCCAGGTTCGCCGCGTGCAGTCACTTTTGACGATGACATAGGTGGTTCTGATCATAAGCTCATCTGCCTGGACATTATGTGTTTCTTCTCGCCAGTAGGTGAGCCCAACCTTGCAATTGTCCATTGGGCTCACCCTGATAAGTGGTCGCAGGCACTTACAGAAATTGAGCCTATGCTGTCGCGCCTTGCTGATTTGGTTTACCAAGTAGACCTTGAAGTCCAAGAGGCGCCTTCTATGCCAAGCAAGCGTAAACGCTCATTGCTGGAAGCCTGCGCCTGGTGCCGTGAGGTACTTTACCTGGCAGTCGGGCATTTTAGCTCGGCAGTTGCTGTTAAGTTCCCTAAGCCTTTCCCTCCCCCTGCCGGTCCCACCCGTAGTTCTGCTGATTGCACAGAGGACCATGCGAGTATGCTGCTGCGTGAACAAACTGCAAACTTGCAGAGATTCGCCCAGCTTGTGTCAAATGACCCGTCTCAGGCACAAAGTTTCTTGTCAGGCTTCTTCCGCCGGTCCAAGTTGTTTCGAATTGCTTTGCAAGACCCGTTGACACAAGTGCAAGCGTCATCGCAGCAATGTGCTGAGATCATTAGCCGTGACTTGTTTAGTCGAAGCAATGATTCCTCGTTCGATTTCACCCCTGCCCGAAGTTTGTTAGAAGAATCCGTCAAGGAAATTAGGCGGCAGCAAGCTCCTGCATCGGGCGTGGTTGTTCAAAATTTCTGGGTACAACCACCGCCGCACACCACTGCAGACCGAACCGAGCCCTACAGTATGGTTGAATTAGAAACCTCTTTGCAAAAAATAGTCAAATCGAAAAAGTCAGTGCATGCTGCGATTAAGGCCGAATGCTCTGCAGGACGAGAACTATCTCTCACCCTGTGCAATTTGGGCAGGACGTGCGCGATGTCCCCAAAATGCTGGTCCTTCTACCGTCGATAAGGTCAAAAATCTGAGGCCAATCAGTCGAGCCTCTGACCTTTCCTCCCTGCAAGACTCGCTGTGGATGGGACGATGTAAACCGTTCCTTGATGATTACACAGGCCACATGCAGTTTGGCGGCAAGTTTGACGCAGTAGCCGTTGTCGTAATGCTGGTGCTGCATGCCCAACTTCGGCAGTACCAAGGACTCTTGACATACTTGTTGTTTGCGGACCTTAAGTATGCTTTTGACGTAGCAGACTGGAATCTAATGTTGCTCAGCTGCTTTTCGGCGGGGGTAGTAGGGCAAGAGTGGTTGCTTTTGGACGACTTTTTCCAACAAGACCGTGCTGCTGTCGTCATTAGTGGGTTTTTGTCTTCGATCCTGAAGGGTGCTGCAGGTATCCCACAAGGAAGACGATTCTCAATGCACGCTTTCATGTCGTCAATGCATGTTTTGAGACAAGTAATGGATGCAGTGGCTGCCACATCACGTACAGTTTTGCCTGACTTCGCTAGGGCAGCAATGGAAGGTTGTTGGACTAGATTCATCCCAGCCCCTCCGCCTGAGGCGCCTCCCTGTTCGGTTGATCCGAAGCAGTGTGCAACTGCCATTAAGCATTTCCTTAACCGTGGTGAAGTTAGTTCTGCCCGTAGTTTCGCGGTTCATGCCCTGGACAGCATGGAGTCTTTTCATGACAGGGTGCTTTGCATGGAGCTTTTGGGGGTTGAGTCGGTTGGGCCGTTGTTTTTTGTAGATGACGTCTCTGCACCTTATCCAGATGCGCAATCTGTGGAAGCAGTCTTGAACGAAGGCTTAGGAAAGTATGCACGGTTAGCCAAAGCAGCTTTCAACTTTGGTCCGTCCAAAACAGCCACCATGGCATGCTACGATGCCCCGCCGGCCGAAGGGCATGTGCCTGTGTATAAGCTTCTTGGAATTGAAATTGACCCTTGGTTCTCTTTTGCTACGCGGTTGGACAAGGTTTGTATCCTAGGACGAACTGCCTTTGAAGAATTTTTCCATATGGCGGAGTCCACTGGCCTCTCCATCCCAGTGGAAGCATTAGAAGTGCCGCGAAGAGTCGAGCCTGCAGTGCTTTACGGGGCCGAGTTGTTGGCGCTCGCACCCGGAGCAGAGACAAGATTGAACGAGTTGCAAGCTGCTTGGGCAAGAACCATCCTCGGTGCTCGAAATGACCTGCGTAATGTAAGTGCTCGATTAAGTGTCAGAGAACTAGGTTGGCCGCTGCGCCTTGGAACTGCAATGATTTTGAAAACTGTTTTGTTTTTTGATAAAATCTTGTTGTTACCTGTTCAGCATCCGGTGAAGACGCTGTTAAGATTGGCCTTGCAATTACCTTGTGAGTCCTGGGCCAGTCGAGCACGTGCTCTGATGAATGACCCCCGCCTGTCGAGCCCCATTCCTACAATCTTCGAATGGGGTGAAATCCCGGATGGCCTACTGCAGATCGCAGGGCAAGATGCTGCAGTCAGAAAAAATGCACTACGGCGATACAAAGTGGGAGTTGTTTTGCCGCTGCTCACAGCTTTGGACAAGGAAGCATACCTGCAAGCTGCCTCTAAACAGCTCCCAGGCCTTGATTGCTGCTTTAATCAGCTGGATGACAACCCGGAGAGCCTGGTTCATCAGCTGCTCAGTATAGGCCACAAGACCTCATGGCGCAATGTCAGACTTTGGTGGCTGATCCGCATCACGGGAAAGTGGCCTGTGCCACTCTTTGCGACGGGCAACTGTGTGACCACACTTCCCCATTGCTGCCGTTTCGGATTAGATGAGATTGCGTTGAACCACGTGCTGGGCCACACATGTTGTGAAACAGCAGAGGCGTACGAAATGCAAAGCATCTTCAGTGCCCGGCAAACTGCTGACGAATTGCTCGACAACATCTGCTTCGTGAGGCACAGAGTGGGCCAGCAGCTGAGAGCTGCATATTGGGAGGGCCGTGGTTCAGCTAGCCTCCATGAAGGAAGGCTTGAGACATTGGGCGCGAGACGTGGCCACTGAGCGACTTGGTGAGTAGAAAAAGAAATATGCCGCATTATGGGATGTGTTCAGATTCACACCCATACGAGCACGCTGCTACGACCTGCAAGGCTTGACCTTGAGGTACCGAGCACCATGCTTGCCTGACCCCTCTAGTTCGTACTGCTGAGGGACAGGCTGGATCGAACATTTGAACATTTGAACATTTGGCGAGCTGCCCAGACGACTGCTCCACTGCTAGCAGCTACGAAGGCGGCAGTGGCGGCAGCATGATGCCGAAGGTGGTCAGCATGAGTGCTGGAATGATGACGAGGGTGAGGACGGGAGGGAACGAGGAAGAGGAGGAGGAGGAGGAGGAAAACGATAATGATGAAGGCGGTGGGCGGGTGGTGTTCGTGGTGGGTGTTGGTGAGGAAGAAACTACTACACTTCACACAAAACCTTTTTCAACCCTGTGACAAACAGGACTCCAAGCGACCAAACGTATGTCGAAGATTCAAAGTCTGCCAAAACTTGCAAGCTGAAGTATTGATAATCGACGGTCCCACCACTTGGACCGAGCCGGGGCTTGCTTCCGGGGCTCTGGCAAGACCTGCTCGTATTGTGGCAAGGGCACAGGGGACTGGAGCTCCTTTCCAGCGCAGTTTCAACTGGCTCCAAGCCAGGACTCAAAGGCAACGAAGGAATTCATTGCAAACCAAGACGCTGAACGATTGAGGTTGGCTCATATCGTTCACGGATATGTAACTAAAGTATATAATTACAGTTACACAGAGATGCAGCCTCGAATGACAACGCTGGAACTGCAAAAAGGTCCTGCAGCGGATGCTCGTGAGATGTCGGGCTTGGACTCCACCTGATTTCCGGCGTGGGAGCTGCGGTTTAAGCTCTCGCAACTCGGACTTGTCAGACGAGGTCTCGATCGGGTGCAGGTTTAGGGTTCAGCGTGCATTGTGCACCAGGTAGATGCCCCAACTCACCATTTTGCGGCGCGTGGGGCTTTTGCTGGCGTAGAATGACCTTTTATGATATGTTCTTTCGGTCTCTGTCTTCGTGGGCACGGACGGGTGTGTGTGCCGTGCCCCCAAATTATCAACACGGCCATAGGATCTTACGGGATTTCGGGCAGCTTGAAAACAGTTGTGCCGAACCGGGATGGATCCCGTCGGCATCAGCTGAACACTTTGTGATTCTGCTAAATGGATGGGATATCGGGTTCCCGCAAATCTGCCGAAGTATGAAGCAGAAATTGCAAAACGTCCGCGGACTGCAGTTGAGCTGCATGTGCGTCAAATCCAACTCTCTAAAAACATCTGAACTCCGCGTACCAGCGCCTACTGTCCGCGTACCAGCGCCTACTGTCATATTGCTTGTGCATCTTGTCTAGGAAGGGATCAACACTCTACCTACCCGCAAGACATTTGACATTCACTTGAAATTGGCGTTCAAGAGCTGGCACTGGCACAGTAAACTAAAGTTAATAGCATGGGAAGTTGATGGAACATACGTGGGGCTGCTTGGAACTTCCATTCAAGCTATATATATATATATATATATAATACATATCCAAACGTATTAATACGAATCCTGCATGGGATTTCCAAAGCACATCACAATGAGTAACCCAAAATCTGTACAAGGCCCCTGTCTGTACCTGGCTTCAGACTTTGGAAACCAACATATGCGCATTGTACCGGTTTCAGATCAGCAACCCCTCACCGTAGTATCGAGCTGCAGACATCTGCGTGTAGGGTTCCGGCGTCTGCGGCTGGTGCCACAGCGGTTGCGGCGACTGGGGGGAATAGGGGTAGACAGGGTACTGCGGGGTACGCTGGGGCGACAACGCTTGCTGAGGCAGGAGGTGCGGCGGCAAAACAGGCGTCGCAGAGGCAGAGGGAGTGGGGAAGCTGGGCTGTGCGGGTGTCGGCTGCGTGGCCAGGGGCGGCTGGGGGGGTTGCAACACAGGCAGAGCTGGAGTGTTCTGCCCAAGATACGCCTGGGCGTGCGCTTGGCCAGCGTGAGCAGGAGGTACTCTCTGCGAAGCTTCGGGCACCGGCTGTGGGGTTGGCAGGCTGGGAGCCTGAATTAATTGCTGCAGCAACAATGGGCTGGGCTCGGACGGGTATGGTGGCGGGGATTGAGCCCGCTCGGGCGTTCGGTCAGGGCTTCCAAGTACCTCCGTGATACCGGGAAAGTACCCAGTCCTTGGATCAAAGATGCAGGCTCTCCGCATTGTAAACAATCAACAAAATAACAAGCTTTAAGGGCTTTATAAGGTTTGGCCCAGGCCTGCTTGCGGGGAAGGGGGCATGTTGGAGACCATGGGAACAATCAGCCCTTCCGCGGCTCTGGACGTGACGTGCTGATACCTAATGCCCAGTAGTCACTTAGTCACCGTCTGGCAACCACCGCGTCTCCGCGAACAAACACTGAGCATGGAAAGACACGCTATACGCTTGCATACAATCCAACACGGCTGGTTTCTGACACGGACATCCGCTACATGTCTCACTGTCGTCGTACTTGGCATGCGCAGCTTTGCGCAAGGATAACTTGCCCGGCTCCGGTGTGCTAGGTCCTAGACTTTGGCAGGATGGTGCAAATCGAAAGCTGCCGCTCAAACTGAAATCCTGAGTTCGCGAGTACAGAAATCCAAACCAAGAGGCTCGACGAAGTCTACAGGATCACCAGCTTCCTCTTCATCCTCTTCCTCCGGCAGATTTCTTGGGCGACTCTTCGAACTTGACTGACGAGTGTCATCATGGCACAGTGTTGCAAGTGGTTGTGGTTGGCTACCAATGCTACCAGCAGCGAGATCCATCTTGTCCTGCACACAGCATATCTCCTGTTTAGATACTCATCTAGGCCCAAGTCTAGGCAGTCTTGTCGAAATTGATGGAATTTCGGAACTCAGGGTGCAAATCGAGAGCCCTGGCAAAGCACCGTCGTTTTAGTGCTGCTCGCAGCCCTACCTGGACGTCTCGCTTACTGCATTTCTCGACCTGTGTCCTTAGAATAGTCCGGATCCTAAGGCAACAGTTCAACGATGAACAATTATTTCCCACAGCTGTGTCCTCATTTTGCGAATCCTTGACAATGCTTCATCTTTGGAAGGATTTCCTACAAAGCCCGAAACGCAAACTGCATGCTTGCCGGGACAATGCTAAGTTCCCTGTGGGTCAACAGGTCGAGATTTCAGCGTCCCAGTCGGGTGAAACTGCAACACCAAACTACTCGGTGCAGCCCTGCCCAACACTCGAATGATAGGTGCTTGCGTACTAACCCCTTTTTGCTTTATGGAGAGAACATGGGCAGGGGCTAGCGGCGAACGACGCGGCGTAGGCTGATGCTGCCGGCGCGCGCAGGTGCCTAGGATGCTCTACATGCAAAGCCGGAATGAGTTTCTCATGGGAATAACTTTGGCCCAACCATCGGATACTTCAAAGAGTAGTGAGTAATGCCACGATCAAAGTCGTAGGTCGTAGGGCGTAGAGTCGGCGTGGACTGAGCGCTGGACTGGCGCCTCCTTGGGTGTAGATTTCCCCTTTCCGCCGGCGCTCTTGCCTGCAGCCAAGCGGACAACCCTTCGCGCTGAAGCGATTCCTCGCTGGCGGCTCTTGTCTTGCAATCTTGCACACGGATTTCTGTACAATGCTTAGCTGACCGCAATTTCATGCCCGGCCTTTGGCAAACTTGGTCTTCGGCCGAGAGCTCGCAGCCTCGGCTCACAACAGCCGTGTATGGCAAGAGCGACCCGTCACCACCATTCCCGATTCCAGAGAACACATTGCTTTCAGTTTGACTCTCTCATCTGTGACAGTGACAGTCGGAGATACATACGACTGGTAGAAAATGGTAGAAACGTGACAACAAGAGTTCGGCTTCCCGGCTCGCTTTTCAGATTTACACCGCAAGCTGCATGCTCGAGTCGCCGCTCACAAGCTGCACTGCAAATTGCTTCACATGCAAAACGCTTCGATCGCCAAGTGAAGGAACTTGCCGACGACAGACACAGCTGAGCTTCGTGTACATGTCGCTAGAGAGCCGGCACGAGGGAGAGGGAGAGAGAGCGTGCCCTGGGAGAATCTTGGCAGCAACTTCGTACGAGCAAGCTGCAGGTTCGTTGGTCCCCGTGCTGCTTGAAGCAGTCTTGCCTGAAGCTCAGCTGCTTTCTACAGGCGGGTCAGGGTGCTGGGCCGTGCGCAATATTGTTGCTGCTGCTGGTAGAAGTATGCGCAGTATCCGCAGTAGTCGCGGTCGGCCTACTGGTGGTACACGTGCAGCAGCAGCAGCAGCAGCCGCAGTAGTAGTGGTGGAAGAAGGAGGCATGAACAGCAGTAGCAGTGTGGCGCGGCGAAGCGCCTCTAATGCATCTTGCATCAGCACTACCGCTGACTGCTGGCGCTCGCCGTTCTGAGCCGTTGATAAGACAGCTTGCTCACTTTCACTAGCAACAGCTTTGGTGACACTGCGCATAAGCACCGACCTTAGGAGTGCTGTGCATGTATGTGCTACCTGCCTCCATAGAGACGAAACAAACTGCCCTGCGTGTTGCTTTAAATCCGACTGCACATATCTCAGTATCGTACATGCGCTCCCAGTACTCTCCGTGGCATGTGATCAAGTGAATCAACTGAAGAAGTTGTTTCGGCTATACTGCTGTCACGACGAGTCACCACCGCCAGTACCACCGCCACCACAAAAAAGACAGAATCATTCAGATCAAACATAATGCACGGCAGCACCTACCATCATGACCTTACATACATATCCACGAAGAGTATGAATGCCGTCAGGCTCACCTTCCTCCAAACCCCTCCACAACATCCGCGAACCTCTTTTCGCGAGCCGTCGCTGGGACTTTTCGCGTGCTTTGGCCTCCTGCAAGAAACCGCATGCTCAGATCTTCGATCATGACGCGGTATTTCTCAGTCAAGACTTGGACTTGCCCTCAAACGTGACTCTGGAGTGAGAAGTCAGGAGGATAAGCAACTGCCAGCACAAGCCCTGCATGCACCACTACGAACCACCTTCACGTCTTGCATCATTTTCAGACTCCTACACAGCGGCATGATGGAGTCCTTGATCTCTGCCTTCGTCATTCCAAACCTGGGAAAGATCCAGACTGGTCCATGGGTCGGGGGCACTCTGTTGAAGTGGCAAATTGGATTTTGGGTCGGTGAAGCTGGCAGCACCATCATCTCGACATGATTCTCCATATCATCAGGTACAGTAGGTGCCCCTTCCTCCAAGCCTGACCTCAAATGGAGAACTAAACACGAGCCATCTTGAAACTCCAGTTGGGCGGCCATCGATGCTTCTTGCCCCTCTGGTGTGGTACGCCAGACGCTTCCTGGAAAAGCTCGGTTGTCGAGGGTTTTCAAGTCTGCTCTATGGGCTTTTCGGCACTCACTCGGAGCGTTGCTAAATAACGACAGTGTGTGGAAGAAACATGCAAAGGCCCCCAGACGAACTCTGAAGATCCCGCCTCCGCCCTCGGTGCAGTCGCGGTATCCACGGCTGGGAAACGCGACATATCCTAAGGATCACGAAGAAAGAGCTTCGGAGCATCAGAATCCAAACTGGGATGAAGATGCAGATAAGGAGGAGCAAAAGAATGAGGACGCTTCAGCATTGAAAGAAAGATTGGTGCTGACGATCACATCCTCCAGATCATCATGACCGGAAGCATGGTCAAAGCCAAGTTGAATCTGATATGTGATGATAGTGGTGGTGGATAGGCTTGCGAACATGATCAATGTTTGTTCGACCGTTGGCTGCTACAGTTCCGATTGCGATGTTAGTTGCTCTGCTGCTACTTCAATGCATATGCTAGCGGGGCTATCTGAGAAAGGAGGAATCGGCATGTCTGATTAAGAACTGACAAATGATTTGCATACTGGGAACCTTGAGCTTGGATGCGGGGTTACGCGTTACCGACTTTCTAACGAGGTTCCTTTCCATGTCCAGGACGATGGCGCAACTCTCGATGAGTGAGGCTACTTGTGTAACGGGTGCTGCGGCAGTCAGGACAGCGCATGCACAAGCAGTGTTGCGGACCACTGCGACATTGCTGACGCCCACTGCATCCCAGTGTCGGGTCCATTGGCCCAGTCATCGCCGAAAGGGTCACCTGGCAGCACAAGGTGAGTAGACTAGGGGTAAACTGGAAAATCTAGCTGAGCGCAGTTGCCTTGTTCGATGGATGCATGTTCACAATGTAAACACTACTCGATCGTCAACTCCGGGCAAGCACGAGGATGCTCGACATTCTCCTGGCGATATGCATGCGTACTCTAGGTCCTCTAGGTTGAACCCGAGTCCGTGAACCAGCAGCTCGAGGCATTTGACACGATGAGCCGCAAAAAGACTGAATGACTTCATTGCCAACAGCCGAATAGAACGTGAATGCAGCAAAGCTAGAATGAACTCAGAATGCCTTGAGGAAGTTCATAGCGGTGCACCCTCCCCCACGGCCACCGATCCAAGACTGGCCTACGAATGGCTCCGCCGGGAGCGTAGCGGCGAACTCGGGCATGGGCCCATCATAAGCAGCTTCCTTCAACATGTTCACTCACAAGGAGGAACCACACCGACACTCCAACAACAGAACCGCCACCAACAACACAGCCAACAATAACACAACAACAGCAACAGCAACAGCAACAGCAGCAACAACAACAACAACAACAACAGCAGCAACAGCAACAGCAACAGCAACAGCAGCAACAGCAGCAACAGCAGCAAAAGCAGCAACAGCAGCAAAAGCAGCAAAAGAAGCAACAACAAGAACAACAAGAACAAGAACAGGAACAAGAACAACAACAACAACCAACAACAACCAACAACAACCAACAACAACAACACCACCACCACCACCACCACCACCACCACCACCGCCACCACCACCACCAACAACAACAGCAGCAAAAACTGCAAAAACAACAAAAATAACAACAGCAACATGAAGAATAACAAGAACCAAACAACAGTAGCAAGAAGAGCACGATCAAGAGCAAGCACAAACACAACCGCAACAACCGCAACGATCGCAAAACCGCTACAACCACAGCAAAAGCCACAACACCAACAGCACCAGCACCAGCACGGACACCGACACCAACGACGACGACGACCACGACCACAACAACAACAACAACAACATCAGCAGCAGCAGCAACAGCAACAGCAACAGCAACAGCAACAGCGACAGCGACAGCGACAGCGACAGCAACAACAGAAACAACAGCAACAACACCACCAACAACAACCGCAACCACACACCACCAACAGCAACCACAATAACAGCAGCACTAACAGCAACAACAGCAAACACGACCAGAACCACCACCACAGCAGCCACAAGCACCACAAGCACCACAAGCTCCACAAGCTCGACAAGCCCCACAAGCACCATAAGCACCACAACCACAACAACAACATCAACATACTACAACCACAACCGCAACCACAACCACCACAGCCAACGCCACATTGCAGCTACAACCACAACAACAACAACCACCACAGCAACAGCCAGAGCCACAATCTCAACGACAACGACAACAATAAAAACGACGGTGGCGACGCCAATCAACGACTCACCCCCACTACCGCACCTCCAACAGCTCACGCTAAGCAACACATCCCAAGCATACCTTTCAACAGCGGCCAGGCGAACTACGCGCCCTCTCTCCAGTTGTCCTCAAGGTCCTTTACCTCTTGCGCTGCAAAACTTACTCGCTTGCCTCGTCAAAGTCATCCAGTGGCAGGAAGCCGTCATCGAGATCATGCACGGGCACCTCTTGCGATGCTGCGAGGCCAACCAAGAGGTGTCTCGAGGGGACATGAAGTTGGAACTGAGTCAGGTTCTGAGCAGCGATTGCGAACTATCTGCAAGGAGCCCCAGCAAAGCGCTGGCCACCAAGACCTTCCGCCCGCGTCGGCAGCATGTAATACTGTAACATTTACTAGCGAGTAGAGTAGTTCACGGCGTTGCAGTAAGGTCGTACCTTGAGTCCTTCCACAAACTGGTAAAGTGATGTTATACCGCTCTAGCCGCCTATGTCTGCTTTGTGACTCCGCGGACATGAGGTCATTAGTGCTGTTCGCCGCCTCCCCAGGTTAAACTCTGAGAGATGCGAGCGAGCAATCTCGGACGATGTTCAGCCTAGCATGGAATTGAGGCGTTAGTTCCAGGCAGTGCTGCCTCCCAGCGACCCCGCATCCCATAGCAAGAAGGATTCTGCAGAGTGTTATGGGGAATTAAGCAGGTGGCCTCGAACTGGGATCGTGCAGTGCTCGAGCGAAGCTCTGCAGCCTCCAAGCAAGCCCCGGGCCCGAGAAGCAAGCTCTCACGAAAGCACCGCAAACACAAGCTCTACGTGTCACTGTCTAGGATGGTCGGAGGAGGTTGAATGCTGTCGAAGGGAGAGCGGCCATGAAATCCACTCAAACTGCAACTGCACAGGCCGAGGATGGGGTTTCGGGGATTGTGGCATGAAAGGGCTCCGCTGAGGCATTGGACTTCAGAATTCGGAGATCCCTTGTTGCCTTGGCATCTAAGAGAATCTATGACCTTGAGCGCGCAGCTTCCTCCAGCCTACATTACTCTACACAGGCTTGGCTGTAGTACACGAACAAGAAAGTCTTCACAGAAATTGGGTGACATAGGTGGACAGTGGGCGAGGGCAGGCTGAAGATGGACCTGACAGCTCTCCCTACCGATACATCTGGCAAAGCTCCTTGCATCATTTGCTGATCCACCTCAACACCACGCCGGAAGCTTGACTCGTGATCCTGCTTCTACCTCAGAATACGCCTCCTCGGGTGGAAGGTCCTCCAGGCCAAGCCTATCCAGTTCGTTGGTGCTGTCCTGAAATGGCTGCCCCAGCTCTCTGAAGAATTGCCCACAGCTCGGACAAGGCGAGTGAAGCACATGTAGTAGTGTGACTAGCTACCTATCTGCCGGGAATGCCGGCTAGCCATGGATCTGTCATAACCACGGACCTGTCGATCTATGGGTCTATTTATTTATGTGTCTATCTGTCTATCTATCTTTCTACCGACGATTCTGCCTATCTTTCGGTCGATGTATCTACTATCCGGCACCCATCCATCCATCCAGCTAGCTGACGAGGTACCTACTTTCTGCCTATCTATTACAAGCGGCTTGTAAGGATGTCTACTAACAAGCCTAACATCACCTTCACGAAATCCCTTCTGGCCAAGCATCAACGAGCTTTGGTCTGCGTCGCAGCGTGGAATCCCGAGCGGCCTGCTTGCAGATCCCTGTTACAACATATGAAAACCTCAATCGATGGTGTCGCACCTTAACAATCTCGAATCCTCTCAACCCAATCAAACGCTCCGCCCGAGAGGGAGTTCCAAACCCTGAATCGCCTCCTACAGCATCCAGTCTCGCAAGTGGCCTCAGGCAACTTCGGCTTTACAGCCTCAGCAGCCGCCTCGTCATCCTGCAAGAGGCAGCTTTCGCTTGCAATGGCGAGCCGTAAGCCTTTTCAGCTATCGCCCGGCACCACACGAAACAGAAGAGCACTGAGGTAAATTGTCGACTGTGTTGAAGCCTTATCGCACCCGAAATGCCCAGGAACTAACGCCTCCACGGGGAAGGTAGAACATTATGTTCGGATGTCGCATCATCCTTTGCCGAGCAAGCAACTGATAACATCTACATGAGCATTATATACGTCGGGCGGAAGTGTCTTATTTTTCGGTTCCTGAGGATTCGCGGAACAGTGCGGACATACCTAGACAGCGCTGCTGATCCTCTACCCAAGCTGTTCTGATCTGAGGCGGGGCGAGCAGGTAGCAGGCTTCGCGAGTTTTGGCTACAACTCCAAGACCGCTGGCTGACCTACAGTACGAGTTGCTATCCTTGTCCGCCCCCGTGGTACCACCACCAGGAGCACTTCGCGTAAAACCACCTGCCGATGCTCTGAGGGCCGGCAAAAACTCTTCGGGATTTGGGTGGGTGCGCCAGGCGCGTGTGAACTCTCTGTGTGTGTGTCTGTGTGTGTCTGTGTGTGTCTGTGCGTGTGTGTGTGTGTGTGTGTCTGTGTGTGTCTGTGTGTGTCTGTGTGTGTCTGTGTGTGTCTGTGTGTGTGTGTGTGTGTCTATGTGTGTCTGTGTGTGTCTGTGTGTGTGTGTGTCTGTCTGTGTGTGTGTGTGTGTGTGTCTGTCTGTGTGTGCGTCTGTGTGTGTGTGTGTGTCTGTGTGTCTGTGTCTGTATCTGTATCTGTGTCTGTGTGCGTGTTCTTGGGCCTGCAGGCTGCCACGCTACATATGTACTCGCTGACACTGGTGCGCCTTTTCACGGGTAAAGGAGCAGCAATCATAATTATACTGTGGTCGGCCGTCTGACTGTCAGCCCAGTGTCCAGGCATCTGTTCTGTTGATAAGGAACAAACAAGCACATGTCAGAGTTAGAATAGTGCGCCATATGGAAGCTACTTCCAGGAGCATCCGTCTCAGCTTATGTCCGAACAACTCGCTGCCGGGAAAATGACCTTCGGTGTGACATGGACCCCGCGATGACTTGCTGACAAAAGTCTCTTTTTGAACAAGCAAAGGGTTCTGTCTCGTTGCAAATCATCTCGCCCGATGCCTGCAAAACAGACCCCACTGAGAAACACGGTGCAGGAGCCCAAAGGCACAAGGACACAAAGCCCATCCCGCAGAAGAGTTCTCTGTACACATGGTCAAACGTTCGAAGACCCCAGCCCAAGACAAATTCATTGACTCGATTTGCCTTTGGTTCCCAATCATAAAACCGAAAATCTCGAAGGCATTGGCGGCCTACAGAGCGTCCGAGGTCTTCGGCCCAGGGCTGGCTGGGAACCTGCCCAAATCACGGAGACGTGATTCGGTTGCAGCGGTTCTTCTCGTGAGTAGCTGGGAGCAATCAGTAGAAGACTAGTGGTAGTGGTGGTGGTGGTGGTGGTGGTGGTGCTGGTGCTGGTGCTGGTGCTGGGTGGTAGTAGTGTAGATAGTAGTAGTAGTAGTAGTAGTAGTAGTAGTAGTAGTAGTAGTAGTAGTAGTAGTAGTAGTAGTGGTAGTGGTAGTAGTAGTAGTAGTAGTAGTAGTAGTAGTAGTAGTAGTAGTAGTACGCGCGTAGTGCATATTTGACGCTGCGTTGTCGTGCACGTCGCCCGCATAAAACACTGTGATTTCCGATGTACGCAGGACATGGCTTGTCTCAGTCAAGGGGGCGTGGAATTGCAGATCAGGATAGTTGTCAGCAGTTGATTCAGCAGTGTCGGATCATGTGTGTTGTCAGCAGTTACTTGAACTATGCAAGAAAAACCTTCATGCCAAGAGCTTCATCTAACTTTTTGTGATACACTTTTTGAAGCCTGAAGCCGAAACCTTCATGCCAACAGCTTCATCTGACTTTTTGTCGTATCTGTTCCCCGCCTCTCCCCCCCACCCCCCTCCCCCCAACTCCCCCAACCCCGAACCCCCCAACCCCCACCCTCCCCAAGCCAAGCCAAGCCAAAAATAAGTACAGAAAATCTATTCCAAGTCATAGGAAAAGCAAGGCCCTCATGGGAAAAGCAAGGCCCTCATAGGAAAAGCAAGGCCCTCATAGGAAAAGCAAGGCCCTCACAGGAAAAGCAAGGCCCTCATAGGAAAAGCAAGGCCTTCATAGGAAAAGCAAGGCCCCCGTACGAAATCCAAGGTCTCATCAAACCCAAAGCACAAAGACATCCCCGCTCTCAAGCTGAAGCCCAAATCCCAAAGATAGAATTCCTAAGTCAAGGTTTTCAGAATTCCACGCCCCCCCAGAGAATTAGTGAAATGTACGTGAAATGATGGACGAATCTTACGATAGAACCCTGAGAACCCTTGAGACACACTGCCTACGGGCCTCGGACACACCGATCTTTTTCGAGACAAAAACAGCCTGGTCGGCGAAGAAGCATGTCACCTGTGCGTCGGGACTTCTCTCTACGCACTCCCCCTCACTCCTCCCGACAAGAGAGGAGTGACACAATGGAGTCTGTCCGGAAAAGGAAAGGGAATCCCACTGTATCATGCTCTCGCGAAGCGGCTTAGGGACAAAAACTGGTCTAAAATTCGCCTACCCGACGAAATCCGAACTCATGCCGGAAACCTTCTTCGAAGGAAGATCATCAGGCGACTCCAGTATCCCCAATAATCAGTCATCAAAGAGGTGCCTATCTGCGCAGACTAGATCCACCCTTAAGGTTCCTAGAACTTAAAAGCCCAGCAACTTTCGCTGGTGATCGTAGGCATACCCCTCGATGAACACTTCAAGGCTTTTCTGCCCTTCACTGTGTGTCCTACCTTAACTTGAAAAAAGGTTCTCGCTGCAGCCACGGAGATACGACACTGAACCTCAATCGGAGGAAGAAGCTTCGCTGGCCCTCTCTAACCTAGCAAGATAATCCCCTACTAACCAATTGAATCCTTCCTGAACTTCAGAATCGTATCCCTCGACATCGATTGCGTAGCCAGACCTCCAAAAGGAAAACAAGATCCTGTCTCGATGGCGAATCCCCGGCACTAACGGGAAAGGTACGATACCTAGATCATCGGTCTGACTTCCACGCTCGATGCCTACAGTAGGCCTGCAACAGCGACCCCTGACAAGCCGTTTGCCAGTCTCCCAGATCCCAATCATCACAACACAAACGATCGCACAAAGAAGAGTCGATCCGTCGCATCCAGAGACAAAGAGGCTCCTAGCTGGGCTTGGGAAGGTAGGTGACCGGTCTCCAGGCTCATAGCAAGCAAGCTCCGAAGAACCCCTGAACTCAGCGACCCCTCCGACAGGGACTACATCACCTGCACTGGCACCCTGAATCAGGATCCACCAAATCAACACAACCCAGGCAACCCTTCTAAGGCCCTCCCTGAAACTCCCGTGGCTAGACTGAACTGGGCCAGCAAAACCGGAAGAGGAGCTAGTCCTTCGATCAGGCTGGCCGAAGTCTCCAACCTCAAGCCCTGCCTGAAACCTGGTCCAGTCCCCAATCATCAACCCTCGCACAATCTCTTCAGAAGCAGCCTGTGTCCAGCCCTCAAGCGGAACCGTTAGCACATCATCCGCATAATGTACTAGCAAACGTCCTTCGGCCGCTTCATACACCAGCACGTCACCCCTTGAGCCGAGCGGGCGCACATCAGATTCTTGTCGCATCACTGAAACAGACGATCCCAGAGACTCAACTGAAGGCTCCGTGGTTGAAGTCCCATCACTCGAATGCCAGCTCTCACTGGACTCTGAGTCCTCACCTCCTACGAGGTTCGCTGCAACTGGACCGTATCCCACAACCCTCAATTCCTCTTGATCCCTGAACCTCAACGGAATCTCATCTATGGTTGGATCGTCATCCCTATCTACGAACTCTACGACCCCTTCAGCTTCTCCAAAAGGGTAGCCCCTATAACCAGCCTGGAAAAAGGCTTCTGCTGCATCATAACTCTGCGCCCCATCAGCAATGTGCAGAGGTCCAGTGGCACTTAGCCACTGGATAATCGCATACACCGAGTGTTCTTTGAAACCGCGCGCTGCACAGCGTAAACAGCCAAACTCCCAGGTACGACCCCCTAAGCTAAAGAGCAGCTCACGCCCAGCAACCGCAAACAACTTCTGTAGGTAATGAACCCTCACACCCGGTGCCCACAGAACCTTCGGAAACCTAATACCCTCTGCAGCCTCATCCCTTCCTAATCCTGGACCAACCCTAGGCTGACCAGTCAAAAGGTAGGCTTCGGTGTCGAGTAACCATTGCGGCCCTTGATACAGCAGTGCATTCGGCCCCTCACGGAGCCAGTCAGCTAGCGCTCCAAGCAACCCGAAACGCACAGCACTCGAAGTCGCTCGCACACGCAACCAGCTGAAAGCCCTATATCCCAACATAGGAAGCAACACCCGCCCTACATTCGAAAACAACTGCAGCAAGAAGTGAACCTTCAACCACGAGCCAACCAACGGCCAATCCGCAAGTACATCCTCCTCAGGAGAGTAATCCTCGTAATAGAAGTGTTCTTCCCCCCAAGCAGGGGCAGCAAAACCATGACTTGATGAACTACCTCCTACCTGCACTCGTGGTGTAGGTGTCTCGCACCTCCCTTCTTCTCGACTTAGGGGAGCACTTGCATCCTGGAACCTAGAACCTTCGCTACGCGGAACCTGTGAATCTATGAGACCATGAGGCTCGGAAAACCCTTCTGAAGTGAGGCTGGAACTCCCCCCAATCTGGGCCTGCGGATCCCAAGGACCATGAGGCTCTGGAAACCCTACTGAAGTTAGGCTAGAACTCCCCCCAATCTGGGCCTGCGAATCCGACGGACCATGAGGCTCTGAAAACCCTCTTGAAGTGAAGCTGGAACTCCCCCCAATCTGGGCTTGCGAATCCGACGGACCATGAGGCTCTGAAAACCCTTCTGAAGCGGGTCTCACTCGCAACGGTCTCCATTGCACTCCCTGATCGGACGGAACTACTTGAAGCTCTACTTCCCAATCCTGGTCCTCAAACGCCTCTTGAGTCACCCCGGTATTCCTAATCCTCACCAAAAGACTAATCATGGGATTCCTGTGGAGCTCACGACTCACAATCCTCAACACAGTCCACTACGAAGCCTGAACTCCCAAACAATCCGCAAAGAAATCCCCAAACCGAACGAACATGTCCCCTAGTGAGCTCAGCTCAGTTGAGGCACTCACGGCCCCTGGAGTCTCACTTGGGACTGGATCTTCCTCCGGTCCTCTTGTAACCCAGTCTGGTGCTGGTCCGAATCTCTGGAGGAAAGGCGGAACCTCGACGATTCCACCCGCGGCAATTTGCTTCCGAAGGCGAGCCCTTTGAACAAATGTCAACCCAGAACGCCTCTCCGCCTCTTCAAGTTTCGCCTGGGCAACAAGCCATTCTTGCTCGTTAAACTGCGAGGAATCAGAACTCTCGGAAGAAGGCCCAACCCCCTCTAAGTCCCGACTCCCTGAAGCCTGCCCTCCAAAGTCCCAACCAGACCCCGTAGCTTCCCCAGAGGTCTCGGTCCAATCCACATCCCTGTCGGGTTGATCCTAGACCTGCCTCAGCGCTTCCTGTGCCAACCTCCTAAGGCTCGCAAACCCGGCTAGGGCCCACAAAAGGCACAACCCCGTCACCAAGACCGCGCTGAACCAGTAAACCCAGCTGAGCCCTTCATCAAGCTGAACCCCTGTCGGCTGGCCCCTCACTCGCGGTACCACTGCCAAAAGAGCCAGGCCTGCCAACAGCTCGGCAGAAACAGCAGTTCCATAGGACATCCCTCGGCTCAAAACCCTAGCCGCAGCAACCTCAGTAGTGCTGACCCTAGCCGCTCGGATGTTTGCCAAACCAAGGAGATGCATAACCCTCGTTCTACTTAGGGGTTTCGTCCCAAGGTCCGCTATCTGCTGCTCTCCTGGGATATAAAAAACGCGCAGAGCTCCAGCCACCACCCGCTCCCGGGCAGCGACAGCTCTCATCCTCAGGTGTCGGGATCTCCAGGATGCTCCAACCGTATCGAAGGATTTCAAAGCTGCTTGGTTGTCGCCTAATAGGGAGATAGTGGAGTCCTCCTCTATTAGTTCGTCCAAGAGCGGTTGGATCGATTCAGAGATCTGGACTGCGTGGATCATGCCCACCAGCTCCGCCTCCGCGGAAGAAAGAGTTGTAAAAGCTTGCCGCGTGGTTTCCCACGCGATCGGAACCCCTTGCCACAGAACAATAATCGACTGCATCGAGCGATCACCCCCTGGGCTGTGAGAAGCATCAGAGTACACTTCGAGCACTTTCTCCGATCGGGGAATCGCAAGCAAACCATGCTCGGCAAACGGGCTGCCTACTTCAAAGGGAATCTCAATTCCAAACTCAATCGTAGACCGAAGGTACTTCAAAGTCTGCAGTCCCACACTCAAGGAGACCTGTGGTGCCTTCGTGGCCTGTTGGCCACAGCGTGACACTGCATACGATATATCAGGGCGCGTGCGCGTGGAGACCCACAACAGCGCACCTGTCACGGCTTGAGCTTCCTTAACTTCCTCAGGCGACACGCTTTCAGGGGTATCCGGATCTACCCACTTAGCGATGGGTACAGCAGCATCCTCAGTCACATTGTATCTTTGCAGCAATTCACGAATGTAAGCTGTCTGAGCCAACCGATAGCCGACCGAAGACCGCGAAATCTCCAGTCCACAAAAGGTGACCCCTGCTTCCTTGATCCACTCCGGCTCGGACGTCTTCCAAAGAGTCTGCACCGCCTCCAGGAACTTATGAGCCAGACCCGGCAAGGCAAACAAGGCCAGATCATCAACGTAGACAACCAAGATGCCCGCAACATCTCCCAAGCCGCCTTTCGTGATCCGCCGCAGAACCCACAATGCGTCATCAGATTTCAATTGAACCAGGCGATACTCCTCACCCTCAAAGACGATCTTAAGCTTGCGAAACTCCTCGTCTCGATACCGTCCCCAGTCCCTGGGGGACGTAGGAAGCCCATACAAAGCCTTTCGAACCCACCACCTGTCGTCAGCAGATAAGATACCCAGCTCGACTAAGAAGTAGGGCGGCTTCACAATTATTCGCTCCTCGGTCCCCTGATTCTCCGTTCGGATGGACGCGTAGAGAAATGCCGATTTCACGTCTACCGTCACTCCTACCCAACTTGGGTGCATTGCCGCAAAGACTACTGCAACTTTAACTGACAGAGACTCAGCCCCTGAAGCATACAGCTCTTCGCGAGTCAGTCCTAACTTATCCGTAGGTAAGTAGTTACCGCAGCACACAGCTCGACATCGCCTTTTACCAGTACCCGCCTTCCTAGTCAGAACCGCCTTGCCCGGAAGCTGAACAACGGACACGCCTTCCTTGGCCCACTTGTCTACGTCCGAAGCCGACACCCTATCAACCGCCTTATTGGTATCCTCAAGACTCACAACCTCCTCAAGGGCCGAGGCCTTCCACTTATCCAGTTCTTGCCTAGCCTCGCCTAAACTAACATTACGGGTTTGAAGGAATTGATCTCCTACGGTATCAGCAGTTGGCCCAATGGGAAACTCAGTCTGCAAAGCCCTTAAGGAACCCAGGCACTCACAGTCCGCCTGTCCTTCGACTAAGACCTGCTCTAACCACACCTGACGCTCCTCTTCGACCCGTAACTGCACCGCAACCTGAGACAAGTACTCCTCATCCCCGGAAACCTCTGAAAGTTCAAACGCTAGGGCGCGGCACATTCGCGCCGTGCTCGCATGCCAATAATCCAGTCGACTGGCTCGTGATCGCTAAACACTGGCACCGGCAGATCAAATTCCCACTCTTCGTTCCCCAGGGGTTCTGGGTCCGCACTTACAGGCTTCAAACCCGAAACACTCACACCCCACCCCCCATCGGAACCTCCTAGGCTCTCAAGTGGAAACCCTAAGCCCTTTAGTCCATCCCAATGGTCTTGTTCCGCGGACCCAAAATCCCGAGGCACAAAAGCAGAGATCACCCATCTCTCTCCGAGCCACTCTTCAGATCCATGCCACTGGGTCCCAGAAAAAATCGCCGGCCCTTGCTTCAAGTCATGAACATATCCTGGTTTCCTTTCACCGCTAGGCAGAGACTTCAGTACCGTTCCTTGCACATCCTCAATCCAAAGACCCCCGCCCTGAAATTCCCCAACAGCCTTAGCGGCAATAGGGTAGCCCTTGGCGTTACGAAGGTCCCTATGCAACGGCATGAAGACGTTCCTAGTCACATAGAGAGTGGTCCAACCAAGGCTAAAGACCTTAGACCGCAGATACCCATTTAGGTACTCAGTAACCACCGGGACCCGCTTCGAGAATGCCGAAATCCCTTTAAAGCCCCCTACGGCATACAAGCCACAGACCACAGCTCTATCACAACTACGCACCAGAGGCCTCCTAGCCAAAGGTAGTTCCCCAGCTGCCTTTTGCAACACCTGCAAACAAGTTTCATCAGAGAACTCCCCCCGATCTAGGCAGTCCCTGATCCA
This sequence comes from Symbiodinium sp. CCMP2592, assembly GCA_905221615.1. Taxonomy (NCBI): domain Eukaryota; class Dinophyceae; order Suessiales; family Symbiodiniaceae; genus Symbiodinium; species Symbiodinium sp. CCMP2592. The sequence continues at coordinate 727,388 of CAJNDT010001946.1, forward strand.
CAGGTCCGTTTCAGAGCCCGAAATCCGAGCATCCCGTACAGAGCATTCCCCATCAGAGGCCGCGAACTCGGAGACCTGAAAATCCTCGGAAAAAGTAACAACCCCATCTAAGGTCCCAGCCAAGGATTCCCCTAAACACCAATCCCCTTCGGAGCGCTCCAACGGATCCTCAACTAGCTCATTCTGCTCTGCACTTCCCGATGCTGTAAAATCACCATCGATCTTTCGAATTTCTATTCCAGGACTCATTTCAATCTCAAAAGACTCCCCCCCATGCCACGCATGGAGCGAAGAACCCTCGCAAAGGTCCCAACGTCCCGAGACAGCAGCTAACACCCTGATCGCAAAATCCGGCGCTCGAGGGGAGCGCTTGCTCGTAAGACGGAACTTCGGCTTACAGGGACCCTTACTACCTGACTTAACCGGGTAAACAGTATTAGTCAACAAGACCTTACCCTCTGTTCCCTCTTCAGGGTTAGGTGGTACCCAAATAAGGTGACCCCCCGGAGTGTCCGGAGCCAACCCTAGGTAGCTCCCTGCCACAGTTCGTGTCTGCCAATGAGAAGCAAAACCAGATGTAAAACGCTTTCTCCCATGTACTGGCAGTCCAAAGGGCAACAGCGGAACAGGTTGACGCCCTAATGCTTCCGACATTTGATACCAATTATGCTCAGACGCATGCAACGCTGCCAATGGCCAAAACACAGGTGGAAACTTGCCAACTTGCAACAACTTTCGGACCGCTGCCTTAATATGCTGTACCGCAAGCTCAGCTTTATTACCCGCCGGTGCATCCCCAGGCGTCCACGTCGCATGCACACCCTTATCGCGTAGCCAAGCTACAAGTGCTGCTGACTTTAGCTCCTGAGCACGATCTGCATGGTATCGGTTTACAGGATAGCCGAAAGACTCCAACCTGTTAATCAATCGTTGAACCTGTCCTAGAACCTCCCGCCCCTTCTTAGACCTAAGTGGCGCCGCTAGGAACAAAGACTTGTACGTGACCCCAGACCGATCCACTGACCCTGCACCTGGTTCAACGAGAACGTCATCCCTCTCAGGTTTCTTACCAGTGACCCGACGATCAACAACTTTTACATTAGCGTCTGGTCCAAACAGCTCGGGAAACAATTCTCCATCCCCTTCCGGGGCAGTCGTCACAGGCACTAAGTTCGGTTCCTCCCCAATCGGAGGCTCCGACGGCTCGTAGTCCTTTAGATCTGGATCGACCCCGATGGCCAAGACCGGCTCTAGAATAGGTATAGTGTACGAACACACCAACAAGTGCCGGTAATTCATCCCCCGATCCCTTCCAGAGGCTGTGGCTTCAAAGCTTCTGCCCGAAACAAAAGGCCCTGCCAGGTCAAAGCTTGCCGAGTACACATTCGTAAAGGAACTACGCCAATGACTACGCTGCCTCCCTTGGGCGGCAATGCATACCTCACACCCTCTACGATAGGGCACATGATCGTGCAGCTCATGACGAGTTCTAGCTTCCTCCTCAGTAAGCTTTGCTAGCAACAAACGTCGCTCTGCAATTTCCGATTGTCGGGCAGTTTCACTGCCCCAGGCATCCCAATGCCTACGCATCAGTTGCACTAGTAACGGAGGCCAACCAACATCTAAATCCGAAGAGGTAACCGACTCGTAACCCCGGCTCAGAACCCTAACCTTGTCTAGTCCCACACCATGCAGATCCTCGTACAGAAACCATGATGAGGTAATCACCCTACCGCACCGGTCCCAGGATCCTCCAAAGCTCCCTTGCGCAAAGTGGGCGTCGTGCAACCCGTAAACCTCAACCAAAGGCTCCTGAGTACTTACTGCCCCAGCGCAATCCTGCACCGCACCCGCTCGTGGTGTTTCCCAAACGAGAAAAACCGAAGTGGGCAGCCCCTTTGAGACCAAATGAACTGTAACCCTTGGTTGACTTAACCGCTCAGCTGCCCTGGACAATGCCCATTTCGCAATCTCAAGAGGATCTACAAGGTCTGAGGGGATTTCCTCGGGCTGGCTAACATCCTCATCACGGTTCGGGTCTAGGGCATGACAATCCTTCACTGCCTGGGCAACGCCAAACAGCATCCAGAAACGGAGACTTACCAAAACCGCCTCAGGATCACTCATATCTAAAAAACCCAAACCAACACCTCCTTTCTCAACACAAGAACATCGCCCCTTAGGCCAGATTCCACTACCTTCGCCCATAAATCCACCAAATACTCCCGAAAGAGACCAACGGAGCAGATGGCTAAACACTTGCGAGCTCCCTAATCCTTTCTCCGACCCTGACACAGTCAGAGTCCGACCGGAGCACTTCCAACCCGCCGGTCGCGAGGAACATGAAAAAAGAACTGATCCAGATGGCCCGTGGTCCAAGGACCGACGCATTCTACGATTCCAAGGAAAATCAACCCATCTCGCGGCATCTTTAGGGGCTGAAGGCACACACGCTCTCGACAGCAACGTCAATGGAACCGCGGGAAACAAACTTCGGAGGAAAGTCAACTGAGTCTCTCCATCTAACACTCCACCTACACACACCCTGACTTTCTCCCGAAGCCACTCCCGTATCTCAGACCAATCCACGACTTCCGGAGTTGCGTAAGCCTCAACCTTAGATACACCCCGACGCTCCTTCACAAAGGCCTCGTACCTTTCCAACAGCCGGAGACCAACCTCCCTTGGAATCAAAGGGCACCCTTTCACAATTTGAACCTCTAGGCTCCCTTCCCTTGGATGTCGAACTTTACACCCTCTCTTCTTCCAAGAGATATTGAACCCAAGCTCTACCAAGTAGTTAGCCGGGAGGATGAGTTGACATTGTCCTACGTGCAGAAGGGTTCCACAAGAATTCACCCGAAGGTCCGTACCACCACTCGCTAAGTCGACCCGAATTATACGGCATCCCTGAAGCTCGCTTTCAGTAGCAGGCCTTAATGCGTTGGTCGCGCCGCTATCTATCAAGCAGTACGAAGGATCCGACGCGCTCGTTAAAGCAGACCTCAGCCAGGTTAAATCCAAAGCAGAATCCTCGGGTCGAATGGCCTTCAAGCTCACCCCCTTTAGGAGTTTCGCGGCCTCGGCGAGTAGCGCCTCTTGAGAAACCGTGCCCCCGGAACTAGAGCCCGTCCCTGAGGATCCCGCTGAAGCCACACTGGCATCAGCCTTAGGCCCAGACTCCTCCGTCACTCCCTTGGCTTGTGCAGCAGATTTCGCCTTTGCCTTCCCCTTAGGAGTCCAGGTGATGCATCCGATCCACTATCTGTCTGCACAAGCAGGCACCAACGTGCACTCAGGCCTATAGTGCCCCGACTGCCCACACGCAAGGCAGCGGCCTTCTTTCCTAGCCTTACCCCGGTCATGACGGAACATGCAAGCATCTCCAAAACGACACCCTGATGCATCCGAAAACTTGTTACACAAAGGCATCGTCCCCTCCGAAGGCTTCCCTTTGCCCTTAGCCTTTCCATCCCCAGCCCCGGCACTCACAGCTGCTACAGACGGGCTCGGCCCGGTTCCAGCACTTGGCGGCAAAGGTGGAGTAGGCGGCTGTACTTTAGGTGTTGCACTATTCCCCCCTACGGCAGCATCCCGACCTGCGGCATTAAGAGCAGCACCCCTGGCCCGCTTGTCACTACCCCCTGGAGTCTCCGTCAACGCAGCCGCTTCACTCTCAGCCTGCAAAAGACGGACAAGTTGCGTCACTCCAGCGGTTGTCGGATTGTAGTCCAAAGCAATGCTATGTCTAAAGGAGTTAACTCTGAACCCAATCATGGGGTTACTCACCAATAGCGAAGCAGTAGAACTATCAACCCCCTTAAGAAGCAATGATGCATCCGGCAACGTGGCCTTAACTTCCGATGCCCGCTGGAATGACTGCTGCCATTTCCGAAGCACTCGAACCGCATCCTGGAATCCCTTACAAACTTCAGGCGTGACGAGTTGGCTCAAGAGCTGAGCCCGTTCGCTTGATCCGCCCGGTTGATAGGCGCATAAAATGCGGAACATGATGGAGGCAGTACTTAGCCAACGGTTCGTGATAATGTCTTCACGCACTGACCCCGGGACACAAGCTAAGAGAAGTGTCACCGCCCTTGATTCCACTCTCTGAAACTTGTGGGAATCAAACGAAGCCACCACCGAGCTAGGGTCGAGTCCTAGCCTACCTAGAGGGTCTGCCACTAACCAACGAGAATACCCCTGAGTGACTGCCGACTCAACCGCACCATACCATACGTCAGCGGATGGAGAAAGACCGACTAAGATCTGCTTCACTTGCGCTAGCCAATTACCGCAGATAACCGCGCTAGTCGAAAGGTCAGCCTGAGCTAGTTTAGGCAATTCACTAATGTACTTTGCCGGTTCCTCTGGCCTTTGGTCCCCTGGCCCGGAACTTGGCCCTACACCGGAACCACCCCCTACTAGCGGTCCTGCACCTGGAACCCCAAACACCCCTGGCGCTAAGCCTCCACAGGTCCCGGGAATAGACATCCCAATAGAACCTAAATCCCTCGACCCCGAAGTTTCCGCAAACCCCAACCCTCCGGTGGGCGCACCTGTGAGCACTCCAGGCGGCGGCCGCGGTGAGGCCGGTGGCGGACCAGGAGGCGGACGGATAACCGAACCCCCAGGTGACAATGGGTAGCCCTGGGCATCGAAACCTCCCCCAGGCCCTGAAGACCTTGGTGTCTGAAACCCTGCATTCCCTGACCCCTGGTTGTTCATAACCTCCTGAGCGAACTGCTTAAGGGTCTGTGGTCTAGCTATGTCCTCGATCTCCCTACCTGACAATCCAGAGGAGGCTATCGCAGCTTGCTCATGGCCCATTTGGAACCCCAAACCCTGTACACCGGTAACACCGCCAGTCACTTCGGGGCCCAGATAGCCTTCATACCCTACCAAAGCATGAGGTCCTGGGGTCATCCAAGCATGCTGGGAGCCTACACCTCCAAAGCACGACGCCTTCGGAATAGGAGTCCTAACATGTCTGGGATCCGGAACATTGGCGAACCACGCCTCAGGCGGTATCTGTACAGAGGAAGCTGGGCCTAAAGGAGCCCTCAGCATCTCAGAACTCATTCCTCAGGGACCACTCATAGAAAACGAAACTGGCGACATAGCAGCAGATCCTCCTTCACCCGGCGTTCCGCTGTGCCAGGAGGAGTGAGATTTCAGCTCCATCTGTTCCAGACGTCTTTTCAGATTCCTATTCTCTTCCATCATCTGCATCAGTAGTCCCTCAAACTCAGGTGGTACAGACCGATCAGGCACCAACTCGTCTTCGGCCGGTTGTCCCGCTTCTGCAGCTCCACCCGGAAGCTGAGTACCTGAAGTCATGGCCGTCGTCGAACCAGCTCCTCCTTGGCTTCCCTCCATGATCAATGGAGTTGTAGTAAAGCCCGTTCCTTGTGGACTTTCCAGCCCACCCACCGCAGCTTCCACCCTCGCAACTCGAGGGCCCTGACCAAGAGCCCCTTGGGCTCCAGCATTCAGAAAAGCTTCGGCATAGTTAGGCTCAACCGCTTGATCACGGGAAAAATCATCTCCAGCAACTGAGTCTCGGGAGGCTACAAGTCGCTCTTGATCCTCATCTAATGCTGGAGGTCGGCTACGGCGGAGCTCAATTTCCGCCTTTGCCTTTTCACTGTAGAAGGGATGGGCCAACGGAAAAGATTGACTCACCTCGGGCCTTCTAGCATCCCCTGATTCCAATGTCCCTGGCGAAGCCTCGCCCGGAACACCGCCACTCACAGGCTCCTCACTGGCGCCCATGCCAGAGAGTCCAGCGCTCTCTGTCTGACTCAAGGCTGTTAAATAGGCTTGCTCCTGAGCGGCACTCGCCGCTTCCGGGTCAACAGCTCCAGTCCCACGGCGCTTGCGGGTCATGGGATCCATAGCGAGCCTAATCGACCTCCTAGATTTACCAAGATTGCGCAATAACTAACTCAAAACCCACTAGGCCTACGGCTGATAACCTACGTGAAATGATGGACGAATCTTACGATAGAACCCTGAGAACCCTTGAGACACACTGCCTACGGGCCTCGGACACACCGATCTTTTTCGAGACAAAAACAGCCTGGTCGGCGAAGAAGCATGTCACCTGTGCGTCGGGACTTCTCTCTACGCAAAATGTGCTTAAAACTCGAGTTTTGGGCATGTGAAGTAAGGAAATGCACAGCGTCAATTATGCACTACGCTCTTAGTAGTAGTAGTAGTAGTAGTAGTAGTAGTAGTAGTAGTAGTAGTAGTAGTAGTAGTAGTAGTAGTAGTAGTAGTAGTAGTAGTAGTAGTAAGTATACAATAATTAGTAGTAGTAGTAGTAGTAGTAGTAGTAGTAGTAGTAGTAGTAGTAGTAGTAGTAGTAGTGGTAGTAGTAGTCGTCGTCGTAGTAGTAGTAGTAGTCGTCGTCGTCGTCGTAGTGGTAGTAGTAGTCGTGGTAGTGGTAGTGGTAGTGGTAGTGGTAGTGGTAGTGCTAGTGGTAGTGGTAGTGGTAGTGGTAGTGGTAGTAGTGGCACAAGCAGCAGTGGTAGCAAGGCAACACTTTTTGCAGTGATCTTGGTGGCAGTGGTTGTGGTAGTTGTGGTATGCAGGGGATGTGGACGTGGTAGTGGCAGTCGACGTCATCGTCGTTGACAGTTTGTGGTCTGTGTCACAGTTGTCGTCGTTGCTGCTATTGAAGAAGTCTTTGTCATTGTTGCTGCTGATCAGCTGATCGTCGTGGTAATTGTGACGCTAATGTCACGCTTGCGGTTGCCAGCGCCTTGGCCGCGGCTGTAGTGACGGGCGGCAGCGGTGGTGGTGTCCAAGGTTCTGCTGATTCACTGCTGCTTGTTGCAGCATGTTTCAGCTGTTCTTCATGTGATGGTCCTGTTGTTGTTGACACGGCGCCTCGACCACCGCTGGCGTCTCCGGATCGATGGAGTCCGCTTCCTCTGCTGCAATCGCTTCCTCCGCATCCTTCCCAGCTCACGGCTTCAAGCTCAGTTCACGAGTCGATGGTTGCAAATGGACGGGAGAGGCTGCCCTTCTGCCACCTTCAACCCTCACCTCAACGCCCAATTCTAAATCGAACTGCAGCCGTGGTAAAGGTCCGCATCCTGAAAAGCGATACCTCAAGCACCAGTCCGGCGAACTTACTGCAGCCACATACCCGACAAAGCGAAATGTATCTCACGGTCAGAAGTCCGCTAACAGCCCAAACTCTAAGCGCTTCATCCCTAAAGCTAGACCCCAAGCCCTAAATTCCTGAAACCCCAAAACTCGAAAGCCTGACGTTTGACACGCTAAGGCTCTAAGGCCCTAAACCCGCCTCATCCTCCAGGCCGACCTCCGGAGGGGCAGGGACGATACCCGGAAGACCCGCCACGGGCATCGGGAACCTCGGTTGCAAAAGGGACTTCGGATGTCGGCATCGGGTTTGCAGGGTTGTGGGTTGGTGAGGGTGCTTACCCTGCGATCGCCACGGGAGCACATGCGCATTGGGGCTTCGAGTGCCTGAGTCATCATTGCTTGGCCTGTAGTTGCTTGTGACTTTGCCTCAACATTCCAAATTACCACTGCAGGAATGCATGGGATGACAGAGGCTATGCTATGCTTGGCCCGTTCACCTTGGATGCCGTGTCGGGCTTGGGACTTGCTGCAATGAGGCTTCCTGCTATTTTTCCCTCCTACTTGCCAAGGACGGAGCCCGCATTGCAGGGTACTTGGTTGACTGCTATCGTGTTTGGGGTTCCATCGTTGAGGCTAACCTGCGAAGTTCTGGCGAGACGAGTGCAGGCTCCTGCCGTGGCGTACTGACTTTGGAGGACGTGCAGTTCATCTTTAAGCAGCTTTCAATACTTATTCGTCCAATGCCCGCTTCACTTGCTGTTCGGAAGAAGCTCACATTGAGGTGAGACTTATCGCACTTTTCCATCCCAAGCAGCTCGTTCTGAACCACCTTCAAGCGCTTTGGACCAAAGACGCCTTGGATGATGAGTCGGGGATGCTTACCGGTTGCAGTGCCTGGTGAAAGTCAGCGAAAATGGAGCGCGCGTTTCTTTGTTGCATTGGCCAGAGTCACTGTCTCTAAGCGGAGCTTTGTTCTCGTTTGGGCATATTTCGTACTAGAAGACAACCCCGATCTCTGTTCGGACAGAACTTCGGGTCACACGTATGTGCTTGATCTCGTTCTACGCGGCGCCGCTATCTCGTTCCCCTGGTAGAACGGGTCCCCGCCACAAAAACTTCTGCCACCTTCAGACAGCTCTGCTATTGCACAAATCAACGCAGTCAGCCTGCCCAAAGCTGGGCTCATCCAGCAATGCCTCTTTGGCTACAGTTGTTGACCCATGCTTGTGGCACTTCAGCCCATAACCACTCCGAAATCCTCCAGCGCTTCGCTCCCGATCTGCTTGCTCCACTTAAAACTAGCCACGGATGGTGACTTTTGAGCGCTGCATTGGCCGGCCAGCTGCCTCATCATCGCGAGTAGTCAGGGAGCCGGGTTTCTTCACCAAGAAATTAGAATAAGGGGGGCGGCGGGTGGCCGTGGCGTTGCAAAGGATGCCGTCAGGGCTGCAAACACATCCCAGCCCAAAACGTAGTCTTGGTGGTCTTGGACGTGGTTACGTGGCCAAATACACGGACAGGCGCAGCGAACGCGCCTGGCTGTTCATCGCGGAAAAGGAGACCGCTACCCAGCCAAAGCCTGAACAAGCCGCTGCCGGGGCTACGACATGGAATCCAAGAAATTCCGGAACATGGATTGCCTGTGAGCGAGATGTCCGACGTGACGTGGCCATCCAGCGACAGTGCATCCGGGGTTTTGACATAGCCTCGTCAATGCGCAGTCCAATGCACAACTAGACAAGAATCGCAACCATCAACACAGAAATGCCACAATTAATTTTTGAGCAGGGAATTTGGAACTGCTTCTCACGTTTGTGTAAATGCCATTGGCAGGATCTCCCGTCGGGCTAGGTTTGACTTTTTCCCCCAAGCCATTAATTGGCTTTTAAATTTTAAAAGATCGAGACGCAGAGCTGCGCCAAGTGCAAACCATCTGGCGGATCGGGATAGCCGCGGCCGTCCTGTTGTTGAGCACATCTCTCATGGCGTTCTCAGAAATTGCTGGTGGCATCTGCAGGCCTGGTTGTGTATGCAAGCTTTGATGCAGACGCAGTGTTGGGGTGAAGGCCTGGTGACTCAAGAGTTGGGAATCGTTGGGAAGGCTGCTGGCAGTGGGTACCGGGCACACCACCGGAAAGCTCATTACCTAAAGACTCCTTGTCCGAAATAACCGACCCCCAAGCCGATCCTCACCACCCTTGGGTACATTGGCAATGCAGCCGACGACCTCGGCTAATGGGGTTGGCTCAAACGAAGGAATCTCTGCAAGGCCTGATGCGGCTCACTGCATGTGTACTGCCACAACCAAAACACTGCCTTCCGTGCAGGGCACAGCATGCCTCCGATGCAAGAATGCAAACAGGGGTACACATCATTTATCCATCTTTCTGCCCGTTGCGTCCATACAATATTCTGCCCAACCGAAACCTAATGCCTGAGGGAGCACAAGGTTGTGCACGCCCACGAACGACAGTTGAAGTTGGGCGCTGACAGGAGGGTAGACCTGCCAGGTGACTCATTGGAGTCACGAATTAGGGTGATAAGGAGTTTCGAAACAGTAACAAAGCTCACAGCTGGGCAATCAGGGGCCAAATCCGTGCTTGGGCCTCGATGGCTGCAACTGGCGGCTGGCCGGGGAAGCCCCAAACATACCGCACCGGCCGGTCCAGCCACTGCCTTGCATGGGCCCCGTGCCAGCCCAAATGCATCACTCGACAGTTCGTCATCTAGAGTAGATGTGTGGGAAGCCCCATGCATGGAAACCTGCTTTCCATATACACTCACCAGCAGCGGGAACAGAGATGTGCTTCTGTTGCCTCCTTGCTGAAAGCTTCTGCCTCTAAACTCACGACTCGATGATCGAAAGTAAGGCGGAACCCTTGCAGCCCGGATGCTTCAAGGTCTCCGGTGTCACCTCCTCACCACTGGCCTGCCAAGTCGAAACCGAACAACGACAAGGCAAATAATCCCTCGCGATGCGATTCTTGAGACCATCGTCTGAACACATGCCCCGCCCAGTCCTAAACTGCGCCAGCCAACAACTCATACCAGAACACCCCCAAAGTTCCCAAAGAAGAGATGCACAGCTCCACTCCACTGCATGCGTAACATGGGGTATTCTTGCCGAGTCGTGATTGCGGAAATGTGCTGCGCCACGCAACACCCATCCGACCAAAGCTGTCTGCAGCACCGGAAGGAAGCTCGTGCGGACGCCAGGATGCAAAAGAGCTAACGAACAGACGAGGCCCCAACGATTCCGAAGCAAAATAGCGTTGTCGTTCGAACTCATAGCGGAGTTGTGAACGGCTTCCCACCTTCCATGAAGACGGTAAAATTCACTCGCGATGTTAGTCAGGATTCCTGACGTAAAACGTTTAATCAGTCTCCTTATCAACTCATAGCAGACCCGGTCCCGGATGTCACAATTCCGCACCGCTTACCACTGTCAGTGGCAGCGCTTTCACTACTGGTGTTGCCACTTTCAAGCTTCATTCGTCTATCCTTATGTCAAGTACTGTGCAGATGCGTGACCGTTTCTGAAATTCAATGCAAGACTCCCTTTCAATCACTTTGCTACTGCTACCTGTCTCATCACTACCGCGACTACCAATGACACTGCTACCAAAATCAAGCAACTCTGACGATCAACTATTCCAGCAACCTGTCGCTACAGTCGCTAAGCCCTGGAACCTGTTGTTCATCTTGTTGCAGGGATTAGGGGTACCAGACAAGCGAGACAGCTGCCCCACCTTCAGCTCCTGGAGGACGTCTTTGCCCGGACAAACGGTGTGCACGCCAAACTTCCTGACATGGCCGCTGATCAGTAGCAAAAGCAGCAGTCGTAGAACGCAGTTGTAGTAGTCGTAGTTGTAGTAGTCGTAGTAGCCGCAGGAGTAGTAGTAGCAGTAGTGCTTGTCACCCTCCTGGCACACCTCTGACAGCTCCACCGGGACTAAGATGTCAACAAGTCACAACAGAGCCGACTCATCACAAACAGTGCAACACAAGGTAAGGCCACAAAGTACAGTCGGCTCCATTGATCGGGATCCTACCGAAAGAGTTGCCAGTTCCACAGTGAACAGCGCATCATGCATGAAGCAGTAGTAGTAGTAGTAGTAATAATAATAATAATAGTGGTAATAGTAGTAGCAGCAGTAGTCGTCGTAGTAGTAGTAGTAGTAGCAGTAGCAGAAGTAGTAGTAGTAGTAGTAGTAGTAGTAGTAGTAGTAGTAGTAGTAGTAGTAGTAGTCAAAAGGAATCGGAAAACATACTTACAGAGAACCCATAGGTCATGATGCATCAAGGCGAGGATGGGACATCTCAGCTCTAGTACGGATCTACTTCTGGAAGCCGGTGATTTCAATGCTATGTGTACCCCACTCATTCCAACAACGCTCGTAGATGTTCGTGTAATTGCTTTTCCGTTTGCCAATGCCAGAACCGACAAGCCTCTACCGCGCATACAAGCAAAGAGCTGCCAGTATTGGGGCAGTGTAGCACTTCTTAAGCCAAAAGCTGCTAGGCGTGCCAACATCGCTTTTCTCTGAGGAGTGACGGCGAGAATCCGTGAGGGGTACTAGACTCTCCGAGCTTCAGAAGCAAATTCCACAAAGCCATCTGCAACGGGCCGCCGAAACAAGTGGTAATGGCGCTGTGCACGTTGCCACACTCATGCCCACAGCCTCGTGGGCTGCACATAGTTGTAAGCGCCAATGTCCAGCAGATTCTGCATGCTGTTGGGCTGATGCACGCCTGCTGCAGCAAAAGCTGAGCAAGAATGCCGCTTTGGGGTTGTGCTCGGCTACGGCCTGCTAAAAGCGATGATCAGCCAACTGAAAACCGTCTCTGGACAATGGCTGGGTAGCTTGTTGCCAAACTTTGAGTTGGAGCACCTCTCTCAATTACCGAACACTCTTCCGTTTTCGACTTGATCTCAAACTCAGGGGAAAGTGCCTGCAAAGGGAACTGATATGAACTGATCGTTGGGTGGCAAGCTAGCGTGGGTTCCCCGGCCGTCCTGGTGTATCATAGAGGCTGGCGAAGACTGGCGAGGTTGCAGATCTGCGGAATGCCCTGTCAACATCCACCCCAGCGACCAAACATGTTAAAGAGGTTACGTCTCGAAAGAAGGGAATGTCGCATCGAGGGTATTTGGATATGCTTCAAACACCCACACAGTCTGTTGCGGCCGCTGAAAGTTGTTAGGTGCAAGTGATTCTGCTATGCAGCCTTGCTGGGCCAGGCTCTCCTCCGTCTGGACGAGCAGAGACCATTCTTACAAGGATCCGAATCTACAGTACTAAGGAAACTGGAATTCTCAGGTACATGCGAGCTTCCGACATTGTAGCAGTGACCAGCCTCGCAAACGTCAACTCCGAGACTGGCGACCAGCTCCCGAAAAGGACCATGCGTCGGGAGGGTGCGGGCGCTCGCTAGACCGGTCTTGCACGGTTCGGCATTTAGCAATTAAATGCAACCATGAAAGATTCGCTCGGCTTGTGTCTGAGTTACTGACAGGATTCAATCGTCAAGGCCCCTCCAAAATCCTCCAAAGACTGCTGCCTGAGCTGGATGGTGCCCAAAGTCGTCCCCGGCGTCCGCGACACAATGGGCCGAGGACCTGGGGAGGAAGCTTGGGGACTTGGGAGACTTGTGCAAATCTGTTCTGTGGTTCCATCGCTGGGAAGCCTGTCTGTTTAGGAATGTGTTTTGTTTGTTGTGTTGATGTTTTGTTGTCGTGTTTTCTGCTTCTGATTTTCCGCTTTGACTATGCCTCTACTGTGGTTATGTTGCTTTCGCTGGTGTTTGCTTGTTGCTGTTCTGCCTTGTTGTTGGCATTGTTGCGCTTTGCTTGTGCCATTTGCCAGGCGCACTTTTGGATGTAGAGTATCAATAAATGGCTGTTCCGGTTTTCCATTTCATACTCCAACTGATCGTTGAGGGGGCATGTCTAAGATATATGAAGAACCGGAATCGCCAGAGAGGGATCACCAAATTGGAGGCGTGACTGAGATATATGATGAAGCGGAATCGCGTGTTTAAGAAATGATGAACAGGAATCGCCGGGCCGCACTTAGCACATATATATATATATATATATATGGGTAGGTAGTCATTCCCCCCCTGCATTTCAGCAACATCGCTTTTCTATTCACGGATTCTGCTATCTGGTTTCGAAACTAGTGTCTGTTTCGAAACATGTCCGTAGGAGGCCCCAACCCGACCCATGAACCCAATCATTTGCCCGACCCATTAACCCATAAACCCAATCATTTGCCCAACCCATTAACCCATTAACCCAATCATTCTGGGCAAATGATATTGCCTTAACCCATTAACCCAGTAACCCATTAACCCAATCATTTGCCCAACCCATTAACCCATTAACCCAATCATTCTGGCCAAATGAAATTTCCTTAACCCATTAACCCATTAACCCAATCAATCAGTTGCCCAACCCACTAACCCATTAACCCAACCAGTTGCCCAACCCATTAACCCATAAACCCAATCATTCTGACCAGATGAAATTGCCTCAACCCATTAACCCATTAACCCAATCATTTGCCCAACCCATTAACCCATTAACCCAATGATTTGCCCAAGTGGGACTGGACACTACTCCCAAGTTCATTTGGCCAGATTGATTGGGTTAATGGGTTAATGGGTTAAGGCAATTTCATTTGGCCAGAATGATTGGGTTATTAATGGGTTAATGGGTTATGGCAATTTCATTTGGCCAGAATGATTGGGTTAGTAATGGGTTAATGGGTTATGGCAATTTCATTTGGCCAGAACGATTGGGTTAATGGGTTAAGGCAATTTCATTTGGCCAGAATGATTGGGTTAATGGGTTAATGGGTCAACGGGTCGATGTGTTAATGGGTTACTGGGTTGGGGCCGTGGCAGGCGCGTGTTTCGAAACATACACTGTGTTTCGAAACTCACGCCTGCCTATACCCCGCTACAGGTTAAATGTTACGTAAACTGACAGTTGTTCCAAGCAGAGCGATCTATGTATACATATATATATATATATACATATAAGAGTATGATCAGGCCTCTGGCGTTACGAGTGTGAGAACTGACAGCACAACAAATTGATGCCCAGTTCGCTTCACCAAGTCGTCAAGCGTCAAAGCGCCGAAAGCCATAAGGATCTGTAATTCATGACCTATTCCATTAGATCATATTGAACTATGTTGTCTTGTTTTACATATGGTTCAAAATATACTTTATACTTTTCTCCCTATCCCACAGTGGCTGAAGATTTTGCAAATGCATACGACTGTGTGGTACTATGTAGCACTTATATGCTTTCAACTATATACGAAACCGAACTGGTATCTACTGTAGCCTATGCTGTCGGCTCTAGGCTATACTACAGACCGATATTGCAGACTAGACTATACACCATAATACTATACTACAGACTATATTGCAGACTATACTATAGACCGTAGGCGTTACTGTACAATGTGCTTGTTCTGGCCGAAAGACTATACCATGAGCTCGAGGAAACACTATCATACATACCATGTCATGTACTATGCTCTATAGTATACGCTATTTTCAAGGCAGTATACTACATTGTGTACTACACTAAACTTTTACAGTCACTATACTCTTCTTTCCTACACTATGCTTTACTATACAGGTGTCTTATGCGTATTTTTTTACAAGTTGCATTCTACATAGTTGACATCATGCATAAGCCCAAGAAATGGTATCCTATCATGCTGTGCGGCATATGTTAGTCTGCTACTGATACTATATTATTCCAAACATTGTGTTGTACCATCTTTTGATGCATGGGTTGTTTTGAGTTAGACACAGACCATAATGGGCTATACAACATGAGAGTATATTACAGGTGGTACCGAAGGCTTGGTTAGATATTAGATCATCTCACTATATACCGCGTCATATCATCTCACATTAAGTTGCACTATGTTAAACATCTTGGTATGATCCATTATGAATCTCATACTGACCAACAACAGGTCAAGACATACCACGCTATATCTGATGGTCGTAGACTGTATTGTGTCACATAGAGCATGCATCTGGTTTTTCTTTTCAGGTTACATTATCACATCAAAATGTTTACTGCCCCATGCCAACTTAATGCGTGCTGTATTTGAGCATATCATGTTCTATCATGGATTATGTTATATGGTACTATACGCTACTATACCAGTGTAAAGCATCAGCCGGTACATCAAGTATTTTGCAAATGAATAATGATGTAATATACTGGCGAATGCCATTCGGAAGAAAAGCAGTATTCTATCATGCTAGGTTACATTCTGTCTTGAGTCATTGTGTGGCACGACATACTACACATTTCCTAGATATTGTATGTTATATACTCTGAACCTTGTATGTGCCATATTTTCTTTCATGTGTTTTGAAAGACATGGGTTTATAATTAATTACACCATACTTCGAGGTCGAGGTGTGGGGCATGTTATACGTAATTTTGTTACAAATTGCATTCTACATAGTTGACATCATACATAAGCCCAAGAAATGATATCCTATCATGCTGTGCGGCATATGTTAGTCTGCTACTGATACTATATTATTCCAAACATTGTGTTGTACCATCTTTTGATGCATGGGTTGTTTTGAGTTAGACACAGATCATATTGGGCTATACAACATAAGAGCATATTACATATGGTACCGAAGGCTTGGTTAGATATTAGATCATCTCACTCTATACCACGTCATATCATCTCACAATAAGTTGCACTATGTTCAACATCTTGGTCTGATCCATTATGAATCTCATACTGACCACAGGTTAAGACATACCTCGCTAAATCTGATGGTCGTAGACTGTACTATGTCACATAGAGCTTGCATTTGGGTGTCAGTTACCTTATCTTTGCAGGTTACATCACATCAAAACGTTTACTGTACCGTGCTGTATTGGAGCATAACATATTCTATCATGGATTATGTTATATGGTACTATACGATACTATACCAGTGTAAAGCATCAGCCGTTACATCAAGTATTTTGCACATGAAAAATGATGTGATATACTGACGAATGCCATTCGAAAAAAAAGTTTTCTTTCCTGCTAGGTTACATTCTGTCTTATATCATTGTGTGGCACGAAATACTACACATTTCCTAAATATTGTATGTTATATACTCTGAACCGTGTATGTGCCATATTTTCTTTCATGTGTCTTGAAATACATGGGCTTATAAGTATACCATACTTGGCGGTATGGGGCATGACTGTGCACCCTTCGCACTGTATTGTATTGGGCGCAATACCGAAGATGCTGAAATGTAGGGGTGGGGGAACGACCACGTGCCCTATAATGCTGAAATTTAGCGGGGGGGGAATGACCACGCGCCCATACATATATATATATATATGCTACCCCCCCCCCCCCGCCAAGACCCGCAAGAACTAGTAAAAGATCCTGATAATTCACTCCAGCATTCCTACATGTGCTATCCACGTGTGTGCAGAATACGGTGTAGACAAGATAATCTAATGAAGTATTGCTGTTATCTGCTTAATAACTAGAAT
Organism: Symbiodinium sp. CCMP2592; assembly: GCA_905221615.1. NCBI lineage: Eukaryota > Dinophyceae > Suessiales > Symbiodiniaceae > Symbiodinium > Symbiodinium sp. CCMP2592. The sequence goes on from CAJNDT010001946.1 coordinate 744,061, forward strand.
TATAAATATTTCATATTTTGAGCCACCCTAAAATTAAACATGTATTTCCGTGCTGGCCAATATTTCAGACTAAGAGCCACTATATTCAATTTTCCCCTTCCTCACTGCCATATTATCAGAACTGATTGCTTCGTTGGAAGTTCCGTAAAGCATATTTCCACAATTACTGTTTGTATGAGCCAGCCAAACAGGAACAGATAACCAAACAAGCTCCGGAGGAAAACATCGAAAAGGAAAAGGAGTGTTTCTAATTGGCAGACAGACAGACAAATCTCAATTTCAATCGTAAGCACTAAGCCCTAGAGACCTTAAACCCTGAACCCTCAGCCCTAAGCCCTAGTCCCGAAGCCCTGCGTGTAGGTTCCAGGTCCCCTTGAACGAACCTAGCTGTTGATTAACTGACTCATTCCACAATATGACATGATTTGGATGAGAAGCCTGCTGTCTTCTAGAACCATTGGCTAGCCAATTTCCCTACATCGGCTTAATCCTTTCCCGTTGTAGGAAGTCACCCCTGAGAACTGAAATTAGTATTGGGCCCGGCGTGCAGAACATTAAGCGGGATTTGGGTTCGGCCTGTTTTGCAGCCCACGAACCCTGAAATTCTACATGTCTGTGGCCTGCGGCCTGCAAGTCACCGCAGCACTACATTCTCGAAACCAGGCTGCCCGTAATCCTCTAGCTCCTCGCCTAGCAATACCTGCTCCCACATTATTACGAGTATTGACGTCAGATATTACCATCGTTGCCAACGCTCAGAGCATTTCGTTTAGCTTGAGTGGTGGTATGAGTACTAGTAATCCGTAGTAGAAATCCCTGCTGGCCACTGATATCACCAGTCCCTCGTCCTGGCTCGTAGTATTCAATGCATCCGTGATAATACTCGCAAAATCGCTGGCGTGCTACATGGGTTAGTTCAAGTAGGGACCAAACAACTCGTTCAGTTTACTGTCATAACGTCCATCATAAACTAAATTATGAAAGCACGGATATACCACTGACAAATATTGCCAGTAAATTTATTAGGTGACTGGTTAAATCAACGTTTTTGTGTATACATAATACTTTGACATACACTGTGTAAGCACCTGGAATTAGCTAATTATCTACATTACCATGGTCTGGTCATGTTTCAATCACGGGACAAGTGCATCCATTCACCAACCCATATGTTTTCAATTGCTTGCCTCTGGCATAGGGCTGTCAGAATGCAAAAGGTGAAAAACAATTACTCGGCTTGGCAGCAAGTAGACTAAATATGTGCTTAAACCGTTTGAAATGGCTAGCTCCTTATCTTGATATAAGCAGAAAATTTAACCGACATGCATTTAGATACGCCCGCATGCAGGTTAGAGGCTTCATTTTGGCAATGATAGTGGGTTCCTATACATGAGTTGGACTGATGAATGGCCAAAAGACAACTAGTCTGGCACGTGACAAATGACAATGAAGATATAAGCAGAACACTATAGAATGGGATGTTTACTTAGTATTTCAAGTATGTAATCTGATTAACCACAGGCATGAAGAAGCCACAAGAAGCTTTCACATAGGTTAACTTTTTGAATGATGCCGCTATTTGGATTTATGTTGAAAAGAAGCAAACAGGGTCTTTACACACACCGGAACAACAAATTTTTCCTGCCTTGGCACTATACCAGATTCCTTTATGCGCACATGTATCAGCCTGTGTGCTTAAGAAAGAAACGAAATCTGGATGTCATGATGTTTCACAGGTTGGCACATTCGCAAATTCGCAGATTCGCAGATTTGCAGATGACGGATACTTCAGCGGATTTGCGGATTCGCAGATTCGCAGATTCGTGGATTCGCGGATTCGCAGATTCACAGATTCGCAGATTCGCACATTCGCAGATTCGCGGATTCGCAGATTTGACAGACCATAGGTTGTGGCGCATATACAATCTTCGAATCTGCGAATCCGCGAATCTGCGAATCTGCGAATCTGCGAATCCGCGAATCTGCGAATCTGCGAATCTGCGAATCTGTGAATCTGCGAATCTGTGAATCTGCGAATCCGCGAATCCACGAATCTGCGAATCTGCGAATCCGCAAATCCGCTGAAGTATCCGTCACAGCGAGGCCCTTTGAGCATCAGATACTTACACGTCGCGTCGCGAATCCCTCAAATTGAGAAGCCCTGAAAGACCTTGAACGTTATTGCAGCTGCATCAATATGCCCCGATGAAGTTGGGCAAGTCGAGAGTACCTGACAGCGAAGCGTGGGTTTTTTGGGGGGGGGGGGGTACCATATATATATATATATATATATATATATACATATATATATGGGCGCGTGTTTAAGATATGTGACGAACCGAAATAGGCTACGTCGTCTCAGAAAGCAACAAATCAAATCTAACCTTGCTAAATGCCCGTGTTTCAGATATGACGAACGGCAATGGCTAAATGAGGGGGTGGTTTTAAGATATATGATGAACCGGAATCGCCACATGAGAGGGTGTGTTTCAGATATATGACGAAACGGAATCGCCAAATGAGGGGGTGTGTTTCAGATATATGACGAACCGCAATCGCTAAATGAGGGGGTGGTTTTGAGATATATGATGAACCGAAACCGCCAAATGAGGGGGTGCGTCCAAGATATATGATGAACCGGAATCGCCAAATGAGGGGGTGTGTTTCAGATATATGACGAACCTCAATCACTAAATGAGGGGGTGCGTTTAAGATATATGATGAACCGGAATCGCCAAATGAGGGGTGTGCTTCAGATATATGACGAAACGGAATCGCCAAATGAGGGGGTGCGTTTAAGATATGTGATGAACCGGAATCGCCAAATGAGGGGGTGTGTTTCAGATATATGACGAACCGCAATCGCCAAATGACGGGGTCCGTCATATATACATATATATGTATATGATGAACCGGAATCGACAATTGAGGGGGTGTTTTTCAGATATACGATGAACTGGAATCGCCAAATTTGGGGCACGCATCAAAGATTTATGATGAACCGGAATCGCCAAAGGACGGAGTGCGTTTGAGATAGACGACAGCGACACGGGCACCTGACATGGTCGTGGTTCGCGATTTTGAGTGAGCAGCGCGCCGGCGTAGACGTCCGCGACGCGGCGATGTGGAATGAGCACAGTGCCCACGCCTAGACCACAGAACTGAAAAGACAAAAGACTGAAAACACAAAAATTTCTTAGCGCCGATGCCTCGGCAAATCTTTTACAACCCAGAAGGTGCCCACACACCCCAAGTGAAGAAGAAACTTGCAGGCTCAGAGGGCTGCAACGTGCAAAACCAAGTGGCAGTCTTCCACTTTGCCTTGCGGAAATTTCACCTCGCCGCTGAACACTTGAAATGGGGGAGGGCTCGACATCGTTGAATGCGCAGTCCCTTTGCAAGTCTTGTCGAATTGTACTCAGAACTGCGTAACTGCGTGTTACATCCTCGTAAGGCTTGCAAGCATGCCGACTCATGGAGTGGTTTGGAACTGCAAGACATCTCGGCCAAAACAAACCGTCGAAGTTGCCCCTGAGCAGGGATGGGAATTCGAAGCATGTCCGTGAAAGCGCAGTTTGCAGAACAGGGTTGGTTCTGATTAAATAACAGTACGATATAGCATTGTGGTGATGAAGATGACCATGAGCACGATTGATGATGCTCAACGGGGTGAAATTGGCAGCTGCAATGACGGAGGACATGGCAACTAGCACAACATCATCCCGGAGCAAACCTTAAAACCTTGAAGTGACACTGCTAAGCGCCCCTGCGATGACCAGCGACAAATGCCTATGAAGCTGACTGTGGCCAGCTTGCTGCAAACTGTTTGTGACAGCTAAAAAACCACACTCGCCATCCCCAAGCACCGCAAGCAAGAAACCCCAGAGTCATCACTGCAGTGGAGGCAGTAAACACCTACCCAAGGTCTGTGACGAGCCGGTACAACCCAAATCACCCGAAGTACCTTCTGCGGAGGTTGCCAAAGCTATATACTGCTTTCCCATGTGTGATTCAGCAGAATGTGCTACGCAGTTTTGAGCTGCAAAGTTGAATCGGGAATGGTGTCGGCTGTGAAGACAAAGCTGGAAACACAAGCCGTGTGTTGGGATGTGTGTGTGTGTGTGTCGTGCTACTTACTTATCTGACATCCACTGTGATATGCGTTCGCATGCACGTGCAAGACCCGTCTTTTGCTCTAGCGACTCTAGCAGAGGCCATCGCCTGGTATAAGAAGTTCATCGGAGCCCGAAGCCTGAATCGAACACCTCCAACCTCTCACAACGAACCAATGCAAGATGACGTCTACTTTGACAAGCGATCCCAACATGGTGTGTTTCACTGGGAGCATGATCTCGAACCCCAAAACCTGAAACTTGAATACCGTGGCCTTGCTGTCACTGGCAATCATCCCCGACTCGAAGCCTCCAGGCGGTCCAGTAGACGCGTGATGAACCGAGACTTGCCAGCATTGGCCGCACCCACGACAAACCTTGGCACAGGGACTGGGGCCGAAGCAGGATCGGCTAAGCTGCAGCTGCAGCTCTGGATGTTTCTTCCATCGGAACACCGCTGAACAAGTACAGTACCGAAGCATTCTGTCAACATCAGGCCGGTCGGCCACATGCCGACATGCTGCCAAGGAACACGTCCATGCCCGATCGTGCTTCAATGATGGCATTCACTGCATGATTAATATGCTTCCCCGTCTCGTTGCTGACAAGCTTTACCTTGCAGCATTGCGCAGTCGCACGTCCCATGCTGCAGACAGGCTAAGAGTGGCTATGACACTGGAAACCCAGCCAATTACAAGTCCTTGCCTTGGGCACCTGGGACAAGATGCCTTCTGAGACAGTGGTCTACCAAACACTTCCCCCTCCGTTCTCCAGGTGGCATTCACAACTCGCAGCTTCTTCCTGCGCAGTATGTACAGCAGCCACTTCTCTACCAGTTCCAGCTTCGTCTTGGGTGGCAGGAGATCCTTGCATGGGCGGACGGTGAGGAACCCGGGACCCCGGAGTCAAAAAGACCGACTGCGACTCATAGCCTATTCTCGGCATTTCCCTTTTGCGACAACTGGAGAGCTATCAAAGCCTACAATCCTCAACGCCCTCAAACTCACACTCTTCCAAGCCGTGCATCAATCTTGGTTCCGACCAAGATCACCGGATTCTTCCCGACAATCTGGCGGATTTTGCCTGACAGTCCGCGACCCGGACCCAAGCTTCAAACCTAATCATGCCCTCACAAAGCATGTCGAAAGCTACGAGGGTCGAAGTCCTGGCCACTGGGTCTTTCAGAAATTGCAGAGCACGCTGTTACATAGGCCAGGAGCGTATAAACGAGCCGTTGAAGTCAAGCACATCCACGATGTACCTCGAGGACGGGGCAAAAAGGCATGAAGGATCCTCATTTCGAGGGTTGGCTGAAATTTGAGGCCTATTTCCGCAAGCTGCGGCAAATTCCTTCCCTGACCTCTAAGGCTGTGTCGTGGACCCACCCGCCTGTGCACAACCACGCCTGACTTTCGTATAGCAAGCCCTTATTGGACCCCCTAAATATGATCTGATCCATCCTGATCCCATTACCCAAATGAAAGAGCTGCGTCGATCTACAAAACTAATAAACCTGGCCGAGCTGGCACAACCAAACAGCGCCGCTTCGAGATGGTCCGCAACTGCTGGGCCAGAACGTCTGCCGGTACTACCTTGAAGGCCCAGGGCTCGGCAGAGTTATTCTGGTTGCAGGGGTATCGCTCGGGCTTCGTCGGGTTCCAAAACACGGCAAGCTGCCTTCCCTCCAAAGCCAACTTGGCCTTCGGCCATCACCTCCTGCGGCACCAGAAAGCATTTCACGCTCTCGCAACTCAGACGAGGTCGCTCGGTCCGAATTTCCAGAGATGTCATGGATTCTGGTAAGTCCGACAGAGGCTGCTCGAAACATTGGCCTCACTTCAACCGTGCAGTGGGCTGGGCTGGGAACACAGTGCACCGCACGCCTGTCTGCAGTCTTTTCCGACATGGCCCAAACTCGACACTGCAATCCTTCACCACCGGGACCAGTTGACCTTGCTCCAGTTCCAGGCAGCGGGAGCAAAGCAGCTTCCGGTGTAGGCCTGGGCTTTCAGGTGTCAAAAACTCCTTGAGAATACGCTCAAGACTCTAGCCGTTCCGTTCACACGAACTCCAGACCTCATGCAGCAATGCACACAGGTGTGTTTTCACCCAAGGAATGTGATGGAATGTGTGAAACATGCCCAAGCAGCGCTGCGACCACTTCTGCAGATAGTTCGAGAAGCGCACATAACCTCTTGAGTTTCGACATGCGGCTCTAGCCGTTGATGTGGTTGCTAGTTCAACTTTGATTTTGTGGGAGGCTGCTGGCTTGGGAGTAGGGGATGCGCACCTTGTCAACGATGAAGATCTCCATACTTAACAGGTCTGAGCTAGTGACAAGTGCAAGTTATCGCTTAATGCTGCATTCTCGGCGTTTCGTGTCAGGCCCGAGGGAAAGCTCCCGGAACGTCAGAACAAGTAAAGTATGTCCAAATTGTCCGAGATTACTTCTCAAGTCTTGCATAACTCCAGAATCTAGAAGATGCTCTTCAAATTCTTCACAAAGCTGAATGCAAGGGAAAACCGCTTATGTAGCTGAACCGAGGTCTTCCAAAGGCTGTGCATTGAGTCTTGTCAAAAGAACTTGCTTAGACCTACGCCAATCAAGAACCTCTCGTGCAACCGCCTGCAGTGAAAAGAAGATGTGGTTAGGAAGTTTGGGGTCGCGGGTCTTCGCGGCAATCATATTAATATATATGTCATCCATAGTTCAACACCAGGAGCTTGTGAATATAAACCTCTCACGCAGTGGTGGCGGATAAACAATGTTTACGTCCTGTCTATTGTCAGGACGGCATGCCTTCAAACAAAACGAAAGTACTGCATGTCACTTTTTTGTGTGCCGGACGAAAATAACAAAGTTCTAGAACGGCGCAGCTGGTGCCATCAGGACTCAAAATGACTCAACCCATTAATTACTCCTGATACTGGAATCGCTATACAAAGACTGCAAGAGAACCTGACAAGGCAACTCGAAACAAGGAGTCGTGCACTCTCAGCTGAGCTGCCTGCCGTTTCACTGATCTGGTTCTTGATAGTGCTGTTTTCGCACGGATGCATGAATGGTTACTGCAATGATATCTTATGGGTGCTGCTGCTCCAGTGCCGGAGATCCCTGCCCGGAAGTCTTAACGAGTAATTATGCACTCGCTCTGTACCTTCGCTTCTTCGAACGGTGGTGGTTTGAACATAGCCTTAATACTGAATGCTTCCTGACTCTACAGGACAACTTGTGCCCCCGGAATGCAAAGACAAGCTGCCAACGTTGTCTGGGTCATGCGTCTGAAGCGGGATCCCGCACCCGCGGCAGCAAATCAATCGCCTGGGATGCGATGCTTTCTGGTAAAGCCCTGACCCCATATTCAGCTCCTAACTCGCACGGACGGTAGACCTCGTAGCGAGGTGGCATCATGGAAAGCAAATTCTATTCACAAGGCTTCCAGCATCTCCACACGATACTGATACGTGCAAGCAGCCCGTTTGATGTGCAAGCAGCCCATGTGATGCACTATGATGCACCAAGTCCGGCAGACTGCGCAGTTTGTTTTACGAAGCCTGGCCTCAATGATTGAACCGGATGCCTTGTGACCTCTCGCGCAACCTGCACGCAGCCCAAGTCTGACCAGTGCAGGATGCTCTGATGCTTTGCTGGCCCGCGTCATGAGGTCCTTGCTGGCGGAGGTTTTCGACTTGGCCCCTCTTCCGTCTTGAGCAGAGAGCACGATTAGATGTGCAAAGAGGATAATCCGTGTCCAGGCCGGCCGTGACCGAGCCTACCAAACCCGAAATCTGCTAAAGGCTGGCTTGCATCGCAACCTCAGTTCCCAGGACTCGACGATATGAGTTTGCAGTTTACATACACAACCTCAGTTTAATCCTCCACGACATGTGGTCGTGCGCTCCGGAGCCTTGCAGACCATGAAATGTTAGGCTTGAATCGGCAACCTGGCCCTGGAATCAGCACAGCTCAGGATCAATGCCCTTGGTGAGTGGGTTGTCCGTGTGCGGATCGAAGATGCCAGGGTTGTTCCTCGAAGCAACAGCCTATACTTGTGCAGAGCGCAAGCCACCTTTGGGTGGGGCATTGTGGGGCATGAAACACAAAATGGTATAGCCTGGCTGTGACTGCTCAGTTTCTCAGGTGTGCCTGCTTGCTACTTAAGTTGGCTTGACTTGTCGACGTCCAAAGAAATCTTGTTTTCTCGAGCACAGAGGCAGAAATATTGGGTTGAGCCTGGCTGAAGGGGCCGGCAGCGAGACAAAGCCTGCCAGTCAGGATTTTCCTTACTATGTGAGCGCAGCAAAACGAAGCAGCCATGGCTCCTCCGAGAGTCCGGCACGAGCTCATCCACCATGGCCTACGACAGGCGTGAGGACTCTGACCGGCGGCGGTAGTGCTGCTAGTGTTGGATCGCTCCAAACGCATAGTAGAACCACAAGTTCCAGCAGCGGATTCGGTTCGCAACCGAGCACAGAGTCAGAGGCACCATGCTTCCACATCCTTCGATCCTGCAGTACCCACGAAATCGGCGGGGCCTCAAGCTCCTCGCCAGTAGGGCCGTCTGGATGCCCAGCATATGGGACACCCTTCCTTCGAGCAGCTCTGAGATTGGGGCAAAGAGGCGGTTTGGGCTGCCCACTAGTGACTATGATCGGAATGAAGGCCGATATCATGACCATCATCATCTGCAGCAACATCACCGGAGACAGTCTCAAAGCGTAAGAGCAATACCAGAACCGGTGGTAGAATGCATGTAGTTGACATCATCTGCCAGAGTGTTTGGAGCAAGAGAAGGAGCTTCGATCGGTACAAGGCTCAAGTATTCTTTTTGGCTCAAGGTTTGCGGGTGGGGCAGGGGTCTTTTGCGGGGGGGGGTGGGGTCCTTGCAACAATCGGGCATAGGGATTCGGGCTTACAAGAGTCTACATTCGCGTCCCGTACTTCCCGTCTCATTTCTCGAAGGCTCGTGCTCGGAAGTCTCCTCGGTGCGGCTGGAAGCTCCAGCTGCCTTTGTAAGCTCAGTGTTCAGATTTCAAGGCATCTGGGAGGGTGGTGCATAGGTCTTGATAGCACCTAGTTGGTCCTACAACTGTCCTACGCAAGATGACCAAGAGGCCGCAGCAGCATGCGGCCGATGTCACAATGCCATCAAAAGGCTTTACTCTAGCCAAGCATTCATGCCCACCACTTCTGCTCATTCTACTCCGACCCAGCCGATTGGCCTACTGAGCTCGATTTTGACGCGCCCCCATCCCAAGCCACAGCACCATACGGCAAACCAGAAACATGTGTGAAACGAAAGAGAAGCTGTGAAAAGCTCATGCACGCATCATGGCTTATTTAGGTTGAAAACGACGTAAGCACAGGCCTTCTCAACTTGTCCAGGTCGTCCTGTGCAGGGGCCGTGAAGTCTGATTGCAAAACCTCGAATCTACAATTGATAGTGATGTGCCTGCAGCTTGGCCGCCGAGCAAAGGCTTCGTCACGTGACCCATCGCTCACACAGTCGCTTTGGGAGGCTTACTAGCACAAGGGACGAAACTGCCAGCGAGGTCGAGACAATCTGCCAACTAATCTGAGGCAGCTCAGCAAGATGCTATCTACACACATCTAAGACACCTCGAGCGCACCTCCAATTGGGAGGAGTCTCGTGCCGCTCGTCGGGCGACGGCTGCACACAAGCACCAAGGCACCTTGGAAAGGAACAAAAGAGACCACGAAAGCCGCAAGGACCGTTGTAGTATCTTAAGGGTTGTGCTCCTTAAGTGGTGATCGCGGAGCTGCAGTGGAGCCGCATGAGAAAATGCTTGCCGACACCAGTTGCTTGCTTGCTGAGCTGCGAGCATCCGTTTGATACAGAGTAATACAACAGTTTGCTCTGTCTTTTTAATCTTTGGAGAAGCCCACGCCCACACTTGCATCTCGCAGTGATCGACATTTCCACCGAAGTATATAGTAAATGCTCACAGCATCCTAAATGGAACTATGTCTATGTGCTGTGCTGCTATTTAGCAGCAGTCCTTTCTCCATAAGGGGTGTCCCTGGAATCGACCCTTTGCGGCCCCGGTGCTGGCCAGCATGCCCATCCTGGAAGCTTACTCGAGGGGAGCCTGGCGCCGCGGACTTGGAGAAAGGACGCGCCCTGCTCTGCACTTCGAGAACTCGAGGGCAAAATGACTCCAACGTGACGACATCCATGCACCGTCAGACACTGCACCCGCCTTCCCGCGTAATGTGTCGTGCCGAACAAAACCATGCTGCAGTGCAAACAAACTCGCCCTCTCTGCTCGACCCATCGGCCAGGCGGAATCCCCAGCAGCGCAACGGGCCCAACTCGTCCGAAGCCTCTCTGCTCGGCAGCTTCGCATATGGATTGTGATGCTGTTGGCATTGGAGGGTAAGATACGAGCTCTTTCCATGCAGACGTGTATTCGATGTCTTCACCAGACTTGGGGCATGCCCAGTACACACACAAACACGACATAACAGTGATGCTACTTCGAGTGAGGCCCTGAGCACTACGATGGTAAAACGGAATGCCTGAGACACAACTGCTAGCCTGCACCAGTCATTCGAAGGAAAACCGCGAAAAGTCACTTACCGGGGCTTGCGCTGGCACGAGGCCGACTGGTCGCGGCCGCCACCTGCACACCTCCGGTCCAAGTGCTGCGGCCCGGCAATGTGAGTGCGGAGTTGAAGCAAAACCTTCCCGTTGCCCAACACCAATGTAACTGGAACTTGAAACTAAAGTCGCAAGCTGACACGAAGCCCGCAACGCCAAAGCGGCACAAGTTGTCCAATGGAGCTTCGGCCCTTGTCCAGAAGGAATCGTACATGGTGTCAATCTGTCAACTCCCGACCCCTATAAAGCTGTCTCCCTGCAGCCCTCCAGAAGTCTGCAAGCACCACGAGGCCCTGAAACAAGATGCCTCCTTTGCCACAGTGCCAGGGCTCCACCATGGCGACAGCCCCGAGAACCACACAAATCTGTTCCAATACGTAGCTGTGCAGCGAAGGCAATTTTGGAACTCCTTTGGTCGAGCAGTAGTATTCGAGCACAAACCCAAAGCGCTGGGTGAGGCTTGGAGTGGCTTTCGGGTCGTGCTTGACTAACAACAGCAGCAGGTAACATGCTTCGCTTGAACACCGTCCCCACAAATGCTGCTCATGCATTCTCCTCTTTGAGCAGCCACAGCTTGGATGCTACTGGAGAACCAGCCACAGAGGGCAAAAGGACGACGATAAAAGGACGACGATGACACCGGCGCTTCTGTGTACAGGATGTGTACACTTTGCGAGCTGAGAAGCAGGTTCAAACTCCACTTGGCCACACATTTGCGAGGCCTCCTGTGGCAGAGAAGCCATCGCCTGAATTGCATGGTCATCTCAGACATCTCCGCAACTGCCACCCTCCAAGGAAAGCCTTTCTCTGAGCAAAAGTGTCACGGAGTACCCGTCAGTTGGCGGCGCACACACACACACAGAGACACACACGGACACACAGACACAGACACAGACACACACACACACACACACGCACACACACACACACGCGCAGATATATATATATATATATATATATATACACACACACACACACACACGCACACACACACACACACACACCGACCGGCACCTCATCGTCGAACACGTATGACAAACCCGATGCCTCCTCGCCAAGCTGGGAGGACCCTGAAGCAACTGCCCACCTGACCTTCAGCTGCCCGGTAGCATCAGCTTTTGGTGAGCTCCTGGTTTCAAAGGAGGAGCAGCACAACAGTTGGTACAGAGTCATTGATCACGGTGCTTAGCAGCAAATAAACTACTGAAACCCACCGAACACTTGAAGGAACATGTGGCCACAGCTACAGCGACATCTGCCCTCGAAAACTCAAGATGGAGGCAAGGCGGAGCGCCCTCACTCAACTCGCCCCACTACCTAGACCAGGAAGTAACTAACTCTTTGTTGTATTTCTGTATCCTCGTAGATTCAGTACGAGATGCTGCACCTGATTGGCATAGTCCTTTGCAGTTTTTTGTTGGTGTTACTAGACTGTCTATCTTGTGGCATGTACGTTACATGGGCATGGTGTGCAGATAAATACCAATACTTGCTTAACTGGCGATAAGTGTCTCTGCTTTCCCTAAACACCAGTGTACATCATGTTGCATGTAGTGATAGTGTCCAAAGCCGATCTTACTATATGCTTATGCTCGGTGCAGCCCACGCACACAAAAACAAGTTGATGCGAGCTCATAAGATGGTTGGTACTGCAATGCTCGCAAACTCGCGCAAACACTCGTCCACAGTAAAGTATCGCCAAGCATTTAAACCAATGGATATGCTTCATATATACTCAAAACTTAACGGTGGCTGCTGTATACAGACGAAGGCTGCTGTATACAGACGAACACTGAGCCCTAGATGCGATTTCAAAACCAGCTTCTTGTGCTGCAAACTCTTGTTTACAGCTACGCACAATCGCATGCTACGAAATGCGAAGTGAGCGCACAGCACTCGATCTTGTTGTCGTGTCACACATTCGATCTCAGCATGCCATGATGTTGTTGAGTGATTCAATGCACGTATGCGCACGCATGTATGCATGCATCGCGTGCATACATCGGCAAATGTCGCTGTAGACTCGGTTGATTAATTAAGCCAGTGTGCCAGAGGATGTTTGGCTGCACTGGTAGTTATATTGTGTAGACTCCTATGTCACGTATGTCCATCAACACATGTGAAATGCGTCGTCATATTCGTACTCGTGTCCAGGCTAGCATGGTGCTGCCATTGAGAATCATTGAGAGATATCTGAGGATACTACTTACTGTAGTGGCCAAGTGCGTGGGTGAAGTATGGTCAGATCTTAGAATCCTCCAGTCCAGCCATGAAGGGGCTGCTCGGGACAGGTTGGGCAAGTGGGGGAGCGTGCCAAGTGGGACGGACAGGGCAGGTGGCGCAGGTGCATTGAATTTCTCCCTTCTGTCTCAGTATATACTTGTACAGTTATACGAAACCACCACTGTGAACTTCTTGCCATTGATATCGCAACACATCAAGAACACAGTCGCAGGTTCCCTGCCTCAGTGCGATGATCGGCGTTGGATCTGACCGCGAGAAGCGAATCGTAGGGTCTTCCTGACAAATGATGCTGAGCCCACCCACAGCGAAACCGAAGTCGATGCGAGAAACTTTGTTGCTTCATAGCCAGCCGAGTCGCACGCAAACGAGTCACAAACACCATCCAGTCAGCAGTCTTGCCATGCTGCATTCTTCGGTGGCTTCGCTTGTATCTGGACTCTTGATTATCTGCTAGAAAACAAAGATTGGCACGGGGGATGGCTCTCGTGGCACGTCCTCCAGCTGCATCTCTTCGCTCACTTCAATGAAGGTATTCTTGACCTGAAAACCCCTAATGGCGCAAGCTTCCCCGACGCGGACACGAAGATAGCGCGCAGAGCAGGAGCCTTAACCTTGTCGTTTGCCACTGGGAGGCTTCCACTCCTGGCACTTGGCACACATCTAACCCTTGGTTTGGGTAGCATGGCATGCGGACCACACAACATCTCTTTCTATGCGTTTACAGACATACTTATGCGCGACCAGTATGCTGTGCACATACAAAGACGGTCATGCACAGGCGTCACGCCCGCACGCGCGAACAAACACACGCACGGAAAGAGAGAGAGAGAGAGAGAGAGCGAGAGACGTGAACGCAAATGAAACATCCATCCATACGTACTGCACACCTTCCTGCTTGCCGACACCTACCAATCTACCTACCTACAGTATGTATGTACTAGTACGTATGTATGTAAGTGCGATGTATTCCATACATATATATATATATTTTGTCTATTTATATACATATATATATACATATAGGTATGTATACAATATATATATATATATATATATGTGTGTGTGTGTGTATGTATATATATATATATGTACTTGTTTACTCATGTATTTATATACACATGAGTTCATACACATACGCACAGGCACACCTACACTGGCAGAGCTACACACATACAGACATACATGCGTACGTACATACATACACTAAATACTTATGTTCACATACATCTACATGAACAAACATACGTAGTATGCGTGAATGCCTGTATGTGTGTTAATGTATATTTGTGCAGTATTGTGTGTTCATTCTGCTTGTACCTGTCTCGTTCGGACAGACACGCTGGATAGTAGTTTGCAGGCAGATGAACAGAGCCGCGGGACAATCATCAGCAAGGCTATGCAGCTGACGAAGCACAATCACCAAACACACCAAAATTTGCGCCAGTGCATGCCACCAGGCAAGTCAAGCATCGGAACCCCTGTCAAAATTCCTTCACCTTCAGCTCTGTCGAGCAGACTGCAATATTGTCGGTCCCGATAGAGGAGATCGGGGAGATCGGCTTGGCCGGGCTCTCCTTTCTTATGACAAGGGTTTTCAGACCACCTTTCAAGAATCCAATGGGAATCAAGTGCTGACTGACTTACATAAAACGAACACTGGGGTTACCAGAATAATATGTCGGGTCCGTCCGAGGGGTTACATTCAGAGGTCCGCTTCAAGACTCCGTGGCAACTTGAATGCTTCCTACCGCAACCCATGCACGTGCAGGGTAGCGAACCCAAGAATGCGGGTTCATCTCTGCGGCCATCCAAGAAGGACCCAAAACAATGCTAACCACCACGGCTGCCACCTTTAGCCATATCATCAATTCCATTCTGCTAAGTCTTCAATCCTGAATCCCTGATGCCCCGCCCAGTCCGTCGATCTTCCACCTGGCGATGCCCTGCACATAAATGCGGGCAGATGCTCGGGATGTTTTTGCATCATCGTTTGCATGGTCATGCGCAACATGCATATTGCAAGTGCTGCTTGCTGGGGCTTCGGATGCTGTTCTGATTCTGTGTACTGCCTGATCATAGCTCCACCGTCTGCCTCTTTCATCCTGAACTCTGAGCTGCATGCATGATGTCAAGGTGTCAAGCTGTGTCAACTATTTATACACTTGAAAAATCTGTTAGCGCTAGCCTCGCTTGGTGATTCGTGACGGAGGCGTGTGCATGTGTTTGCTCAGCCACTCGTGGCGAGACAGGTCAATCTTTGTAGTTTGTACTTTCGCCTGAGTACGAGAATGCACGCAGTGCATTAGCACGTTGTGCAGCTTCATGTCGGGCTTTTAAGGCTTGTTCTCGAGCGGTCGCAAAGCGTCCTACGGATCGGACGCTGCGTGGTGAATGAATGAAAACGGGCATGAGTCATGTGCACGACCCACTGAATGCGCATTCGAGATGATGTGGTTCGCATGCTCATCGTAATCCTGATCCACAACATCATCACCACTGATAGTGGATTCGGTCTTTCGAGTGGAGACGAGGATCAGGAATTGGCTGTGATTTACAAGCTAAAGGCTTGTGCACAGAACAGCCATCTGTAGACTTGGCTCAATTTGGGAGTCATGCGGATTCCAATGTTCAGCTAAAGTTGCAGACAATGCCGAGAGTTTTACAGGTTCGAACCGTCCTGGCTCATTGACCAGCGCACGCCCCTGTACATAAGCAACAAATCCCTGCACGAACGACCAAGCACGAATGCTGAGTCTGGTGCCCGTGCTGCGGGGAAGACTCTTGTGACGTTGGACTGGGAGCTGCCTCCGAATGGTCGCAGCAGTAACAGAAGCAACAGTAGCAGTCGTCGGAAGAGCAGTACCAGCTAGCAGAAGCAATGCTAGTAAACTACTATGCGTCGTCATCGTCGTCGTAAGTGGAAGTACAGAGACTATTGTAATCCTCGTTTTGGAATTGAATCTGAAAAGGACCTCTGGCCACCACTTGTAGCTCAAGTCCAAAGGGTACCTCGAGACTCTCAACATCTTGTAAAGCTCCCAAAGCTCGTGAGCACCAACCAAATGCCTCATGCGGTCGCAGGGTCCGTCGCAGGGGTGATGAAGTGTCCTTCCATTGCAGAGTTGCTTTCGACTTCTCCTAGATTCCGCCAGATGGCCGCTTGTGCCAAAGGCGTTGTCTTGAGGGAATGAACTAGTTCGAGATCGCAGACTGCAAAATGCGCTGGCCATTGGCACTTGAGTATACATTGGCAGGGTTTGGGATACGGCCTAATCACAACCACTGCAGCCTTGAGGTTGAGGGTGCGAGCGTGCACATGCACATCTTCCGTGATCTATCTAATTACATCATCTATCTACCCATTCCAAGAATCTAACTAGCTGCGTATCGATCCACCAATCTGACGATGCTTGTTTTCCTCTCGCATTGCTGGCTGAGCCTAACGACGTGTGTGCTTTATCACAACTAGGCCGTATCACGTTTGCTCATGAAACTAAGAATGATACATGGTAGGCCATATTGATGTCGCCGCCCCCCCCCGCCGCCCAACAGAACACTAAGCACGTGGCACTTGCGGCGCCGCCAGCGGTGCATGAGACGACGACAGACAGGTCCTGCAGCAAGACGCGGAATTCTACTTGCTGTCAGCTTCGCTACAGTTTATAGCAGCTTCACCAGCACTATTCATTGAAGCCTAAATACTCGCTCTTTGCAATGCCACAATGCTCCTGCACAGTATGCGCGGTTTACTGTGCCAGGTTTGCTATGTCGCTGCTCTGCAGGGACTTACCCGAGCAAGCGCACGAAGACGGGCAAGGGCTCAGGCCTGCTAACCTCAGGGTAGCTGAGACCAGACATATGTCCAGCAAACAGGAACTATGTCCTGTCAATAATGTAAGGACCTGAGTCCAGATCCTGCAATGCCAAACTGGGGCCACAACAGTCTTGCCAAGCTCTCTTCGCAAGTCACCTTCGAGCAGCACGCAATCGCTGATGAACGCCCCCATTCCGCACCAACACCAAGACGACCTCACAACCACGAGGTATGGAACACCCTTGAAATCCCCCTTGCAAGCCTCAGCTGATGTCACCTTGGAAGAAGCCCTCTCCAAGCATTCGCTGCCCCTACTGACAGAAATGAACTGTTCTTGTTCAGATGTGATGTGGAACGTCGTGTATGTACGCAACTTTTGTTGCAGATCCAGTCGCTGGGCAAGGGAGTCATGCGTTTGGGGTCGCGTGTGGAGAACTTGAAAGAACATGTAGCCGGATGCCGTGTGCGCAAAAACGCTCAGGCTCTCTTATGATGCGAAAATAAAGGGAAAGGACATGTGACAAGCAGTGGTCTGGGACGAAAATGAAAAGAAAACTGCCCTATCAGAAAAGAACTACCAATAAGTAGCCTTGCATGGCTGCGAAGCAATTTATCTCTTGCTGTAGCCGAAGACGCATTACGTACACCATGGCGCAGCGATACTTTGCGTGGGCAGACAAGACCACACTATTTTTCAAGTACATAATGCGCGCTTCGTCATGCGTCAGAACGTGTAGTATATCCTAGTCGGGAGTTCACGCCTAGATGTGCCATGTGTGGGCATGTGCTTGCGTTCAAGAGCGGTTGTTCTCTTGCCAAATGCCAAGCAATCATGTGATTCGTTTTGCCCGGTGCCCTTGTTATCGGCTCCGTACACAGCGAGGAGAAGACAGATCGCTATATGCATGTCCACACCACCAAAGGACCCACCCGCAGCCACAGAAGAAGGGAGCATTGAGCACAGCTGAAGCCAAACCAAAACCACACCCACGGTGGCGGGGAATTCAATTGGGGTTTGTTTAGGACTACATAGTGACTACAAGAATTGCTGCCAGCAGGGCAGGGTCTGGGGCCTGCGAAAGGAAGGGTTTAGAATGAAGCACTGAGCAATGGGAAGATTCAACGCCAAAACCCCTGATATGAAAAGATTCTCGTATTCATAAGCGGAAAGTAATGCTCTGTGTTCGGGGCGCAATCGTGCATCTACACGCATGTCCATTTTGGTGTCGCTGCGCATGTCTAGGTGTAGCCTGTGTGTATGTGTATGTATGAGTATGTATGTATGCATATATAAATATGTATACGCACATACAAATACCATCACGTATGTATTAGTACGACTGCACCACTTTTGCCTGTTGCAAACTACTGTCCAGGAACCTATGGTCAGCAATGCAAATTTCAACTGCTGCGAATGACAAGACAGGATTTCTAAGCCAGGCCTGCAAAGCTAACAGTCATTGATTCATACATTGCTCAACAGACATTGCGGTCTGGTCTATCTACGAATAGGTCCAGACCCGGACGACGACTACGAACAGTGACGATGTTGACATTAGTGCTCAGTGCTCTCTTGTACTCACGGTGCCGAGTGGCTGTACGACGTCACATCGTTAACCTGGACCTGGGAACAAGGGCGACTGCAGAATCGACTATTTCTCTGTTGCAGCGGCACGAGGCCGCGGGGCACTGCGTCCTCACAGCCGCAAGCGATTTGTCCCAAACCAACTGGCTCCTACACCGCGTCACCCTTTTTCCGAAAGCCCTCGAACGGCTCCAGCCACTTCTGGGCATCTGACCACCTCATCTCCGCGACCGATGGTCTGGCCACCGACTTCCTTCCGACAGGGCACGATGCATTTTGTTTTGCACAGAAGGTCGCCAGCGACGACAAGGTAGGTGGAGTTCGTCGACGAAACCCACAAAAGCCACACACACACACACACACACACACACACACACACACGCATGCATACATATGCGCATACACACATGCATGCATACACTGCATGCATAGTGCATGCACTACGTACGCTTCCCACGAATGTACACCGCAGACACTGACGCTGCACACCAGACATATACATACACTACCTACATACGCTACATACCTTACATACATTACACACATCACATACCTTACAGACATACCTCACAGACATTTCATTGTGTACAGTACATACAATTAACACATACTTGCTATCATACATAACATACCCACCTTCCATACCATAGGTACCAGAAATCTACAACGGTTTCTATGAAGACGTCTACATAAACACATACGTAGATAGATAGATCAATACACAGACAGGTGGAAAGACAGATAAACAGCATACACATACATACGTACAAACCTACATATACACATCTACATTTATAAATACATATATACATGCAAGTATACATATATATGTACAACATATGTGTATATGTATACATATATATATATATATACATATATATATATATATATATATATATGTGTGTGTGTGTCTTTACATTCAGTATGTAAGACAAACACACGTACGTAAGTACGTGCTTAGGCGCGTAGACATACATGCACATGCGTTCCTTGGAAAGAATGTACTCAGGTTCTGTATAGGTGTATCCAGGGTGTATATTTCTGTCTTGTGTCATTTGTGCACCTCTTCAAATATCGTACGTATTTGCCTGCGCTGTTTGCTTCGCCCCTTGCCCTTGCACTGCCTTTGCATTCCGAAGACATCTAAAGCCCCGAGGCGACCATCCGGCAAAATTCGTTTTCGTGCTTCGCTGCTCATGGCGCGGTTGGCCCACCGGTAAAGAGCGCACCAAGACCTGAGCGAAACACTTGGTGTCTTTCTTGCTTGTTACTTCGTGTGTTTGAAACTTCTTTCTTCCTCTGTCGACTTCGCCACGGCCACAGTGCAGG
This sequence comes from Symbiodinium sp. CCMP2592, assembly GCA_905221615.1. Classification (NCBI taxonomy): domain Eukaryota; class Dinophyceae; order Suessiales; family Symbiodiniaceae; genus Symbiodinium; species Symbiodinium sp. CCMP2592. Next base: position 763,768 of record CAJNDT010001946.1, read on the forward strand.
GCTCCGCGACACCCCTCTGCATGCTAGTCTCCGAGCATATCTGTATCAAGGCTGGGACAGTTCCGGACAGCAACAAGACGCCGCCAAATTTAACACCTCCAGCCCACCTCGTAGACCAACGGCCAATCAAACTCCCTCCCGCTCTCTTTCTTTCGTGATCCGCTAGCAAAAGAAGTCGCTGAAACACGAATCGTCGCCGGCGTCGCAGCAGGAGTCGTAGTAGTAATTTTGATAGCAGTAGGTATTCATAGTAGTGGTAGTAGTAGTAGTAGTAGTAGTAGGAGTAGTAGTAGTAGTAATAGGAGTACAGTAGTACAGAGTATGGTAGCAGTAGTTTGAGCTCAAGCCCCAATTGACAACAAGTCTTGGAAGCACACCAGACGACCGGCTGCGGGCTCCCGAAGTGGCGCCTTTGCGGAATCTCATCACGGATACAGGCAGCCCATTCAATTGCGATCCGTAATAACCACGCTGGAACTATTGCTTGGACACCCGCGTTGGTGAACCCTCTGCTATTTTCGTACTTTGCTACTTCGGAGTGCTTCGCAAGGAAGTAGGTAGGTTGGGGTGTATTGGCAACCGTTTTGGTTGGCCATTGGGAAACACTCAATCGATAAACTTGGCACAAGTCGGGAGCAACGTGCCCTCCATGCAGCACGTATTGGTGTCTTGCTTCCCGCGGGGAAACACAACGAATCCCGAAACGAGCGTTCTTTCGAGGGATTCGGCTCAAGCATCACCAAGAAAACTGAACTTCATTGCGGTGAGACATGGTGACACTTCTTCAGGCGGCTGAGGCTTGCAGGCATCTTGACAGTCCAAAAAAAGACCCTTCTTCTGGCCTGCACCCGGCACCTGTGCCGGTGCACCCACCTCGGCCGGCGAGGTCTCGGGGGCCGCAAGTCGCCTTGGCCAAGAGTTCTGATGCTGGAAACACGGCTGTAGCCACATGCAGGGCTCTGTTGCAAAACCACTACGCAGCAGCCTGGTGCGCGTGGTTGTGTGTGTGCGCGTGTGGACGTGCGTGCGTGTGCATGCGTGTGCCGGTGCATGTGCGTGTCTGTCTGTGGCGAATGCCTCCTTACATGGTACTTGTTCGACGGTCGTTCGACGTGTGCCTCGGCTCTCGGTTTTGCAAACAAGGACTAGCAAGCCGCGGAAGTGTCAAGCCTCTCCAGGTTTCGGGAAATGGTCTATTGGCTCTGGGCACGCTCCGCTGCCCACCGCCATGGCAGCTGTTGCAGCAGCCGCGCCCGTGGCCTGGAAACGCAAGATGTGTGCAGGTGCCTCTTGTCGTGCCGACTAAGGCGGGGCTCAAACACAGAGCGTCCACCCCGGCCTTGAACACGGTGATTCACTTCTTGTTCTGTTGCTTCTACTGTTGAAAGGTGTGCTGTCAATCGCACCGCGACTCCTACTTTTATGCTTGATGATCATACTAATCCTAGCACCACTGCTGCTGCCACGGCTGCTACGACAACGACGTGGTAGAAATATTTAATAGCGTGATTAACAATAAGAGTAGTAATAGCAATAAGAATAGGAAGAAGAATAATGACCATAGTTCAGCCAATAATGGAAACATAGTGGTAATGCAACTGCTCCTGTTCCAACGCGTGCCTCCCATTCCTACTTTACAAGCATCATTGTTATTTTCCCCAGCAGGTGTTGGCATGATTCGCAAACTCCCGAGCCCCTGCTTCGATCGCAAGGCAAAAAGGCTTGTATGTTTTCCAAGACCTGGAAGATCTGTGGACGGTATTGATGCTGACCTATGTAAGGCTTTCAGATTTGCGCAGAGGCATAGTGTGAGCGTCCCACCTCACCCGGAGCAGGTGTCGCGGGCTCCTGGTTCTGCACTTCCTCCTGGAAGTGATTGAATTTCGACTCTTACACCAGCTTTGCGAGGACAAGGCCGGGCAGTGACACACGACGACAACAATAGTGTTCAGAAAGTCGTAGCAACGTAGTCAACACTTGCGCCACTTAAATAATACGAACACCCAAACTGCAAGAACAAGCCATCTCATCTATGGCCACTACAAGATTTACAGAAGAGAGCTAGCCAGCAGGTCATGAATTTGGGTTGAGCTGTCTTCACGAACCAAAGCCGCTTCTCCATCGCAGAACACTCACTCTGAGTTCAGTTGGGCTTTTCGCTGATCGTATAGACGCCGAACGCTAGGCCAAAGTAGTAGACTTGCCAACATATTGGCCAACAACCACCAGGTCCGCTGCAACGACGACCTGCAAATTGCCAGACCCACTGAGAGAAAACTCGGGAGGATTGAAGTCCAAGATGCAAACGCCAGCGAGGCGAGAGCACGATTTGCACTCCAACATGTGGACTGCTCTTCGGAAAGAGCACGATCTCTCTTTCAAAGCTCGATTCCCTTGTATCGGCCACAATGGGCGGTCACGTCCAGCAGCCCAAGGCACTCTGGCGAGAGCCATGTCCGAAGTGCGACAGTGCAACAGTGCGCATCTCGACATGGAGACAGCATGATGGGCGGACCGGGCACGCACGACGGAGCAAATTGACCACTGTGTTATAGGTGACCCACTGCGCAAGCCGCCGGCAGGCTGTATCATGCTGTCACCAACTGTGCTTTTACTTCTCACCAACGATCCTCATAGTATGATCACAGCGCTTGGGTTCAACAGCTCACTCAATTCTGCTCCAGCCAATTCTTCACCTTGTCACCATGTCTGCCAGTATGTGGGCTTCGAGTCAGAGCAATTTCCCGACTACTCTGGCCTGCATAGCTTCGTCAGCCTTCGGGGGCTCTGTGGCTATGCCATGAGAGCAGCATGAAAACCGTGAGCCGAATGAATTAACTGTCTCCTCCAGGACGGCAAGTCCAGGCACGTCGTCCTCCTAGCAGGGCCAAAGCAGCTGTGTTTCGAGGACAAAACTCTCCTTCTAGTAGTGGCATCTTGTAAAGCCTGTCGGCCCTCTGAATCCTTCACCCAGGTTGTTCTTGGAACCGGCCCTCAGCCCCACGAAATTTGCTTCAGAGCTCGCAGAAAGCAGCAAACTCCTCATGTGCCGGCTCGGCCACTGCTCCTTGGCGCAGCAGAGTTTCGACTCAGGCGACTTGCCGCGCTGCCCTGTTTCCAACCCTGTTGCTGCAGGCGGGTTGCCCACACCAAGGTGAGAGCGGAGCCTGCTGAAGGTCTCCCTCCACGCGCGTTCCTCCACGGGCATCTCTGCAGGTCTTTTGCCGATGATGCGTTCAGTTTTTGTTACTATGAGACAAGACCAATGTCGACAGGCATGGGACATCATGAGACGACTGTAGCTACGGTGACACGGCCCGTAGCTTGTAAAACACTGGAAAACCACGTCTTTTGGATGGAGAAGGGGGTGCATAAACGTCGAATCTAGCAGAATCTAGCAAGGCATATGTAGACCGGCGCTGCCCGAATAACGGGGTATCAGTGATGACGGCATGGACTGCAGTTGTTTTCAGGTATGTCCCAGCGAAGACGCATAAAACATTTCCCTCGCTATGGCACCGACGTGTCTGGCTTTGAAACGGCCGCGACTCACCAACCGGTTCGCTTTTCCGGGTCCCTCAAACATGAAAAAACGGGCCGAACCTGCCCTACACTTTCTGTCTAGAAGCTATGCTGCATTCATGTTGTTAACCACAAATCTGGAACGAGCTCTCTCTCTTTTGTTACTGTCCTGTTTTGAAAGCAGAGTCGCCTTTGAGAGGCCAGCCAAAGATGAACAAGCACTACACCTGAACAGAAAATCATAACATATTAGACCGAAGATTTCTACGACCCAGCCCTTTCCGGCCTTGTCGTTGTAGCGCCTCTCCATTTCCTGAAGGAGGGCTTCCGGATTCTCTCAGTTTGGGGCCATGTTTCAAGTAGACGTCCAGTCCGACCGAAGGACAAAGACCAGAGATCGGACATAACGAATACTACGCCCAGCAAAACCTGGGAGAATGATCTTAGGCATTCCTGCCTGCCTGATCCCATTCAACCACCTCTCGGACCTGAAAAAACGAGGTCCCATATCCGGCGAGTAGCTCGAAGGCGCTCGTTGAAATGACGCCGGAGGGTGTCGAGCCTGCGCCCAATATCTTCACTCATAATCGGTCTAGTCGACGAGTCCGCGGGTTGGCAACGCGGTCATTTCTCTGTCGCACAGTGGACTTCGGACGACCGGCGGGGACGAAAGTAAGCAGGCAGCGCTGCGCAGCCTGTTGCACCCCAAAGCATACTCCTTGAGGCTCCGTCGGCAAGAAGCCAGAAGACTGGACAACAAACAAACGAGATACTTGTGGTGACCAAGTTGCCTCTGGAGAACGTCATTGACAAGACCCGGGCAAGCAAACCGGATCGGTTGCAGACGACGGACATTCGTGTGAGTTGATCCGGTGGCCCTGAGGGACCAGCTCCGGCACAGCTACACCACGAAGACGTCCAAAGACGCATAGAACAGTCGAGCTCTACTCCTCTAGTGCGGAGATTGCGATAGCTTTCGGGGCTGACGAGACAGGTCCGAAGGTCTGAACCTCTAAACTAAAGATGCTGAAACTTCCTCATGCTAGCTGGGCCGGCGTCTGATCCTCTTGGAGGCTAAACTCGGCTAGACCTCGACTTGTTGCTTCTTTGCACGGCTACTGAGCGACGAGAGAGGGGGCTAGAAAGATTTGCTGAGCCGGAGAAACGAAAAACTGTTACTTGCCATTAAGAGCCCTTTCTGTGTAAACCGGACACAAAAGCGGCGCCTCTCATCTGCGTCGTTCGAGCATTGATGCATCACCTCGAGCTCACCTCACATCAGTTCCGTCTCACAGCCGAGGAAGCATTAAGCCGGCAAACTTGACTTGAAGCAGCCAGGCGACTTTTCAAGAAGGAGTTCTCGTTCTGGAGGGTCTCCAACTTCGTCCTAGTAGGCATTTGCAGGCGCAAGAAGCAGTCCAAAGCCACCATAGGACGAAAATGTCGTGAGCAAGCTAGTGGAAGACAGAGACAGAGGGAGAGAGAAGGTCCGCGAAGAGCTATGTATACATGTGTAGCGCGCAGATGCACAGTGCATGAGGTTACATCTATGTACCTATGTACTCTAGTCGGTGTGTACATGTCTGTCTGGATGGATGGATCTGCGGATGTATTCCGGCCAGCGACCTGTGTGAGATTATCTTGCCACCCGACTGCGCGAAAGAATGAGAAGACTCACGACTTGACAACTATACTCTGACACCCCGAACCCAACCCATTCGCCTGGTTTCCTGGAGCAACTTCGCGAGCCGAAGCGTCTGCTCCTCCCACGGTGCATTGACGTGCAGTTTGCAGGCTAGCGAGTTTGCAGGGGATGCAGACTCTTACGGTTCAAGCGAGTCACAGGAGAGCCTGTCGCTTCAGACTGGCTTCAAGCTCCGATGTTCGCCAAGTGTGTGTCGGACGCCGTGCCCTGACGATGCGTTCTCGCATCGCGTGGCTGTAGGCTGTCATCCTTCTTTGGGAAACCCGCAAATTAAGCCAAAGGTCATAGCACGCCTGCGAACAACATCCAAGCCTCCATGCCCCAATACTATCCGTCACGGCCATCAGAGGCAGAGAGCTCGCATGTTCTTTCATCAACCCGACCGCACTGACACCATGCCGTCATCACCACATGTGCGAGCCAAGCTTACTTGCCGGATCCGCTGCAATCACCCTACATAACACAGACCTTGCAATCCAAGCCCCGGGCTGCCCTCCCTGCCCGGATTTTGGATGTCCTGGTAGCTTTTCAGCTCCGAGTTTAAGAAAGCGATCTCCTTCTGTGATGACGTGGGGCTTCCGTCGCGCCTCGGACGAGGCAACGACGCAGTTGAGAGGAACAGCTGGGGCTGCTCAGGCTGCAGGGCCTTGACGGACAGGCCAGGCGGCAGTTCTGTGGATTCTGTGCCTATGCGAAGGCGTTTACAGGTGGACCGGTCTTCTTGCCGCTGCCTTCAACAGTTCGAGGCTGGGGGCGCTGCACCGGGTGCGGGCTTCGCTCAATATCTGACGCTCCCCGCATGTATGCTGCGTTACACAAAACACAGAGACAGCACATCGGACGTGTTGCAAATGCAGGAGCTTCTGAGTTGAGGCATGGACAAGTGTCTAAAACGCAAATGCCAAGACATGCCACGTAGAGCTGGAGGGTTTCTGCTAAATTTTGTTTAAGCAGTCCATGGCTTCTTTCTCCCCTCGGAAAGAAAGAACGCACACTACACGCACGAACGCTCGCAAGCTCACTGAACAGCATGCCACACGCCGAGCGGACGAGCAATGTTGGGGTGCCAATTTATGGGGTGGGCCGCCCTATCCAACCCCCTGAATGACCCCCGCAGAACTACAAACACTCACGCAGAACCCGACGAGCCCTGCATAGCCACGCAGAACCTAGAGAGAAGACTACAATCGCCTTGTGGCAAAGTTCGCCACTGCTTCGTAGAAGCGAGCCTGCCCCGCAGAGGATATTCAGAGGGCGAATAGACAGCCCACCCCATAAATTGGCACCCCAAATGTTTAATCCGCTCTAGCATGGGGTTGAGCGGTCACAAGAAGAACTACCGAAGAGCATCAGAAACGACCGGCCCCCACCCCAGGACAACGACAACCCACGAACGGAGTCGTCGTCGTCGCAGTCGCTCGAACCCGCAACCGGCGAACCCTTCCCGGGACACCAGACGCGAGAGCATCTCGAACAAATTCCCTTCGTTCGAAATACGAGCAACCTCCCACCTCATAATAGGGCGGGTTGGGTGGGACAAAAAGATCCTTCGCGGATCGAGACGATCGTCTCGACCCAAAATGGCCACGGATCAACGTGGTGATCAAAAGTCAAAAGAGCATGCTGATCTCATGCCGTAGTGTCGTGACCCTCCTATTCCAGACCTACCTAGCCGACAATAGGAGAACCACACTACACGCACGAACGCTCGCAAGCTCACTGAACAGCATGCCACCCACCGAGCGGACGAGCAATGTTTAATCCGCTCTAGCATGGGGTTGAGCGGTCACAAGAAGAACTACCGAAGAGCATCAGAAACGACCGGCCCCCACCCCAGGACAACGACAACCCACGAACGGAGTCGTCGTCGTCGCAGTCGCTCGAACCCGCAACCGGCGAACCCTTCCCGGGACACCAGACGCGAGAGCATCTCGAACAAATTCCCTTCGTTCGAAATACGAGCAACCTCCCAGGCCCTGCATCGATCTTTTAGCGGAGCTTCGCTGGCCATGAGCACAAAACTGTCGACCACCCAGCAGCTTGGCCAATCTCGAGGCGATCCCTCGATGGCCAGTCTGCGGGGTTGGCATCTGTAGAAACTCGATCGATAAAGAAGTTGACCCTATATTCAAGAGCCAATTCCCAGAAAACTTCAACGAGCTCACAGAGATCTTCCTTTGAAGAGTATCCTTTCACTAGAGCAGCCTCGACCGCCTCAGAGTCAATCAGAAGGAGAACGTCCTTATTCTTCACGTGATCCCGGAAAGTCTCGAGCGCCAGAATCGGCGCGATCATCTCGATCGGGACGATCTGGGTCTTCCTCGCGAGCCATCGGTCCGATACTTCGAGTGGGATCACCTCAGTGAACTGCTTGGGAGCATCGGCCCTCCGATCGAACATCACAGCTCCGATCCGATCGGCTCTTTCTTCCGACTTCCGAAAGTCTGGAGTGAAGCCGTCTGTGAAGATCACAACATCGGCATTCTTCTCCGAGCGGAGTGAGATCTCACGCGGAGGGCCGTGAACGATGAGGTTCCGCCAGTAACGGAGCGATCGTTCTAGAGCCAGGTTGAGCTCCATACGATCGCTAGACCTGTCCTTCGAGTACTGGCGCTCCGAGAGGGGCCGGAAGAACGCACGTCCAACCTTCCCCCAGAGCTGGCTCGCTCCGAACATGAGCTTGCCCTTGAGCTTGCCTGCGGTCCCAGGATCCAAGGTGCCCGCCTCCAAGATCGCGTCGATCGAGTCCAGGAGCTCTTGCTTCCTCTGCTCCTTGATCTCAAGAACTAAGAGCTCAAGGTTAAAAGTCACGCCCAAGATCACAGGCGCCGCCGAGAGCTGGAGCTTCTTCTCGTCGAAGAGAGCGCCGAGCCAGAAGTGGATGCACTCGGCCACGACCTTAGCCGAAGGCGCCGTGAGATCGGTCTCGAACCCGTACTTGTCGTCGTAAAAGTTGAAGGCGGCCATGCTGAACAGCCGGACGAGAATATCGTTGATCAGGGCCGAGCGGCGATTATAGTTGTAGACCGCCGCCACGAGACCAAAGGAGTGTCCGATCATCACAAAGAACTTGGGAATGCCATCACCAGGATCCTTCAGGCAGATCACACTGAACTTCCTGTGCTCCGGCAAGATCGGAAGCTGCCGATAGGCCTTCCGCTCGTCAAGGACCCATCCTCGTAGCGGGCGATCGCCTCCTCTGGTGCGGAGCTCGCGCAGAACCGCCACGTTCAAGTCCGTAGAGAGGTGAGCTCCAACTTCTCGGTGATCACCGCGGTCTGGTTGATCAAGTTGGATGTAGCACTATCGCAGCCTCTGACCTTGTTTTTCTGAACCACTTCGAAACGTTGGGTCGGGATCCAGTCGGAACACTCCAAGAACTTGGAGACTTCCTCTTCGGATCCGAAAGGACCCAAGGTGGAGCCTTCCTTGACGTCCTCGAGCGTGGCATTCCAAAGAGACCTTAGATTGTCAGAAACGGGAACCGACCTGCATCTGCGAAAGACCTTGGCTCGCAACTCCCAGGCCCGATCCAGAGCTTCCTGCACAGGCACTGACCGCTGTGGCTTTGTGAACGGCGGCCAGCGCCCCGAGCGCTGGATTTCGCCAACGATCGGGAAGCCACCGCGAATGCCTTGGAGAATTTGATGATCCGTGCAGCCGATCGCTGCGAAGAGCTCGTCGTAGAGCGCCACGTGAGTGCAAGAGCCCAGCTGCAGATCAGCATAATCCGGAGCACCGCGAAGAAGCCGACGAAGAGGAGCGTCGGCGATTGACCGCAAAATCCGATCTGTCTCTGGAAGCAGCGTGAGCGCACGCTGTTGCCAGAACTGAAGGCGCTCAGAACGGCGAGCCACGAGCGCCTGCGGGGAGGAGACAATGAACTTGATGTTGTCGACGATCTTGTCGGGGAGCGCCGGCTGCACGGTAAATGGGTGCCGAACCTGAAGAGACCACTGGATTGCCTGACCTGGCTCACACTCGACGTCGAGCAGCGGCTTGGCGGCACCTCGTTTGAGCTGATAGCCGCTAGCCGCCGCCAGCCGAGCGGCAGCGGATTGGCGATGGCCTTTCCAAGCAATCTGGGATCCCAAAGATCGCTTGCGCTCTGCCGACGGAGCCGTGAGAGCAAACGAAGCGGCGAACTGCTGGGCCGACTTCTGCACGATCGCGGCCACGGCGATCGCCCACGCGGTGCAAAGCGCCGAGGGGTAGACCTGAGCTGCTTTAGTCTTGAAGATCTTCTTGCCAGTCTCCGACCTTGTCACGCCACGAAGAGGCTCATGAACATGTCCACCTGAACAAGGACGTGCAAGAGCGAGAAGAGCAGCGTGACTGACAAGAAGCCGAGTAGGCTTGCGATGAGGTGATCCATACTCGCACTGATCAAGATCGACGTTGTAGAGGTGAAGACGAACCTTGAGCTGCTGGACCTGAGGGACCTGCCAGATCAGACTGTCCTTCGGGTTCTCGATCGAGGCATCTCCGCCAGCTTGAACCACAGCGTCGAAAAGAAGAAGAGATCGGAACAGGAGCTCATTGGCCTCGAAGAGCTGTGCTTGATGGTGCTTCTTGAGAACGTAGAGGCCAAGGTAGAGCGCCTGCGATCGCAGGGGGGGAGGTCCTCCAGGCCGATCCCTAGCCACGCTGAACGCGGCGCAGGGAATGCCCAAGTGCAGAAAGACGATCGCCCCCATGCGGCACAGCAAGAGCAGCCAATCAAAGACCTGTGCGTCCAGCAAGTCGATCGACTCCAGGAGGAACTCGGAGGTGCACTTGTCGATCGGCGGCAAAGACCGTGACGTTTCCAGGCAGCGGTGAGGCCAGCAGACCCGGCAAAGATCTCGAGGCACCAGGGACCGAGCTCACCAATTGTGTCGGGATCCCGGGGCACCTCAGCCCAACGAAGCCACGGTGGCGGCCGACCTGCAGGGGCAGCTGTCAGTCTCTGAGAAGAAACCTCATTAGCAGCCAGAGCTGGCGGCTGCTGCAGTGGGGGGGGAGAGAACTCCCCCGGTGGTCTGTCGAGCACCGGTGCCGGAGGGAGACGACCAAACTCCCCCGGCGGTGGCACGAGAGCTCAGTGATTGCCATGCACGCAGATATGCTTGTTCTTGCATTGATCCCCAAACCGACAGCCGAGCGAGCAGTTGAACCATGGGCAGCGGCGAGCCCCAGTATAAGAGAAGGACATGATCTTCTTCCACTCCTTCTCCGGAACCCGGGTGTCGCGATCGACCTTGTCCTTCTCTGTGAGCTTAGGCACTGAAGGCTTGTTCGGCTTAGCGTGGTCACGAGCGCGATCGCGCTCTGCGCGAGCTTGCTTGAGCAACTCCTTTTCCTTCTGCCGACGAGCTCGATTCTTGCGAGTCTTGGCCTCGTTCTTCGGAGGTGTCGGCGGAGGGGACCTCGAGCGAGGCCGCTTCGGAGGAGTAGCGAACTCGTGCTCGACCTGGCGGAACTTTTCAAGTTCAGCTGTTGAACGAGCGTCGTTCCAGAGCTGCTTGTAGTTCTTGAGGACCTCGCAGAGAGCCTCAGAGAACGTAGGAAAGTCCTTGCGCTTGTCGTTGTTGAGCTTGTAGACCTTCTTCCTGATCAAGGAATCAGCGGCGAGAAGAACTGCGAGACCACGATTCTCGTGGCGCCACTCCTCGAGCTCCGAGAGGTACTTGAGGGGACCGGAGTCGAAGGTGAACTCGCAGATGTTGAGGTACTCGAGCGCCACAAAGAACGAGTGGAGGCGATCCATGACTTCCGTCTCTGAGGCGACCGCCACCTTGTTGTCGAGCTGGACCACCTTGAGGAGATCCTCGGAAGTTTTCGAGAAGCCAGGTGTTTGCACCATGCGGTCCGAGCGGGAGCGCATTTCAGCGACCTCGTAGAACGCGACCGCCCCATGGACCATATTATAGTCCCGGTGGATCCGCTCGACGAACTTCCGGTGCGGCTCGCGCATGTAGGTGAGAATGATGTCGGGGTGCTGAGTGACAAAGAGCTCACGAAATTCAGCATGATCTTCACCAGGAATCTCTGGTATTTTGGACGGATCCTCCTCCATCTTGGCCCGTCGAGAGGCAACGTGTTCTTGCAGAACTGAGGCTGACTTCCAGATCGCGGTCAGGAGAGTGAGCGAGAGCTCCTGTGCCGGCCCATCGGCCCCGAACTGCGTGTCGTCTCCAACGATAGCCCGGAGCGTCGCCTTAACCGACGCGATGGAGTCCCCGAGCATGGACATACGCTCGACGGAGAGCATGCCTTTATTCGCCATGAGAAGGCATAAGTTTTCGGGGAGCTTCTGCCGTCCGAAGATCTGGCGTAAGGCGAGCTCGGGCGTCTTGTCCTTGTCCGGGTAGACCGTGCGGTCGACCATGGCGGAACAACGCAAAAGAGCCTCAATCAAAGCTTGAGCAAGCTCAACAGAGTTTTCTCAAATGCGACAAGGCGCGAGCAGGCGCAGCACTGCACAGAATTTTAGACCTTAAAGGCGAGAGCCACGTCCGGCCGAGCCTTAGCGCACAGTTTGCAAAAGAGCTTAGGGTCGGGCAGAACAGACCCGATGTGTGTAAATTCGGGCGTGATCGCGCATTTGCATGCGATCTCTTCCACAGAGTCTGCTGAACACACATGAAAACGATAGTCGTAACTAGAGCCCTTGACCGGGACTTTGACAAAGAACTCAGTCAATGAAAGATCCCTGTCCTCTGCGTCCTCGATCGTGTCATCCTCTTGAGCACAGAGGGGCACGAACTCGCCCGAGACCTCCTGCACCAACTCTTTGATCATTTTCGCTGGAAGAGAAGACCTCGAGCGAGTGTACTTGAGGACGAGCGGGCCGGGGTTCTTCCAGTTCGCCTGAACCCCGATCTCTTGTTCCGATCGTTCACAATGGACGGCCAGATCAAGCATAGTTACTCGAGCTGAGTGCCACGTAAGATCGGTGACCTTGTCCAGGAACTCCCTCGCGACCGCACTCTCCTGCCCCGCGAGCCAAACCAGCTGGTGGAGCCACTGAAGAGAGCGAGCGTAATCAGGGGGAGTCTGGCGCCAGCGCTCCTTGGTGTCGAGCTCGGGGATCCAGAAGTCGCGTTCCACGAGCGGGAACTGCGACTCGAACAAGTCCTTCCCGATCTTGAACCAAGCCACTTTAGAAAATGCAACGTCGGGGACCATGAACTTGGTGCCGCGCCGCTTCCGCTCAGTCTTGGTCTGCCAGGAGATCCCGAACAGACCGTCAGGCTTGACCTCTAGCTCGTGGGGCTTCACATGGATCGCGTCGTCAAAGCGGAGCGACGCGAAGATCACGCAGAGGACCCACCAGAGGAACACCCGAGCCGGTACAGGGTGAGCTTCGTTAGCGACAAAGCGCTCCATAGCCTGGACCAGCTCGAGCGGGAAAGCGATCGCTTCCTTCAGCGGCCGCCCTCGCTGTGTGAAGATCTCCTTCTCGAGCGCCTTTAGCTCCGCTGTCTCGATCGAAGGGAGCTTGAGGTTAATCCGAAAAGCCACCCATTTAAGAGCCATGCGGAGCGAAGGAAGAACAGTCGGGCCGCACTCCCTTGAGTCGAGCTCCATGGCATACTTCAGGATCTTGTCGTCCGAGATGGGGTAGAGGGGGAGCGGCACGTGCCGAGCCCACAATTCGAACTTCTCGAACCTACGAATGTGGTTTGCCATGGTAGAAGGCGCCCCCGAGGTGAAAACCAACAGCCGAAGGCGAGCGCGTTCCTCTTCCGAGAGGATCCCCTCAGCATCGTGGACTCCTTCGGGCCGAGCGTGTTCGCCGGCCCGATCAGCGATCGCCTTCAAGCGCTTAGCCCATTTCTGTTTCTCGGCGTTCTCCAAGTCGAGCAATGGAGTTGCCGAGGGAGAAGAAGAGCTTGCCGGCAGCCTCGATTTAGCCGAAGGAGCCAGAACTGGTGCAGCTAGAGCTCGGATGGCCATCTCCCGTTGAAAGTGTGCGATCGACTTTGCAGAACTTTTTGGGGGCACTTTCGAGCAGCGAGCAAAGCCCATCTGGTAGCCGAGAGACTCGACAAAGAGCGATTCCGCGGCCTTCACGAAGACCCAGTACTGTTCGAGCATTTGGGTCCTCGGAGCCAGGAGGTCGTGCTCCGTCTTGGCCGAGCTGGCCGTCCAGTCGAGAGACACCGCGGCGAACTGCTCAGGCGTCCCGGCATCCATTGAAAGGACAAAAGGGATCTCTGCCAGCCGGGTCGCCACGATCGCCTGGCGAAACCCAGGGTCGAAACATGGGTAAGCAAGGATCTTCGCTGTCCAGCGATCGGCTGGCGCTGCTTCCCGCAACATCCTGCCGAGCCAAAACTAGCGAAAGAAGAAACTCGAGGAAGGCATCATGAGCAACGTCGTTGCAGTGCCCCGACCAACCTTCCCGGCCAACCGAACGGCACGACGAACGACGAACGACATGAATGCCGAGCACGGTGAACATGTTGCACTGAGAAAGGGGAGAGAGAGAGAGAGAGAGAGAGAGAGAGAGAGAGACATCAACAGTGAAAACATGTGCAGAACTGCTGATCGCATCCGGATGCATCCCTGGAAACTTTTGCCCGAGCGGGAGCAGTCGTGGCTCCAAAATGCGAGCGAGAACTTAAATCGCCTTCACGGCCTCCTGGGGTGAACACCCTTGGATCAAAACGGGTGAGCACCTCTGAGATCTGCCTCGATCATGGCGTGCGGTGCGGCCTGAACGAGGTCGGCTCACCTGCTGGAGCCAGCAAGTTCTCCGGCTCGGCCTCTTCAACCACGACCGTGGAAGACTGAGCTGCCGCCGAAGAGGTAGTGTGACCAGCAGGGTTGTGGTACGAGTCAGCCAGCTCGGCGAACTGCGCTGGTGTGAGCTTTGCCGTCGAGCGGGCAAAGGAACGATCTTGCCGAGCATCGTCCCTGGCAGCATCGATCATGTGCCCACGGGTGCCCTCCTCATCGTTCTGATCGTAGTCCACCGGCTGAGCAGGTGGTCGATCTTCGGGGGCGAGCGCCCGGGATTCCATCTCCGCCCGATTGCGATTGCGAACGGCAATCTGCGAAGTCTCCGGCACGGCCGTGTCAGAGCTGACCGCTGCCTGCCGCCAAGCCCCTTGAGAAAGAGCGGGCGGGCCGAACGGCAGCGGAGAGGCCGACTCCTGAGTGTGGGTCATCTCGGCGAGCGCCGCCCTAGAGACCACGGCCCCCTGCATCACGTAGAGCTTGCTCTCGCACTGAACGTGGAAGTTGCCATGATCAAGGCCGCCCACGAACGAGACCAGCACGCCGATATGGGCATAGTCCGTGGTGAGAGCGTTGTGCCACCAGTTTTGGTGAGCGGCCGCCAGCTGAGCGAACTGCTCAGTCTGTTCAGGCCCTTCCACCCGTGCCCGCTGATCACGGCACCGGGTGATGGCCTGAATGAGCGTAGGCCCGCTGATGTGGGAGACCGTCAACCACGTAGCCGGGACCGAAGTGCGAGCGCACTTCAAGTCCATGCGATTGTTGGCATCCCGATAGCGGAACTCCAGCCGATCGGCGTCATTTCCGACCGCATCCTCTGAAGAGCGGCTGCACACTCGGAGCTCAAACCTCGAGCGGGCATGATCTCCAGCCACGACCACGCCCTGAGGGCCCACAGAGTATGTGCGACCGCCACGGCGAGACGATCCTGTCGTCTCTGGTGTCGACTATGATGATCGAGGTCTTGCGATCGTCATCCTCACAGGTAGCGATCGACTCAATGTGCGGGGGGAGACGAACCTCGTAGGGGTTGTGAGCAGCATTTGGGAAGCGATCGCCACCACGATCGCGGCGTTGGCGCCTCTCTCTGCGATCGTGCTGGTTCTGACCTCCCCACTGGCCCCTAGGTTGATTAGGGTAACCAGCATAGGGCTGAGGCTGATCAGCCTGCTGCTGACCCCAGGCGTCTTGACCCCAACCAGCCATAGCTCGAGCGAAAGCTACCCAGGCCCTAGACCTCACCTGATCGACAAAAAGATCCTTCGCGGATCGAGACGATCGTCTCGACCCAAAATGGCCACGGATCAACGTGGTGATCAAAAGTCAAAAGAGCATGCTGATCTCATGCCGTAGTGTGACCCTCCTATTCCAGACCTACCTAGCCGATAATAGGAGAACAACAGGATCCCAGCATCACGAAACGAGTTATGAGTAACTATAGTGCTCAAGACATAAAACATTAGGGAATGGTAGGGTTCCCTTTATAAGGGGTCTGTAAGGGTTACTATAAGGGTACTATAATATCATAAAACCTACATAAATTGCCATCCAGCATCTCGGATCCGCCCTCGTCCCAAGGCACTTTCTGCATCTGGGCGAACTGTTGCTTTTGTTGAGAAAATGTAGTAGCCGTAGTAGTAGTAGTAGTAGTAGTAGTAGTAGTAGTAGTAGTAGTAGTAGTAGGAGAAGGAGGAGGAGGAGGAGTAGTAGTAGTAGTAGGGGGCTTGGGGCTTCTGACCCTGGCTTGGAATTCCAACACCGTGTCAGTCGCAATCCGACGGGAGGCAGTGCTCCGGGCCGAAACTTCCAGGGCTCTAGGGCCTTGTCACTCGCGAGACTGAGGAAAACCTAGACTAAACTCTCCACACTAACCGAATCCATTTTTGGCTCGGTTTGTGTCGGTGCGGCCTCTGATGCGAGTATGACGGCCGCGTACTGCTTGAAACGATGGAACTAGACAGCACCCTGCTGATGCAGGCAAATCTCCGTTGCGTCCACCACGAGGCCCTTCAGCGTCACCGCAGGCCGTGGCTCAAGACCCTGAAACAAGCAAGAGCGATTGGAACAACGAGGCAACGACGAACTTAGAGAGCCCCGCCCGCTGCTTGCGGGGACCTCCTTCTTTCCTTCTGGTGTGCTTCGGAGTCGATCTTCGCCATCCGAACGCTCCCGGCTGCCTTTGTGGAATCGCGAGACCAGCTTGACTAATCTGACCATCTCAGCAAGTAAGTGGGCCAGCACATAAGCTGCGAAAAAAGAAGTCAGAAACGGTCTGCACCCTGAAGCCACCGTTTGCGTCTCAGTGTCCACGGTGACCGGCACGTGCTTGCAAACGACGGTAGTCGGACAGCGCGATGTTGTGCGACCTCGGTGATAACAAACCACGCAGGTGAATGTCTGCTGGACGCAAGAGCGTGAAGATATGCTGCGCAGAAAAACAGTGCATGATTTAAATACAATAGAAAACTAAGGCACTAAGGGAAACTGCTCTCCTTACTACGACGACGACCACCACCACGGCTACAACGACGACGACTGCTGCCACTGCCACTCCCACTACCACTACGACTACTACTGTTATGTTTTTGACCCAACAGCGTGACCAACTCCGACTAGGTCTCTTATGACCCTTTTCTTTCCGGCGAGGCCTCTGAAGGCTCTTTCTTTCTTCTCGCGTGATCCCGATACAGCAGGGTGAGGCTACCCGAGACTCCGTGAGATCTTTATTGATGCTTCGTATCTGGGCCCCTCATGGAAGTCTTCGTTACCTGTCGCTCTGGTCGGGACCCACCTCGCATTATCTGTGGACCCTCTGCTCACGACCCTGCCATGATTGGTTGCTTGGGAGCTAGTGGCCACTTCGTTTTTCCCTCTGGTGGCCATTCGTGGTGATCTAGCCTTATGCTCGCGAAGACGAGCTCCACGGATTCCTCCTTCTTTCGGTTCGTTTGGATTTCAGGGGTAGTAATCTGCCCGTGAGGTTTGAGGGGTGTTGCACCAGTGCATGTATCACGAAGCATGCCCCGACTGCGACTACGACGACGACTACTACTGCTACTAGGACTACTCCTCCTGATGCTACTACTACGACTACCGAACTACCACTACCACGACCACTACCCCTGCCCCTGTCCCTGCCCCTGCCACTGCCACCGCCACCACATCCATCAGCCACTACCGACTACCAATCTTCATCCTCATAGTAGTAACAATAGTTCCCCCAACCACCACCACCACCACCACAACCACTGCTACCACCGCTACGTCTGCTCTCTGCACGTTATTTAAGTCCAAGATTGCGAACATGCAGTAATGTTTACCACCTCATACACCCGCGCACACGCAAAGGCAGCTTTCCGATTGCATTCAATCCAAAGTGGTCACGTCAGACTCTGTTTACGGGCTTTCCTGGAAGAGATCTTCAGCACCTGCTCAACCACAGGACAAACTTCGCCGCGCCAATTTTCTGTGAGGCGCACATGATCTCAGTCTGGGTGCCTGTGCAGTTTATAGGGCGGGAGCGGCTGGCCGGTCAATTGGCCACTTCGGTATCTACAAGGCCAGTCACGTGAGAATCAGACTCGACTACAGGGTAACCTTCAACTTGTCAAAATGGCCACGCCACTCCATCACATGCATCCGAGCAATGCGGAAGCGGATCCTTGCATCAAACGCGTCCGTCTAAGCCGTGATGTAAGCAATGTTCTCAATTTCAACACTGCAGCAAGTAACTAGTGACTCGATAGATTCTGATGTAAAAAGCTTTAAGGATCCGTCAGGATTCCCTAGTTTGGGCCAGAACACACTCGGACTCGACCGCAACAAGTCGAGGCTCCGCAGCACCTGGAAGGACTGCGCTGTCTTCGCCTCATCGGCGCTTCTTCTTGCTGCCCGGCTTCGCAAACGCCCAGCTAACGTCTAGCTTGTGGTCCAAGAGCGTGTTCCCATCCATGGCCTTGATGGCTGCATCTGCTTCTTGCTTGTTCTCGTATTCAATGAAGGCGTAGCCCTTGACGAAGCCGGTGCGGCGATCCAGGTTGAGGTGCAAGTTCTTGATGTCTCCGTACTCCGAGAAGGCCTCGAATATGTCGTCTTCCTGTGCCTCCTCGTGGACGCCGGAGACAATTACGACCCAGCCCTCGATGGATCGTGCGGCCCCTGTCTCGTCATCGTCATCGTCTAGCCTCTCGAACTTTCCGGCCTTGCCCGCATAACGATCGTCCTCCTCACCGCCGCGACCCTTCATCCGTCGCCCGGCAGGGCGTGCACCCTCCTCGGCAACCTCGTCATCGTAATCCACGTCCATTGTGAGGATCGCAAAAAGTGAGAAGAAGCAGTGCTGTCCGGCTTGAGCCAGGATTTGCAGGTTTAGGAAGCTATGACTGCCAAAGTAGGAGACTCGCAGCAGCTTCAAAGCCTCGCTCATGCATGCTATAGCTTTGTTGTGATGAACTCAGACGACGCGGTGTGCACCGAGTCGCAACTTTGGCCACACCCTGTTGATGCCTGAGCCTCTGGCACCCCGCATGCCACGTGCACTATGGCCTTCCCCGTGAGCACCTTCGCCAGAAGACATGTTGCTGCTTGCAGGGCGATTTGTCATTTCACCAGAAGACCCTCTGCAGCCAGCGGGCAATCTGCACCAGTGCCACAGGAAGAGCGGCAAATCGCTGCAACAACCAACAACCGAAACGACTACGTTCTTCAAGATGGTTTCGTCTAGTTGCTCGTGGTGACTCCACTAATGATGCTTTCATGGGGCCTGAAACGATTCATTGGTGTAAGAGCCGCATCGTCTAGTTGCTCGTGGTGACTCCACTAATGACGCTGGGGCTGAAACGATTCACTGGTGTAAGAGCCGCAGTTGGCCTCTGACCGGTGTGGACTGTGTCTTTTTCTGATTTCACATCTCGGAATTGTGCCAAGTCCACGCCTTGATCATGGTGGGAACATTGGGATAGGCGCCCTGCTCCGTGTGGCCGTAGGTCCTTCCCGGAATGTTTTGAAGGTTGCAGGTTTGACCTGTTTACCTTCCCTACTCGACCTGAATAGGACTTGGGACTCTCCACTCTGATTCAAATGACTGGGGACACTTGCCCCACAGATCCTGGCACTTCCCCACGCCCAAACGTCTCCAGTCTCCGTGACCACTGCACAGTGACTGTGGCCACCTTGGTCACCAGCATTTGCCTCATGCTGCGAAGCCTTCTTTCCGAAGCCTTTGCTCTGAAATGGCATTTTTGTCAGTTCATGGAGGCTCCCATGTCGTTCCATTGTTACCAGGATGAAATAGTACACCTGCCAATATCCAAAGGAAACAACCGCAGACCAAATCAAGTCCAGGAAGCAGGAGATCTGCGCGACGGCCACGTGGGACAATGCAGCCACGGGACGCGGCAGCATCTCCTTTGCTGCGGTGGCTGGGCGCACGGACACGCGTTCGCTATGTACGACACCTCGAAAGCGTGGAACAGCGTGGAACTCCTTTTTTGCTAAAGCCTTATACACTCAGCCGTGAAAACGCACACAGTATGCACAATAAGCCTTAACAAGTCTGTCGCAACGGTGAGAAAAGCCACTGACATACAACCATCATGGTCTGTTGTCAAAGTTGTCATCCTTTGTCGAAGTAGCACGCACCACTATGGCTACCACCGCTGCTCTTCTTCTTCCTCCTCCAGTTGCTGCTGCTGCTTGTGCATGCTTATAACGGCACTCTCAACTAGTTTGAAATTGTAAGTCTGAAATTGTAAGGTCCTGCCCTTCGTCCGGCACGGACGAATTCCAAATATCTACAGCAGTGGGGCTTGCCCGAACTCACAACCCCGCGCCCTCCCCCCCCACCCCCCGAATGTGGAGACGACCTCCTGCACGCAACCGCAACACATACTATACTGTATCAGCCAGACTCTCCCAAATTCTCCGAGAACTGCGGGGGGGGGGGGCACCTCTGAAACACCCCCTGCGGCTTCGGACTTGCTCCGAGTAGCATCAACCTCGGCTCCCTGCGAAGCATGTCCGAGGCGACCAGCCTCGACAAGAGCGAAGCATGCGTCCGCATGTCGCATGTTTCTTCTGCAGGCCAGATTCAGCTCTTCGGCTTCGGCTTCTCGCTTCAGTGGTTCAGGTGAAGCTTTCAATCGCTCGCAAACATTGACAGCCGAACCGATGACATCAAGCTGGCTCCGTGAACTGCTGAATAAAAGCGGATGTCTAAATGGGAAACACGTGTTTGTTCACACTACCTGTGTGAAGGATTCAGCGGGGCCGCCTGTCGTGTTAAATACCTGACGGTCCTGACGGTGTCATGGGTCCCGCTATGTATACAAACAAGCAGTGTCGTACAAGGTATGCATCGCAACCATCTTCAAACATCTGTTGGAGCTTAATTACTGACTGACATGATATCTATGGGTATGGGGCTGCGGCGTGCCTACGTTGGGCTGCCCAAGACTCTGACACAGAACCGCACTTGATGTTGCATCCGCAGCACAACCAATATCGATACTACAACTCCGAACATGAGTGAGTGGGTCGCTGCCTGGCCCCAGGTGAAAACTTCACCACGTTGGGTCAAGGCAGCTGAGTGGTGAGGTCCTCGGTTGTCAGCATGTTCGGAATTCAGCTTCACGGTCCAGGGATGTGGGAGAAAGAAGCGAAGTCTGCAGATATCGTTTCTGCTTTTGATGTTGAGGCTTTACTGTTTAGACTCCAGTGATACCTCACGTCTCCGCGCCACATAGAGGGCAAGCTTCGGTCACTGTGAACATACTTGCCGTTATGCTGGGCAGACTTCATTCAGCCACGTATCCGGCCAAGCTCCGAAAGGCCGAGGAAAATCCCCCGACCGTGCTCGGCAATAAAATCCAGCATGCCAGTCAAACAGGCCCTAACATCAAGCCGAGCACCTAGTGCGACTTGTACCACACGCTTGCCTCAAAGCCAGTCAAGGCCATTCAAGGCCCAAGGCTCACAATTAGTTTCTGTACGTCGTGTACGTCCTGGACCTTCGACGAGGATGAAGGCTCGCGAATTCCTAGAAACAATGCGTGGGGACACCTTGGTAAATCACAGTTCAGGGACCACGCATGAACAAGGAAAACCTACGACCTACGACGCCATGCAGTGCATCTCCCACCCGGCCTTGCAGCGCGATGACCACCTGCTAGAATCATGGTCATGTCACCCAACTCACAAAGGCCGGGTTTCGAGCGCGGCCTTGCGAAGACCTAAAGCTATTCGCGTTTACAGCTTGCACCTTCTGCTTGAACTTGAGTCCGTGCACGTCACTGTTGGTCCAGTCCCCGCTGTTTCGACTTGCTGCTGCCATTTGTAATGACAAACTCTACGCTGCATGCAAAGGACGGCTGCCCGCCGCCTCACGCCTCCCCCCTTTCCGCCGCTGCAATTTTTTGACACTCACTCTCGGACAAGCCTGGCAAGGTCTGCAGAAGTAGGTTCGACGTGTCGTTAACCCTGTATGCCGGTTCACTTACAGGTGCGCTGTCAAACACAACCTCAGAAATGCCAACACCAAATATCCGCTGCAATTACTGACTGCCAGAAGCAGGAGTTGGAGTTGGGAATAGGAGGAAGAAAAACTATCACTGTCATGAGGTCACTGAAAACACGTGTTCTTATTTCCAACCGTACTATATAGCTCGCAGTCCTGGGCACAACAATGTTCTATCTCCATCGCCGCACACAATGGTCACCCTGCCAGCTGGGTCATGTAATCTATCGTTGCATGACCAACTGACATCCTTAATATTAATGCACCTTGGGGGTGGTTTGGGCGAGGCGATTCCCGTGGCCCAGCTTGCCGAAGGCTCCTGCCACAGGCTTTCGCTATTTGGTCAGCCAGGTCAACCCATTTAGCGGTTTCTTGCTGGAAACTATTCGTTCGCGTTTTTGAAGTCTCTGCTCCGGCTTGCACGGCCGGGGTGCAAATGCGGAACCGCAATGCAGCCAGGGTCCTCCTCCCCAGGTCATCACCTGAAAAAAAAACGCACCGACGGATCTGTTGGTTTGATGCTGGCAGTCCTGCCTGCGGTCGCTGTCAACAGCTGGAAAAATGATTTAGCAACTAAGTGGGGCGGCCCAAATAACACTAAGAAATCGCATTCCGACCTGCGCGTGTGCATCACATCCAATGTGAGCACTGAGATTCAGCAGAACGAATACTCAAGTCACTGGCAACAGCCCGGCAGGCCTGGCACTGCTCGCCCACTGCTGCTGTATGGTGGCCGCCGCAAGCCAAAGAAAAGATCTGCAGGGGCAAGGAACTTAAACCCACCTCCACTAGACACTTAGCACACACACACACACACTCATCCCCCTACAGCACTGTCATCCAGCGCATCCCGCTGACCACGCGGTAGCCACCCCTGTAGATGACAGAAGCGGAGTCGGCTGGCTGTTGGTTGTTGAAGGCTGTCTATGCTCAACGCCCAGGTGTTTCTCTTGCTGACGTATTTGCTGGAAACCCTAGGCGGATCCAAACAACCAGAAAAACAATCTTTCCGTGCCAACCTGCATCCCGGTAAAGGCTTCCACGAAGGTTGGCGAGTACCTTCGAGACATGTTGTGACGCCTTCTGTCTCAGCCATTCTCAGCCCTCATGATGCCAGCGGCTCCAGGGCACAGATTCGACAATTCAGATGTACCAGTGCAATATGCCAATGTCTCGGCTAGGAACAGTTGAGAATGCTCGGCCATGTAAGTGACTTGAGAGCCAGTCCTCCCACGCGATTCCCAGCCGCGCAACCCTACTAATGCCACTCGCAACAAGCCAACTCTAGTTTTTGGCTAATACTAGGGTCGACATGGAAGTCTCCCTCAGCTCGGCGCCCCAGAGTTCCCCGACCACACTCTCTCATCCCTGCCCTTCTGATCCCGTCTCCCGGGATGCAGCACGTCGGATTTTTGTGCTTATCTCTTCCCTTTGGTCATCTTTTTCTTCGGTTTCACGGGAGACAAAGAAATCCCCCCCCCCCGCCCCATGTATCTAGTCATACAGCGATTGTTGGGCTCGGGCTGGCAACGTCAGAGTCCTCTACCGGCACCAAAACGGCAACAAGAACACCTAGAATTCAGATGGCAGTGCTAACAGAAAACACTTTCCGAGTTTCGACACAAGTCTGTTGGTCCGTTGCAAGAAGACCAGGATGACAACGACGACCACGAGCGACATGACGGGCAGGACCACCAGGTCTACCACCACGATAGCGACGACCAGGAACCCCCGGACCTCCACGATCACGACGACCAGCCCTCCCCAGCACGCTTGGGCGAGGCAAAACAGTGGTTAACAAGCCGAATGGCAGCAAGTGGCTTAGACTGAAACTCTACCTGTTTGAGCGGTGTAGACTTTCAGAAGTTGGTCAAACGCTGCTTCCCTTCGCCCTAAAGAGCCGCAACAAGACAAGTGGTAGCCGCCGTCGTCAACGTAGTAGTCGTAGTAGCAGAAGTGGTAGCAGTACTACAACCAGCACCACCACCACCACCACCACCACCACCACCCTACCAAAGGACCCAAGCCCCCGCCAACCGTAGCAAAACTTTACCGGGCCCGGGACCCTAAAGCCCAGCGTGTAAAAAAACCTCAAGAAAGAGACGGTTCGACCACACTGGCCTGTCGGCTTCGTCGCCGTGGCCCAAGCGGCCAGAGAGGCCGAGGCCCCAGGTGTAGACCTAAGCGAAGAGGGATGCTGCACCGAGAAGCCCACAGAGGGACTCGGACTCATCAACTGCTGCGTCTGTATCTGACCTCCACAGAACAAGCACAAAGATCTTAAACGCGCGGAACAGAAAGGCTATGAACGCTCTCGTGATGTTGTACTCGTCTTTGCGACGGTCTTGCGGCTAACCCTTCCTTCACGGCAGCTCCGAAATGGAGAGACAAGAACGGAAACTATGTCGATGTGAGGTGTGCATATCTGAGTGCACAAAAAGGCATGCAGACCATGCAAATAGATAAATCTCGGTGAGCATCCTGCTTATGCATTTGTGCGCATTTCTATGTGACAGAAGGAGGAGGCCTCAGTTTTTGCATCTTGGTCAGACCGAAAGCACAAGGCCTGCAAAGGATTCCCGCAGAAAGAAAAGGCACAGAAGCCAGCCCCACACTCAACCCTGAGACCCCCTACGGCGACAAACGAGTGGTAGTCTTGCCTAATTCAAAGTCGTCTTTTGGCTGCATCCCCGGCCCGAATGTCTCCCGAAAAATATTTAAGGTTGGGAGATGGAGAAAGAAGGGGTGGAGTATTTGACAGTTTTCCTGCTCGCTCAGTGGGTGCTAAGTATTTCGGAGCGGGGAGGGGGGAGTTATTTATAAGCAGTATAAACTGAAGTGCATGCTACACATGCAGCAGATCATAAACATGACATGCGCGAACAAATGCAGAACAGCAAAGAACTGAACATGACACAGAATCACATTTAAAAACACAACAGAACAGAACATAGCAAAGCTTGGCAGAGCACAGCACAGCATAGCACGCAGCAGCCTAGCACAGCATGGCATGGAATGCCGTAGCAGAGCATAGTAAGCACACGGACCACGACATAACGCAACTTGTCGACTTACCTCAACATGTACACATCACACACTACATACACCACACACAGATTGAATCAAGCACACGCGGCACATGTACACATACAAAGATACATGCACATACATACGTACATACACACATACATACGTACATACATACATACATACATATATATATATATATAAACGTACATAGACACACACACATACATGCAAATGTGCATGCATGCACGCACAAATGTCACAACTTGTCAAACGAAAATTCTCAGCTTGTACACAGGGTCTCTAGGCCTTGCATGTCTGTAAACATAGCTACGACGGTCCATATGGGCGCTATCTGTTCTGTAATCTTCCATCAGCTGGCCGCCTCCAGGGATCAGTTCATGTGCTGAGACAACAATCTGCAGTCGGATATTGTGCCGTGGCTCTGTCGAACCTCGTGGGTTGTTAGGCGAAAGGCAAAATAACCAAAAGTGAATGGGTCACAAGCATCTGCGACTCGGTAGGACTCCACCCCAATACCCCAGAACCGAACCCAACCTGTCGAAGAAGACCCTCGCGCTGCCATACACAAAAGGAAAGTTGCGTGCGGGGCAGATTGGAGAACGCATGCCTTGGGCACAGGACAGTGCTGGCATAAGGTGCACATTGAGGTAGAGTGCTTAAAGCCTCGGGCCGAGAGGAAGCTCGAGTTCGGGCTCCAGTAAAAGTTTAAGGGAACACCGAAATGAGCAACGGCAAATCGGAATCAAGGTCATGCCTGACCAACAATCCACTGTAGCATCTGGATGATGGTAAGTCTAAGAAAACGAAACCTATTCCTTACAGGGTGCCGTGTGGAATTCGCCGCAGGCCACGGATGCAACGGCATGACCGCTCAACAACTCCACGGCCTCTCCCAGCAAGCGTGTTAGCATTCAGACCATGTGAGTGCTGACACGCGCGGGACTGAGCACAGCTGCAATGCACATGACTTCGCACGCAATTGCTTCGATGCTACTGTTGCGCATGCAGCTACACTATATACAGTAGAATACCATCTGGAATGCCGTGCAGAATGCCCTTAAAGAAGAACCTCTATATTATGCTCTATAAGATTACATAGGGAAAATCTGTCCGAGCCCAAGGTCTGAGAATTCCCCACTGACTTTTAGCTTATTGAGTAAAATTTTGCTATGCCAGAAATCAAGAACCTAGACGAAACCCTTATAACATACTTTATAGAATAACCTGTGTACAAACCTTAATGGAATATCCTAAGGAATACCTTATCGAGTACACCCCAAAAACTCTGTGTTTACACTAGCATTCATCTTTGCATACATGTGCACTCAAACGAGCACGTGGAAGTGCTCGTGTCTATAGGCATGGGCAAGACGGAAAGGCTCTGCATGCCAACTCATTGAACTCACGAGCGGAAGGAAGAAGGAGACCAAAGCTAGACTTGGGGTGTCCTCCGAGGCTGTTAGATCAATCCAGGAACCTGAACATTGCAGCTTGGATGTGAGCTGCCACAACATTTCACTGAGAGCAGAATTGCCCAACTGCCCGCAACATTCAAATTCCACAGCCTTCGGAAGCAGCTCGTTGTCTGTGGAGCCGTGTCCAAGGCGACCGTTTTGGCCTTGCGGTGGGCCAGAGAAATCCTCTCCCGAAGCTCTCGGGGCAGTCTGTCTGCTGCTCTTGTTGCATCTTTTTGCGAGTGCTTGGGATAATAGGTGGGCTCCGCCATGTGGACATCCGGAAACATCAAACAACAGCGTCGAGGTGCTTGGGACAGGTTTGGCACACGACCGTCAGTCAGCATCCCCGAACCCCAAACATCAAGATTTCCCTGCACGCGTGCACGGCTGGAACCGCCTTACCTCAGTTACCTCAGGCAAAGGATGCAATCTAGCACATCCGGCTGATTGTCAAGACGTACCATCTAGAAGCACCCCTTCAAAATACCTCGCTGCGAAAGTCAGTGGGAAAACACTGAGTGAGGCTGAGGCTAAGTACTTAGCTAGTGCATGCATGCGGACTGCACGGAAACAGCTGGCAGGGCCAATTTTGTGGCTGCCAAGAATTAGCCTGCCAGCAGTTGCCAAATTTTTGGTAACTATCCCAATTAATGGCCACAGGAATTTATGAAAGTCAAAAGTTGACCACGCCAGCATTTGCGGGTTTCCATGCTCCACAAACAGTCGGCCTGGAACCGTATCTCACAAAATTTCCGCGGCGTCGTGCACTGCGGATTGAGGTTTCTTGGATTGAGCGCGAAGAGTTCGGCCCTGCCAGCTTTTTCGACAAAATCCTCCTGGTATAGTTTGGAAAAATGTGCAAATGCAAGAAAAAGGTGGTCGCAACTTTTTTGTGTAATTACTAGAGTGCCAAAACGTCGGCAATGCCAACTTATTCCACGAATCCCGCTCTATAGTTTGAAAAGCGGTGGAATTTTGGAAGTTCCGGAACAAGTCGGCAGAGCCAACTTTTTGGTGCGAAATCTGTTGGCCTGTCCAACATTTTCCAGAGAATGCTCTGCATAGTTTGGAAACTTTCTGCAGCATACCAGTTCCAAAAAGTTAGCCCTGACAGCCTTTTCTCCGGGATACTCTGGGCGTAATGCAAAAAAACAACCAAAATATGACCAAAACTTGGAAGAAGCTGCCAGGTCCAACTTTTCCACGTATGCTGGAGTAAGTAATGGCCCTGCCAACTCTTTCCACGAAAGCCTCCCCATGAAACGGGACAGACATGGAAGCTCTCCACACAGCCAGACACCATGGGGGTCTTCTTTCATCTGAAACCTACCCTACACACTGCATTCCAAGCCGGTGCGTTGGATGGGCCTCGACCCCAGGTGAAGAGCGCCCCTCCTTCCGAGACAGCCCCCACATGATGCTCCCCGCAGGAGACGCTGCGGATGACCTTCGCTATCCCAGGATGTCTGGGATGGGGCTTGCATGGTTTCAGGTTTTGGTGTTTCAAAGACTGTGTCAAGGCTAAAATGGAAGGCTGCGAGCTCAAAGGTCTTCTCTTGCATCCGGGCTATGGGGTCCTTTCGAGCCTCAAACTTTGCAGGAGTCCTCTTGGCCCTATGTAGGCCCAGCCGTTGCTGAAGATCTGCCTTCCACTCTGGAGACTCAAAGGCAGCAGAGGCTCTTTCGACTGCAAAGATCGAAGAGCCCGAGGCATGTGTACATCCTGCGAGTCGCATGTGCAGCGGCTGGAGCTGAGGCTGTGACTGTGAGAGAGAACTTTAAACCATGTCAAATCAGTCCTCAGGGCCCTTAAGGCAGTGGCACAGGCAGCACACTCAACAACTGAAGCTGAACCCGCATGCGACCGAAGATAGAGCTGAAGCTCCTTGGTTTCGCCATGGCCGAGCTGACCATCCTCCCACAGAGGTTCTAGGTTTTCAGAGGAAGTTGGCTTGAACGACGGACCTGACCGCTCGGAGCCCTGCGAGCTGACCGACAGACCAAAATTGCGGCGCCCAACGCTCACACTCGGCAATACCAGGCGATGTCTGCAGACGACTAGTGAGCCAGTTTACGCGTTTGAGCCGATGGAGCATTGGGAAGTCTCGATGATGAGAAATTCTTTTGCACTGCTCATCCAAGAACGCAAACTTCGTGGTGCCTTGCCATAGCCCCACATGTAGACCTCGCCGCTCTCTGTAACGGCTCCAGAGAAGTTCGCGCCGCAGACCACCTAGCTCGAGGCCCGCTTCATTCTGGTCCCCTTTACACCGAATCTGGCCGGACCTGGCCGGCCCCTGGCATCAAAAAGTTCTCCGTCGCCGGGAAATGCCGGGAAGGCTGGGATTACGTCACTTTGAATCAACAAAAGCAACGGAACCGGCAGCCTGCAGCTTGCGACTGGAAATTGCTTGCCAAGTGATGCATGCTGCGCCCGGCAGTATCTCACATCAGCTTATGCGCAAAGAGCGCCAAAGATGGTCCGAAACCGGAAGCCAAGCTGCAATCCACCGGGCCGGTCATGCCGGGGCCAGAGCACGTAAACCCGAACAATTGAAATGTCTTGCGTCAGGATACCAAAGCCCTAGCCCTGAACCCTTGATAGGTTACAGTTGAGTTCACGCAATCCCTGTCTGCGCCCGCTTTACCCTGCCTGCTTCACGTGCACCGCTCGGAGGCCCTCCACTAACCGAGGTGCCACAGCACGATCCTGCCATATTAGGCTGGGGGCTGCGGCTAGGTACTTTGGATTGAGGCTTCACCAGCACTGCGCCCAACTAGTCCGGATGCTACTGATACTCGTGTCTGGCACGCAAGCTTCACCATGCTTCGTGGAAGGTTCGGTTGCCAACAGGGCCGGAGTCGGTGCTATGCCAGAGGGCTTCGAGGACCTTCTTGTACTCTCTGCAGTGCGAGGCCCATGAGTACCGCTTGGAGATGCGTGGAGTGGCACAGCTTGGGCTCCACACAAGTGAGACTGCACGAAAGCACAGAAGAGCTGCACACGGATGCACGTGTGCATTGAGCCGGGGCTTGCCAGCAGATGAGAATGCAGCTCGGCGTCGGAGATATCGTTTTAGTTACGCCGACGGAGGCTCCGGGCTCCGGGTTCCGGATTACGCCAGGACGGTTCCGGGTGGGCTCAGGGCTCCGGTGCTGTTCCGTCTCCGGGCAGAGCTAAAAGCTGCTGTCGCCTCAAGCTGCAGGCAGACTGCTCGCAGCCGTGGGGGGTCCCGGTCCCCCTCTGCCGATGAAAATGGGAGTAAGTTTACCCACCAGCGCACCTGGCTGCTTTCTCTCCAAATTCCCTTTGTTCCCATGGCGTGCCTCGGCCGGTAGACTGCCAAGGCCCAACTGGCCGTGCTCGGAGGAGCCCCAAACCTCAGGAGGAAGTGGAAACACGATGACAAGTCGAGGATTCGAGGATTGCAAGCGCCCAATTAAGCCCGAAGGATCCGTAGCCGGATCGCTCAGGCAACCAGGCATGTGAAGGGCAGGACTCAGAATACAAGGTTCTGCGCCACGAGCTTAAACAACTTAACATGTCGAGACATTCTCGGATCCGCTTGCATCCCTAGCTCACGACTTAAACCCTTCGGCACCCGGCCCAGAATTCACCTTTCAGTTCGAAACTTGAGAATGGGCCGTGACTCGCGACCCCATAACTCCCAATGGTCGAGGGGACGCAACGATTTGACTCACGGTTATGGTCTTTTGCGTGGACATTCCCATGTCAAACTGCTGCTTCTGCATACCATCTGTTCGCACGCAGCTACTGCTGGGTGGCATTGGGATGCTAAAGTCTTTTGGTGACGTTGAACCACACCTCTCTCACGATAACTTAGCGCAGCATGGCACCGGGCGGCGCGGCTACCATGCATTGCACCAAGAACAAGAACCACGTTCGAACTAGACCTAGCTCACCACAATAAGACGAACCAAGATCTCCGCTGGGCTTGCCGTAGATGGTACTGTGTAAGACAGCATGAACTCGGGAATGTCTTCGCACCGCATAACCTTTTTGTTTGGCTGGTGCCTCCGTGCCACCAGATCTTACACATCCTTTCAGGGGTTGAAAGTCCGCTACCGGTGTCTCTTCCGAAAGCTACATTTGTTACATTGACAGGGAGCGGCGCGTAGGATGCCGCCTTCGCACGACGTAAGCTTCTCAGATGCCCTGCTAGGTATTCGAAATAAGTATCAACATTGCAGTGCCTCAGCCTCCCACATACACGGAGCTTCGGAGATGCCTTACGTAAAGAGTGCTTCCTGCAGCTGGCGTGACCACCGCTCCAGCCGTGGTGGAAGATTGGCCCATGGCTGCTGGCGCTCACTTTGTCGCCAGGCGCCGTCGGCGGCCGTCGGAGGCTCATGCTCCAAAGCAAGTCCCACGACGTTTTGCTGAGCAGCTGCTGTTGAATCTAAGTTGACGGCAGTTCAAGCACGTTGTCAGTTTAAGTGCAGCTGCGCGCCTACTTGATGCAGAAAATCACGGTAGTGGCAATTCCTGTAAAGAGTAACGGTATCGAAATAATACTCACAGCGCCACTAACTTGAACTTGTAGCCTGGGGGTGTTCTTAACAGTAGAGGCAGTTCTACGAGTAACTAGTACGGTACAGCTCGAGTTGGTAATTTGCTGGGCTGGTCACACGACATCTGAAGCGAATGTTGCCTAGACAGAACAAGAATAAGCCTGGTAGACAGCAGATTAACTCAGATTAACATCCGCCGCAATCTTGAATTCTGAGGCACGGCCACGGAAACGAACATGTCGCCGAGATCTCATGGACGAGCCATAATCGTGCTGATGCTACTAAACGAACGGGTAGTGATGCGAGAAACGCAGAAACGTACGAACGTCTGCGAGCACTGGTAGCGACACATCGCTTTGCTTAATTGTGAGCTTCCACATACAGCACAGACCCACATGAGACCCAGCCTTCTGCGTTGCATTCCAGCGACCGGCAGCAGAGTTGGGGTCAACCTTGTAAGCTGTCGTTCTGATACATACCGATGTGTAGTGCGACGAAACCAGCTTATGGTTATATTGATATGTGTGGTGATCGTTGGCGTCTCAGCAGTTGCCACCCGCACCACAACCCCGTTGTAACGGCCTGTAACGCAAATCGCCTGATTCATACCTTTTGTGCCACGATCTTTCGAGACGAGCGACTATGTCACGGGAGTGGCTAGTAAGGCTTGCACGCAGCCTTCCGAGGTTTACCTTCTGAAGCTTATGACTTGTTGTGTGCTGCATTTCATGTTGTACTGCTACTTCTCATATCTTAGCTCAGGCCCAGGACCGTCTTCTTGCTGCTACTCCTTATACTCGTGACTAGACTCCGTTAGATTGCCCATGCCGATGGCAGGACTCATGTTACCCTTCCCCGTTCTTCATGAAGGCCGATACTTCCGAAAATGTGCGACTAACTACTGGGACAACGAATGCAACTGCTCGCAGCCGACGATCACGATGCTGACGGGGTGACGGATGACGAGGGACACTACGCACGTCGCTCACGATAATGAATACCTTCAAAACCCTCTCAATTGAGTGGAGACAGTTTTGAACTCTCAACATGTGCTGAAAATCGAGACGATGTAGAAAGTCGGCGAAACGTCGCAAAATTGCAGGAGAGACTGCCCGCATTCACGGCTCTCGATTTTACCGCACCCTCGAAGACTTCAACTGCGAAGATCGTGTGGCTACGTTGATACAGAATCGGAATGAAGCATGTTGCGAAAACTTGCTGCTTTGCGTGGCAGCTATGTGTCTTGCATTTCCGCAGCGACGGCAGGACCAATCATATGAACACAAAGATCCCTGGTCAAGCAAAAACTGCGCATGAAACTCGAGAAAGTTCGCATCGCGCTCTTGGACTGAAGGCACATTGCTTGCGCTGACCAGGAGGAGGCCGTGTGAAGGCAACCGGACATCACGCAAGAACTGGTGGTTGTCCCTGCTTGGGGGGGTCTTGGAATGAACCCATCCAGATGATGAGTGCTTTGCTAGCCAAGCCTTGTGCTGAAATCCTGTGTCTTCTTCCCAGACTGCGTGTGCAAAGCATGGGGGTCTTGCCAACCAACAGAATCAAAAGCATCAACCAACATTTCGAAGATCAGGCAAAAGAACGTCTGATGCAGCTGCGGCTTCCAACGCCATCAATTTTGCTGCTTGTCGTTTCACACGCTGTGCTTCTTCAATGACAGAAGTTAGCGCAAGCGCACTGCGCATTGCATTCGTCAAGCCGGTCTTTCGCTGCAAATGTATACGATCAGCCTGGTCCGAGGTAGAAACGAAATCGAAACCCGCCGGCCAAAAAAGCCGTAGTAGACATGTCAACAATTGTCAACAGATGTCAACAGCTTAAATAGTCAGCACATTCAGGTTCACGAGTCACTTGGCCAATACAATACCTTCCAACGAGTCCGGTTTGGAAACCAAGAGGCCAGCACCCTTGCCAAGCGATGGTTGCTGCTATGCTGTGCGTTCAGACCCGGCGACACTGCTCTCCATCCAGTGACATCTTGAACCTACAGACCGAAAACACATCAGCCTTTCAGCAAAGCTGCAGAAAAGGAAGTAAAGCGTCTAAGTCTTGTCTGTCTCAACATCACTGTCTTCTGCAGCTCGACCGGACAAGACCAAAGCTCCCCCCGCGGCGATCAACAAGTAGCATATTCGCAGGAGATCGCGACAATCGAAGCACCCTTGCCCAAGTTCTGCCTGGCCTGCGGGTTAATTACAATACCAGCGAGTAGCGATGTTCGCAAGAAATCGCGACAATCAAAGCACCCCTGCCCAAGTCCTCCCTGCTCTACAAGCTACGAAGCGATGCAGTCGGCTTCAGATTGAGCGACACGGAAACCAAAAGCTGCTGATGAGTATTAACGACTTTCTTACTGTATGGGAGACCACACAAAAGCTGAGCTCCAGGCCCCAGCTACCACCAAGCGCTTCCCAGCCAGGGCCGACACCTTAGCCCCGATTCAAATCAAAGCTTCGGAGGGTCCGTTTCAACATGTTAGAGGGCTAGACTCTGTCATCTTGGACAAGCCATGCGAAGCCTGGGAGCTCTCCCAAGATTTCAGAGTGTCTGTGTGTGTGTGTGCGTAGGTGTGTTTTGTCTGTGTTTGTGTTTGTGACTGTTTGTGCATGCTTGTTAAGCCCTGGCAAAGAGTATCTGACGACCCCGTAGAACATGACAGACACATCACCATGTTACAAGGCAGAACGTCTGGGTTTAGCTTCCTGCTGCTCCCAGTAAACACAACTTCCACAACACCTGGTGCCCGAAGCAATTCAATTTTTTGGTGCCGCAAGATATTCTGTACAAACCCTGAAGGTTTCCAGGGCTGGAAGGTCTCGAGAGCTGCAGATGGCTGCAGAGTTCAGTCCTGTACATCCGGCTGCTGCGGCTCACCTCGGCCCTGAACATGGGCGAAGCTGACTCACCACATTTTGCTTACAGAAAAACTAAAACCGCTCGAGAAGATCATCGACATGTTGAACTGATGTGACTCTGCGTCTTGAAGCACTGAGCCCGTTAAAGAGTCCACGGGGCTCCCAGCCGGGCTCAGCGGCTAGCAATCTGCGAAATCTCCGTTTCGACACGCATTGGAAAGATCTGGTTCGATCGCCGGCAATGTCGTTAAACTCTAGTGGCCCCGCCTGGTGCGCAGCCAGTTGCCAACAACACTTCACCAGAGACCGTTGCTATGCAAACTGCTCGCTTCGCACCAAACCATGTCTAAATCATAAACCGTCCATCAAGAAGCCTGAAATACAGCCAATTCTCGAAACCTCTGCCGAAAACCCCAGACCTCCTCCTCCTCCTCCTCGTCCTCGCACATGCCGGAGTTATTCTTTCCTGAGCATTTCGAGCAGCGATGCAGGCTAACCCTGTGATGAAGACAAACAATATGTCATTATGACATTCTGAACTGCAACGATAGGTGTGTGGGACAAGTCGCTCTGCAAACATTAGCCGCCACCTCTTCCGTGTTTGTCCTCCTACTCCGTACCCAGTATACTGCTTACTATACTTGCCGTACTGTTCTCAACGATGAGCAAGCTGCAGGAGCATTCACAACAAAACAAAATGCTTGCCATGGTTCCAGATCGCAGCATCCTTCTGGGCACATGGTCTGTCTTTTTTGTCACGTCTTTGCTGTCAAACTGGTCACAGAGGTCAGCTCATCCGAGCAATCTCAGATTGATAACCTCCTTCGAACGAAAACCAATGAAATCTACGATGGGGTGTATGGGCACGGCAAGCGGAAGGCTAATCACGATCTTTTTTGAACTCCGCCTCGCTGCTGCAGTAAAGTGTATTTCCACGCTTAAGCTTCAACGCTTCTTTTATGTCTGACACATGGGAAGATGGTGATCTTTGTTTGCTGTTGGTGCTTTTATGCTTTTGCTGCCGGTATTTGCTTTTTTTGCTGCTTCGGGTGTGATGTTTTTTGTTGCTGCTGCTGCGACGGGGGTAATCTGACGGACGGTGAATTGTTTGTGCCGTTGCTGGGGCACAAAAAAACACACCCTCCCGCACCAGCAGCAAAAATCACACCTTCCGCCCTGCAGCAACCGCCAACAAATAAAAACGCCCGCTTCCGCACCAGCAGCAAAAACATAAACACACGGACACACACACACACACACACACACACACACTTGACACAATGTGTCGCAGGTCTGTGAAGTCAGCATAAGTCAGGAGAAGTCAGAACCTTCAAACATGACTAGCATGGGGTCTCCAGGCTCATCAACATGGCAGCAACTAGAACTTTGACTGGCAAGAGTGCCTCGCTAGCTGCCCACGACGGGGCCCAGGCGCAGGCAAAGCAGGTACGTTTTCCTAGGGTGTAGGGGAGAGCTTCATTGGACGGAGCTCCCCTGCACCCCCTCCGTCCCCCTGCTCATTCGACTCAGATTTGCCTACCCTTCGAAACAGGGGTGGACACACACAAGCCCTCTCGGGCTCGTTGCAGCCGTTCGAAACACCGGTCAACATACACATGCACTTTCGAACTTACTGACAGGAAACGCTCACGTACATAACCCATGCATGACAATGCAATCACTTGCACGACACTTGCATGACAATGCGCACTCACTTGTCCAGATCGCCACCAGACCACCAGAAACCACAGTGCCACCACCAGCATGTCACAATTCTGCAGAGTCTACGCATTCCAACATCGGCGAACCGCACTCATGTCACGAAACTGCAGAATCTACGCAGAGTCTACGCATTCCAACATCAGCGAACCGCACTCATGTGTCACGAAACTGCAGAGTCTACGCATTCCAACATAGGCGAACAGCACTGATGACACGAAACTGAAGTATACGCATTCCAACATTGGCGAGCTGCACTCATGTCACGAAACTGCAGAGTCTACGCATTCCAACATATGCAAACCGCACTCATGTCACGAAGCTGCAGAGTCTACACATTCCAACATATGCAAACCGCACTCATGTCGCGAAACTGCAGTCTACAAGTCACAAAAGCACGCAAACACATGGACTGAACCGATCACTCCAGCCGTGCAGACCCCTGCTCGTTCGACTCAGATTTGCCTACCCTTTGAAACAGGGGTGGACACACACAAACCCTGCAAGCTGTTCATAAGACTCTTGCCCTTCCGGACTTATTGACAACAGCGTCTCAAAGCAGAAAGTCTACGAAACTGCAGAGTCTACGCATTCCAACATAGGCGAACCACACTCATGTCAGAGAGTCTACACATGGCAACATAGGCAAACCCGCACTCGTGTCACCAGTCTGCAGAGTCTACGCATCCCAACATCGGCAAACCGCACTCATGTCACGAAACTGCAGAAACTACATTGCAACATTGGCGAGCCGCACTCATGTCCCGAAACTGCAGAGTCTACGCATTCCAACACATGCAAACCGCACTCATATCACGAAACTGCAGAGTCTACGCATTCCAACATATGCAAACCGCACTCATGTCGCGAAACTGCAGTCAACGAGTGGCAAAAGCAAGCAAACACATGGACTGAACCAAGCACTCCAGCCGTGCAGACCCTTGCTCGTTCGACTCAGATTTGCCTACTCTTTGAAACAGGGGACTTATTGACAGCAGCGTCTCAAAGTAGAAAGTCTACGAAACTGCAGAGTCTACGCATTCCAACATAGGCGAACCACACTCATGTCAGAGAGTCTACGCATTGCAACATAGGCAAACCCGCAACAATTGACTCTGCACAGCACACAAACACATAGGACCTTGTACTGTTGCATGTCACTTGCACGGCACTTGCACCTCCCTTGCACATCACTTACACGTCCCTTGCACGTCACTTGCACCTACAGAACTTCAGCCTCCGACCCCTGAAGCACAGCTCGCTCCACAAGCTTCACTCCTACACGGTTTCATCAAAGCTTCGCACAAATGACATGGGTATCCAAGATTTGCTAACCACCGCACAAAGTTGTGAACAGCAATTTCAGCCTAACACGTTGGCCAAGTGTACTTGCGGATGAGAGAAACTCTCGACTTCGCTTCTGACACAAGCAAAAGCATGAACACACAACACTCGCACATCACTCATTGACTGCCTGCACATACCTTACAGATCACTTGCACCGCACTTGCACATCCCTTGTGCACGACGACACGCACTCAGTTGCACTGCTCTTGCCGATCGCGGCGTCCGGTTCACGACGGTGACTGCTTTGGCTCGGGCAACATCACGAATGTAACTGCATGAATGGTCACCTTCGACGCCTCCCATGGGAATTCTTGAATGCGTCAAAGCATGTCACTTGCATAACTCTTGCACATCCCTTGCACGTCACTTGCTGGGCGCTTGCGCATCTCTCGCACAACCCTACTGCTTCAGAAACTTCCATCGCCCTTCTCTCGCACATCACTTGCATGTCCCTTGCTTGCACAAACCTCCGTCTGCACAGCACAACTTCTCGCAAACATATAGGACCTTGTACTGTTGCATGTCACTTGCACGGCACTTGCACCTCCCTTGCACATCACTTGCACGTCCCTTGCACGTCACTTGCACCTACAGAACTTCAACCTCCGACCCCTGAGGCACAGCTCGCTCCAGAAGCTTCACTCCTACACGACAAAACGCCGCACTCTTGCACTTGCACAACACTTGCGATGCAGCAAAGCAGAAAGATGCGCACTCCGAACGCATGTAGGCATGCACGCATTCACCACAGACGAAAAACGTTTGCCAAACTTGCACTTGCACAGTACTCAAACCGCACTCATGTCGCGAAACTGCAGTCTACGAGTCGCACAAGCAAGCAAACACATGTACTGAGCCAATTACTCCAGCCGCACAGATCCCTGCTCGTTCGACTCAGATTTGCCTACCCTTTGACGAAACACCGGTTGACATACACACGCCCTTCCGGACTTATTGACAGCAGCGTCTCAGAGCAGAAAGTCTACGAAACTGCAGAGTCTACGCATTCCAACATAGGCGAACCACACTCATGTCAGAGAGTCTACGCATTCCAACATAGGCAAACCGCACTCATGTCACAAATCTGCAGAGTCTACGCATTCCAACATCGGCGAACCGCACTCATGTCACGAAACTGCAAAATCTACGCATTCCAACATCAGCGAACCGCACTCATGTCACGAAACTGCAGAGTCTACGCATTCCAACATCAGCGAACCGCACTCATGTGTCACTAAACTCCAGAGTTTACGCATTCCAACATAGGCGAACAGCACTGATGACACGAAACTGAAGCACACGCATTCCAACATTGGCGAGCCGCACTCATGTCACGAAACTGCAGAGTCTACGCATTCCAACATATACAAACCGCACTCATGTCACAAAACTGCAGAGTCTACACATTCCAACATATGCAAACCGCACTCATGTCGCGAAAACTGCAGTCTACGAGTCGCACAAGCAAGCAAACACATGTACTAAACCAATCACTCCAGCCGTACAGACCCCTGCTCGTTCGACTCAGATTTGCCGACCCTTTGAAACTTTGAAACCGGGGTGGACACACACAAGCCCTGCCGGGCTCATTGTAGCCGTTCGAAACACTGGTTGACACACACACGCCCTTCCGGACTTATTGACAGCAGCGTCTCAAAGCAGAAAGTCTACGAAACTGCAGAGTCCACGCATTCCAACATAGGCGAACCACACTCATGTCAGAGAGTCTACGCATTCCAACATGGGCAAACTACACTCATGTCACAAATCTGCAGAGTCTACGCATTCCAACATCGGCGAACCGCACTCATGTCACGAAACTGCAAAATCTACGCATTCCAACATCAGCAAACCGCACTCATGTCACGAAACTGCAGAGTCTACGCATTCCAACATCGGCGAACCGCACTCATGTGTCACGTAACTGCAGAGTCAACGCATTCCAATATAGGTGAACCGCACTGATGACACGAAACTGAAGTCTACGCATTCCAACATTGGCGAGCCGCACTCATGTCACGAAACTGCAGAGTCTACGCATTCCAACATATACAAGCAAACACATGTACTAAACCAATCACTCCAGCCGTACAGACCCCTGCTCGTTCGACTCAGATTTGCCTACCCTTTGAAACTTGGAAACAGGGGTGGACAAACACAAGCTCTGCAACAGTCTGCTGTATGTCAAGCAAGTTGTTCAGGCCAGCACAGACGTCCCTATGACCTCGAACATGAGTCAAGTTTGCCGACATGATTGCTGAATATTCAGCAAAATCGGCCACTGATCGAAATGACAACTTAAAACCTGTGCCATCCGCATGAAGCGTGATTGCTGGCGGCACGTCTTGCTGCAGAACTTGCTGACGGTTTTGATGAACTACAGAAGGACCAGGCTGATCACTTGCTACACGCAAAGCAGGATACTCAGTAGCTATCAAACGCACAGCTTTCCTACTTCGCTTCCAGCCGAAGACCTGCGACAAGTCAGTGGGAAAGTCAGCTCGGTGAAGTCACTGTGATAATAAAGAAGTCAATGGTGAAATCAGCTTTCAGGTTTCGGTGAAGACGTCGGTGAATTCACTGGGAAAGTCAGCTTGCAAGCATGGATATAAAGTCAGAGAAAGTCATCCGATGCTTATAGAATCAATCGGGAAAGTCAGCCGCCAGAGCTACCTCTGGGAGACACGGCGCCCATAGGGAATGCCGTTGTGAATCACACTTGACACAATGTGTCGCAGGTCTGTGAAGTCAGCATAAGTCAGGAGAAGTCAGAACCTTCAAACATGACTAGCATGGGGTCTCCAGGCTCATCAACATGGCAGCAACTAGAACTTTGACTGGCAAGAGTGCCTCGCTAGCTGCCCACGACGGGGCCCAGGCGCAGGCAAAGCAGGTACGTTTTCCTAGGGTGTAGGGGAGAGCTTCATTGGACGGAGCTCCCCTGCACCCCCTCCGTCCCCCTGCTCATTCGACTCAGATTTGCCTACCCTTCGAAACAGGGGTGGACACACACACACACACACAGACACAGACACACACCCGACAGCAACTTCAAAAAAAACAAAAATCGCCCCAACAGCAACAGGGCACCAACGGCCCAAAACACACGCTGCTGGGTGCTCGGGGGCCTTTTTTGCTGCGGGTGCGGGATGTATGCTTCTTTCTGTTTGGGCCCGGACAGGCCGTTCACTCACTCACCGGTTTGCAGGGGTTTCAGCCGCAGAACAGAACAGCCAAAAGGCACAAACAGCAAAAAATGAGAAGATCAAGCTTCAGAGCGTGTCGGTTCGAACATACATTTAACGAAATGATGCAGGAACGAAGCCGCTGGAATTACGTTTTTGTCTTGGGCTTTTCAGCGCCCACTCCCATCACCGCAGGCAGCACGCAGGCCACGCTCGAGGCCAGGATTGCTGTCTCTGGCGAGGGATATCTCCAGCAAGCGAACAGCTAAAGCTTGGGCATGGAAGTTAGCACACAGCCGGGAACCGCAACAGTGTCTCAGCAAATCCTGGCCTCTTGAGTCATGTGCCCTCAGGTCCATTAGCCGCCAGTGCAAAGCCGCTCAGTCCTTAAATTTGCCGGCCTTAGATACAGCAGACGCTCAACCGCAGAGGCTTTGCAGATGTCCAGACTGGGCACAAAGCCTTGGGAGGGCAAAATCGGAAGGATGTTCAAGCAATGCCTATGCTTCCGCTGCTGCTGCTGCTGGTGTTGCGGCTGCTGCTGGCGATGCTGCTGACTCTGATGTGTTCTGATTACCTTTTCGTTGTCATCATGCTCGGGGCTGTCTCTTAAGTTGGTGTCCCTTCTGTTGCTGATGCCGCGGTTTTAGAAATCTCATCTTTTGGGTTGATGATGACAAGGATGCGTTCAATGTCGTTGGTGAACCTTCGGGTGCTGAACACTGCGCTTGTCAGCGAAAGGAGTTGCCCTGGCACAACATGCAGTTTATCAGCCTAGAAAACCGAACAGCTGGGTCATGCCGCATCTCTCAACAACGCCGAGACAATGCATGACCACCCGCCCCGAAACATCACACCCGCCTTGCACATGTTGATGAAGTCGGCATAGTCCTTCGGAGTATCCTTCAGATTCAACGCCGTGGCAACCTTTCCGCCTGAGGGCATGCTCCGCATACGTCCACGACAAGCCTACAGTAAATGCTGGCTCCCTTGTATGTAGTCTTTGCTCTGGGGGCTACATAACACTTGGATTGAAAGACTAAGGCGCCGCCACAGCATGGCAGAGGAAGGTTGACTACCAGGGCCTAGGTCGTTGAAAGGAGACACATGGACAGAACTAGAATGTACAGATGTAGACAGCTCTGGAGGACGATGCTCGACAAACCGTCAACAACTCATTTCCTTCCGCGTCACATACACCTGTCATCTAAGGGGGCCCAAAAGAACTGCACAGCTCACACCATCACCAAACCAAAAAAGGGACGAGATGCAGTCTGCACCTGCCGCGTCCCAGGCCGCCTCCAAGCCATTCGGACATGGCTTGTCGAGCTTACTATCTGGTTGATGTGCCTTTTCCCCGGGACATCGTAGGGGTCTCAGACCTCGAGACACTAATTAGATAGTATGTGTGAGTGTCGTAGTACCACCATAACCTCAACCGCCGAAGCGAAGAAGTCGATCAGAAACATCGTTATGGCGTCGTGAGTACC
Source organism: Symbiodinium sp. CCMP2592 (assembly GCA_905221615.1). NCBI lineage: Eukaryota > Dinophyceae > Suessiales > Symbiodiniaceae > Symbiodinium > Symbiodinium sp. CCMP2592. Next base: position 804,890 of record CAJNDT010001946.1, read on the forward strand.
AGTAGCATCAGCACAACAGGGAGCATAGCACCATGCACCACCACCAGCAAGCGAAAACTAGCACCATCAAGAAAACTATCTACACGTCATTGCCCCACCCCCCACCCCCCACCCCCGCTCCACCACTGCTACAAACAGAGATGAACAAATCCCAAGGCCGAACGATCTCACAAACTAAACGTCGTCCCCCCACCTGCCCCACCCTCCCGACACCCAAGACCTGAAGACTCTGAAAATACGGTCTTTAGCTTCAGGAATTAAGGCGTGCACGTGGCAAAATGCTGTGTGCGAAGTCCGGCACCCCCCAGGAGAGTAAGCCGCTGTCTCAATCATTGGCTTTGCCAAAGTTTTGAGCTCCTTACCATGAAAGAGCTTTAGGCCGTTGCCTTGTAGGGTGTTTCGTCGAAATCACCGCCCTCCTTGGTCGTCACCTTTTTCAGCTCGTCAGCCTGTCAGATGTATAGGTCTAATTGCACAGCCTCAGTGGAGCGAGCTCTGGGCAGTTCAGACTCCTCAATCTTCGGCTTGGAATCTTGTGCACCAAGCGCTCTCAAGAGACGATCGTTCCCGGAGTACAGGTCACGTGTAGGATCAGCCAACTTCAAGAAGGGACTGGTCAAGAATGCATGCCCGTGCAATCCTATTGCCCGGCCGTATGCAGCGCAGCTGCTTGCAAAGGTGGCCAAGAGAACAGCTAGACGGAATGCATGAATCCAACACCCTGGACTGGTGGACAGGATCTGTGCCCCCCCAGTCCGAAAGCATGGAGCCACTACGTACTGACAAAAAGATCGAGTGGCGTCTTGTGGCAAGTTGCTCCAAGCCTTCTTGGCGAGGTCTGCGTCAGAGGGTGCAGGCGCTGACATGCTTGTGGCCTGCTTCATCTTCGGTTCGGTTCTGCATTCTTTGTGGTTGTGGGAAAGCTGCCCGCCTCCGAAGAGACGACTGAGGATCTGGTATGGTTTTCTTCTCTTTAAGTTTGATTGCTATAGCACCCCCTGGGACATGTCCAAGCCTGCTGCAAGAACACCAACAAAATACGTCAGCTTCCCGATCTTCTGGACTTTGTAGAGTTTGGAGTTCTGGTCTGAAAATGAAACTCCAAACAACTTGCATCCGGGCCTCGCGACACAAAAAGGCACAGAGGTATGGGTCACGGCTTGACACTGCAGGCGGCTGCGCTGCCAACATGCGAACTTTGGTAATCAGCGGATGTATGTATGAATTGGCTTGTATGATCTAGATCCTAGACTAGACACAGATGTATTTGCCTCGGCCTGGACGCAGCATGCGCTCATGCTATGCCGGTTGTACTTGCTCCGCAGTTTCTCCGCACATCTGTGGTATCGGGGATTTCCGAAGATGGTATGACCGAGTACGACATAATTACATCCTGGTACTACGATTAGCCAGATGAAGCGGTGGGGAAGTGTGACCAGGGCGACCTGATAATTTTCGATAATGTTCGTGAATTTATCGATATTAGCCCTCTCTCAACTTCATCGGTGCATCTCCAACCTTGCAATCACTCGTGAAACCTTCAAAGCCCTACGACCGCATATGAGCGCATGGGACATTATACGTCTTTGGTGACTGACCATGGATTAAAGTTTAAAGCTTTCTCACCTGGCGCAAACAACTGGACTCCAAGCATAAACCGAGCTCCAGTTAGACTCCAGTCAACCATCCAAGGACTTTATAGCAGTCTCTCTGTCTTGTTCATCCTAGCATCTGCGGCGACGCCATCGTCGGCCAGGGCACCTGCGGCTTGACAATGCTCGACATATCCCTGGCATCATTTGCGGACTTGCTTGAAGGAGCAGCTGCGGTTCTCAACTGACAGATTGTCCAACTTACGTTATTGAACTCTGGTGGCACTCTTGCAACCAACGACATGATTCGAGGAATTCCTGTCGGCGCGCTCAGAACGCAACACTGCCAAACAACCAGGCAAGATCGTCAGAAATCGTCGTCGGACACCTGCATCTAGAGAGGACGCACCATCGCATGGAAGCATCGACAACCCTGCAATCTCGGCCAAGCTGCTTTTTGGACCAGCTGTCCTGCTCGCGATGGATGATCCGGACATACAGCTTCTTCCCTCGCGCAGGATTGGGTAGTTGTTAGACTGCCACGATTCAGCCCTGAGCACCGGACCCCAAACCGAATAGAAACAAAGACCTCGACCCTTTGAGCAAACATGCTGTCGCTCTTGCACTTCTTCTTTCTCTGCCTATACAACTGCTCTCTTGGTACATGTCCTGTTTTTCGGACACCGGCCGCGACCTCAGCAAACGCTTGACCAGGCTAGATATTCGTAGTGGGACTGAGAAGCTTGCAACCCTGTGTCGCAGCCCAAGCCTGCAGGTGTCCGTGCGCCACGGAGAGAGCGCGCTGCCTCCTCACACATGGTGACACTCCTGCCGGGCGAGCCCCTTCTGGCAAGATATAGCAGCACCAGTAGCAGCAGCAGCAACAGGAGTAGCAGCAATGGTAGTAGCAGCAGCAGAGCAGGCGCAGGAGCAGGCAGGGGCACACGTTCCTGTAAAGTACTAGCTGGGGTTCCGCGGGGCATAGGGTAAAGGGCGGGCAGGCAGAGAGATGCCGTTTTCATCTGTGAGTTGTTCCGGGAGATGAAGCCGCCGCCGTGCACTGGTTTGTGAAAAAAGCACGTCCTTCTGACAAAGCAGGTGTTTCGGGGCAAACCACCTGTTGACGAGATTACACTCCCTGTTGCGCTGAGCATGCCACTTGCGATTATGCTGTGCATTGCTGGTGCTGGCCTTGTTCAGCTCGCTGGCCACAATGGTTTCCGCTGCAAGAGTTCCACACGGCTACCGCAGGTTTCCACTACAGACGTCTTGAAAGCCACGACTGAGACGAGGGGAAGACACGACGTGCTTAAGCTTTCCAACCATCACCAGCATGGAGGCGACGACATAATCAACACTCCAATGATGGGCCAGCTTCAACGACGGACTGGTTCATTGGCAGTGCTGGAGGACAAGCTTTGATGATGCACGACGGCATCGCACCGCGAAGCGAAACCTGTCCAATCTTTCACTGTAGACCGGTCGAGAATCATCCTCACGCGTAGGCTGCATCGGGCTTTCATGCTGGTTCTTTGGGCGAACTCTGGAAGCCCTTAGCAAAGAAAAATTCACTTCTGCTTAGCCTTAGCCTTAGCCCTTGCGACATCGAAGCGGCTCTCGGCTCTCGGCCTGTCCTGTGCTTTCCCCAGGCGCAGCCCACAGCCTTGGTCAAACGATGCTCCACGGGCTGCCTCTGTAACTTTTAGCTGAGCTCCGTCTAATGTAAGAATTACTCCAAAGAAGTGTCTTCCCAAAGCAAAATCCACAAAGCCTATGGATCCAGCATGACCGTGTGTGTTCTGCGGAGTTCTGCTTCCTAGTTGGTGGGGCACCTTTGGAAAGGAGCAACATTATTTTCGCTGCACAGGTAATTCTAGAAAAGCTTGTAAGCACGCAGCTCGGTGGAAAAGAACGATGCCGCATGCCAGATGGAAATGCCTGGAACGGAAAGACTGGCCTGGAGCGATCCCAGCCCATGCTTTCTAAGGGCTTTCAAAATGATATGACAAAACTGCACAACTCGCCCACCCTGTCTCACGCCTTTGGTGTGTTCGGACCTGGCTCCTTCAGATATTCGAGTGCCACTGATCCTTGAGATACTGAGCAGCATGACCTGATCAGAGCGAAGTCATCGTCGATGCCGTGTGTTCGAAAGGCTTCCGGCACGTGGGGCACGATACTTGCTTCACCGACGAGAAGCACCAGCGAGCGATGCACTCCTGGTGGTAGGCGTGGCCGCACGGGAGAAGAGCAACATCTGTGTTCAAGTGATAATCATCCAGGCAACAGGCGCAGGCACGTTGGCAAGAGATTTTAGCTGGCGGCTGGCGGTCAACTGTATCCAGCTGGCGACATACAACCAAGCACCTGTTGCTCTGATCGCTGGTAACGCAGACAATGCTAAAGATTGGGCGGGCAACACATGCCTGCAGTTCTCGGAACTTGCAAGCTGCCCAAACGCAGTGGAACTCCTTCTGTGCCACGGTGACGCCGGGAGAACCAGTGCCAGCGCTATCTGCCGTCTTCGTGAACACGATGACAAATAGCAGCATGAATAACAGCACCGACATTGCTGCAGACACTCCTATCGCCCAAGATGCACCTTTGAAGATCCCCACTGACACGCTGAGAACAGAGAGGAGCATCAGGACAAGCCCCCATTGCAGGAGCTTGCGGTTGTTGCACTGAGTCGCTGCCATGGTTTGTCAGCTCCGGGGTCTTATCCCCACTGACAGCTGACCCTACCGCTGAGAAACGGCAAGCTGAACCAGCCCATGCATCAAGCGTCAGAGTAGATTCCTGCGTCACAAGAAGGCTTCCCCCAAGATATCATAAAGACCTACAATGTCAACACTCTCGTGAGTCAAGATACCACGATTCCATTCGGAGCAAACTGTCGGATCCAGCTTATACCCAAGAGTGCCGACCCTACACATCATCTTCCTGCCTGCTCCCGAAGCTGCTGCTGCGGGCGGCTGCTGCTGCTGCACTGTTGCCATCCACTGCTGCTGCTGCAGCTCGGGTCCTGCTAATTATTCCGACTACCTTGACGCGCGTTGCAGTTTCGTGACGAACTGGGCCTGTGCAACTTTGCGAATCAACTTTCGAACCAGAGCTCGCTGACATGATGTTTGTACTGGGCTCCGTATATGTCATAGTCATAGTCAGTGAATGCCCCTGCTGCTGCGGCTGCTGCTGCTGGTGCTGATGCTGAATGTCGTTGTCTTTGCGGGTGTCCGCATGGCTGCCGTGGCTGTTGCACTCACTTTCGTTGCTGTTCGTGGCGGTGCTGCTGGTGGTGGTTTGTCCTTACTTGACCCCTGGTGTTTATGCTGCTGTCTCTTCGGCGAGGATTGGTCTAGCTGTTGTATTTAAGCCTATTCTGGCAGCCAAGGTGCAATCCTCACTGGGGCGCCCTCGCTTCTCGCAGCATGATGAAGAGCGGAGGATCGGATCTGGCAACCCAAACCGTACGACACCGACCATGTCTTGGCAGACTCTCGTCATACTGCTCATAGTCGCAATGCAACCTTCGAGCCTTTCTGTAAGCAAGTGATGGTTCTTGCAAGCCAAGCTGCCCAGCGCAGAAATACTTTACTAAAGCGCCACGAAACGCTTACAACGTACAGGCATCGAGCCCAGCCTTCTCAAGCAACTCTTCTGCACCATGACAATGCATGACCTCCAGAGTGCACACATGATGGACAACCTGACAACCAGCAACAAGAGACTTGCAACCCACCGTTCCTCGTGCTTCTGTGTCCTAGACCAATGAGACCAATGTGCATGTCAAAGGCCAAGACTGGTATGTGTTAGCGATGTCTCACACGCCTCTGTGAGCGAATCTAGACTTGAACACAACTTGCTCTGGAACCAGAAGGAATCTGAGCCACAGGGCTCTCGCTGCATGTGGTTACATTGATCTGGGGACATGCAGACGTGCGAGAACGTCACATGATCGAATTACCGTCATGCCAAAGCAGTGAACTGCAGCCGTGGCCTGAACTTGGGACCCTCTTTCTTGGAAACCCTAGGTCGCTATCATGGTTCGCACCGAATCCAGCAATGAAGCGAGCTCATGGATTCCTGGACGTGCCTTCGGACATACCAATATTACTCCGAATTCTAAACTGCAGAAGTCCGAGTCCCGCCCCAAAGCCGAGCCCTTAGAATTCTCACCCGTGAACACCGAACTACTCACAGCTGCTTCGGCCTCGGAGCGCAGCCGGGCATCCAAACCTTTGGGCTGAGGACAGTGTTTCGACTCCGATTTCGTCTCACGACACGGCGGACCCAGCTCGTGCGCAGCACGGACACGCCCGTAAGCGTGTCTGCATTAAGCCTTCATTTCTTGCCGCTGCACACTCTCGCCCACCAACACGAGCCCATGAAACAAAAGTAACAAAAGCCTGTCGCTTTCACTACAGTGTCCAGTCCTAGTATTGGGTAGTAGTGGGACTCTAAAACTTTGGGTGGGACCAGTTGCCCGTCGGTGATGAGCACAATGGTAAAGTCGTGTGGCTGCACCACAGCCACGAAGATCGATCGGGCTTCTGCGTTACAAAGATTCCCAAAACTGAGGCGACAAATCTATGTTTCCCCAATCCCCAATCTTGAAACCACGGCAACCTACGCCCCTGCCTGTGAGATGCCGCCTGGGACCACGGTCTGGATTTTCCAAACCTGGCCGCCCCGTCTCGAGCCCCAAGCTGCTTTTCCGAAAATACATAGGGACATAGGGTCGCGAGGATAACTGCTACCGCTGCCGCTGTTGCTGCTTCTGCTTTGGCTACTGCTACTGCTACTGCTACTCCTACTCCACACAACAACAACAACAACCACAACCACAACCACAACCACAACCACAACCCCAACAACCAACAACCAACAACCAACAACCACCACAACCACAACCACAACCGCAACCGCAACCGCAACCGCAACCGCAACCGCAACCGCAACCGCAACCGCAACCACAACCGCAACCACCACGACGACGAACAACAACAACAACAACAACAACAACAACAACAACAACAACAACAACAACAACAACAAGGCACAAACAAAAACTGCAGCCCCGTCAACCCATATATCTGCTTTTTGTCTGTACATTAGGTGGAGACAAAAACAGGAGCCCCGTCATGTTGTTTTACCCCCCCCCCAACAACAACAACAACAACAACAACAACAACAACAACAACAACAACAACAACAACAACAACAACAACAACAACAACAACAACAACAACAACAACAACAACAACAACAACAACAACAACAAAACAACAACAACAACAACAACAACAACAACAACAACAACAACAACAACAACCAACAACAACAACAACAACAACAACAACAACAACAACAACAACAACAACAACAACAACAACAACAACAACAACAACAACAACAACAACAACAACAACAACAACAACAACACAGTGCCTGTAGATGCCTGTGATGTATACTGTTTGGTGTGTATTTTCAATGGATTTCGTCTGTACTTCAGTGGATTTGGTGTGTATTTCACTGGATTTCGTCTGTACTTCAGTGGATTTGGTGTGTATTTCAATGGATTTCGTGTGTATTTCAGTGGATTTCGTGTGTATTTCAGTGGATTTCGCATGTATTTCAGTGGATTGCGCGTGTATTTCAATGGATTTGGTGCGGAGTTCAGTGGATTTGGTGTGTATTTCAATGGATTGTATGTATTTCAATGGATTTCGTGTGTGTTTCAATGGATTTCGTGTGTATTTCAATGGATTTGGTGTGTATTTCGATGGATTTGGTGTGTATTTCAGTGGATTTAATGTGTATTTCGGTGGATTTGGTGCGTATTTCAGTGGATTTGGTGTGTATTTTCAATGGATTTGGTGTGTATTTCAGTTCCCAGCCGTGCAGAATATACATTTGCGAGGCCTGTACAAACTACTGTATAGTAACTGGTAACTATACTTTTGAGTGTACAGGTATCCAATGCAAACCCCCTTCCAACACCCATCAGAACCCCTTCTGGATATCGCAGATTCTTATACCTGTGGTGGAAATGTGGTGTAATGTGGGCGGTTGTTGTAAAGGGGGGTGGTCAAAACAACAGACGGGGCTCCAGTTTTTGCCTCTACTACAGGGGGTAGAGACAAAGTCCTGATTTCGCTGGTGCCTTTGCCTCTACCCCGTGTAGTAGAGGCAAAAACTGGAGCCCCGTCTGTTGTTTTGACCCCCCGCTTTTACAACAACCACCCAGCCTACACCGCATTTCTATCATGGGGCAGGCATGGCTTGAACTTCCCAAAACTCTACAGGCACCCTATGCGGTCGCCGGAAGCATTCCCAATTGCTTCTAATTAACAACAAGTACGGGCTGCTGTTTTTGTCTGTACCACAAACAAGAACAGCAGCAGCAGCAGCAGCAACTGCAACTGCTACAGCAACAGCAACACCAGGAGCAAAAACTGCAACAGCAACAGCAACAACAGCAGCAACAGCAGCAAAAATGGCAACAACAGCTACCAGCACTGCCACAACTACGACATACTACTACTACTACTACTACTACTACTACTACTACTACTACTACTACGACTACTACTACTACTGCTGCTGCTGCTGCTACTACTACTACTACTACTACCACTACCACTACCACTACCAGCAACAACAGCTGACAGCACTGCCACAACTACGACATAAACCTACTACTACTACTACTACTACTACTACTACTACTACTACCACTCCTCCTCCTCCTCCTCCTCCTACTACTACTACTACTACTACTCCTACTATCACCACTACTACCACTACTACCACCACCACCACTACTACTACAGCGACGACTACTACTTTACTACAACCACTACTGCTACCGCCAGCGCTAGCGCTAGCACTAGCGCTAGCACTAGCACTACCCCTTACCACCACCACGACCACGACCACGACCACGACCACTACCACGACCACTACCACGACCACCACCACGACGACTACTACTACTAGGACACACGCTCGTACGAGGACTGATGTTTTGATGAAATTTTAAGAAGAATGCAATCTTCAGATTTGAGCACCCTTACTGCGTTTTCGGCTGTCACGAAAAGTGGAATGTGCAAAAACGTTGCGCTTAGGCTCACGAAGTGCCGAAAGTACTGGCAGGGCGTATGGTTCTTGTGCTGCGAGCGTTTGGCGCAGCTTTTTTCACAACGGAAAGCACTACTTGGACAGTATGTTGTACAAAGAAGCAAAAAATGCTGTAAATCCTGTGAAATTGGGCATGGTCGTGTGACAACTTGTCTTGCTCCACATCCTTGCGCAGTATGTTGTACAAAGAGGCGAAAATGCTGTAAATACCAGTGTTTTGGGCATGATCGCCAAAGGCAGTGACATGAACTTTATTCTCCTCCTCCCCCCAATCACACCCTCATGAGACTAAGACAACATCACCCTGCAAACATCACCACGACAGCAGCACCATGCGAGCATCACCTTCAAGCATCACCAAAAAGAACGTCATCATGCCCCCCCCAACCCCCCCCCCAGCACCAGCCCACCCGCCCCACCCCCACCCAACCACCCCTAGCGTGCAAACTAGCACGTAGAGTGAAAGTGCTGCGAATACCTGTGTTTTAGGCATGATCGTTATTATCCTCCCCCCCACCCCCCCGTCCTATCGCGCAAACTGGCTCCGAAAGGCATCAAAACACCAGTCCTCCTACGAGCCTGCGCGGTACCTCTACTACTACTACTACTGCTGCTACTACTACTACCACCACTACCACTACCCGTATGACTACCACTACGTGACTACGACTACTGCTGGTGCTACCGCTACGACACTACTACCACCACTACTACCACGACTACGGCTCGTGAATGCTAGTGAACTACATAGTGGTAGGACAGTAGTTGTTGTTGTCATCATCGTCGTCGTGCTATATCTCGGCGCCTTCAGCCTTGTCCGCATGTGCCTGCTCCGAAAGAAACCCCGCACCTGAACGTCACTGCAAAAGCTAACCAGCAACTTCGGTTGTGGCAGACCAGCCTCGAGCATCGAAGTGCTGATCTGCGGGTGGCTGCCCCGCTCCCCTGGACACATCAGGGCTCCCCCTCAAACGTGCGCAGGAGATACCAAAGCATACAGGTTGCTCCTCCTCCTCTTCCTCCTCCCCCCCCTCCTACTACTTCTACTGCTACTACTACTACCACCAATACTTTAGTACTACTTTAATACAACTTTACAAAAACTTTATTCGTACTTTACTACAACCACTACTGCTGCTGCCACTACTTCCACTGCCACTACCACTACCACGACGACGACTGCTACTACTGCTGCTACTGCTACTACTACCACTACTGCTACTACTACTACTACTACTACTACTGCTGCTACTACAACTTCTCCTGATACTCGGCACAACAACAACAACTACTACTACTACTACTACTACTTCTACTGCTACTACTGCTACTACTACTACTACTTCTGCTACTGCTACTGTATTGGTACTACACTGCTACTGCTACTGCTACTACTACTACTATTACTACTACTACTACTACTACTATTACTACTATTACTACTACTAGTAATTGTGCCACTGCCAGTACTTCTATTCCTACTCCTACTCATACTCCTACTCCGACTAATCTGACTACAACTACTACTACTACTGCTACTACTACACCTTCTACTGCTGCGACTACTACTACTACACCTTCTACTGCTGCGACTACTACTGCTACTACTACTACTACTACTCCTGCTACTGCTACTGCTACTGCTACTGCTACTGCTACTGCTACTGCTGCTGCTACTACAACAACTACTACTACTACTACTACTACTACTACTACTACGTGTAGCGGGGTTAAGTCGCGTCAGGGCGCGTTTAGTCACAACACCCCAAGGTGACGCTCGATCCGCGTTTAGTCGCATCACCCGCGTTTAGTCACATCAGAAGTAGCGAAACCCCATGGGCACACGGCTCGGAGGTGGGTTTCAACACATGTAGCGAAATGAGTAAAAAGGCCGCGTGACGCAGGTATTCGTGGCTATTTTGCACTCACATCACCTCATTTCATCACACCAGAAATATCGAAACCCCATGTGGACGCCGCCCGGAGGTGGGTTTCAACACATGTAACGCGTGCCGCAGGTATTTGGGCTTATTTTGCAGTCACATCACCTCGTTTCATCACACCAGAAACATCGAAACCCCATGTGGGCGCCGCTTGTTTAGTTCGCGAGTGGGGACTGCAACAGTGTATTTTGCAGGGATTTTCGGGTTCTGACTTGTGGTATAGATAGTAGGCCTGCGCGACGCCCGCGCGAGCTCGCGCGAGCGCCGCGCGACCTCCAACCCTACACCTACCTATCGACCGGCTGTGGCACACACACAACCAAGGTGATCACCCATGACATCACAGCACATCATAACCAGCCATTCTCCATGTAGACGCTCGATTCCATAGGGCCGGTCGAGTCATAAGTGGTTACACATGAACTAGCCATTCCCCATGTAGACGTTCGATTCCAGAAGCACCCGCTCGGGACACACGTCGAGGGCGTCACAGCACACCAAAACCAGTCATTCCCCATGTGGACGCTCGATTCCACAAGCAACCGGTGGAGGCACACATAAGTATTCACTGTGATCATCCATAACATCACAGCACGTCAAACCCAGCCCTTCCCCATGTAGACGCTTGATTCCACAGGCAACCGCTCGAGACTGTGGGCCAGCAACCGGTACCACTGGAATCGCAAACAGCAGCTGCACACTGGCTGAATCATTAGGTCTACAAGCATGTCCGATGATGCGAACTGACACGTTTTAGCAGAATCTCCAACTGCACACTCGATCGATGCGACTAACTACAAGCCGATGCGACTTAACCCATGGACCCAGTACTACTACTACTTACTCTTACTACTACTACTACTACTACTACTACTACTACTACTACTACTACTACTACTACTACTCTTACTACTACTACTACTACTACTCTTTACTACTACTACTACTACTACTAGTATTACTACTAGTATTACTACTAGTATTACTACTAGTATTACTACTAGTATTACTACTAGTATTACTACTAGTACTAGTACTAGTACTAGTACTAGTACTAGTACTAGTACTAGTACTACTTCTACTACTACTTCTACTACTACTACTACTACTACTACTACTACTACTACTACTACTACTTCTACTACTACTACTACTACTACTACTACTGCTACTGCTACTACTACTTCTTCTACTACGACGACTATACTAGTACTACTACTACTGCTGCTGCTGCTGCTACTACTACTACTACTGTTACTACTACTACTGCTACCATCACTACCACTACCACTACCACGACGACGACCGCTACTACTAAATGCTACTCCTACTCCTCCTCCTACTCCTGCGCCTACGCCTACGCCTACTCCGACTCGGACTGCGACTGCGACTGCTGCTGCTACCACCACTACACTGTTTCTACAGGTGCAGCTGCTACACTGCGACGAAAACGACGATGTGACGACGACCACGCCGACTATTGCTGCTTGCATTACAGCTGCTACGACAACGATGCCTGCGACGACAATGAGTATGACAACCGCCACTGCGATTGCCGCTGCACTACTGCTTCCCCTGCAATCACAGCCATCACCTCGATCTGCAGCACCCCTGCAAACTACTCTCGGCATCCGCATCAGCACCAGAACCAGCATCACAAAATATCACAAACTTCAACACCAACGGTCTTCAAAGTCATAGTCGGCTCAAAATGTTTAAGAGAGAGTGCCCCTCTCGCCCAGAAAATGGCCGCAGGATGCATTGTCGGACATTAGAACCAACCCTCTCTGGATTTGCAAACCCCACGGAAAAACAAAGATGGGCCAAGAGACCTGCTGTAGCCGAAAGAAACGAACTCCACACAGACCTTCTTTGGGTCTGCGATCTCGTCCTCATCCTCCTCCCCCTCCTCCTCCTCCTGGCGACACGAGAGTCCATCGTCACTTCGGTTAGGTCCTTGTTTAATTCAGAACAGAGTGAAAAACCCAGCCGAAAGACTCGAGGCCCGCAGTGAATCATGTCAGGGCAACGTTGCAGACAACAGTGTTTGCAAGGCTATCTACATTCGAAGATATCCGAGTGCCTGCAGATCTTCGCCAGACGCCCTCGGCAGTGGCCCCTCGTCAGGTTCCCGTGTCCGCGTGGGCTGCTTCTTGGCAAGCGCAAACTCCTCCTCCGGCACAACCTCGAAGATTTGGGAATTCAGGCAAGGGCGGCGAGAGGTGGCGACGGCTTGGACCGATTGGGACGGGACAACTAGTAAGTAGCTAAGACAGCTAAGACACTGAGCTCAACTGTTCAACAGGGGTGCTGAAGCTTTCGCAGACAGCATGAGACGGAGAGGGGATTTCAGATGGACCAACCGAGGATGGGTCCGATTCCCACAGCGTGAACAATCGTCTACACTGACAAACTCCCTCACCGCACGAAACCCTCTGGGGCGTGTGGGGCCCAAGTCATCACAGTGTGTCGTAACGAAACCGGACCCTTGGCATGGAAATTCTCCTCCTTGTTGGTTGCCGCCACCTTGGCCACAGCTTTGGCAGCAGCCTTGGGAGCCACAGCTGTCGCCGGAGCACTGGCAGAAGGTCGCAGCACTCGCTCGAACTGCGTCTTCCTGGCCAGATGGATGAGTCGTGACAAGATCAGACGGGCCTGGAGCAGTTTAGAGGAGCTTGAAATCACCTGTAGGAGCCCTCCGAGTGGAAATAGCACGCTTGAGCACATGCGACTGAACACAGCGATTTGCAAACATCCTGCACGAATGAAGCACCGCATTGTATGCAATGCAGCGCTTCTGCAACTCAGGCTCATCTTCGGATCCGGGATGGGGAACAAGACGTAATCAAACCTGAGGCGAAGCGCCAGGACTCACCGCAGTGTGCCACGGTGGCACGGCTTCAGGAGCCTGGCCCTTTGCAGCATGTACCCCCCCCTCAAAACCCTGAAGCCTGAACCCAATCTCCCAGCGGTCCTAGCGGAGGCTTGGGCTCCCGGCGCTCCCCGCAACTCTGGCAGGTCCAGAGCCTGGATTCACTTGTTCTGGAGCTCGGCTTCAGCTGCCACAAAAGTGGCCAGTATACTCTATTCAATCTATTCTGTACTGTATGTATACTTGATAATTGTTTGGGGTAAGTCGTGCTTACCTTAACTTAACAAGAACCTAAACAAAAACTCATGAAATACAAAACCCCGAAAAACTAGCTTCAGTAACACGAACCCAGCAGCAACGTGGAATGCTTTGGCGACCTCCTGCCAAGATTTAGGCAGTTCAATGTCAGCTCGACGGCTTGTGGCCAAAAGTGCCGAGAGGCTGTGATAGAGGGCTCTCGGGTTCTATGTTACAATCTTTGCTAGGGACTCAGCTAGAAGCTTCTTCGATCTTCTTTGGGTCTGGGGATATGCCTCTGCATAGATACGAGGACGCAGAAGGAGCCGGTATTTCCTCCGTTTCAGCCTGTGGGGTGGCTGCAGCAGAGAGACGCTTGGGTTCTGCATGTGGGGTCGGGGACATGCCTCACCATGAATTCTGAGAGAATTCTGGGCTCGTCCTCCTGAGCCCTAGAACTCTTTCCATGAGCAGGTGGGGCAACCCCCGTGCAAAAGTTTTTGACGATTCAACCTCCTGTCTTGCTGCTCTTGCGAGGGGCTTCTCTGCGAAACAGCGCAAGCCTGAGCAGAACGGAACTACCCGAAAGCCCCGCTCTCTACACTGTCCTGCGGGTCGTTTTTGAAGACGCCACATCCCCAGGCACCAAGAATCAGAGTCCTCAATTTCGCATCCAAACTGGAAGTGTCAGCCTGACAACCATCACAGCCCAACTAATAACCCAACCCATTAAGACATTAAGTCACGTCTCTCCTGCCTCTGCAATCCAGTGAAATGGACCCCAGACAATGCCCGGCAAGCATTGAGGCCGAGCTCCGAAGATCATAGGCTTTGGCGATGCGTAGAACTCGCACCACGCGGGCCTCTTCACTGCGAGCTCTTAGGTCTCCTAGCAGGGCCTCGCGCTTCCAGCCGATCTGGGCCTTCCTAGGTCTGACCTTTGGGATCTCCGAATATTCCTGGTCAGTTCCTTGCGACAGCCACAGTAGGTCGCAGTGTATGTCTAGGTTTACGACTACACGCTTCTTAGACAGAGGATGTCGCGAGCTTCGTCCGGCTTTCGCTTTGTCTCAAGGTTGCAAGTGAAGTGTGTGTTTCATGGCTGGGCACAGCGCAAAGGAGGCCTTCAGCACAGAGACGACTTGATTGACCTGCAAAAAGACTGCATACGATCGCGAACTACAGGCCTGACTCACTTTTGACAGTGTTCGCTGCTACCTGAATCCTGCAACTTATGCGAACTCGAACTTGTCATTGTATCACATAGGTCGATACTCAAGAGCCTGCCTAAGCAAGGTGAAGAGCCGTTCTGTTCCCACCGGGCAAGTCCCAAGCATCATCGGAACAAGCTCTTCCATCACACTGCCGGGCTTCACCATACGCTTAGCAAGCAGTTCTGATAAATGCAAGAATCCTCCGACTCCAACAAGTCAAACTCCCAACGAAGTTCACTCAGCTCGAAGGCCAGAAAACCTCCAACTAAATTCTGAACCCCGCCCCCCCCCCCCCCCCCCCAGAGCGATCATCAAGAGCAAGCTGCTGCAGGTCCCTTGGCAGCCCCGGCATTGGGAGCAGCAGCAGTGAGTACAGAGCAGCAAACTGGCGCGTCCTGGCAAAAGCAGGAGCATCGAACCAGCGAGACAAGCCGAACTGCGCGGGACGAGTTGATAGGAACCACAAAGCTTTTTTGATGAAATAGCAATGCCACAACGGCGTAAACCATACCTTCAACTGCTTCGGCGGTGCTTGCAAGCTCTTGATGCCTCTCCACTGCATTTTCGAAGGGAGTTCGCTTGGATCCCTTGTTGCACAAGCCAGAGCCACAAGGAAGGCACCGGCATCGGTGCGAAAGAACGGCCTCCGAAAACTCTGGGAATGGAAGCACTTGAGGAGACCCCTCACCGTATGCACACACTCTGTCTCACCCTCTCTTCCTCTCCAGGTCATGAGGGACTGTTAACTCCTTCCCTTGCTTGCACGCAGCCAAAGAGAAGGTCGAACCCTCTCGCGCACATGTGCGCACTGAGGTGTCTTGGTACGAGGCGCCGGCTTGGAACTCCTTCTCTCTCTCTCTCTCTCTCTCTCTCTGCTCCCTTGCTTTGCTCTTTCTTTCGCACAGGTAGAGGAAGAGGGAGCGACCCTTTGCTCCCTCTCTCTCTCTCTCTCTTGCTTGCCGGGCGTGCGGGGCCTCGGGAGAACCCCAGGACCCCTGCGCGCGAGCGCTACGCCTGTGTACGTGTCCGGGTTCGCGAAACTGTTTTTCGGACACCGGGAGCAAAGGCTGAACCCCGATACTCAGGTCGTATACTCTGCTATGTGCTCCCTGCTCCGTGTGTGTCCGTGCCTCTCTCGCACGGTGTCACAGTCAACCGAGCCTTGTCGGTCCGGGGTCAGTTGCCCCTATGCTGTGCTCGCATCAGTTCTCATTGGCATCACCACTTGCAAGGACAGCAAGCCCTTTGCTCTCTCTCTCTCTCTCTCTTTCTCTGCCTCTCGGTCTCTTGCTTGCTTGCTTGCTTGCCCGGGGTATGGGGACAGGAGGTCTCCTGGCCCGGAGGCCGACCCCCACAGCTCGCGACGGTCTGTCTTCGCCGGGGTTGGCCACGATGTTCCCCCGAATCAGCCTGTTCGAACCCCCCAAACAACCGCGGCCGTCTCCGCGCCCCAACATGATGTGTTGGTGCCAACCCTGCTTCGCGATTCGCCCCCATGCAGAGGAGATGGTAACGGTCGACAGCAGTCACATGAACACCTGTGTTACCCTCCCCCTCTCTGCTCTGTTGGGTCGTGCAGAAAGACTGTGCTTGCTATTCGGGACTAGGAGTGGGCCCCCTCTGTGAAAACAACCATATTGCGGAACCCTCTCTCTCTCTCTCTCTTTCTTGCTCGCTGCAGGACTTCAAGAAAGCAGCGCGCGAGCACCACCCCTCTCCGCTGTCTGTCTGTTTCTTTCCCTCTCTGTCTCCCCTACCTCTTGCTTTCTTCCTCTGTCTCTCGTCTGTGTCTTCTTGCAGCCGTTTGTTTATCTTCCTTCCTTCCTGCCTTCTTTCCTTGCAATGTCGACCGCCACCGATGTCGTGCTTATCCCGCGCCCTCCTGCACACAAAGCCTGCGGAGGCAAATGGTACTGAGCCCGCCCGAGCCTGACATTCCCTATTCCCGAGCGAGAATTAGCTCCTGCTCTTGAGTTGAGGTGCACGCACGGAGAGAAGATCATGTCATCTGAATACAGGCAGCCGTTCGGGTCCGTGCGGTTCCGGGCATACCTCAGACCGATCTCGAGAACAGAAGGGACCCATCAACGAAGCCCCAACCACAAGATGGATAGGCCGCATGTCATGGGATTCAAGTAGCAGAAAGCCTGAAAGCAACACTTCCAGTCACTTCAACTCGCGACAGGACGAATCCTCTTGGCTTCTTTCTCCCAACAAAATCTTGCACCTTCGGCCACTTTATACGTCGCATCGCAGTCGAGATTCAGGCCGTCCTGAGGCTTCGCATTCAACTAGGAGCATTTCAACAGCGGGGCCTACCCAAGCAACAGAAAAGGCGCATAGTCGCAGTCACAAAGTGTAGTCTGACCCAAGCAAAGTTCATTGTCTACAAAAAAATGCTATCAATCTTGCGGGAAAGCTGATGGCCTGGTTCAACAAGCCACAAAACGAAGCTTCTTATGCTGCCGGATTTGAGAAGGAGAGCTGGTGGTGAGAAGAGTATTGAATTCTCGGATCTGTGAGGTACTGCGCACTGAAAAACTGCGTTCACGTGCCCCTTCACGGACAAACTGTCATTTGTCGGTTCGATGCAAACTCGCCAGACAATGGATTCCCCGACAGATTACCAGACCTCAGGAATCTGAGCTAGCGCTCGTTTCATGCAAATAAAGCCCAGGTGGTCACCCTCACAAGTCGGGAAACGCTGTGATGTGTAAACTGCGTAAACCAATTCACGCTTCAAAAGAATAGGCAAAGACTTACCGTTTGGAACGTATACGAACACATGATCCACATTCTTCCTTCCGGAAAAAGCATGCATACCCCCAAAGTGTTTTTCAAGCTGCAAAATGAAATAGCTCACTACACGAATGGGACACTCGGGAGCGCGCGAGGTCGCCTCGCCAAACAGTCCTAACAGCAATGTTCGCAATAAGGTAAGTGAGAACATACTGCATACGTTAATACAGATGGCCTGCCCTTCGGCTGGCTACACAAATGGACGACGTAAGGAAACAGTGGTAGAGGGGATAACAATGACTAAAACAACGGTATAGCGGCCCAAACAGTGACAAAGTAGGCCTGCCGCTATACTGCAGAAGGCTTATTGCAAGTCTTCTTATCAGGGCATCAAACATTGAGAGGAAGTAAACATTGCCAAGTTCAAACATGTTTACAGGCATCGGTGCCGCACAATGCACCATGCCTATAAAGTGCATATCGTTCGTGAAGTCTAGCCGATAGTTCTTTGTCATTTTGCGATTTGCGGCAGTTCGCAAGTCTTTCGCCGGGTTCACAGTGAACTTCAAGATGGTGGCGAAAGACCCAAGATTCCAGACAGCACAAAGGACCTTCATCTCATGTTGGACATTTTGTTTTCATGTTGGAAGTGTAAGTAAGCATGTATGAAAGTCTGCATGCACGCATACATGCATACATGTAAAAAGTGTGCATACAAATATGCCAGTATAAGCATGAATGTACCTGTTTGTATGTATGTATATATACATATATATATATATATATATATATATATATATATATATGGTCACCCAGCATATATATATATATATATTTATATATATTATATATATTATATATATATTATATTATATTATTATTATATTATATTATATTATATTATTATATTATATTATATTATATTATTATTTATATATATATATTATATATTATGTATAAATGTTATATATATATATATATATGTATATATGTATTATATATATATGTATATATATATATATAATATATATGTATATGTATATATATGTATATATATTATATATATCTATATATGTATATATATATATATATATATGTATGTATATATATATATATATATATATATATATATATATATGTATATATATGTATATATATGTATATATATATATGTATAGATATGTATATTGCTACCCCCCCATCGCCCCCCAACGTACCTACCGGTTTGGTGTGTTTGTCCTAGCAGTGCCCAGCGTAATTTCCAAGAGGCAACCAACGCTGAATGCGGCCATGACACCGTAGATGCAGAGCTCATGGTTCGATACATGGTGCTGTTTGTAACTTCTCCGAAGCTGTTCTCTGAACATGGAACAGAGTTTGCTTAAATCTTGAATGCATTTCTCAAACAGGATTTCATGACGTGACCATGCATCATGAGCATTGACGGGAACATGGACCTACTAGACAGACTCTGCCGGCCAGATAGAAGCGGTCAGATGCGTGTGAATAATCGATCGTTCATGTCACAAGCGGTAGCAGGTACACTCATACATCTTCTGTCACAATGCTTTCGAGCGCGCGGTGTGTGCGAAGCACGACAGCGTCTGCACAGCTGGAGAACATACGCTAAGCAGAAATGTGCTCAATGCGGCTGGATAATGCCCTTCATGTACTGAGCCACAAGCTCGCCCGTGCACATGCAGAGCTCATCCTTTCGATGCCAATACTCGTATTGAGCACTCCGGATTTGTGCTGTGAGCATGAGAGATGATGCCGTCACATGTTGATTCCTGCACAGCCGCACCTTGAGAAATCTTGCGACCGTCAAGGAGCTTATGCTTAAAAACTCGGACGAAGGTCGGCTTTACTTTAGCCGCACCCACTTGTTGTTCTTTTTGACTTTGCGCTTTTTGTGAACCACAGCATCATGGACAGCTCCGGGCAGTTTCATTCGGTAAGAGCGGGCTGAATCCGATTTTAAGATCACGTTGCGGTTCATGAGGAGTCGGCGGGCAAGTGGCTTCCAATTGGCCTTCCTGATGGCCCCGGACCGGGTGCTTTGGGAACGGTCATCGCCGGATTGAGCTTCGGCAGGACCAGGGTCTGTGACTGTGGATTGCCTCGCTGAACGCTTGCACCCCATTGTTCCCAAAGAACAGGCTTGCCGTCATCATGCATGTCTTCCTCCGGTGTAAGAGTATTTTTGTCGACGGTTGCCTCGTCGGCCTCAACCTCCGTCCACGCGCGGGGACACCCTCCGAATTTGATTTTCTTCTTGCTGGACATAGCCTTTGCGTGTGACCATCAAATTGCAGATCACCAATGCTTTGTGGTTGCTGTGCGTCAAAATGTGGGATGGACGTTGGGCACGTTGAACAGACGGAGTAGTAGTGCAACCGCTTGAACTTGTAGTGGATGCCTTCGGGTCCTTTCGTGGCAGTGAAGATGGGATGCAGGTGTTGAGGAAGAAAGTATCGCTGGCAGCCCTGTCGGTTGCAGCGATATCGGAGAATGTCGTCCCGACCGTTGGTGGTGAGAACACTGAGTTTTCCATGCTGCCAATGAGGGCATGCTGCTCCCTTCAAGTCTGGTAGAACACGATCTTCGATGAGGATCTTGAGAATCTCGCGATCGGTAGCGTGCGAAAGATCCTGGATGGATCGTCGCCATTTTGTCTGCTCTTTGCGACTGTAACCACCATGCGTAGTGTCTTTGACGTACGGGATGCGGATCCAAGATGTAGTTTTTTTGCATGACGGCTTCTTTTGGATCATACGTCTCACTCCCTGTTCGGTTCAGGAAATGGATTGAAGCTGCTGTTCTTGCCCATGGCGTACTCACAGTCAGCTACAGAAGCAACGCAGCAGCTCATCAAGATGTTACTTGCCACGCTGTTTGCTTGAGAACAAGGCGTTGTCATGAAAACATGGTGGTGCAAATAAGATGCAATGTGCCAGAAGCATTGGTGAGGATAACAGGAACAGTAGCATGTGATGTAGCAAGGAAGCAAATAGTTTTGCTACTCCAGGCGGCTGGTCATCAAGCATCTACAGCAATCACACCAAAATACTATACGCAGTTTGTTCTGCTTCTTGATTAGGAAAAACTCACATTGCTAGACTCTTTACGTACAGTCTTACAGTTTAGGACATCATGAGCAACGATTACTTAGACGGCGGACGTATTGAATTTGTACAGGTCATGTTTCCTCTTCTGTCTCCGCAAGCCTGTCCATTTTCTCCTCAAGCAACTCCCGAGATCATCCATGGGGTCATGGGGTCGGGTAATTCTTCTTCCATCACATCCATAGTTATATCATATAGAGCTACCATGTGATGGGGCTTCTGATGGCGGGCCGACGGGCTCAGCGGGCAGGCTCTGCAAGGATCTCGCCGGAATGCACGTCGATCGCAGAGTTCCTGCGCGAAACCTTTGGCGGTGGACCGTCTAAGTCAATGATCGTACCTCGACAACTTGCGGTTGAATGCGGTGGGTTCATTCGAAGAGGTTGCCGCCGACGGTGCTTTGGGACGCGGGGTACCTGAACGGGACAGTTGCTGATTGGAGGCGGCGGCCCCGAAAGATGATGTGGAAGCTGGAGTATCTCCATGAAACAACTGGTGAATGGCATTGCTGTTTCTGATGGTGATGCCCGGACGAGGCGGCGATTTACCATTGAGGATTGCGTTGACATAGTCAGCCTCCCACTGCACATGTCGGTGGAAATTCGGATGCATGGAGACATTGGTGTCGCGGTACTGTTGATACCTGTCACCACTGGAAGGTTTCAGAAACTCAGCAGAAGCACCCATGCTGAGGCATGGAACCGTGATCTCCTCTTGGGTAAAGCGACGGAGAAGCAAACACTTGCCGGCACTGACAAGGATGTTAGAGCGCTTCAGAACAACCATTTTGTGTGGATCCTCTGTGTCTTTGGGGAACATCGGAGCGGTCACATCCAAGAATTCTTCATGTGTCAGGTAAGAAATGAAGCCGGAGCGATGATCTTGCAGCTGCTTGAGAGCGTCCGTGAAAACATAGTCGTTGCACACAAAGACTTTGACCCCAGAACGAACTTGGCAGCGCCCCACCTGTCCTTTGTCATCATGGTGCATCCGACAATGAAATCTTTCATTTTGCGAATAGGTTCTTCCGCGAAACGCCCGTCATCATGTACATCCGGTCGATCTTTGCGGCCAGGTTGTCCACGAAAGAAACCCTGGGCATTGAAATAACCGAGGATGTTCCAACCTCGCTATTATGAGGATGTTTAAAACATTACCAACACCAAAGGTTGCATTCCGAATCCCTGAATCAATTTCACTTGCTTCTCGGAAGGATGCCGGGGAGGAGATACCGAGTTCGTGTTCCAATACCGCGAGGCACATAGAGCAATGATCCGTGCAAGAGGTGTCTTGCCGCTGCCAGGGCCTCCTAGAATCTCGAAAACAACGGTTTTCATGGTCCTGATAATGGGACGAACAGCGAAGTCAAAAACATCTAGGTCCACATCTGCCAACGTGGAGAAGAAATCTTCGACCGGGAGTGCCAATACACCATCAGTCCGGATGGCTCTCAGCGATTTCTCGACGAGTGCATGTGGCCATGGGTAATAGGGTGATGATCTGTTGACACTGATGTTGTTGGTAATCTATGTGACCTTTTTCCACTCGCTGCCCAGATTAGGAGCTTCGTCCGAGATGAATTCAAAACCTTTGTCGGCGTCGTCCTAAGTGAGATTGGACATGAAGGAACCGCCAGCATCTGCAGCAGCTTTCAAGTACGGAAGAACATGTGTCAACGCACATTGTCGACACTGCCAACCCCCCATTTGTTCGAGAAACCACTGCCCGGCCTTCTGGCAGTTCATAGCCTGACTATGCCATCGCAAGGTCTGCGGTCGAAGGATTCGACTGTGGACTTGTTCAGCTTGACCTCGTGGCAGTACATGTGCTTGATAACGGTGACATTGCTGTTCTGCTGAGGTACAACCACAAATTGGGTGATGAGCTGTCTGATTTGTGGCAGAATGGCGCCGGGATGTCCTTGGGGCACCACTTTCCTTTTGTGACGGCCGATTCGATGTCCGGCTTGTTGGGGGGCGCGCCGTCATGGATGATGTCAACAAAATGCTTGGGGTTGTGTTGACGCCAAAAAGCTCTTGTAGGGAAGATCCGCTACCGACATTCCTCCGGAAGCTTGGTCAGTGAAGCTTGGGAAGGGCAACGGCTTGGATAAATGCATCCCTTGTGTGGCTTCGATGCCGGTATTGAGAGAGGCGTTCCCATCACATCCCGCGGAGTCCATCGCGGAAAGGATGACGCGAAGAAGGAATGGACCACACTGCTTTGTGCTTTCGAATGCAAGAAAATAAAAGACATGTAACCAAAGCATGACAGCAATAATGCTTGCTTGCACACACTTCCTCCACACACTAGTGATATCCAGACCGGCATTTTCTTCTTGCAATCAGCCTGGTCTAGAAGCACAGCCTTTGCACGAGACCCGAACTGATGCAAACAATCGCTGTGTCAAACTTCGGATGACTTCTGAATCATTCTCAAGCTCATGCCTAGCCATCGCAGTACAAAGATGATTGTGATGATTTCTTCGGATAATGCAGACTAAGAACAATACACGCCATGATGGAGCTCACTTGGTGAGCTCAGTAAATTTGTTTACAAGTTACCTTGACTGCGGAGAATCACATGGTGAGCTCCTCAGACGATATGGCGTCTTAACCTCACTTGGATAACTTGTTGAACAACAGTACGTACTCCAGCGATGTGAGAGGGCGTTCACGGTCGTCGTCGTCGAAAGCGTAGCAATTGCATTTGGTCCGCCACGCAACTGTTCCTGCATTGCCCAAGTCTTTCACAAAAAGAATTATGGACTGACAGGTAGTCGCCATACATTATTGTTTGAAACATTAAGTTTTCGACACCCGTTGTCCGGCAGGAAATCTTGCAAAAATGTGGGAGGCTTCTGATGGGTGTGGCGCTCTAGGCACCGCACCCAGGATTTCTGGCACATGTCCCAAAACCAGCTTCAAGATGGAATCTGCCACGTCGCACGGCAAGCTCTTCCATATTGAGACGTCCAAAGAAGACATGGCACTCAGGCTATTGATGACTGACGAAAGCCTTTCTCTTCAAATCTCACAAGTAGAAACCGTATGCAGAAATATACTGATGTTGCGAGTGTTTCTTTCTCAGCTCCAAGTATGTGCATGTGCATATTACATCGAAAGCCGTCATAAACTGAAGGCACCACTGTATGGGAATTGCAATGATTCGGATTCCGCGCGCGCGCGTGCTGTATTGGACTTCCATTGTTTTGGGCGCCTTGTGTGTAGCTTTTATTGGTTGTCCCAATGGTTTGGGCTCCTTGTGCGTCGCTTTTATTGGTTTTTTCCAATGTTTTGGGCTACTTGCGTGTTACTTCCACTGGCTTTTCCAATGTTTTAAGCTCCATGTGTGCTGCTTTTGTTGGGTTTTTCCAATGCTTTAAGCTCCTTGTCGGCCACCTTTATTGGTTTTTCTACTGCTTTGGACTCCTGGTGTGCCAGTTTTCTTTGTTTTTCCAGTGTTTCCGGGTTTCAGAAACCGAAAACATTGGAAAAACAAAAAACAGCCATAAAAACCATGATTTTCAAACTATGTCCAGGCGCGACACCACCCCCGGGCGATAGCTTGAAAATCAAGGTTTTAATTTGTTTTGTCTTTTCCACGTTTTGGGCTCCCTGTGCGCCACTTTTATTCGCTTTTCCAACGTATGGGGCTCAGTGTGTGCCGCGTTTATTGGCGTTTCCAATATTTCAATCTCCTTGTGTGATACGTTTAGTGTTTTTTCCCATGTTTTTGGCTCCCTGTATGACACTTTAATTGGTTCTTCCAATGTTTCAGCGTTTCAGAAGCCAGAAACATTGGAAAAAACAATAAAACCATAAGCACCATGATTTTCGAATTATGTCCAGGCGCGACACCGCCCCAGGGAGATGGTTTGAAAATCATGGATTTTATGGTTTTAATTGGCGTTTCCAATGTTTTAAGCTCCATGTGTGCTGCTTTTATTGGTTTTCCAATGCTTTAAGCTCCTGGTCGGCCACCTTTATTAGATATTCCAATGTGTTGGACTCCTTGTGTGCCACTTTGCTTGGTTTTTCTAATGTTTCTGGCTTCCTGCATGACGCTTTTGTTAGTATTTTCAATCGCGACCGTTGGGACTGTGTACAGGAGCACCATCTTATCTTACTGCAGCTCGTGGCCCCTGGATGACATAAACCTGCATCGGCTTGCTGAGCTCCGCATCTGAACAGGAAAGCAGCAAAGGGTAGGTACATGGGGGGATACCATATATATATATATATAT